>CM060833.1:13807500-14437500 GCA_030762175.1 Metallyticus violacea | reverse complement strand
GGGCTCTGCGGACCCTGAGTACCCGGGGTACCTCTGACGTACTAGAGGGAGCCGGGCCGGACTTGAGACGAGCCCCTCCCGAAAGGGAGTTGTCCGGATTGGGTTGGACTCGGCGTGGCAGTGGTTCCCGGAACTCACGGGTAATTGAGTACTCGCAAGAGCGGAGTGTCCCAGGGGAGTGCCTAAGGCGTGTACCCTGGGGGCCGGTGCGCAAGCGTGCGCCGGAATCTCCGCCTTTGTGAGGCGGTGGTGATTTCCTTAATGCTGGGGTCACTCACCCCTATAAAGGAGTAGGTCTAAGCTAGTACGACCTATCAGCCAGTAGAAACTCTGGTAACTGGATGCGCTCGGCTTTTGCAGCTGCAGTTCACTCGGTGCGCTTGGGCGACGTAATCGCCTGCAGCCGAAAGGCGGGTCGTTTTTGGAAACAAGGTGCCGTCTTAATGCAAAAAACCACTGGGTGGCACAGACCTCTGTGTTACGACCCCTGGTGCTAGAGCCTGGTAGTACTCGAAATCACATGTACAAAACATGTATCGAAGCGCTTAAAACACGTTGCTTCACTATTTCCTACGAAATCAAAGATAGCCCTCACTGAAAATGGCTGCCTTTTGGAGTTCATCATATTAGACTCCAGGCCGTTTGAATTAGGGGTGTATTCATCGGTGGCATTGCAAGAATTCAAAAGACGGAAGAAACCACAGCTGCCTTTGAAATTGCTTGATAGTCTGGACTTTCATTTGTTCCTAGCTTAAAGTGCCTGTAAACTGACGTTTCCATGGTAATGAAGTCTGCATGAAACTTTGATCGTATTGTCACTACCTTCACTAATTACGGCACAATCAGGGATGACAAAACAATAACTAACCATAAACCTAGTAAATCTGCGCCACCTGCCGTGACCATTGAAGGGTGTAACTCAAATGGGAAAATTAACATATAAATTAAGTCAAAGCTTACTTACATTTAATCTACCATATCAAAGGCTGATATTAGCGTTCACTTATGCCCAGCTACTGGAAACTTGGTTCCCTTCCTTTTGGGAGTGATGCTAATGCATTTGCTGTTCTAGGATCAATTCTCAAGTCCCTGTTATAATATTTACAAAAATTAAATTATAAACTACAAGTACAATAATTTAAATTGTTCCTATTCTGAACTCTTTTAAAGAATATTCTTGTTTAATCTTGTTGATCTAGTGGTAACCATATCTGTCTTGTAGACCCAAGATCGCGAATTCACTCCCGGACAGAGATTTTAGGGTCTTTTTCCTTTTTTAATTTAATTTATTTACGGACGCTCTTTAACATCTCAGGTCATCAAGGGACATTCAATTCAAGGCGTGAAACGACTGACAAATTTTGCTCAGAGGCCTCTTCTTTCAGGCTTGAGGTTCTTTATCATGCCGTAAGATACGAGATACGAGATACACGGTTTTATTTCCCTTCCGAAGGAAGCCATACTTAGAATTTTTACGCCAGAAAAAATCCATCGATTCTGGCCCGCGATCTTGGATTTACAAGGCAAGTATGACTTTCGTTGAGAGGAAGAGAGAGAGAGAGAGAGAGAGAGAGAGAGAGAAAGATAGAGAAACAAATTGCGGCCGCTAGAGAGATTTTTAAATTTTCGCTTTGATTAATCCCCACCCCCAATGGCGCAATTTTGCTGGTTAATGAATTTAAAGAATCGTTTGTTAATTAATCGTTATGTGCTGAGTTTTGGGTGTGAAAAATACAAAATTTAGACCTAGAGGCCGTGTCTATACAGATTTCTGTATGAATACTATGATTTTTGAGAATAACAAACATAAAATAGAAACTAAACTTATGTTCAATAATATCTAGTTAGGAAACAGTTGAACAAAATGCATTGATTTTATTTTTATATAATTATTTTTGCTTATTTTTTTGAATCTATATCTATTCCCAAGGGTTTTTATCGCACGTTAAGTCAAGTAAACGTTTCGTAATCAGGAATGAAATGAATTAATAAAGGCGCAAATAGTACCCGAGTCCGTTGGCGGTTATGTGCTGGCTGACATAACCTCTTGTGTGTTTGTGTACAGTTCTGCGAGGCTCTATTCTGCTGCGAGAGACACGGCGTGGAGAAGATTGTGGAGTGTGACGAGGAGACCGATGGAAAGCAGCAAGCTGTTGTAACCTACGTTAAGGTACTGCTCCCTCCTTCCGTGTAGACTCCCTTTGGTACGTAATTTGTTTGGATCATCCCCCCAAAAACCCACCCTCACTACTCTTTCCTTTCTGTTATATTCTTGGAGTCTTACATTTTTGCTTAAATTCGCCTTAGTCAAGTCTTTCACATACGTACGTAAACAAAAGTTAGTAAAAATAATATTTAGAGAGAGCATTTGTGTCCAGTGTAGCTGTAGATAACTCTGGAGACAGGGAGGAAGCTTCTCTGACAGTAAGGTCGCAACACAGAAAAATGTTTAAACATTTTTAATTTTACGTGAATTATTATAATTCCATTACCAAACATTTTGCATACGCTCATGTATTCCGATATCACTTTCAGTCCATAATTTCCTTTATTGTATGGGCATAAAAATGAATACAATTTAGTCACATTTTTACACCTGGGCCAATTGAAATGTGTAATTACATTGTTCCTGTATCGTTAACCTCAGCTTTATTATATTGTTGTGATATTTCAACCAGCTTAACACATAATTTTATGAGGTAAAGATGTCATTAAGTCGAGAGGATGTTGCTAAAGCAGTTGCCCTGTTGGAAGATGGACGGGGTATGCATTATGTTGCCCAGGTGTTACGAGTCAATGTCTCTACTATACAAAGAATATACCGAAGGTTCAGGGAACTTGGTATCCACTGCAGAAGACAGGATCAGGTCGCATAAGGGTGACTTCAGTAAGAGATGATCAATTTCTGTTGCTGCAAGTTTTGCGTGATCGTCACACAATAGCCGTAGAAGCTCAAAATCTTTGCAAAGGGCATGAGGAGACAATGTCAATGAACAGTGAGGAGACTTGGAGAAGCACACTCACCTCTAGAAGACCAGCCAGAGGTCCCTTGCTTACCCAGCAACATCGGCAATCACATCTTGGTTTTCTCGTCGACATGTGGAGTGGATTGAGGAGCAATGGAAAGCTGTCCTATTCAGGATGAGTCGAGGTTCAGCCTAAGACCGCTTGATGGCAGGGAAAGAGTGTGGAGGAGGACTGGAGAAAGGTATGCCCCTTACACCTGTCATCGATGATGGCTTGCAGGGGAGGTTCCGTCATGATGTTGGCTGGCGTCAATGTGGAAGCCAAGAGCGAGTTGGTCTTTGAGGAAAAGGGTGTCCTGCACCTCTCCACATTTTTCAGGAGCATCTCCTATGATCCATGTGTTGGCAATGATTTCCGCTTCATACATGACAAAGCCCGTCCATATGTGGCCCACATTGTTAAGAGGGGATACAGGTGCTAGTTTGGCCAGCACGAAGCACTGCCTCAACCTTTTGGAGTATTAAAGGAACATGATGGGGAAGACGGTTCGTCAAGGTGTTCCTGAGAGCCTCAATTAACTTCGGTTAGATTGCTTGGGAAATGGAAGACTATACACAAGAAAACCAAAGGACCTTAATACGCAGATTGCCCTTAAGCGGTGATATAAGTCAGAGGTGTAAATGCCTACTTCTGAGAGTGCAACTGAGTGTTGAAAGGTGTGTCGTTGTGTTACATTGCAGGTGTGTTGCTTTGTGTTACCTACAGGTAAAAACGAGATCATTATGAAAGTTAATTAACGCGCATTTATGATCATGCTCATACAATAAAATGAATAATCGATTCAAAATGATATTTTAATATATAAGAGGGGCTGCAATATATTGAAAGTTGTTTCGAAAAGTATTTAATGTTCAAAAAATGAATGAAATTATAATTACTTACATATAATAATGCGAGATTATTAAAAGCATTTAAACATTCATAGATGTTGCTGTTTACTTCCCCCTTTTTTTTCTTTTTTTTTTTTTTCCTTCCTCGCTTTCCCCTCTCAGGGATAATTACCAGGGAAATTTTTTCACAATAGGAAGAAAGATTCTCTGACAGGAAACTGTTTCTAAATTAAGGTTGGGAATGTTATAACTTTTAAATATTTCTGAGTTTTTAGTTAGCTAATTTGGAATTTAAATTGAAACTAAACTATGCATTTGAAAGCTAAGTATGTTTGTTTTAAAATATTTAATTATTTGATCAAGAATAAAATATTTTACTGTTTTAAACTGTGCCAACCTTTTCAATGCCCTAACAAGGAAAGTGATTTAATTTCAAATGCACTGTACAGTAAACTTTGATAAAAATACCATTTAATAACCTTAACCTATCATTTGCTTTAAACATTTGCTACAAAGTTACCAGTTTTTTACAGTTATAAACACATGATAATATTATTAGATTGTTTAGTCCTTGATAAAACCACACCTAATAATCCAATCATCTCATTGGAATTGGTTATCGGACATACCAACGAATTTTAACTGATGAATTCATGCATTGTGTCGCCGAAAAATTTGTGCCAAGGATCCTGACTGCTGATCAGAAGGCGCAGCGTGTTGAAGTTTGCAGGGAACTTCGTCAGGTCGTATCCGATGACTCAAATTCTTGTCCAGGGTCATCACAGGCGACGAGAGCTGGATGTACGCTTATGACCCTGAGACAAAACAACAATCCTCCCAGTGGAAGAGCCCGAACTCACCAAGACCAACAAAAGTGAAACAAGTGAAGAGCGAAGTCAAGAGCACGCTCCTCGTTTTCTTTGATACCAAGGGGATTGTGCACAAAGAATTCGTCCCAGCAAATCAAACAGTGAATTCCACATATTATTGTAACTTTTGCGACGGCTCCTTGAAAATGTGCGGGAGACGACGACCCGAACTTTGGCAACAAGGAAACTGGCTGTTGCATCACGATAATGCGCTCTGTCACAATTCCTTGTTCACCAGGAGTATTTTGACGAAAAACAACATGACGGTTGCCCCCTCTTACCGTACTCGCCTGATTTGGCACCCTGCGACTTTGCTCTATTTCCTAAACTGAAAATCAAGTTAAAAGGACGTCGGTTCGACACAATTGAGAGGATTCAAGAGATACGCTGTCTGTGCCAAACACCCTCAAAGAACATGACTTCCAAGATGCACTTGGAAAATGGCAGAATCGCTGGGACAGGTGTATACGTGTGGAAGGGAACTACTACTATTCTGGATACCACCTCGTATATTAGCGGTCCCTCCTTTAGAACTTCTTACAAACCCCCACTCCATGACACATCGGGACTAAGGGTAAGCTATACAAGTGATGACAAGAGAGTGCAGGTTCGTAATATATATATAAAATTTAATTTAAATAATCAACCAGAGGGTTTGAGGTTGGGAAAATCCCATCTCAAATCATAGTTTCTTTACACAATTTTAACAACCCCACCCAGGGTATATATGTGTGTGTGTGTGTGTTTAAAATGGGACCAACATATCCAGTATTGAAGCATACGTACCACAATATAGTATTTCACTTACATCAATCAAATTATTATTGTTTAGGTAGGTACTATGTGAAAGACGACAAAATTATTGCTACTGCACGTAATTTACATCTGCTCTCATTACAAACCGTTGTAGCTTTAATTTGATGATCTAATTAGCTATTTTGTATTTAATACCATGAATAATGTAGCAAGGCAATTTGTAGCTCTTGCAGCACTTTTGGCTGTGCATGTACCAATGCCTTTTATCCATCCTTGCTAAATTTAATGCCCCTTTTCTTGGAATGGTACCTTGACGTAGGTAATATAACTTCATTGCTTTCCTTACTAGATATTAAAGCTTATATTTTCTTATTTAGAACTTAAGGAGTTTCAATCTTTCTCTAGTTTCTTCGGGCGGATGGGATTTTAGCCTATAAGTTTCACTTATAAAGTGCTCAGATGTCATCCAGAATGTCTTCTTAATTAATTAACGAGGAAGCTTTGCTGGCGTTAATATGAACCAGCATTTCAAGTTGTTCTACGTCAGTGTGCTTCAGATGGCGGAATAGTGACCTTTGACCGCTGGAATGGGTCTGTGAAAACTGCACACTTTACACCTTTCACACTAGTAACTTTTTTAATGCTACAGCAAGTGTTCATTTTCCCAGTTTTATTGATGACTGGCGAGGAAGTAAAGCTGTAAATACCAACGGCGCGGTCTTGTTTGAAGCAGAACTTTCCCTCCCAGGGGAAATAATCTGCAGATTAAATTCTCTGCTATTCCATTTCTGATAATCTCTCACTAATAGTTCACTAGCAACTGGATGACATTTTGGCGAATTTCAGCGAATGATAATAAAAGCATGCTTAATCAGTAAATTATCACAAAGATTTTACGCATGTTTAAAATGCTTAAATATATTCTTAAAATTTCATATTTCTACTCTTACTTCTTTATCAGTTATAAAATTTTAATTTCTAGTATAACCATACGTTTTTGCACAAAAATGAACCAGTTATATTTCAACTAATTTATTTTATCAATGCTTTATATCTAATTTTAAAGGAAGAATAAAAATAATATTTTGTTTTTTGTTTTATTTGATAATTCAAAGCCTTCTATTTAAAGCAGTGTTATTAGGAGGATTGGAAAACATACTTTTGAATTTTTTGACATTTTTCAAAAAATGAATTGCAATACCTTTTCTATCTTTCTGAATTATGTGATATTATTTTATTGTGATTCCAGCTAAGTGTACATTTTAATAACATACATGTCTGACGTTATTATTGTTTAAATTGAATATTACAGAGATATTTTGTAGGGGATTTTGGTCAAAATTAATTAAAAAAAAAACAGCTTTCACAAACTGAAAGAACTGGAAATGCAGAGCTACAGAAACATTAAACTGGGAGAGGGTGGTAGTGTTGGGATGGTTGTGGCACAGAAGTTTTTGTTGACCAATATTTCATGTCATTTTTATTTGAAAACTTCTGTTTATATTATCTGAAAAAGTAATTCTCATTTAAGACTGACCAACAAGGCAAATCTGTTCATACTTCACCTGTTAACAGTGTTTTTTTTTTTTTTTTTTTTTTTTTGTAAAGAAACATTTGTAACATTTCTCACAAAAAAGAAAAAAGAAACATTTTTGTTTTTCCAGATATAGGCAAAATGTCAAAATTTTAGCATTAAGTATCTAAGTTTACTCGGTGATCACAACAAGTGCTGGAAAATCACGATGAATGTAACTTCTCTTATATGATTCTGCACATGGCCCATTATCCAAATATAACTGCTCATGTATCAAACTGTAACAAGAAATTAGTGATGTATAGTTAAGTATATCAATCTTTGTGTTGTATTGAATGGCAAAACTTAGGAATAATATGGAATATATAGTGTCCTGAAAATTTGACTTGATGTGGTTTAGGAGGGTGATAAGTTCCAAAAATCAACGGATTTTATAGACTGTATGTATGTTGTTCATAACTCAAAATATCTGTGCTATAAATTAAAAGTTTGGACCAAACTTCAGTATGTATGGGGAGGGGTGCAATGAATTGTGGAGTTTTAAGGGAATGAGACGCTTTGTAGATAACATTTATTGTAAAATATTGATCACAATATTAAAGGGAGAACAATCTTCACTAAGGACAAGTTGGTACTTCCATAAGTAAGAAGCTAGCACCATAGTTACCGGGTTGAAGGTTTAAAGAGGGAATTAGAAAGAATTAAAATGGGATGGGTGAGGTAGAGGAAGAGGGGCGAAAGATACGGGGAGGAAAGTCGGAAGAAAGCTAATTGACATCAATAGGCAGGACATCGAAGCAGCATACAGAGAGAAAGCATCATTGGAGTTTGGTAATGAGCTAAACATAAACTGGGAATTATGCATATATAACTTGAATTTAAAGGACCGATCAGGTATAGCTTCGCTAGATTGGGGGCTTGGAAACCACGAAAAATTACCAATGAAACATGAGATAGGGTTTGCTCTCTTTGTGGAAACCTGGAAAACTGGAAACTTATATTGGTACATTGTCCAATCGCAGAACATTGGCGGATGAACCTTGGAGCCAAGTTCACATACACGAATAGGGGCAGGTTAGCATGCTGGGACTTGCTTGAGCAGGAAGAAAATTGATCAAAGCTGGGTGAGTTTTTATGTAAAGTGCAACGAACAAGAAGTTGTGTGTGTTAAAACAATATATAATTGTGATGTACATATGTATGAAAAGAGCGAAAGAGAGAGAGAGAGAGAGAGAGAGAGAGAGAGAGTGTGTGTGTTTTCATATAATATGATTATATGCCAGTTAACAGTTGTATGAAATATTTTTATACAAATTAATTGTTTTGGTGCAAATGGTTTTCTATAAATAATATAGACACAGGTATATTGTCTGCTTGTGCTAAATAGTTGCATATACGATCTCTGATCCCAGGCGATGGACGTATTATAAAGTTAATGTATTTATATCTAATTTGTAAAATAAACATTTTATATACATTCATACTATCTTGTTGCTGCTCTATTTATAAGGCATCTATTCTGGCCAAATTAAAATAACCTGTTTTGTGCAATTTCTTCTGTCCCCCCCCCCTAAAAAAACTAATTCCATGGTAACTTTGAATGGCATGTTCCGCAATCCGGCCATTAAATTTTGCTCAGAGGCCTCTTCTTTCAGGCTTGAGGTTCTTTACATGCCATAAATCTACGATACGGGATCCACGGCTTCACTTCCCTTCCGAAGGAATCCATTATTTATGAGTTTTACGCCCGAAAAATCCACCGATTCTGATCGGGATCGAACCTGTGATTTTGGGTTTAGGAGGCAATTATGGTTACCACTAGGTGACAGGACGAACATTAAGACGTAAAGGTCGCTTATGGTATACAAGCCAAGTTTGAATAAATCTTCTGGTCGTAACAATGTGCACTTTTTCACATTAAGATCAAATTAAACAATTCTTGCCTTTTATAGGAACTGTAACACCACGTGCTGCTCGGGATTCGAGAAAGAAGAACATAAAAACAGTTTTCACAACTACAACAAAAGTAAATCAAAAAATATATTCTGAGCAAGACCCAAGGTATTCACTCAGATCCATAGTAATATATAAAGTACTGTGCCAATATGGAAAAGTATACATTGATATGACCGAAAGACATATAAGAACATAAGCGACATTTACGCCTTAATTAGTCGAAAAATGTGCGATTGTCTAATATGTCATTCAAAATTGCAATGGGATAAAATAAAAAAAAAATAACAAAACATTTTAATCTGATTAGAAGAGAGGCCCGAAGCTGTTTTGAAATATGGGATGCGGCGATGATGTGGCCCCACGTTGGGCGCTAATTTCAAGTGGTTATAGTAGTCCATGTAGATGTTGTTGGGTATTTATCCGGGTTCCGCTTCCTAACCCGGGACTTTCAGGGCTCCAAAGTCGTCTTTTGTGCTCTCGTAGTCACGGGAGGAGGGAGATGGACGGAGGAGGTTCAAATCACACGCCAATTTGTTTCATTAAACGCCTAGAAGTGTTTATTCACACAACACTTTGTTGTCGACCACGAGCTTTGCATTTATCGCCCTAATCTTTCCTATTGTATCTGGGACTGCGTCCTGTTAATTACTGTACTGTACTGACCGGAGACGTCTTCTGGAGATGCCTTTCCTGTCCTCTAATGTCCTGACCTCCATTGTTTTTCTGGAACTGGCACCCGTTAACAAAGTTGTTTCCACTTATATACTAAATTCAAAGTGTTTCTAGGTGGTCGCGAGAGCTCACCGAGGTCCACAGTCGAGCGCCCATGGAATCTGAGCCTTCAAAATATTAAAATATTATTGGTGAACTCTTGTGCTCCCAAACGCGCTCACTTTAAATTTATCAACTCTTTGACTCCTCATTGGGGAGCTCATGATCATTCGATATAATGACGTCATTGCCAACACCTGTTCCCTTTCTAACTTTAAGGCATTTCGGAGCATCTATAGCAACTAAAGATACAAAAGACTTATTGTTCGATTCATGCCGGACACCTACATTCACTTTGTTTCGTCACAATAGAAAGACTCATTTCTTGAGCCATTCTTAGTAAGTGAGAGCACGAAAGATTACAATAGGTAGCCCTTCCCCTCTCGTCAAGGACGTATCGTCCAGGTAACTATGAATACGTGAAATAGTTGTACTTGTTACTACAGCCTAAATAATATTTAATAATTATTACTACTTAAATTATATAAATACTTTCACTCTCGGGCATGCATGGGTGTGAGGACTTGTTGCAGCCCTAGAAATAGAAAAGCATTCAGATAATATAAACAAAGATATGTGTTTAAATAAGCAAGACTTGGAATCCGTTACTGGTCAACAAACAACGTCTGCACCACAACTCTCCTATCCCCTCCCTCCTCTACTTCACCAGACACTTTCAGAACGCTGATTATGTACATCGTAGAGTCGTCGAAATGTCCGGTTGTAAAATCAGTTTAAACCAACGACCATGGCAAAATATCCGGTAATGATTAATTTCAATAATGCACTTGCAATACTTGACCGTATAGATTGAAAAACTTCTGATTTTGACACCATCCATTTCAAAATTATATAGCGTTCGGTACATTCGAACTAAGCAGTTATGATTTTTACCATTCGCTAGAAGAACTTTTACTTTTGCTGTTAGCTATCCTGACCTAAACGCTCTGAAAAAATTCTGATTATGACCCTGTCATGCATTAAATTCCAAGTTGACGCTTACGAGTGAGATTTTAACAATTATTTACTTTGATATAAATGTTCTCAATACTACATTTTCCTGCATGTATATCCCTCTAGAGAAGAAATTAATAAACTTCAAATTGAAAGCAGTCTTTCTAGAAATAACAGTGAGGCAGAAAAATAAATAAAAAGTTCAATACCTAGGAATAATGGAATTTTTATATAAAAATTTTGGAATTGGATGCAAATAAAGGAACTAATTTTCGTTACAGTTCTTAAATGCTGATAACTCTTTCTCAGTGCACAGATAAAGAATGTTAAATACAAGGTAAACCTAAAGCCTTCCCTGGTTTCGGAGATCGATAGAACTGAAAGCATGACAGACATCTCCATGGACAGAGTATCTCTGCAATCTTGCATTCCTAATAGACGTCAAGGCGCAGTTACAGTTTCAGTCACTGGAGCACAATCATAGCGAAAACATGGCGTTCACTGGTGCACATAAAGCTTTCTGCGCGTTACAATTCGCTAAATATGAGTCCGTTGTGGCGGCACAACGACGATTTCGTCCGAAACATCAGCAAGAACCACTACAGCCAAAAACAATTCATGCATATACAAAAAGTTTGGAAGACTGGCTGCTTGTGTGAAGGACAACGAATAGGCCGGTCAAGAGTGTCGGTTGAGACCATTGAGCGTGTGCGAGAAGCATTGGCCAGGAGCCATAAAAGGTTGACATATTGCGCGAGCCAGAAATTGCAGATTACGCAGTCAACCTTCTGACTTATTTTACGTCCATACCGGATACAGCTGTTGCAACCGCTGAGTCCCGAGGATCACAATCGTCGTCTTCAATTCTGTGTTGATTTTCAAGAGCGGTTAGAACAAAATGGCATTGCTGAGAAATTGATTTTTAATGACGGGGCCACGTTTAATTCATCCGGGAAAGTGAACTGTCAAAATGTACGCATTTGGGGTCTGCTAGAACACGTCCGTGATTGCCCTGAAGTCAATGTTTTTATGCTGTTTCTTCGTTAAAAATGTATGACCCATTTTTCTGTTACTGGTACAGTATACCTACAGTGGATAAAACAACAATTACATGCGGATAACCATGACTTTATTTATCAGCAAGATGGAGCCTCGCCTCGTTTTCTCATGATGTCCGTGAGTACCTCGATGTTGAAATTTCGTCGCTGGGTTGGATATGTTGTTCGTGAAGACTTTCTTCTTCTGTGGCCTCCACGGTCACCTGGCCTAACTCCATGTGATTTTTTCTTATGCTGCTATAGTTCATGTGTTCGTTCCACCTTTTCCACTTGATTTAGCACAGCTGCGAGAGATCACGCATGCAGTCACTGCTATCGACCGTCAGATGTTGGGGACGTGTAAGGCAAGAGCTTGACTATAGGATTGACGTCTCCTTGTCACCAACAGAGGACACATGGTACACCTTAAGGTGTTTGCGAAATTTGGAGAAGTATTCGTCCATTGATATAAGCGTTTCTAATGCCTGTCATAGTTAATATTCTCTTGGCCTAGAATCACCCTGTATACTGTCCAATTCACAACTTTCCAGCCCTAACGATTTTTAACAATAGGAACATAAGCAAGTAATTTGCATTGTTAAGGCAAGGTAAATAATTCCCCATAATTATTTCGATATATTTATTTAAAGGACCTTTTTTTTAAAGTTTGTTTTTGTGTGTATGACAGCATCAAACGAGAACTTAAAGGACACCTTGTACTAGGAATAATTGTTTCGGTTAATTATTTGTGTCTTTGTTGAATTTGTTTCTTTTGTGTATGTTAGTATATTTATTTTATTAAGATTTAATATAAATTTTCAAAAATTTTGTGAAGCAACGATTCTGCAATATTATTGATAAATATAGCCTGAATTCATTTGAGCGAACTAATTGTAAATCGTACATTTAAATAAATCATTCCGGGTCACTCCATTACTCACTCATTTCAGCTATGCATCTGTGAATGACTGTTAAATTTAAATGTAAAGCCAAATGATATGGTCGAGAACGATACGAATAAAATAGTGATAACTTTGCACAACTTGAAATTTGCACCTGACCAAAAATACATAACTGGTGTATTCATATATATATATATATATATATATATATATATATAAACGGCACTGAGACGTTCCAATATAAAAAGTTAACACTTGAAACTATCTATGTAAAACACGATATCACGCTGTAAGACAAGATTATTTTATATATATATATATATATTTAACAGTGTTTATAGCCCATTTTTACACATCATTGGCGGTGACACTAGACACTAATGATACATTCCGTAAATATTTTTTAAAGGAGGGACATGTTTCAGGGCCATATGTAGGTCTCTTCCCCAGTATTTGTCAATAATGAGGACAGAGAAAAGCCTGGAAAAAACTTCAGTAAGGAAGGATGGCTCTGGTGAGGATCGAACCACAGACCTCCTTCTCATGAATCCCTGACTTAATGAGTTCTGCCTTCCGTGGCGACATTTAAGAGAGCTGATTGAAAGTTTGTTTAATTTCATCCAAATAGTGGAAAAGTTTGTTAAAGGACGCTGGGGGTGAATTTTCAAAGTTCCACATTTTTGTGTGATTTTTTCCTAAAACTTTTTTTTTGTCGTTGCATTGCTATTGATTTTTATGTTAACCAAAATTCATTCAAAATGGATGAATTTGCTTTGCGAACTATACATTTTTCATAAATATTATTAATTTAATATGTCACATAATCAAAATAACCCACGCAACTCATGAGCTGAGAAAACTGGTAGGCATTTTTGCAGTTGGAGCTTTGAACCCCATACAAAAATTGTGTAGAAAAATATTTTAAATAAATTTAACGAGTGAACTATATGAGTATATTTAATCTTTAAAATTAATAATTTTTTCATAGAAAATATTTTTTAAAAAGATTATTGGTGTTAGCATATATTTTGTCATATAGGATATTACAATAGATACCTCTGTACATTCAGATAAATTTTAATTTAATTTTGAACAAAAACTGTTACTGGGACATTTTGAATGCGTGAAAATGAAGGTTTGAGACAAAATTGTTTTTATTAAAAAAGTATGCTTGGAAATACCGTGATTTAAAAGGACCCTCCCAGCTCTTTAAATGGCTGAAGAGCCTGAACGGAGGTGGGACATGCAAATGCTTACTCTCTGTGGACACCTAAAGGATCAAAGAACCTTCTGCAGCAACACAAAAAAGAAAGAAAAAGAAAGAAAGAAAAAATGAAAAAATGAATTATTTTACCAATTTTGACCAAATACTTAATGTCCCTTAAGTGACATGATTCTTTAACGGTTTTCTCAAATGTAAACAGCTGCAACACGCAGTTCTTTAATGGCAACTGCATGTAATAAATTATCTTGAGTGCTGGTGCTTGATGTTCCTTGTTAAGACATGGTCGATAAAATTCATGGATCATGATAGAAGACCGTCGCATTAAGATTCGTGCGATTGCTGAAATAGTAGCCATCTCATATGAACCGGTACATCATGTTCTACACATGAAAAAGTCGAGTGCATGATGGGTGCCGTGTTTGTTGACTCCAGACCAAAAACACTCAATGAAGGATATTTCAAAATTGTGTTTGGAAAGGTTGCAGAAAAATCTAGCGTCATTTTGCGACTGGAGATGAAACTTAACCCACCAAAACATACCAAAAACAAAATGGCAGTGTACAAATGGATTGGCAATGGCAAAAACGTACCGAAAAGAGCTAAAACCTTTTATCAGCGGGAAAAGTGATGACCATTTTTTTCTTTTCCTTTCTTTCTTTCTTTCTTTTTCTTTTCTTTTCTTGACTCACAGGGTATAATGATGATTGACCATTTTGAAAACATTTAAAACAGTGATTGGCTGTCATTTCACAACGTTATTGGATCATTTGTATAGTGAGTTGAAACAGAAGCGACCAAGATTGGCGCGCGAAAGTGCTCCTCCAACAGGACAATGCGCCTGCTCACCCAGAGGCCTTTGCGATGGAAAAAGTGCATGAGCTGGGCTTCGAAATAATATCCCACTCACTTTATTCTCCAGAATTGGTCCCGTATGATATTTTTCTCTTTTCTAATCTCAAATATTGGCTTAGGGAGAAAGGAAGAAGTTATGTTTGGTGTAAAACGAGAATTATGTACAGTTCGAAATACTTTTTTCCAGCGGGAATAAAAAAACTGAAATCTCCCTGGACAGAATGTATTGATCTCAATGCAGGCTATGTAAGGAAATAAATTTTTGTTTTTTTCAAAACAAAATCCTATTTTTTAACCATACATATCAGTCCGCCCTCGTAAATGTCATAATGTAACGCACACGTTGCCTAATAAATTGCATTTTATTCCCATTATGGAAACGCTTGTTTGTTGTTTGCTTTTCTTGAACGCTATGGATAGCCGCTGCAATATGTGATCTGATTTCCCGGCTTGGCAAATTCATACTAAACTTATAGTGTGATAGAAATGGAACAGAGACCATTGAATGCTCTGACCTTCCTGTGTATAAAAACTGACTTGCTGAAACAGAGATAACTTGTGGTGATGTATCTACAGCATGAGTGAACATTTAAATCTTAAAGACAAACAAAGCACTGAAATCAATTTATAGTTTGGTGCTCAGTATAGATTTTGTTCCAGTTTCAACTTCAGAATACGAAAGAGCGCTTAGTTTATGAACGTTATCTGCACTAAGAAAATAAATAATCCTCTGATAGAAAGCATGACTAGACTCTTGTCCTCAAAAATATTGGACCGGCAGTGTCTTGTCTTACGAGCTATCAGCCGGAGAAGAAACGCACAAAAGTAGTGCAGTTCATCTGCAGCCCTCTTTGACATAATGATAACTAATTTTAACAGTAGACCCAAAAATGTTTTGGTAACTATACCATTCGTGTAAGGAATGTGTATTAATGAAAAGTTCGAGTGGTAAGTTTGTGGAGATCTTAAGGTAATTCGATTATCCGGTAAATTTTATTTGCAGGAAGGTGTATTTGATTGAGTGATTGATTAAAGAGGGAGAGGGGAGGAATTAATTTACAGATTAATTAGGTAGTGTTCATTGTATTTGAGGAAGCTTTTTCTTCCCGATGTCCTCTCTGATTGACCTTCTTGGCTGCAGTTGTTTTGCTCAGTAGGTCTCAGTATCTGACACATTACACAGAAACTCGCAGAATTGCATAGCGTCTTCATAATTGCTTTATGAGTTCTTTAGTCCACTCCTGCACGGTCCAAACTAAGCTAGCAGCGATAGAATTGCATTCGAGATATATTGTTCATAATACTCAATATTTTAGTCACTGTTTAACTCTTCTGTGACGATATCTTCCTGATGGCAGTCTCATACTTTCTATCTCTTGTTGCTTAATATTCAATTCTCTTTGTATTGACGGTTCCCTAGCTCGCCCCTTAATGTCTTTAAGTTTACCTCCGTTCACGACGATTATCTACTAGCAACGCTCGATTGTCTTACACTACTAAATACTGTTCACTGGCTGTTTGTTATTCACTATCAATGTGTAGCTGATGACCGAGTTGATCTGCTGTGATAATTCTAACGAACTCACGGGTCCCCTCTTTGTATGATAACGAAGTACTTGACGAGCCGTCTCTCTGATGATGACTGAAAAAATGGATATCAAATTTTGGCACCTTTCTATCGCTATAAAGTCGCTCTGCCTTGATATTATAAAATATCCTATATTGCGACTTTCTTGAATAAATCTCGCGCTCCCTATCCGATGTGAGATTTTCTATTGGTTAATGTTCAAGTTTAATTCTTCCCTCATCTTCTTATTGGACGCGGGTTACTATTCTAATTATTTTGTTTACAGAACCTTTACCGTTGCCAGCAAACTCCCACAAAATTGCGTCAAAGGACAAACGATTCGTTATATCCTTATTTTTAACAAAAGAAATCTTTCGGCTTTTTCACACAAAGCGATTACTTGAGTTTCCTGTTTTTTGATGGTTTGTTTTCTAGACGGGCGGCCAGTCCTTAAGGCTAGCGGATCCCTTGTTATAAATACAGGCGTATACAATAAACATGGGGTAGTCTTTTACCGTAATAAAATATTTATAATAGCAATTCCCTAAAAGGTCCTTGCATAAATTTTCCTGTCAAAAATGAGAATAAATATGTTGATCTAAATAGATTTTAGGTTCAATACAAGTTACAAATGTACATCAGAATATATTTATAAACTATTAATATTAATTATAATCATATTATCAATTGATGGAAATGAAGCTTTCAGTTTCGGTCTCAATTACTTTAGAAATAGAGAGCACTTTTACTACATTTTATTGTTTTCTTTGTGAATGAAACGAGAAAATAATAAGACGTTAAAGAGTAACCCTTAAGGTGTTTTTGGATCAGAGTCAAATGAGTGTCATAAATAAATCATTACTCTAAAAAGAGAAAATTTTGCTGCCACCAGTTCCTAAGAAATTGGGGTTAATGAAAAAGTTTGTGAAACCCTTAGATAGAGATAGAGTAGGTTTTATAGCATTTGAAATAAAAATTCCCAAGATTAAATGAAGCTGCACTGAAAGAACGTATTTTATTGGTCCATAAACTCGTGAGCTAATGCAAGAGGGTGTATTTGAATACAGTAAAATAAAATGTATTGCAAAATTGCAAACTACTAACTAAAATGTGTATAGTATTCAGATTTGTGCTCCAAGGTAAACAAGTATAGAAAACAATTTCATATATAGAACTAGAGCTCTTATCTGACCTTTCTCGGCACCGAGCAGAGTGGGTCAACTGTAACGCATTCGAGAGGTTGGTTCAAACCTCTTGAGGCCGTCCACAGGTTATTTCGTAGTTTCCCCTGGTCACTTCGGCCAGTGCTGGTATGAATTTTGTTCTCCGCGAATTTTCCGCTCTTCTATTTCAATTCATTTCATTCTGGTTGTTCGAAAGTACCAGGCGATTTGATATGATATGTAAAAAATTGTAAATTTTATGTACAAAAAATTGTAATTGTAAATTTTATTTACAAAAAATTGTAAATTGTAATTGTAAATTGTCCTTCTGAGTAGAGGGCGGTTCTCTGTCGCAGCGTTCTATCTGGAAACCATGTTAGGGACCGCCTCCATGTCCTGTCTCACTTCTCCTGCATCTCCTTTACTTCATCCCTTCTTTCCGGTGTTGCCCCTACTGGAGGCTTAGGCACAAACGTCCATCACTTGAGCAAGGCTAAAATATCAAAATGTTCTCCTACCTCCCTACACTCTAATTCAATCTATCCCGGCCCTGCATGATCATATCTGAACGGAACTAATATCAATATGTTCCAGTATAATTTAAAGAAATTATTTTTCTTGAAAAAAACAGCAATTTATTGTTCATACAATTTGTCAAAGAGATGTAATGGATCAATTAGATAATATTTTTGTTTGAATTCTTTCTTTGGCGAAGTGTGAAATCTTAATCAATATATACTTGTTCAAATGTTATATTAAATATGACATAATACATTTATAGAATGTGTACTATCAGGTATAATATCAATATCTTTTCAGGTTTGTCCTGCAAAATTATTGATTTTTTTTTTACAAATACACAATACATTTATCTGTGGTAATATAACCAGAGCTCAAGATTTTATTGATATAACCTTGTTTCTGTAAATTTAACTGTTTGAGCTCAAGCTGTGTTAACTTTAACTATTTAGCGAATAAAATCATAAAAATCAAATAATTTATCCATAAAATGCGCTTACAGTAATAAACAGTATTTTAATTTCCGCTAGGAGTCGAATTAAGTTCAAATAAAAACGAATTACGGGAAATGGTGTCTTATGCTTTCAATTAACTTCTTTGGAAACAAATTGAAGACAAATGAAGCATGTTAATTACAGCCGGAAGTTAGACAAAATGTCTTTTCTATCTGGGTGAATATATTTAAGAGCCAGACAGAAATAAACATGTTTCTGTACATTTGGGGTCGGTCGGTAGGGCCAGGCCAGGTTTTATTTGCCTATTTTGGCATTTGTTTCCTATTTTAAGGTTTAAAATCACTCTTTATTTTTGCCTATTTTGGATCGTTATGAATTTTTTCTTGAATTATTTACGCATTTTAAAAAGCACATAAGAATTTCAATATATTGAAGTGAGAAAAGTTATAAAAATTAAATGGCATGTTCGCCTCACAGAATATCTATTGAACATCTTGTTATATGTTCATTTCATTTCAATCAGTCATAAACACTCTCCTCAACCCATTCTCTTAAGCTCTTTAAATAACAGAACCTTCATTAATGAAAGGAACGCACGGTAACCTCGGGCATACATTAGGAAATTTATAGTGGGGATAACTTCTCAACTTTATAAATATAACAAACAATTACAAGGGAGAAAGATGAGGGCGGTACAGCTGTGCCATAAACCGTCCCTACAATGTGTTCAATACGGAAGCAAGAGATATACTAACCTGATTCCCCTATAAACTCATAAACAGAAAATGAACTCGTCCAGAAACCATTGCGCATCTTTTGCTCATTTGCCAGGACTATTCAAAACTACTTGTCTTGATCAACATTTCCATAATGTCCTGAAAGTTGAAAGTTCGGTTGTAACTGGTAAGAGTCGTTTCTGAATAACTTGTTTTAAATATACTCCAATCCCTTCAGTGGAAGTAGAGCATTCTTTTTGAATGATGAAAAATGTTCTCTCTGACAAGCGGCTGACTATGATAGTTGATACCTTGCAAACACCTTGTTGTTGCTTATAACAAAGAAAAGTAAGCTTAAGTACTTTAATTGTGTCATAAAGAAATTATTAAGTTCCTTAAATGCCTATTTTAATTATACTACTGCCTGTTTTCAGTATTTTAATTGACTTTTTGCCTGCCTGTTTAACCAAAATAAACCCTGAACTTCCCGGAAAATTAATAAAATATCGTTTGGAACTCAAATAAATTGTTAAACAGCTCCCCACACTATTTATTGCTTAATATTTTTTCGCTTGGAACTGTAAATTATAAGTTAGATTTGTGCATATTACGTCTCGTCAAAACGTTTTCAAGTTCCCGCCATGATTTCTAATACAAACTAATGTTTAGGCAAAAAAAAAAAAATATATAAAGAATGAATTTGCATAAAAATTACACGGA
This sequence comes from Metallyticus violacea, assembly GCA_030762175.1. Taxonomy (NCBI): domain Eukaryota; kingdom Metazoa; phylum Arthropoda; class Insecta; order Mantodea; family Metallyticidae; genus Metallyticus; species Metallyticus violacea. The sequence continues at coordinate 14,417,647 of CM060833.1, read as the reverse complement.
CGTGCGAAAAAATGAAGGAACTAAAACGGAAACCATAAAATTGTCATGAGGCACCTGAATTGGTTGAAATTACTGATATTCTTATACAGGATTGGTTACTGATTCATGAGATAAATATTCGCAGTAAAACAGGATATGGGATCGGATTTAAAGAAAAAAGGTCTTCACGTAATCATATAGCTATATTAATTATTTATATTTTTAAGACAATTTTCATTTCTAAGCTACCTTTGGTCTGATATTATTAAGGATTACCCCGTATCACATATCTTTTACTGACAGTACAAACTACCCTAAAGCAACACTGTGCTGAAATGCCAAGATGCCATAACATTAGAACGCCCAGTGGTATATTGACTGCTTTTGATTTTCAAACGCTCGTATTTTCACTGTTTTTAGAAGTATTTTTCTATAGTTTTGTGACTTTTAATCCCTTTCAATGGCGATTAGCTCATCAATAATTTTTTGCATGTCAGGGTTAACTTTTTAGAATAATAAATTTACCGTCGGTTCCCGGAAGCATCAATTGGCCGCTTCCTTACCCACGTTTCTTACGGGGTTTATTGCGTAGTTGTAACAGACAATAATGATCACTACACAACAATCTCATTGTAGCGTAGTGCGTGAGTCATTGTTTATCAACTCTTGTATCCGTGTATAAAATTTCGATTAGTTTTTCATCGACTACTGTTACCATCACTCAGAGCTGATTATAAGGACGAAGGAACGCTTAACACAAGATGTCAAATAGGTTTATGTAAGAAAAACAAAACCAAAGACAGTTGTTCAACATGTAAAAAATAAATACGTGGTTCTTGTATAATCAAAAATCCTGCAAAAAGTGTCATGTCAATATCTCTGGGTACAGATTTCTGTACAGATATAGTCCCTGTTTGTGTAGCTAAGTCTTTTTTGTACAAGTAATTTGTTACTAAATAGAATAGAGCAAACCTAACTCGCATAATAAAATATTTGTTATTTTCGAAAAAACATAAATTTATAATGAAAATTTTTTTTTTATAAAATTCATTTAGCCAGAGATGACCCATAAAAGATGAACAAAAGAATGAACGAACAAATGTGTGAATGAATTAATGAATTACCAACAAATTAAATGAATAGGTCTGGGGACGTAAAGCGCTATACATTTATGATGCATGAGCAAAAACCATGCATATAAAAATATCTGAAACCAGAAGCTCGATTCAAGCTGGATTCGAACTTGTTCGCAGCTCAGACGCCATATTGTTCCCTACAGTCATCTGATAAGTTAGAAATTTCATCGGCATGAGTCAGAACAGTTAAATATGACGTGATACTGAGCAGGCACCAAGTGTATACAAACTCACTCCGGAAGCTAAATGCAAACTGGATGCGAACCTGGCTTGCAATTTAGAAGCAAAACCATTCCTTCAATACGATCACAGCAGGCTAGAAAGCGATAAAGGAAAAAAATAATTTTCAGTGAGAAAAATGATTAAATTGCACAAGAAAGTGGTAGCGGTCTATTGACCACTAACAAGCGTTCTAGCGTGAAAAGAGAATGGAATCATTCTGATGTTTTGATAGCATGTTACGTCATAAACTATTCATTTAAGTATTGCTATTAATTTTGGCTATTGGATTGATGCATAAGTTCATAGCGTTTTTGTTCGTCATTACAACATAGCGTTGCTAGGATGTTGTTTACCGTTTGTCATCTGTTATACTTATTTGGAGCGTTGTGCTTGTAAATATGCCTTGAATTTTTTAGATTTGAAGAAAGTTTGCGCTATTTTAGAGCTAAGCAAGATGGATTGTCAAGTGGAAAAATGCGATCATTTTCGACATATTCTTGTTTTTCCGTTTAATAGAAAAACAAAGGCAGCGAAGACATCTCGAAACATTTGTGTCGTCTACAAACAGGAACCATTAGAGAAAGCATGGCAATTGGTCTGTCATTTCAAATAGGGCCACTTTAACGTGAGTGATTCGCCTTGTTCAGTAAGACCATCTGAACTATTTAATCCATTATAATGCATGTCATTCAACGCGAGAATTAGCAGATGAGATGAAATTGTGACTAATTGAAGAAAAAAGACAGAGAAAACTTCATAAAAGGATGCTGGAACACGATAAAGCACGCACATATGATGAAAGCAACAGGAGCTTGGTTGGGAAGTGATTCCATGTCCCCATATTCTCCCGATATTATGCCCACAGACTTCCACCTTTTCCGTTCTCTGTTCAATAATTTTCGAAGGAACCCTTTCGATAATAAAAAAGTGGTGCAAACTTGACTTGACGATACCATTAGCAGATTTCTTTATATTTGTAATCAAGAAAGTACCCCAGCGTTGGAAAAAGAGAGTGCAGGATAATATATTAGTCATTAATTTCTGTATGCCATTGAATGTATTGAATTAATTTTTTTTATTATCATAGCCCCTCTTAAAAAAACGACATGAGCTATGTTTGAACTTAATGTATGAATGTCATCACACAACGTTAAATCACAGTTAAATTTACATTTTCCGGTTCATCAGCAGTTGCCTACTGGAAAATCCAGTGGACAGGCTGCTACTACCCTCTTATACATTCAGTACTACAAGTTATTTCCACCAATACCTGTTCCAAAAAAAGTTTACAATAACTCACAAAATATCTAAATGGCATCAAAAGTAATTGCTTCCCTTTGACATTATAATTTTCCATTCTAAGTGAAACCTTGTCCTAAGTACCTCCAGAATACCTGGGCTCATTATAAATAAGCCTATAAATTCCAACACCTACAACCACCCCTATAATTACATTCTTTTAAATCATAACAAACTAAATGTTATTCCTATATATTTCTTTAGTACTAAAGAATTACCTAGTGTACTCTATAGGAACGGCCCTGGCCACTTGTCCAAATATATCTACATTAATACCTTCCTTTATTTGCAATTTCTATTCCCAATAATACCATTTCCTTGTATTTATCTCAGCTCCTATTAATCCCCTCATATTCGGTCCACCGGCCGTTACCCGCTGAGATATCCAAGAAACTTGGTTTCAAATATTCCATTTCTGCTTATAAATTCACCAGATTTCCCCTATACTCTACTTTCATTAGTCCCCAGAATATTTCTTAACCTTGTCGTCCTACACTTTTTCAACTGACCATTTCCAATTCATCCTAACTTTCCACCGTCACGGGTGGCCGAGGTCGTTAAGGCGTGGACTCATGAGCGGGAGGTCTGGGCTTCGAATCCCGCCAGGACCGTCCTCCCTGACTTGGGTTTTGTCCACGTTTTATTCAGTCCTAATAACTGGCAAATGCCGGGAAGATACCCTAAACTTAGGCCTGGAACGTTTCCTTCCTTAAAAAAATCCTTTCACAATATATCATTTCATCTCGTGCATCATCAGTGTCCACCGCCTGTGGTGCCTCAGTTGTAAAAACGGCCGTTAAACACTACTCAAAAAATCCTAATTCCCCTAATCGTCTTAACTACCCTTGATCCAAAACATTTTCTTTATCACTACATGTCTATTTCTTTTTAATCATTTCTCCCTAATTAGCATTTTCCTCCATATGTTCGTTCCTCTGCACTCCAACAAAATTTGCATTCCATCCACATGCTCCCCACAGATGGGACATGCACCTTGCTTTACGTTCCCCCTTAGGCCTCTTAGTTTCCATACCCCTAGCCGAAACCATTTAAGACCTTCCCTCTCCTCCCTGTTGTATATTTCTAAATGTCTTTATTGACTCGTTTCCATCTTGATTATTTTATAAAGAAATTATGACCTCATCTCCCTCAACTCCGCCCACATTTCTTGCTTGTCTATATCTTCGAACCTGATCGAACATATTTTCATATCCCACAAACCATATCAAATCTTTGTGCTCATATATCTGCTAGTCCCCCCTCCTCCAAACTTGGTGTAGGTAAACGTAACTATAAATGTAATAAATGTAATTTTATTTCGGCTGCAATATTTCTGGCCTGAACAACGTCATACTAACATAAATTATCCGATCTCCAGTCTTTTTCTTAGGTATTTTAGAATTTATTTAAACACTGATTATATTAATAAAATTATAACAAAAACTAAAGAAAGTAACTTTTACAAGGGTAAGTAATTACATAAGTTACAAATTGATGATACTGCATGATTGAATGAGACACTTGAGGTTATTGCCAGCATTGGTGACATTGGACACGAGAAAATCGGTGTTTACAATAGCGAAACAGCAGTTTCAATAAGATAACGCCTCTGAGTAAATGTGCAACCTTCGAGTAGATCTCCGTTGTACGATTTTTATGGAATTAAAGAATATTAATAATGACATGTTTCTCATCTACGGTGAGTACTGCCCGTTACGTCAAACTGTTTACAGTTTGATGCAGAAGTTCTCTTAAAGGCGGACAAGTATCGAAGACGAGCACCGAGAGGGGCGGTCAAAGGTGATTGCCACAGACGCAAATTGGCTACGAATTGAAGGTTTAATCGGAGCAAACAGAAGGATAACTATAGACACTATAGTCGCTGCTACATCATAATGCACGACAGGTTAGGTTTTCACAAAGACTTTGCAGGATGAGTGCCCCACATGCAGTCCCCACAACGCAAAGTGCAAATGGCATTACCGCATCTCAATCGCTACCACGATGGACACGACATACTAGCCCGGATTATCACAGGGAATGAGTTTTGGGTTACCCTAATAGCTCGAGACAAGGCGTGCACCAATGAAATGGAAACATCCAGCGTCATCTGCGGAAAAAGAAAGAAAAAAAGTTTAATGTGACACAATGCACCCAGAAAGTGACGCTCACAATCTTCTGAGATCACGAAGGTATACTGCTCACCGCATTCCAGTCTCAAGGATAACCTGAAAACACCGACTTCTACTGCAGCAGCCTCAGGAAACTTCAACGGAAGCGACCAGGACTCCTCACTAAAGGTGTGTTGCTCTAGCATGACAACGCCCAACCACATGCTACCAACAAGATGAATGAGACGCTGCGAAATTTCAAGTAGGAAGTTTTTGAGCATCCTCCATATAGCTCCGACTTTGCTCCAAGTAACTTCCATTTGTTCGGTTCTCTGAAAGCCATTTTTCTGGTGAACATTTTCTTGACATTGAAGGTGGAGAGATAAGTCACCGCTTGGATCCCACAGTAGACGAAAGAGTTCTACGTTGCTGAATTTCAGGGACTTGTGAAACGATGGTACAAATGCCTCGGTATACAAGGCGATTATATTGAGAAATAAAAGTATTTTTGTTTGTTCCATATTCATTTGTAACTTACTTTATAACTTACCGTCCTATAATACACAAATTTTACATTTTTTGAACATTTTATTAAAATATTGAATTAAGTATAGCTCTTAATGTGCTAGAAATTGTGAAAAAACAGGATTGAAATTTTAAATCGCAAGGTAGTTGTTTTTAAAAAGTCTGTTATTTCTAAAATATAAAAATTAATTTTATAAGTTTATTTTAATGTATTCCCATACATATAAACAGTTGTAATATTAGTGATGAGATGCATTTAGATTATTATCCGGCGTTTACTTTCGCTCTCCAAGTTAAGTTAAATAAACCGACGGTCGTTAGTTTGTATTTAGATATTTCCTTCGATGTGGAAAAACTACAAAGTTTAGAGCGCTGGAAGCAGACAAACTTTGAAAGCGTACACAAGTACAAGTTATAATACTTAACCTCCGCTAAGTTTAGGAATCAAACTTGGAGGAAATTTTTCATAAGAGCGCATGGCATCCTTTCTCGAACTAACGAGCGTTTCTTAACACCATACACTTGTGTGCTGAAATAACATATAAACAACTGAAGGCGTTACGCTCATTGATTTAGCTATAGGTAACGTCTAAGTATAAACAGTATTAATATTTATTAATTTCAACATGAGGAATGCATTTCCGAATAACTCTGGGTTGCAGAGATTTTATGTAGTATTGGATATCTGATCAAGTAGTCATGTACTGGTATTTCATGGTTTTGTCGCCCGTTACAGGGCAGCTGGTGTACCGGCAGTCTAAGCGGTAACCCCTGACGAAGTGGATATAACATCCCGTAAATAATTAAGTTTCCCGCTTTTACAATTACAATGAAAATATATCTGGTCCTATAAATACCATACTTTTATTTTTGATGGAAATTTGCAAGTTATATTACTTCCTATACTTCTGAAGATTAGAAATAAACGATATAATCGTTTTCTGTTTCAGCAAAAATGTTTTGATCATCAAAAGGTGCAGTGTTTAATAATAAATTATTTACTAAAAGCCCATTAACACTGTCATTTGCAATTAATCAATTGCTGTGCCAATATAAATATTAAATAAATCTGGCGATAACAGATATCCATGTTTAACACCCTAATTGCCTTAGTTTTCCTACTGTAATAATAATAATAATAATAATAATAATAATAATAATAATAATAACAATAATGATAATCATGATCATAATGAAGATGATGATACAAATTTCTTATACAGGCAAAGTTATGACTATAAGGTCCTCTCTTCCATATTAACTGTAACAATTATGATTACAGTACATATATACAAGATAGTTTATATATATGAATATTGTTCAACGCCCGATTTTACATCTGGGGCAACAAGGCGGTGAACATTGGTGATACAGGAAGTAAAATTATATATTGGGAAAAATTTAGGAAGGAAACGTTCCAGGCCTAAGTTTAGGGTACCTTCCCGGTATTTCCCATTTATGACGACTGAGATAAACCTCAGTCAGGGATAACGATCCTGGTGAGAATCGAATCCCAGACCTCCCGCTTAAGAGTCCTAAACCCAAGCTCGCAGATTCAATCCCTGCCAGGATTTTGGGTGTAAAAATCCTAAGTATGGATTCCTTTGGAAGGGAAATAAAGCCATGGGTCCCGTATCGTAGATTTACGGCATGTAAAAGAACCTCAAGCCTGAAAAAGAGACCCCTAAGCAAAATTTATCGGCCGTCTCACGCCCTGAATTGAATGGGAGGCTGATGACCTGAGATGTTAAAGAGCGTCCGTAAATAAAACAAATCAAAACCGCTCACTAGTCGGTGCCTTATCGATCTCGGCCAGGCGGTCAATTTGTCTTTGAGACCCGCAGTATTTGAATTGTGACAGGCAGAGAGTTCCTGAAACGAAAAGCGAAAACTGCGGAGGGTGAAGAAAAGTGAGGGGTTCTGTGTAAGGGTATAAAGAGAACGGAATTGTTATTCGATCGAGTGTGTAAATTATAATGAAAAGATAAGGGGGGAAAATGGCTAGAAAGATAGAGCGAAGTTAAGGTACATAAAATTCTACGCCGCAGAAGAAAGAGGGACTGCTACTTTCTTTTACAAGCATCCTGTCGATGCCAGGAAAACAATACATTTGTCCTGTTTTCAATATTAATTGTATTTCTGTGTTACTATAGAGACTTTGAATTGTCTTATATTTAGGGAGAATTTTGCACACGCCACGTCCTATAATTTATGTCAACAAACACTACAAATTCGATAAAGTGATAAAAAATTCTTAAACACATTCACAATATGATCGGCCTTCTTGAAATTCACGTTTTTCTTCTCTCTGTTTAGTTTCGTTTACTGTATTAAATCTTCTACTAATTATTTTAGCATATAATTTGTAGACTGTATTCAGAATTTCTCCATACATCGTTTTTAAATGTTACTTTCCTCAGTTCAAAAGCAGCAACGAGTCATCTGTTGTCAGGCATGTTTTGGCCTGTGCCGTGGTTACGAGAGAGAAGTTTTGCAAACCATTGTTACAGGAGATGAAACTATGGTCCTCTACTATGATCCCTTGTCCAAAAGAGAATCAATGGAGTGGCGCAAACCTGATGAAGTACCGCCTTTAAAGGTCAAGGTCACTCAGTCTACCAAGAAGATCATGGCCACAACCTTTTGGGACTGTGAAGGAATACTCTTCACTGTCTTCAAGGAGAGGAAAACCACAGTAAATAGGAACAGACTACTGCACAGACTACATGCTTCCATCAAAGAGAAAAGGGAGGAAAGCTGAATGGGGTGTGCGCCTTCTTCACGACAAAGTGTCTATGCGCACAGCTATTGTTGCAAAGGAAGCTGTGAAGAAATGTGACTTCAAGAGAATCAACTATCCACCCTAAAGCCCGGATCTAGCTCCCAGTGACTATTTTCTGTCCGCATAACTCAAGAAGGACCTTTGAGGAAAGAAATTTAAGTGTGACGCAGAAATGATGCTCGCTGTTTATGCCCACTCTGCAGACAAACTTCTAACTATTTGGGGGGGGGGTTAAATGATAATTAAATGATTGCGAAGTATATTGCAATAAAGGATAAGTGCATTGAAAAGTGAAATATAATTTTCGTCTTAATTATACCTAGTGAAAGGTTAGGCCGGAAACTTATGGATCTACCCTGGTATCGTTCTTTTGTCTAGAATATCTATCATGTAAAGACTCCATTTTGGAAGCAAACATCAATACTACCGCCTAACGGAAGCAACTGAAAGTGCAGTGAGAGCATTTGAAGTTCCCTTACACAGGTTTGATGATCGGCAGTTGGATCTCGCGTTGCCGTCGGTATTTATTTGCGGCCTCAAGCACTTCACCTTTTTAAAACTTAGGTACAACATATTAAGTAATCGATTTTGATACTCACCCTCCTTACATTAGGTGCTGGTGTTTCCCATTTTCACTGGCACAAAATGCAGTTCTTAGTAATTATTACTGACATGAACAGTTCCCCTTTACTAATGGGCCTAACTTCATTTCTAATACTTTAAGTTTCTCCACTGTGTGAGAGTTCGTGAATAGACTCTACTTTTCAGTAGCTCCCAAAAATTAAGAATTACAGGCTGTAAGATCTGGGGGACGAGGAGGCCACAAATTAGGGCTATAATTCTGTCATTGATTAAGGAGCAGTTTTCGATATTTTCCCGGGTCAGTAATAGTACCTTTATCATTCAACTTCTGTGTTAAGTTAAATAATATTTCTAGTTCTGGAACCGGAATGCCAGGAAATTTATGCCTAAATGTCTGTCTCTCTGGCATTCTATGCGTGTTGCATGACTTTAAAGATGAATATACAAAGACGCAGTGAATATCTCACTATCGCATAGCACTATTAGACTATTTAATGAAATCTCAATCTCAACTGCACAACACAACTGTCTGACTCTGTCGAAATCTTGCTCGCAACTGACTGGAAGGGAGAGTGTGCCGCGTGATTGCGGGATTTTTAAACTGCTCTCCCTATACAGAGTTATTACAAATGATTGAAGGGCTTTAACAAAATTACAGTAGCTACATTATTGGATATATTAATCATAAAAATTTACAGGTATAGAAAAAAAATTCATAAAGTTTTTTTTCAACGGTTTTGGATTTCTGCGGCGAGAGCTTCGCAGTTAAGCGGTTAGTAAAGATGGCGACAGGCGCTGAGAAAACTATGCTGTGCCTGAATTTAATTTATGTCAGTTTGTCATAAAAATGCAAAGACACTCAGAACGAAATTTAAAAAAGATGCACTAGCTGCCAATTCCATTCGGCGATGGTATGTGCAGTTTACAGCTTCAGATGTCTCTGCAAGGGAAATCAGCCGGTCAGCCTAAAGATTACGTGCAGAGAGCTGAACATTCCACAACCGACCATTTAAAAGCCTTACGCCTTGCAACTGCTCCAAGCCCTGGCACCTGATGATGCTTTGAGTTTTCTGCACGGTTGCAACAACTTATGGAAGAGGATGGGTTTGGTTAGAGACTTGTCTTCAGTGATGAAGCAATGGCAAAGCAAACAGACACAATGAGTGAATCTGAGGTACAGAAAATGCCCACGCTATCGCGCAGCACGTTGGAGCCTTGCCAAGAGTTAATGTATTCTGTTCTATCTCATAGTTTAAAGTTTATGGTTCATTTTTCTTCTGCGAAGAGACCATTACAGGAAATGTGTGTCTGAACATGCTGGAAAATTGCTCTTGCCGCAGCTGGAGTTTCAGAGTGTGGATTTTCTCTACCAACAGGAAGGTGATCCACCCCACTTCCATCAAAATGGTCACCAATTTTTTAATAGAAGATTAAAAAACCGATGTCGGTCGTGGTAGGGGTGAAGATGAGCAATTTCTATCATGGCATTCACGTTTCCCGTATCTAAGTTTGTGTGGGCTATGCAAAAGATTCAGTGTTTACGCCTGTTTTACTAGCAAACCTATCAGAACTGCGTTCTCGTATCTACACGCCTTTGAACAGATTGATACAAACATGTTGCGTTGAGTGTGGGAAGAACTTGAGTATAGACTTGAATCTGCAGAATCAGTAGGAAAGGACAGTTCATATGGAACACCTGTTTAAAAATAACTTTTTGGGTGTTTTTATAAGTCTGTAAAGCGTTGTGATAAATATAAAAATTAATATATTTACAGTAAACTTGCATACAATAATAACCGTGTATAAGTTAGAGGCGAGAATTCAGAGACAGTACACCTAAACTATTGAGCTTTTCCATGAAAAATTTGTGCAGAAAGTAACAGCATTATGGATATGCCTAGTAAAAGATTAACTTAAAACTGAATAAAGGAGGAGCTAGTTTGAAAACCTAATCCATATCTGTAAACAATATGGTCTTCTCACAGAATGTATTTATTTTGATAGCATTAATAATTTTTTGTAAGAAAACTCACCTAAAATTGGGATAGAAATGTAACTGCCAAAGCCTAAGGTACACTCCAAAGCAAGACTGGTCGGTAATCTGTTAGAGAAACCCCAATGTGTGTGAGGGAGGCTTGGAAGTTGACAAATTCAATCAGATGATTTCAAAATAGCCATAGCAAGCCCGCATTTGTTTGAACTACTTGCCGCTATAAATGATTTGATTTTGATTTGTTTTATTTATGGACGCTATTAACATCTGATGCCATCATCGTCCCATCCGATTAAGGGCGTGAAGCGGCCGATAAATTTTGCTCAGAGGCCTCTTTTTTCAGGCTTGAGGTTCTTTTACATGTCGTAAATCTACGACACGGGATCCACGGCTTTACTTTGCTTCCGAAGAAAGCCATGCGTAGGGTTTTTACGCCCGAAACAATTCATCAGTCCTGACCGGGATTGAACCCGTGATCTTGGGTTTAGAAGCCAAGTATGGTTACCACTACACCACCAGGACCGACCCGCTATAATTGAAGCACGATACAAGGGTTAGTTAAGAAATATTTTGCACAGATTTTCGAACCCATTAACCACAAGCAAAATACTTCAAAACTTTAATATGAGTGGACCATTTAGCATCTCCCTTTGAGGATAATCGATATTTTGGGAAAGAGGAGCCGCTATGGCAGACATGAAACTATTTGCTAGACGGAAAGTAGATAAGAATAAAGACTCTGAAAGGTTTTACCCTCCCCGCAGGCCCACATAGTTATTATATCAATTTCCTCTTTGCTTCTATGCATGCAAGACCTAGAGCCTCAAGAATGCATTTGATTAATAGACGATTTTGCATTTGGCAACGCTTTTTGTGTAAAGTGCTTTAATTTTTTTTTCTTTTTGAATAGTGTTTAACGCCGTTTAACTGCTGAGTCACCACAGGCGGTGGACACTGGTGACACGTGAGATGAAATCATAAATTGGGAAAGGATTTTTTTTTAAGGAAGGAAACGTTCCAGGCCTAAGTTTAGAGTACCTCCCCGCCATTTGCCATTTATGAGAGCTAAGGAAAACCTGGAAAAAGCCTCAGTCAGGGAGGACGGTCCTCACGGGATTCCAACCCCAGACCTCCCGCTAACAATTCCGCGCCTTAACGACCACGGTCACCCATGGCGGTAATGTGCTTTAGTGTTTTCTACTAAAAGAGCAGGAACTGAATGAACTGGAGTCTAGTAATCCCTTTCGTGCGACCAAACGCGTTTGTCAAATTTTTGAAATCTAAATGCTTAAGTAGGAATAGGAGAATAAGAATTCTCCATCACAAATTAAATTCCTGGTGCAAATCAACAGGTAACACGTGTCATTCTTGTTGATTATTTACAGAGATCGCATAATTACTTAATTAAATTTCAAAATTACTGGTGGTGTTCTGTATTTTTTTTAAATTTGTTTTATTTACGAATGCTCTTTAACATCTCAGGTCATCAGCGTCCCATTCAATTCAGGGCGTGAAACGGCCGACTAATTTTACTCAGAGGCCTCTTCTTTCAGGCTTGAGGTTCTTTATCGTGCCGCAAATCTACGACACGGGAACCACGGCTTTACTTCCCTTCCGAAGGAAGCCATTCTTAGGATTTTTACGCCCGAAAAAAATCCATCGGTCCTGGATGGGATTGAACCCACGGGTATACGAAGGCAAAGATAGTTACCACGAGACCACTAGGATCGACACAGTAGTGATAACGAGTATGTCATGATGATACTCTCATCTTGTTGTCAAGAATGGTACAGTATTGTCAACTCGCCCAACAATAGCATCAAGTCGCACAACACAACATACCGCCACGGGTGGCCGAGGTCGTTAAGGCGCGGATTCGTGAGCGAGAGGTCTGGGGTTCCAATCCCCCCAGTACCGGCCTCCCTGACTGGAAGTTTGTCCAGATTTTCCTCAGTCCTCATAAATGGCAAATGCCGGAAAGGTACCCTAAACTTAGGCATGGAACGTTTCCTTCCTTAAATAAAAAAAACCCTTTCCCAAAATATCATTTCATCTCATGTATCGTTAGTGTCCATCGTCTGTGGTGCTCAGTAGTAAAAAGAACACTATCATTGCATTGTCCCCAGGGTTGACGAATTCATCTAAAAAGTCTATTATGCGATTGATTCAGACTATTTTATAATATCATATATCGTTGATTTCACCAATAAAATGCTCAATGCGTTTATAATATGTGAAATAAAAATAAATTGTATGCATTTTTAGGCCTTCTTATAACAATGGGTGCACTGAAAGCCAAGTGGGGATCTTTGCTGTATCTGTGATGTACAAAGATATATTCCTTGTTACAATGTCCCTTGTTAGATTTCAGCAATTATCGTCTTTCATTATATTTGATGACATATGAAACACAAAGGATCGAAAAAAGACAGATAAACTGACTGCAGTAAGAGCTATTTTTAAATTTTTGTTGGTAACTGTAAATCTAACAACAATCCTGCATTACACGTAACTGTGGATGAACAATTGGTTACATTTAGAGAGCGATGTCCTTCTATATGTATACGCCAAGTATGGGATAAAAATTTGGGCTATGATAATGTCAAAACTTACGTGTTTTGAATTTACAGTTATACTCTGAGAAGAATGGAAACATAAGTGAAATGAATCAAGGGCAACAAGATGTATTGGATTTGACAGATTCTTTTCGAGGATGATATGTGATATTGACAACTTTTTCACTTCGGTATCCCTCATAAAAGAACTCTACAAAAAGATTATGTGGAAGCTTGAAACAAAATAAGCGAGATATATCGAAAGAATTGCTTCCCGACTCTTCAAAACCAGAGGAATGCTTAATTTTTTGTTTCAACAATAAAATGACAATGGTATCATGTGTTACAAAGAAAAGAGAAGCTCTAATTTTGCTATCCACCGAGCATCGTGACATGAAAACTGGAAATGAAAGCTAAGGCCATAAACCTGATACATTTCATCAGTTCTTCTACAGCAGCACTAAAGTCGGTGTGGGCACGGTGTAAAAAATGGTAAAGGAAGTGCACAACTAGAAAATGGCCTTATATAATTTTATTGAACTTCTTGGTGTATACCGGGGGCCTAAATGCTTTAATGACATGGCGGACTTAATATTCCACATGGAGAAAAATTGCTTAGACTCTGTAAGACTTTTCCTTTCACAACTTGGGGGGGGGGGGGGGGAAGCAGGTGATTCCATGTGTGAAAACAAGATAGCAAAATCCTTCTGTAAATAAAATGAAGAATATTGTTCATTACGAAAAAACTCCGAACACTGAAGAAAACTGCCAAAAAGGCAAGAGTGCGTGTCAGTTGTGTGTGCTAGAAAACAGACAGAAAGATAAAAGTAAAGTGTGGCAGCTGTCATAATAAACATTCAGTACAACATTTTTTAATGGTGTTTAACGCCCGTTCTTACTACTGATGCATGACAGGCGTTGGACACTGGTGATACATAAAATAAATTGATAAATTGGAAAAAACAATATTAAAGGAAGGAAGCGTTCCAGGCCTAAGCTTAGGGCACCTACCCGGCATTTGTCATTTATGAGAACTGAGGAAAACCTACAAAAAACCTCAATCAGAGAGGACGGTTCTAATGGGTTTGGAACACCTTCCGCTCACGAGTTCACGCCTTAACGACCTTGACCACCCGTTGCTGTGTAATCATCATAAAAATTATGGCTATATTTTTTAAAATTTTAATGTGGGTCCAATTGGACCTCCGTTGGTAGCTTACGTACATTCCACACTATAACTTTGTTGTTGATTTGATTTATTTATGGACGCTCTTTAACATCTCAGGTCATCAGCGTCCCATTCAGTTCAGGGCGTGAAACGGCCCACAAATTTTGCTCAGCGGTCTCTTCTTTCAGGTTTGAGGTTCTTTATCATGACGTAAATGTACGACACGGGACTCACGGCTTAACTTCCCTTCCATAGTAAGCCATACTTAGGAATTTTACGCCCGGAAAAATCCGTCGATTCTGGCCGGATTTGAACCAGCGATCTTTAGTCTACGAGACAAGTATGGTTACCACTAGATCACCAGGACCGACTAGAAGGTTAACGCTTTATCGTTCTACACACTTTTATAATGTATTACATAATTCAGTTGGTGGTGATTTAGAGAATATTTGTATTCATTCATGATAGTACAGAAGTGCCTGTTTCCCCTCTTCAAAAAGCGATATTATATTTAAAACGCACATATACTGAAGACATAAAAACGTTTTACTTTAGTGGTAAGTATCAAGTCAATGCAGGAATAAAAAGCCTTTATTGTAATAATATTATGTATGAATACCTATGGTGTCGCGACTCCAGAAATGTAACTTATTTAACGAACTGGAGTAGGACTAGGGATGCGTAGGATTTCTTTAGGTTAATGTTGCAGCTACTGCATAACTAATCTAAAGAAATCCTACCAATCAACACGGAATTAAATCAAGGGAATATATTCACTGAAAACACAAACACTATTCAGATTATTAAATGGATTATATTTATAATGAATAAGTGCTTATAGAGATGCTGACCAAGATGACCATCCTGGAACGAATGGCGGCACGTCCTCTCTCCTCAAGCTCTCACATTCGTCTCTCAAAATCCGTTAAAAACATTATCTAAACCGTATGTTGCACATGCATAGACCCAAATTTTCTTTACATAATCTTTCCAACTGTCACTTCTGCTTCTTAACGAACTCAATGCTACAATACATTTACCCGGATCCGCCATATGCCACAATATTATGAAAATTTTTGCATCAAGTTACAGAAAAGATTCATGGGATAGTGCGCTGAAAATTCCAATCTACATAAAGCTAGTTTAATCGCAAAGAACTATATGAATGCAAAAAATATAATGTAAGGTTTTTTTTTTCTTTTCTTTTCCTTCAATCATTTCTAGGGAAGAAATGAAACATTTAAATTCCAATAGATTTCCTGGGCTTCAGTATTTCCAAAACAAGAAGTACTCACTGTGTAGTTTCTGTGTATGGAAAATTAGCAATAAATTTTTATTCTAGCTTACATGAAATGCCAAAGCAACTTCAAACAAAATGTGTCACGCACCATTGGCACAATGACGTTTCTTGCAGTGATAGACAGTGATGATGGCGGTATTGACGTTGCATCCTTTTACGAGGGAATTGTTTAAATGTATAACCCGTTGTCCATGTTTAAATACTTCATATTGCATTTTATGTATTAAATTAAATTATCACAAGCAATATCAATGAGGATCTGAAATTGCCAATAAATTCGCCAACGTAATGGAAAGCTCAAGACCCCTTGAGTGATACGAGGTTGGATCATTAATCAACGCGGAACCTTTTTTTTAAAAAAAAATTTAATAGTTAAGATAAAATAATTCATATACAATGAAGCCACTTCCCTTAGCTACATTTCAACAAAGAAGTCAAGTCTCTTATTATATTTCTCTCATTGTGGCACTAGTTTCAATATGCCCTGTTCATAGAACTGCGAATTTATCCATCTGCGCACAGATATCGCATTTATTCATCGGAATTAAATTTCTTCATTGAGCCAAACAGATGAAAGTCGGAGGGTGCAAGATCCAGACCGTACGGTGGGTGTCTAAAACACCTTCCAACCAAATTTCACAAGTTTCCTCCGGCCAGAAGCCGCAACAAGGGGGCTAGCATTGTCATTTGCAGCGTTGCGTTTGTCGCGAGGGGCACGGCGAGCTTCCCCAATGTTCTTTCATACAATGCAACATTCACAGTGGTCTTTTTTGTACAACAGAACACCATGCGTATGCACCACTAAAACTTTTTTCGCAGATCGTGTAACCTTGAATTTCTTCTTTGCTGGGGAATCGGGATGTTTACACTCCACGTAGGATTGATCACCAGTCACCAGCATAACCCCGTAAGTGATCCAAACAGGACATCATTCACTCGCTATTCTCGTCATCTGTCAAGTTCTTCGGTACCCAGCGGGCACTAACTTCACGAAAATTCAGTGCTCCATGCACGATAACGCGCAATGTACCGTAAAAACTGTTGAAAAAAATCTGACAAGGTTCACAGATGGATCCGCTGGTTATTCAGAACTGCATTCTCAATATACTTCTTAGGCTTTCACGGCCGGTGTTGTCATTAAAACAATTAAAATCTCCCGGAGACGGATCAATACTGTCGTCATGTTAACAGTTACGTGTTATCTTCGTCCACTGAAGATGCCAACCGGAGTAGTTGGTGAAAGCTATGGTAGTAATTTAAACCATGGACCACGGCAAAACAGCCCGGGAGATTTTAATTGTTTTAATGCATTCTCAATGGCTGTGACATTCCGTTGAGTTGCAGCTGTTACCGCTGGTCTTGAACATGGCCTGCTTCAAAGAATGTGCACCACTTGGAGATGTTACTACTGTCCAAACGTCTCCCCATATACCTCCAACATTTCTCTGTGTATCTCACTCGGGTTTTGTTCTTTTGCCTACAATAAACGAACTTAATCTCTCTGCTCTTCTCAATTTGACGAAAATAATAAAAGCGCCATCTTTGCGATGTAGTTCTCGCTGTTTTCGCAAGAGCTATTGATGGAACACGTGACTTCAAACACGAACTTCAAATATCTGCAAAATTTCACCAGGTAGAATAACATCGCGAGAAAAAATATTGTGCATTACTTAATGATCTACCGTAGTAGATGAGAATGTAAATGTAAATCCCCTAAACTTGGCTTACAATATTGTAATAACTGTATATTTGTATTATGAATACTTAATCTTTTCAAGCCATCTTGCAAGAGACGAATGTGGATTGCCACTAATGCCAACAGGGAAGAGCCAAATAGGGGTTTGGGGCTATTTCATAAATAGAATAAGAATAAAAGTAATATGTATTTGAAATTCGCGCACAGAATATTGTTAATTGTATAAAATGATATACTTATGAATATCTACCTATTCAGAAACCGTGAGACTGAATTAGACGAAAGTTGAATATCATAGTCACTGCCGTTTGATGTACTAATACCAACTGAAAAAAACAAAACAGAGGAAACATTTTACCATTCTAACAACGTGTTTATTAAAATTTATGGTTGTTTAGGCAGATATTGTTACATAATTTACAAAATGTTTTGAGACTGTTTGACTGAATATACAAGAACAATTGCTTGAGTGAATACACATTAAGTTAGTTAAATGTACAATTACTGAAAACAGAAAAGTGGTCAGTGATGCGTGCTCAGGAATTATACAGTGGAGATATAGAGCTGGCTACACTGGCTACAAGTCAAAAGCATTTCCCATGATAAAAGGAATTTGATAAAACCTTACGATAGTTTAACTGCGATATCAGGCTGTAATTGGACAAAATTTAAAATTTTGTTTCATTTCATTGGTCGATTTTATTATATCGTTACATAAGTGAGATAATCAAAATATTTTTATATTTTTACTTCATTAAAATATTCCATTATATGTTGTATTTTTTAAAAAAAAATATTTTTTTTCTAATTGGGCTTAAATACAATTACTGCTGCTACCCCAAATATGAATTAATTTGTTATCTAATATACCTTACAAATTTGTTTATGATTGTTATAATGATCAGAAATTTAAATTGAAAAGAAATATCTGTACTCGAATAAAAAAGTTTAACTCTGCGTACAATTTAAACGGCAGCTAATTGAAACATAATTTTTTCCACAGTTCATATACAGTGAGGTGATTTGAGTTACGGGATGCTAACTGGAGAAGTACAGCCACAGCAACCGGAAAAAGGAAGACGCGTAAAGTTAGTATTTTTATTTTAGTATTTATATTTTTACTGAAAGCATAACATAATACTGTATTTAAAACTGATAGTAATAAGCGCTAACCTATGTTATAAGAAATAGAAAATGATGCTCCTCAGTGGCAATGCATTGCCTATATCTGCGTGGCATATTTCTTGTATTTCATCTAACTTTTCTTCCCTGAGAAATGCGCCAATTCTGGAAACGTTTATTGTCATGGAGAAATCCTGTATATCGTGAATTTTTAACAGTTGGCAAGCATCTTTTCCACCTAGAACGTGCTTGAAAGGGCATTTTCTTGCGAATCTCCTTACTATGTCCGTTTTCATGTATGTATCGTACATAAAAACTCATACTTCAAGGCTCGCTTACAACTCTTCCCTCTAACAACCTATAAGCTGCTATCTACACATGCATTATATGACCTTGAAGACTGGTTTCTCGTTGTACGCAGGTGCATTCGACTGACCTGTAACTCAAATAATCTCATGCTATATGATAAAAAGTGCAATTATGAATAAATTCGGGTTATTGATCATTTTCGTTATACTGTTTTCTATGGAATGACTGAAGCACTTTTAGAAGAATGCAAGTTATTCGGATAAATATATTTAATGAAAAAAGTATTTATTCGCTCACTATGAGCTATAAAACAAAAACAAAAATCGTACTTTTAATGTGCCAGATAATAAAATGTATCATGTATCATGTTGTCATTTTACTTAAGATTCAGAGTACATTAAGGTATGTTTATTTTTAATAAAAAGCAAATATTTCAGACGTGTTCTAGTGTTCTACTATCGACATAGCAGGTCAAAGTTCCTGGTTCAGATCAAAGCTGTGCATGTTTTCGTAAGGTAATGCGATTGTCATATTCCACAGCGCTACTTCTCGTCCTCGAGGGACTCCTTGTCCGCCGCCTACGTGAACAGAGCGGCAGCAGTGTCCTCGACCGCCTCGGAGCTCGACTTGTCGCGGAAGGCTCGGCGACGCGAACTCAGAGGGCGGCTGAAGCTGCCCAACACAGTCGCCCTGGCATCCTCGGGCTGCGGCAGTGAGCCGCCCCTTCTCGGTCACTGGGGAGGACGGGGAGCCTCCGGCGGCGGGCCCGGTGGCGCAGGTAAGTCCTCTTGCCTTTCTTTAGTTTGCATTATGTGAAAGTATTTCTCCTTCTCTCGCCCTACCCAGTGCTGGGAGCTGGAGAGATGGCTAGCGATGTATGTGGGGAGAGGGCTTTATCTCTCAAGTAAAACATTACGCACTGCATGTGTGTCATTATCTATTCAAATACTTAAAAGTCGGTCTATCTCTTTGCGTTAACAACAGTTACCTTGGTTGTCCATCGTTTTGGGCTGCAGAGGTGGAAAGAGAACTCAAAGGAATTGGTCCGTATTCAACATAGCAACAAGCAATATAAATAATAAAAACGTATGGAAGAAAGTTAGAACAAGGCTAGAGGTTATCAGCAGGCAGGAAATCGAGGCGGAATGTAACACTCAAGTCTCCTTGAGCCTATCGAATGAAATTAAACAGAGGTATATATGCTCGTTCTAGGGCAAAAGGTGAGATCAGGAAGTTGGAAGGCTCAAAAATAACGGAAGTTCAGATAGGAGAATCGGCCTATTTTGTGGAGGGGAATGGGCATATATTATGACAGAATGTACTCACTGGGAATACCTGAGAAAAACGGCATTTCCATAAAACTTTTTAAAGGCAATTAGAGGACAGTTGACATGTTGGAACTAGTTTGCAAACCACACTAAATGGTTGAATATGGGCATTTTCCTAACCAAAGTACGCGAAGCTAGAAGCCTTTTATTTTCTGATTAATACTGAATAACTAGTGTAATTATAAATAATATGTAATATGTTTCCATTCATCTATCCGTAAATATAGTTCTTCCAATTTTGACTTTTATTTATTTATTTGTTTATTTATTATTAATAGTGTAATGTTTTTGTCAATATTTGCACCTAATTGCGTATCATATCGTACTTAAGCATGTACGGTCTACGACCGTAGTATTCTAATACTACTACTATTATTATTACTACTGTTATTACTACTGCTATTACTACTACTACTACTACTACTACTACTACTACTACTACTACTCTACTACATTATTGCTACTACTACTACTACTACTACTACTACTACTACCAATACTACTACTACTACTACTACTACTACTACTACCAATACTACTACTACTCTACTACTACTACTACCAATACTACTACTACTACTACCAATACTACTACTACTCTACTACTACTACTACTACTACCAATACTACTACTACTACCAATACTACTACTACTACTACTACTACTACTACCACCAATACTACTACTACTCTACTACTACTACTACTACTACTACTACCAATACTACTACTACTACTCTACTACTACTACTACTACTATTACTACTACTACTATTACTCAACTACTACTACTACTACTACCAATACTACTACTACTACTACTACTACTACTACTACTACTACTCTACTATTCTACTACTACCAATACTACTACTACTACTACTACTCTACTACTCTACTACTACTACCAATACTACTACTACTACTACTACTACTACTCTACTACTACTACTACTACCAATACTACTACTACTACTACTACTACTACCAATACTACTACTACTACTACTACTCTACTACTACTACTACTACTACTACTACCAATACTACTACTACTACTACTACTACCACCACCTTAGTGGCACAGCAATAGTTTTCGTGAGTGTGCCAGTGTCTAGGACTTAGCGTTAGGGACCCCGTATACACCCGCGCATCGCCCCGGGCATCCCTAGTGACTCAGGCGGTAACGCTTGGGACTCGCATCGGAAGATCCCGGGCTCAAATCCCTTGAGGCCGGCTATCCTGATATTGAATTTTTTCGTGCGGTTTCCCTGGTAGCATAGGCGAATGCTAGTAGGGGATCAACCAAGTGCGGCCGAGACGAAAACTTGATTAAGCAAACACGTCCAAGAGCCGCCCGGGATATTTCATTACGGCCAGGGCTAGATATCTGAGCCTACCCAAATGTGACGTCACCCTTCGCCACTGCGTACATGTCACGTGGTGCAGACTCGCAGAACACACACACACACATATTCGAGGCTGTTTAGTTCGTTAATGATCGTCGTGCATGCTATGGAGAGACTTGATGTGACTGACGAGTCAAAGGGGGAAAGATGCGATCATCAAAGATAATAATAAGTTTTGCCAGCATAAAGATCTTCAGATGAGTTTGTACCAGGCAGTCATGTAAGTCTTAACTTTAAATTAACTAATTCAAATGAAATAGTGCAAAGTTATCTAAAACGTAATCGTGAATAGGAATCTGAAATGTTACTAAATATACAAAAACTTGGTAACAGCCTTTAGAGCAACGAATCCAAAATATTACATGAGAAGCCTAATAGATTAGTTCGAATGAAATTACAAAAATGACGTACAGATATGATTTCAAATACCATGTACACCCTTTGACCAAAAAACTAAAGAGAGTCATCTCTTGAACGCAAAATTCTTCTATTTCTTACTCCCTACAGCGCCTGGTTCACACCAGCAAGGCTGTGCAGTCACTCCAGCTTTTGTATTGTATGATATGTACTAAATACGCAGTCTAATATGCGTTTTCCGTTATCACGTGGCAGAGTGTATACAGTAATATCGCGGTTAAAAGCGCAGGTTTGACTGTCGGTATGAATAACTTGTTTTTAAAATAAACCTATTTAACATATTAATAACAAATTAGTTTCGTAATATTGTTTCCCATACACTTAACATATTATCCAATATATTATAATAAATATTATTATATTCCTTCAGTATTTGTTCTATATAAATGCAATATGCTGCACATGCAAGGACAAAAGATTACTTATGGGCACAAATTCAAGAAGTCTGGGATGTTGTAGCCTCTCGTACACACTACTGTAGAAATCTGACATCATCTATACCCCCAAGATTGAGAACAGTTATACATGTTGAGGTTTTATACACTCGATAATAATTTGTGTTTATTTCTATGTATTTTAACTTTAGAAGATCAATGTTTCTGTCGTGTATTTATTTGGCTTTTTTTTAAAGAATACGTTAGTTTGTGATTAGGTCTTTGTGTGTGCATAAATAATGCCATAAAATCAAATAATACGTTAAAATATTATGCAATATTAAGGCAATATGTTTTACATATACACTAGTAAAACGATAATAATAATAAATAAAACAAATGTGCGGGATTTGAACCCAGAAACATATGCCTTCTAAATCACTAGGTTTACAGGCAAAGCGCCCCCTGCATTGTGTTAATCGCTGATAGCTCGTTGTGAATACAGCGTTTACGAACAGCTCCGAAGTTCTCCGACTTACACGTGCAATCTGGGATTTTTTTTGGGGGGGGGTCAAAGAGTGTACATTTAATTAACAGAAATATTGGACATGCACGAGATTTGCAATTACCAAAGCTGCCCTCAAATTCAGAATTATAATAGCATTAGAATCTATTTAGAAATTAACCGAAAAAAATATGTGTTTATTAGAACATGACTTCAAGTCAACAATTTTATTCTTAAGTCACTTCAAATCTGCTGTTGTTTGCCAACATGATGTAGTGTATTAGATGCAACATTCAAGAACTGCCCAATACAATTATATCAAAGTTTTACTATTCGTGTCATGTATAGAAGTATGTACATTCTCCTGTGTTTCTGTTGCTATCTGGCAGAAGCAGGTTTTTAAATACATTACTACCGAATGTGGAAAACTCATTTTGAATTTTATCCGGGGCGCATAAACGCCGGTTTTGAACGCAGCACCTATAAAGTGATAACATGTATATATATATATATATATATATATATATATATATATTCTGAGACAGAAATAAGGGGCTGTTGCTTTAATTTTGGTCAGTGCTGGTGACTTAAATTCAAGCTGTTGACCTTGAAAAAGAATATAAATCAAAACCTCGAAAATAGGACAGTTTTAACAGTGTTCTCTGCTACCGTATTTTTCGACTTGGCAGACGTGGATGACATGTTGACATATGATATCGCGGCATCACGACAGAGTCCTTCAGTTTATTGTTTACGTATTTGAAAACTACGTCACGAGCGATGCTAGGTCCCCCCCCCCAACATCTGAGCAGAGTTCAACGTTTCAACATGCTTTACAATAAATGCTTGCAAATCATTTCATTCACGTCTAAATTTATTATTTTATATGCACCATATTAATGTTTTAATTGTTATAGCGTTATTTTATAGATGTTCTAAAGGATATTCAAACCCAAACTTATGTGACGCTAGGAAGCATAGAAAAAAGTAACCAAAGACAAAGAAGAACTCTTAAGGATGAACATGATAGCTCTGCAGCAGAACTCCATCACTGGCCTACAATTCGTAAAGTCAATTTCAATCAGCGTTAACGTCAAGGACATATATTTCACCACCTTCGATGAATAATCCAAAATTAAATGACGAAGGCTATAATCTTTACGAATAATATTTTAACCATGCATTTAACAACTTATATACTCAAGCAGTATTACAGTAGTAGTAGTAGTAGTAGTAGTAGTAGTAGTAGTAGTAGTAGTAGTAGTAGAATTGGGGGTAGTGGTGGTGGTAGTAGTAGTAGTAGTAGTAGTATTGGGGATAGTGGTGGTGGTGGTAGTAGTAGTAGTAGTAGTAGTAGTAGAATTGGGGATAGTGGTTGTAGTAGTAGTAGTAGAAGAATTGGGGATAGTGGTAGTAGTAGTAGTAGAAGAATTGGGGATGGTGGTGGTGGTAGTAGTAGTAGTAGTAGTAGTAGTAGTAGTAGAATTGGGGATAGTGGTGGTGGTAGTAGTAGTAGTAGTAGTAGTAGTAGAATTGGGGATAGTGGTGGTGGTAGAAGAATTGGGGATGGTGGTGGTGGTAGTAGTAGTAGTAGTAGTAGTAGTAGTAGTAGTAGAAGAATTGGGGATGGTGGTGGTGGTAGTAGTAGTAGTAGTAGTAGTAGTAGTAGTAGTAGTAGTAGTAGAATTGGGGATAGTGGTGGTGGTAGAAGAATTGGGGATAGTGGTGGTAGTAGTAGTATTGGGGATAGTGGTGGTAGTAATATTAGTAGAATTGGGGATAGTGGTGGTGGTAGAAGTAGTAGTAGTAGTAGTAGTAGTAGTATTGGGGATAGTGGTGGTAGTAGTAGTAGTAGTAGTAGTAGTAGAATTGGGGATAGTGGTTGTAGTAGTAGTAGTAGTAGTAGTAGTAGTAGAATTGGGGATAGTGGTTGTAGTAGTAGTAGTAGTAGTAGTAGTAGTATTGGGGATAGTGGTGGTGGTGGTAGTAGTAGTAGTAGTAGTAGTAGTAGAATTGGGGATAGTGGTTGTAGTAGTAGTAGTAGAAGAATTGGGGATAGTGGTAGTAGTAGTAGTAGAATTGGGGATAGTGGTGGTGGTAGTAGTCGTAGTAGTAGTAGCAGAATTGGGGATAGTGGTGGTAGTAGTAGTAGTAGAAGAATTGGGGATAGTGGTGGTAGTAGTAGTAGTAGTAGAAGAATTGGGGATAGTGGTGGTAGTAGTAGTAGTAGTAGAAGAATTGGGGATAGTGGTTTTTTTTTTTTGAGTAGTGTTTAACGCCCGTTTTTACTACTGAGGCACCACAGGCGGGGGGATAGTGGTGGTAGTAGTAGTAGTAGAAGAATTGGGGATAGTGGTAGTAGTAGTAGTAGTAGTAGTAGTAGTAGTAGTAGTAGTAGTAGTAGAAGAATTGGGGATAGTAGTAGTAGTGGTGGTGGTGGTGGTAGTAGTAGTAGTAGTAGTAGTAGTAGTAGTAGTAGTAGTAGTAGTAGTAGTAGTAGTAGTAAATAGTGGTGGTAGTGATGGTATAAGTGGTGATAGTGGTAATGTGATGGTGTTATTGGTGGTGGTAGTAGTAGTAGTAGTAGTAGTAGCATGACTACTGTGTATATATATATATATATATATATATGTGTGTGTGTGTGTGTATAACATGCTGATAATCCATTCCTTGCACATCAAAAATTGAAATGCCCATAGACTTCCGAGCTGAAATAATTTTTTTTTTTTTTTTTTTTTTTTGATTAGTGTTAAACTCCAGTTTTTACTACTGAGACACCGCGTGGTAACGAAACAAAATGATAAATTGGGAAAGAATTTTTAAGTAATGAACGTTCCAGGTCTAAGTTTAGGGTACTCCCCGGCATTTGCCATTTTATGAGGACTGAGGAAAATCTGGAAAAAACTTCAGTGAGGGAGGACTGTCCTGGCGGGATTAGAACCCCAGTCCTCCCGCTCACGAGTCCGCGCCTAAATGACTTCGGCCACTTGTGGCGGTACACAATTATCTTTGAAAGAAACTCCGCATTTTCCTGTAACATCATCTTCAATTGCAGACAAGCCTGCACGCGAACGTCCTTTTTGTTCGGGAATCAGCAGCCTTGCACAAACGCTGTCATGTTCAGTTACCAATGTATTGGTGGCACCCAGTGAACTTTTCAGAATTTCTGAAAGTGTTCTTTATATTATTCGACGATCCTCTGTCACAATGACAACAGCGATGTTAACGTTTTCTTCCTTAGAATACAAACTGGTGCTCGATGGAGTGTCCCCTCTTTTAAAGATTTTAAACCATGTTCTGTGCTGTATGGAAGAACAAACTCTCCATAGGCACCATGTAATATTGTAAACACGTGACAAAAGCAGGATTTCAGAGTAGCATAATCACCTCCATTTTGCTACAGGCGGAACTGAACATGTCTCAACTTGTACATCTCTCACAAACGGGAGCCATTACTGGCAGCAATAAAACTATTTTCACGTGTACATTGCGCTGCCAAAATATTTTAAAGTTAAATTTTATTGGCAGAAATAATGCTAGCAAAAATTATGAAAAAAAGTTATAAACAGCCATCGTACATACAAATGCGCAGTAACTTTTATATGTGTTTCTGATAGTGTTTAACGCCCGTTTAAACTACTGCTGCACCACAGGTATATAACATGTTATTTTCAGTTAAAGAAAAGTCTGTCTATTTGACTTAAACACATAGAAACATTAGGTCTACAGAAGAATCATATACGGATATTTCCGTCATATATTGCCAATGAACTGCCTTTCTTCTCTGCGAGCATAATTTGCTGTTCGTATGAAAGTAGGTGAAAAGGATACTCCCTTTTATCTTTGATCTTTGGAAGGTAACCTTTGAGACTGAAAGAAAATGGAAATGAAAGAAAGAACAAGAAAGAAACCGAGATAACCGAAGTGATAAAATGATAAAAAAAATTCTAAAAACGAGAATGATGGAAATAAAAAGAGAAAAAATTTCTGAAATAAAATTGAAAAAGACAGATAAAAAAAATAAATGAAATACAAAAAACATAAAAGTAAAACTGGACTAAGCGAAAGAATAATAATGAAAAGTGAAAAATGGAAAACAAGATAAAAAGCTAATGTTAGTAAAGGAAATAAAATAAGAAAACAAAATAAATAAAGCAACGAAATAAAAGTGAATAAACAAAAACAAAGAAATCACTAAATGACCGAAACTGTGAAAAAGAACATAATTCGAGGCATATGCTGACAAATAGTATTTATAAGCACAGAACAAAAGGAAATAAAGAAACAATAAATAAGATACAAATTAAGAAGCCAGTCTGAAATGTTCTCGGACTTACAATGAAGGAACAAATTTTTAACATGAACGTTGTGTTTATTTTTCAACATGATCTTCCAGCAATACTCCAATGCCATTATCTCGTCTCTAAAGCGATTTTCTGGAAGGTCTGCAAAGGACTCCTTTACAGCGCAACCGCCTCTTGATTTTTGATTTGATAAAAAGCGCTGACTAAAGAGTAAAGGGCTGAGCTCTGAAAACAGTAACAAGCCAGAGGGAACCAAATCTGTGGAACTTTTACAGGGTGATTCTAAAGTTCTTACCTCGTTTCGGGGGTCGGTAGAACAGTAACTATGGCAAACATGGCATTTCTTATTTATTTATTTTGTTTACGGATGCTCTTTAACATCTCAGATCATCAGCCTCCCATTCTATTCTAGGCGTGAAACGGCCGACAAATTTTACTCAGAGGCCTCTTCTTTCAGGGTTGAGGTTCTTAATGTACGACACGGAACCCACGGCTTTACTTTCCCTTCCGAAGGAAGCCATACTTAACGATTTTTACACCCGAAAAAAGGCCATCGATCCTGCCCGGGTTTGAACCAGCGATCCTCCTTTTGTGAAGAACTCAATAACAGCTCGAAATTCCATTTTGAACATGTCACAATCTTCTACACATAGCCTTCTTTGTGCAACTATATCTGAATAGCGGAGCGGAAGTTGCAGCTTCAATTATTTACTTAACAGATAAGGTTATGTCACCAGATAAAGCTTTTGTGAAGACGATAATCCTTATCGGGGAGGCCGCAAACTTATGGACCTACCCTCGTATATCTGAAACTGTAGTCCGCAGACCCCCGAGGATTCTGAGGCCTTTTCTGCCTAGTTGTCCATGACGAATACGGAGACTAGTATAAGCCGTGATGACGAAAATTCTGATTGCACTACTCCAAATGTAAATACTGCAATATCGCTTGGCGCACTGCTATTCAAAGGTGCTAGTGCTGCGCGCGCAACCCTTTATGCCATCTGTGGACTTGCTATAGAAACAGTCCGGAAACTTTCTACATCACCTCATATATGCTATGTGTTGATGTGTTACAGAAACTTTCGGAAATCACCTCGTATATACGAGAGAAAAGTAATGAATCATGGCAATGTTTTTCTCGCGAACAAGGGACAGCACGAAAAATTAAGATATACGATTGAAAGTATATGGAATTTACTGCCTAGTGGTTCCACCAACGGAAGGCTAGATGTAAACGGCCCTCGTAGGAAAGAAGTAAAACACGAGTAACCGGACAACATGGTTGACTATGACATAGCAAACGTTACAAAACTTCTTACACAGGGTTGCAAATCCGTCACAGGACGGGTCTCTTAGGTAATTCAGGTCTTTAGCAGCCTTCGAAGTATTCTCCAAGTACATTGACAGTTCTTTGCCAGCATTAGGGAAGGCGCTGATTACCATCTGCTGCATATGAATTGCTAACGCGAGCCAGTTCGCATGGAAATGCTGTCAGAATGTTCGCTGCGTCACTTTAGGGATGAGATCATAATAACGGGGACATAGTTCGGGCGAATAAGGCGGGTGTGGAAGAACGCCCCATTACCACCGCTGTAAGAGACACTTACTCGATGCTGCCGGCTTGTGAGCTTCTACTTATCGTGGAGAATAATGGCGTTATTCAAAAGTTCTGGCTGTTTAGTACGGCGCAATTGTGACACCAAAAAGAAAATGTAATCCTGGGCATTCATAGTGGTCTCCTCATGCACATCCTTGACTAACATACGCCAGAATGACTATGACTTTTGTGGTGAAGGAGTTTGGCGTAACTTGTGATTGCGTGGGAACCCGGGGTGGCATAATTCGGTGAACTTCGCTTCATTCCTAGTTCATATGTCCTTGTCCACGTTTCATCAATTACAATGACGCGATTCAATGTGGTATCCCCTTCATCCTGAAAGTTCGACATATTTCGTAGCGAGTCCACTTCTGTACCTCATTTAAATGACGTGGCCACTTTGCACACGTTTTCCGCATGTTCAGGTCTTCTCTTAAAATGAGGTGCACTCTTTTTGCCCCAATTACTAATTACTCTTCTAATCCCACAAGTGTCCAGCGCCTATCATTGCGTAAGAACTGTTCCCGTACATTCTTGTCCGCGAACACAGAAAGCCCACTGCGCGGTAGATTCGGCAGTCGATAGTCTATCCTATTGGAAGGCCTCTGTCCACTTCGCCACTGGGTACAGATCGCACACCGATTACTTCCTGCAGCTCTTTGTGGTATTCTTGCGCATACCTTCCGCGGATACTTTCACTCCGTCATGACTCTTCGTGACCTCCATTCCTGACCACTGCCAAACTTCCTGGAGTGCTGAGACAAATATCTCTGCTCAAATACACCAGCTTCATTTAGAAATTACATTCCATACAAACTATATATTACATTTTTAGTGATAATCACTTGTTCTGCGAGTGGGGAGAAGACATGACTTATTGTATAAATAATGCAAATTTATGACTGTAAACTTTGAGTTAAACCCTATATGCTGCGAAAGCGAGAGATTTTTAAACGTGGTCCGCGACTTAGACTGCATACCTGTGAACTGAATAGAAAGTATAGAATATTTAGAAAAAATATTTGTCAAAAAATAGCATTATTTTATCTTATAAATTAGGTGACCGAGAAATGTGCAACATTAGTATCCCCCCTTACGAAGTTGACAAATCTAAGTTGAAGACTGGAACACGAGGCTTTAAAGGCAAGACATAAAGAACGATTACTACCAAAAGAAAATGACAAGTTAAAGAAGGAAAATAATTTCACATGTAATTACATTTATATAAATGAGGTTTCAATTAGTGGCTAAACTATATCTAAATTATTTAAAAATAAATAGCATAGATTTTACATTTTATTTGTTGGTGATCAAATTACAAAAAATGATATTCAAGTAGTCTTTTATAAGTCAATAAAATAGGAAAAAAAAATCTCTTCTCAATGGAGAAAACTAAAGTACAAGTCGACAATAAAAGTCCTTCACGCGGGAGCTGCATAAACTATGCGATTTCCTCACCTAGTGGAATAACTTTAAAAAGAATATAAAATCCATTATGGCATTGCTACTTGGATGGTAATAGGGAAACAAAATTAGAATTCTTGCAATCACAAGTATCACTAAAGAGAAACTACATTATTATTATCATTATTATTATTATTATTATTATTATTATTATTATTATTATTATTATTGTTATTATTGTTGTTGTTGTTGTTGTTGTTGAAATTAAATCACAAAAATAAATGGTATACTATTATTAAATGAAATATACGAACACTGATAGACAAAGCTTTACAATGTGGGTATTTTTAAACATTTTTAAATGTAGCCATGTTTATGAATGAGCACTTGATATCATCTTTACATTCACTAAATAGAGAAAAATAACAGAAAGTTCCAAGTTACATTGTGTATTTAATAAGATGTTCATATTTTTCAATAAGACAAAAATATGCTACTATTTGAAAACAATTGCTATATACTAAATAAAAATACACAATCAACAATAAACAATCGCAAGTTTTATAGAGTTTCATTGGCTTTGAAATTTACTTTAAATGTTATAGTAGTAAAGATATACAAAAATGTCTTTTGTTAAATATAAAAATATGCAACATTATAAATAGAGTTTATATGCCGAATTAATTTGTCCTTTCAATAAAAAGCAATATAAAGAAAATTAAACCCAAGGGTGGTTTTTAAATTTTGGTTCTCAAGTATATTCATGCTCCTAATGGTCCAATTTCTCTAATTTCAGAATTTATTTTTATTTTATTTCAATTTTTAAATTTGGGGTTTCAGGTAAATCCCCACTCCTAATGACTTGATTTCCCTTATTTTCAGGAACTATTTTGCTTATTTTATGTAAATGTCATATACGGAGTTTTGTTGCGAAAGAATAAATATTAACGACCTTGTTCTTTGACAAAACAATATCCGGATTGTAACCGCAGAGATGAAATTTCTATTAGAATTGGGGGTTCTACGTTATTACATCATAGAGGAACGAACAAACGTTGCTTTTGAAATTCAAGAAACAATTGGGTATGCATTAATGGTAATTTGAAAATCCCTGGCATGTGGATTAATAATTTCAGTATTCATATAAAGTGAAATAACGGCTATGTTAAATGAAAGTGAATGGTTTATTAGTTACGAAACTATGAAGGCTTAGTATGTAAAATAAAAGTATATACCAGGCTTTGAAATACATGGCTTAATATAACTAGGAGTTCTTGTTATTGTATATACGTTACCGTTGTTGTACTACTGCAAAACAAGACTTAATTGTAAACTTATGCTCAAAATCGCAATTTGTGAGCTCTGTGTATATAAAAGGAAACGGAAACTGAAATGAGTGCGAAAATAACTGCCTTGGAGTCAAAAGTTTAGGTGTGCCAGTTTACAACAGCAGAATGAATCTTACTCGGGAACTGTGCAACAATTTATGAGGGTCATATTTTCCCACCCAGACACTGCGCATCCAAAGTGTATATAGTGCAGTGTTGCCAAAAGTTTAGGGACAACAGCGTCTCTTTATACTTTACAAGAGTCGTATGAAAGGCCAGACATTTCCGTGAAGTTGCTGCCAGATGGGAATGCAAGTTGTGGTTTGGTGTACTTAATCCACCACTGTCCATGTGCCATAAAAATTGGGAAAAAATACAAAGTATTCTGTGCAGCGGAGGATGAAATTCATAATGACTGCATCAATGTTGATGATTGTTTATGGATAAATGATATTAATCGTCGTGATACATGCACCGTATACGAAGCATGCTGTAGACACCTAATAGATATTACAAGGGATACTTTTGGAACAAACTGACGAGATCGTTAAGGCATGGAATCATGAATGGAAGATCTGAGGTTCGATTCCCGCCAAAAACTTCCTCCTTGCCTCAGGTTTTTAGTGAATTCCGAAGAAATGTAGCTATTGCTGTTGTACCCCCCCCCCAAAAAAAACAACTTAATGCTTATGTTTGTCTATCAATGAAATAAGAAATACCCACATATGCGCATCCCAACATAGTCACGACTGCCATTTAATTGATATTCTGTTTCATTAGCAATGTCTCTAAGTGTCCTTCAAAATAATAATAATGATTAAATAAATAAAATTCTTTCGTTTATTAACTTTTTTGCTTTTTAAAAGTATGACGCTCTTATTGGAAGATCCTATACAAACCACTTTTCTACATAATCTCCTGCTTTAGAAATGCACTTAAATTAGAACCCAGTATATTCGCATTTTGATTCTCGTCGTAAAAAGGTTCGGGTGGTTGATTTGTTTTATTTATGGACGCTCTTTGACATCTCAGGTCATCAGCGTCCCATTCAATTCAGGGCGTGAAACGGCCGACAAATTTTGCTCAGAGGTCTCTTCTTTCAGGCTTGAGGTTCTTTTTCGTGCCGTAAATGTACGACACGGGACCCCCGGCTTAACTTCCCTTCCGAAGGATGCTAGCCATACTTTGGATTTTTACGCCCGAAAAAAATTCATCGGTCCTAGCCGGGTTTGAACTCGCGAGCTTGGGTTTAGGAGACAAGTATGGTAACTACTACACCACTAGACCGACAAAAGAGGGGAGGTGGTTGTGTCATTAGCCAATCGAGCTCAAAGCATTCTACGCCCGCGCCATCCTCGAATCTTTTGCCTCCTAGTGCTTCCTTAAGTGGCCCAAAGAAAATCGCAGAATTTCTTCCAATATTTCGCTAGTGAGAGCTGCAGTATAGGGCCGAGCGTGGTCATGGAGTAGAATCACTACTCTTTTTGTTGGTCACGTCTCCTGAGGGGATAAGCAAGTATAACCTCATTCAAAATATCGCAGTAATACGCCGCGTTGATGGTGCGACGCTCATGCGAAAAATCAATGTGCAAAACGCCACGCCGGTTAAAAAAAAAAAAAAAAAACAGTGCAATCACCTTGCTAACCTAAAGCAGAGTCTTGGCTTTCATTGGGGCTGCCTCACTGTTCCTTCATAACTCCATACTGGCTTGTTTTGTTTCGGGCGTGTAGGTAAGGTGATTCAAAATGCATCCTTTTCATTGTTAAGCTTGACGGGTCAACTTCTGTTCTGCAGTCACCTGACGCACAGTTTACGAGGTTTGTGTTCTTTGTGATGATGGCTTGCCAGCACCCATAGCTTATGCTGAAATGGATGCGGTTTCCGAAATTGTCAAACGTTGGTCGCCTTCAAGAAGGTTATAAATGGCTCGAATGTTATGCTCCGTAAAGCAGGTCTCTGAACGACAATCATTTTCAACCCATTCACGGACTTAGTTGTACTCCTTATGCCAAACAAACACAGAAGCCTTGACAGTGTTTCATTATCGAACTGTGCTATCAGTCTCCGCAAACTTTCTGCCCGTGAGCCTTTACGAGTAAGAAATATGATTATAATGCGTTGCGCAATCGAGGGGTGAACCTATTGCTCAGACATTGTGAATGATTCTACCTAGCGCCATCTCTACTCCCAACATCTCTCCAACCCTTGTAGACGCAGCCGCCCGCTCTGTTCAGTATTACGCGCTCGAAATAAATAACTTAACCTCCCTCCACGAGTTTATAATCATATGCCTACTTATCCTACATAAAGAGCGTTTCTTGTAAAGTGCACCTCTGGCGTGGTACCATGCGCACATTTTAACAGAATTGAAACGCCTTTCAGGAACTCTGAGTGAATGAACGCAGAAGAAACAAATTCAGAATTAGTGAGAGATAAACCAAGTCTTTTTTGTTGATTTGATTTATTTACAGATTTCTTTAACGTCTCGGGTCATCAGCGTCCCATTCAGTTCAGAGCGTGAAACAGGCGATAAATTTTACTCAGAGACCTTCTTTCAGACTTGAAGTTATTTTACGTGCCGTAAATATACGACACGGGACCCACAGCTTAATTCCTTTCCAAAAGTAACCATACTTAGGATCTATACTCCCAAAAAATCAATCGACCCAATCCGGATGTCAGTCTCCTCCGGTGGTTGAACTGAAGCGCAAAAGTTCTGTGTAAGAATAGGGGAACTTCGACCAAAAATCTGCCAACTCAGTATAGAATGATTTGGTTATTTTTATGTTAGTTCCAAAACAACAACAATAATAATAATAAATAGATTAACTAATAAATAAAACTATCATGCGCATTGCGTTTACCTTAACTGGATAAATCCATTTTGAGCAAATTTTGGGTTAAGGATTCTAGCTAGATAATGGCCATAAAAAGATAATTTTAGACCCTTATCAATTTCTGGTTTGCTTGGTACCTTATGTTTGTTTACGTAAAGTTGACTGTCAAAAATTTTCTTTAGAAATATGGTCAGTGAAACCGAAATAGTTTGTTAGCTTAAGATTCTTAGCCCTTGAGATTGAAGCGGTTTAGTAGACTGCGGCTTAGTGCCCCAAGTTCGGCACCTATTTTGAAGCGATTTGGTAGATAGATGAATGATGGCTTCGGTATTGTTGCCTACCCTTCAATGACAATTTCTAAGGTTGAATTCTGCTATTGATTCGTACTCAATAGAATTGGGAGAGGAGTTCAATAGTATAAATAAGCACGCGATCCGACATTGTATATATATTATGTCCAAAATCTTTCGCGTCCTCTGGTGTTTTGCGTACGATAGACTTAGCCACGTCGACTATGAACTTAGCTGCCGCGAGTGAAACTGAGTGCTGCATTTGTCGCGGTGTATATGTTACAACTGAATGCCTACATCGGAATCGGAATAACAAGTGCCTCTCGCCGCGCGTGAAACTGATGACTGTGTATGTCATCTGAGAACTGAGTGCAGTTAGACATGCCACTCACGAGTTCCGGTCTTAACGACTTCGGCCACCCGTGACAGTTTAGCCGAGGGTGTAGAGTGTCTTCGTGCTCGTATTCTGCAAGGCTGTCACGCAATACGAGATACTCCAAAAATACTCAGTGCATCAGGAAGGTTATACGACGGCAGGTTGATGCATGTATCTGTTCTAACGAACGGATTTTGAACATTTATGATTATCTGATTCCCACAGTTCTGTTTTTGAGTACTCCAATATTTCGTACAGGTGTAGAAAAAGGGCTGTAACAAGGAAATGAAGCAATTCCGGATCTACTTTCATATTATATTTTTTTATCCTGTATATGTGAGACTTGTTCCCCAAATTTTTGTATTTTAGTATTGTATTGTATTGTATTTTAGTTACATTATTGCTTTTGTTGATATTTTGAGAGGGACATTCTGAAGTAAACTTAACTTGTCAGTTGTGGTGAGACATTATCATCAACGATACATTTTTTTTTTTTTTTTTTTTTTTGCATTGCAGGCCCGGGTTCAAGCAACCACAACGGTAATTCATGTAATAGCGGGGACCGATATCAGCATCGTCGGCTGGGCTACTATCCTCGCTTCAGGGCAGGTGCCCCCAACTGGTCGTTCGTGTTCGACCCAGCTGGGCGCCTCTGTTACTACTGGTCCATGGTCGTATCTCTTGCCTTCCTTTACAACTTTTGGGTTATCATCTACCGCTTCGCCTTCCAGGAGATCAACGGTAAGTATACCCATTGGCACTTGTTCGTCATTGACTACAGTAATGAATAGACCGCCGAGGTATAGTCCATGCTCAGCGTCCGCCCTCAGGTATGGTGTGAATGAACTTTGTTTGATGTGGGTAATTCTTCAGAATCTAAGACCCGTTATTTAAACAATCCCTTGATTAAAATATTCAAACTTGAATGCTGCTCACCTAATAAATAAAAACACATTTAAAGAGTAAGACGCCGTTCAGTATTGAAAAAAACTGCCCTGTACCCTTATTCCCTTTATTTCCTCAGAAGTGGCCAGATTTATTTATTTATTTACCCTGGCAGGAGTTAAGGCCATGGGACCTCCTCTTCCACTCTACCATACAAAAATAGAGTACAAATGCACTTATATAAAATACACAAATAGCCAAATTAAAGACATATAATGTATGTAAATATACATATTTTAATATTATTAAAAGCTGATAAAGATAGTGTTAGAGTTCAACTTGTTATTAAATAATTTTTCTGGCGTACAGAGAAGGAGAAAGAAGGAGAAGAGGAGAAAGAAGAAGAAAGGAGGGACTAACAGTTCTGATTCCTAGAATAGAGATGACAATTTAATTTAAATTATTATATTGTCCGAAAATCTATTACTTCTGGAGGAAGGGAGTTCCTGTTTCTGGGAACTGACACGCTGAATGAGGTGGAATAAAAATGGGTTCAGTGACGTGTGATAGACAGTAAAGTCATATTCAGGTTCGAGGTAGGGATAGGTATAAGAAGCGAGGTGCGACATATTCAGGAGTGTAGGTGCGGAGGGTTGTAAAGGGTGTCAACACACTTCCCATCTCTTCAAACATTTCTGCACCCTTCAAGACTTTTAATAGCGCGATGTTCAATATTATTCAGTATATACGTATAGGAAACGAGTTACTTTTTACATTGAGAAACTATTAATTGAAAGATTGCTTATATTTTCGCTGCTGCCAACTAAAAGATCGAAGTTTCAAACTTAAAATAAAAAATAAAACATTCTATTATCTCTACGAAGGCTAGTTATCATCCAAAAACATGCACTTTCTTTTATTTAAATGCTATAGTTTATATATGGGATAGGCCTCAATGACGTAGATGTAACACGCTCTCCTCTGCACGCAAGGTTCGCGTGCTCAAACCCGGCCGAGGTCAGTATATTTTTCGAGACGTAAAAATCTTGAACGCAAATTCTACGAAAGGAACTTAAAATCGTCATAGATTTACGGCACATTAAAGAACTCCACAACTGGAAAAGGAGGTTCTTGTACAAAATTACCGGCCATTTCATGACCAAGTAATACCTTAGCATACATTTGTAGGTGCTAAGGTGCTAAGAATAAGTTCAAACGGTCCGCTAGGATCCGGGAAATGTCGTAGGCTTAAGCCTGTCAGTTGATGATGATGTATTTAAATAGGCTGGGTATTTTTTGTTCTAATTAATAAGGAACTATTTTTGTAATAATGTAGCAATAGTAGGTGTACCTTTATTACACATTACAAATATATTTTATGCGCGGACCATAGACCGCACATGCTTAAGTATGATATCAATTAGGAAGAGGAACAAATAAATAATATAAATTAAAACAATATTATTAATTATAAATATTTTGGGAAAAATGAGAAGACTATATTTACAGATATATGAATGCAAACATATTACACATTATTTATAATTACAACAGTTATTGGTTCTAACCAGAAAATAAATTTCTTCTAGATTCGTGCACTTAGGCTATGAAAATGCCCATATTCAACCAATTATTGCGGTTCGCAAACAGATCCCAGCATGCCGATTGACCTCAAATTGCCTTAAACATTTTTTTCTGGGAACAGTGTTTTTCCAGCTTCCCAAGGTAAACCAGGCTGTTCCTGAACTTTCCTTTCTCCAAGAACAAGCATATATATATATATACATCTTTACCCCAGGTTAGTTTACTTTCATTCAATAGGCTTAAGGAGACATTCGTGTCACATTCTGCCTCGATTTTCTGCCTGCTGATAGCCTCTAGCCTTGTTCTAGCCTGCTTCCAAGCATTTTTATTATTTTCATTGCCTCATTGTCATACTGAACCGTGCCAATTCCTCTTTCCAGCTCTGCAGCCCAAAACGTTGGTGTTATATTTTGCATCTGGTGTCCATAGGATTTAGCGCGAAGTATGGACTGGTCTCCCTGCGTTAGTCTAAGTTAATATTTCATCGTCCTTTAATCGTATCTTCATAACAACCCACCTTCCTCATGACCCCTATAGGTTGACGTTCCTTTGGTCCCTTTGCCAAAAATCGATTTGAGTTTTATTATTTATTTATTACATATTCAGCTGTCCCCCATCCCCATATACAAAACAGACTTAATCATCGCATTGTACTTGTATATCCTCTCTAGTGTATCTACTGGTATATCTGGAACGAGAGTCACAACACGTGGTAACTCATGTTGTTGACCTCGTGTTTTATAACCAATAACAGATAAGTGCTTATTCCATTTCCATTCGTATTAAAGGATTCTCCCAAATAACAAAAATGTTTAACATTTTGTATTTCTTGCCACTGTTGTACCTTGTATCTCTGCCATACGTCGCATTCATTGTTTTGGTTTTGTTAGCACTTATTATCGTATCCCATTTCAGGCTGTAATTATTAATAGTTTCTATACAATGCATAAAAGTTAATTCAATTTTAAATCTCTGCAAAACCACGAAATAATACACAATCGTTATAAAAATGTTCTGGAAAAGGGGTTGTCAAAGCACGGCATTACCTGTCTCGAAATCTCTTGTTGCCGCTTTCACGTCAAAGAGATATCTGTAGCAGTAATGGGGCTTGGATTAGAAATGCTGTTGTGGGTGTAGATATGGATCCCAGGGAAAATGCCGAGCTCGCAGTGAGACCAACTTTAAAATGATAAAATTAAGTCTTACTGGAAGTTTAATCCTCCTTGCGCAAAACTTGAAAGCAAGCGGTTTAAAATTGATTTGCTGAAGTAGGGCACCAGGAGATTAGCAACTTGATTTCCCTTATTAGACTTCCGTTTCCCTTAAGAGCTCCTTGCTAACCAAATTGGGCTCAATGTTACTCTGCCAGCAAACAAAACCGCTGTGTTACAATTGTGGATTATCTTCACAAGTAAGAGACATTCTTCAAAGTTAAGTTTTCAGCCTGAAAGCTATCAATTCATTTTCTTTAGCAAGAGTATAATTATTTGAGGGAGTGTTTTTCATTCATTATTGTTTGTTAAAATTAAACAATTTCAAGTCCATTTTCAGAGCAAAGTAGTGTGAAGGCTGTTTACAGGGGTGACCGGTCAATAAGGGCAAGGTTTGAACAGAGGAATAAGAAATTCCCGTTTACTGAGAAAGATATCCAAGTGATTTTTTTAGGAGGACGTTCCAGAGCAAGTTTTTTGTTACCTAACGTTTTTTCTGTGAATATTGTACGTGGTTGCGCACGCTTTTTATCAAGCATACTTCACCGTTCAGGAACTTTGTCGAGTGTGAAGCGAATTTAGACTTGGAAACTGAATGTAAAGGAATCTCTTTTGAAACAATCTTCGTACATCACGAACCGATTCTGTACGTTCGTATAAATCGTAAATAAATA
This sequence comes from Metallyticus violacea, assembly GCA_030762175.1. NCBI lineage: Eukaryota > Metazoa > Arthropoda > Insecta > Mantodea > Metallyticidae > Metallyticus > Metallyticus violacea. The sequence continues at coordinate 14,378,344 of CM060833.1, read as the reverse complement.
CTTTAGGGAATAGAATATCTGAATTGAGCCATATTAATGTAATTATACACTGTATTTCGCCATCTAATGAATACTTAATATACTGTCAAATACCCACAAGAACACGTTCATAAATTCCCAGAGTTAAACTCACACTGACCTCACCTCCGGCTCCCTGGCCGGCTTTCAAGAACTGCAGAACTTGGTCACAGCGATCCCGCGGAGGAAGGGAAGTAAAACTGTGGATTATGTGTCGTACATTTACGGCACGATAAAGAACCTCAAGCCTAAAAGAAGAGGCCTCTGAGCAAATTTATCTGCCGTTTCGCGCCCTGGATTGAATGGGACGCTGATAACTTTACATGTTAAAGAGCATCCGTAAATAAACCAAATAAAAACTTACCAGGCTGCAGATAGCGCGTATGTGTGCTGCGCGTTATTCGTGACCCGGCAATATAATGAAGGCTCTGTATAAGAGAATAGGATTTGAAAAACAAAGCAATTCTCTCATTCACTAATATCGACGTTTAACTAGTTTCAACATTTAATGCTCTAAAATCTCAAATAAACTTCTACATAAGCCACGCCTCTTTTAAGTGTCATTATGGAGTACATTAGCAGTAATTATGAAAATTGTATTGGATACAGCAGCCCTAGTGGGCGAACTCATTCGTGTCACGCATTTGATAACCTGGAAGTTGAGGATTCCAGTCCGAACTCCGTGAATGTAAGCATTTAATATATATGTCATTGTAATAACCGGCGGCCATGATAATTCTGGCCATATTGTCATGCATTATACTTAACTTAAATATTTACAGAGTATCCGGAATAAATCTTAGATTTCATGTTTGCAGTTAATTATAATGTACATTTGTTTCTAGTTAATGACAAGACCAAGAAACTTGTTGCAAAAATTTGGACATTGGGCAAATAGGATAGAAAAGAATTAAATCGGCGAACGTTGAGACATCAAAACAACTTGTCATGAAAGGCACTTGTCACAGTAGATAGAAAGTACGGGAATGAATGTTCTTTGATTCCGTACGTTTGTCCTGAAATATTGCACAAAGTAGAACTGCTCGAGGGTTGTATGTACATTCACAGAAACGCCAGCATCTTGCAACTGCTGTTTTGCAATTGTAAACAGGTTGTCCGGTGTACAATGGCACTGTAATATCGCACATCAATTTTAACTTACTTAATGACTTTATTGTAAGGTATGAATTAAATTAAACTCTAGGGTTCCTTTGAATGAGACGAATTCTTAGATTAACGAATAAAAACAAGTTATAGATCTATTAAAAATACAATTTACTCAATATCCGAATCAGATCACAATGAAATATTATCTTGCACTTTTACATAAACACGTTGCTGCAGAGATTGGCAGCACTGTTCTACATAGTGAGGTTATTTGAGCTATGGGCCGTCTAAACACGGAATCTTATTGGGGAAATACAAGCTCCGCAACCGGAAAAGGGAGATACGTTTACACGGGTAAAGTTAGTTTTTATTGCTTTTTATAAGTATTTACATTAGGCCGTCTTTGCACGGACTAAATGTTTTGTGCCAAATCACTGTTATCTTCCTTCTATCCGAACCGACTCCCCGTGACCTTACTATTGTTAGTCTAGGCTGGTGTGGAACCAACCAATGACATTCCGCCATGCTCTGGGTTACAGCTTCGAGGGATAAACATGTTTTTCGGCCCACGTTTCCAAATTGTAGGATCATTACTCCTTCTGCGCGCCTCATTCATTGACCAAGGCATTTCTTTAAGTTACGCATTGGTATTCCAGTATTCTTAAATTTAAAGCGATTTTCTTTGTTCCATTGCATTTTTAAATGTTAAATGTTTGTTATTGGAAGGGGGCAAGTTTTTTAATAATTTTTTATATTACCTTTTACTGTGTTACCTCAGTGAATTTTGTATTATGTAATTTGAAGGCAAGCAAGCATTGTTACTAAATTTAATTCACTTTTCCATTATGCTGTGGGGGTAAATTTTTGCGATGCTCAATTGGAGGTAACTATCCGGATAATATTAATATTTTATTGTGTTTATTGTGTTTAGACATCAAACTTTTGCGATGCTTATGCTTACAGAATTGTAAATTTCAATAGTTCTTGAAAATATATTTATTAGAACTATGCTCCTATAAATGAAATTGCGTTTCCGAGCACATTTACGAGGGTAGGTCCATAAGTTCCCGACCTCGCCGATAAGGATTATCGCCTTCACAAAACCCCTATCTGGGTCATAACTTATCTGTTAAGTAAATAATTGCAGTTGTGATTTCCACTGTGCTGTGTTCACTTGTTCAGATATAGTTGCATAAAGAAGGCTATGTGTAAAAGATTGTGACGTGTTCAAAAAGGAGTTTCGAGCTATTATTAAGTTCTTCACAAAAGGAAAATGGTCCTCCACTATGCTCTCCTGTGCAAAAGAGAATCAAATCGAGTCGCGTAAACCTGGCAAAGCACCGCCTCTGGCAAAACACCGCCTCTAAAGCCCAAGGTCACTCGGTCAACCAAGAAGATCATGGCCACAATCTTTTGGGACCATGAAGGAACACTCTTCATTGACTTCAAGGAGAGGAACACCACAGTAAATGGGGAGCACTATGCTGGTCTACTGCACAGACTACGTGCTTCCATCAAAGAGAAAAGGCGAGGAAAGCTGAGTGTGCGCCTTTTTCACGACAACGCGCCTGTGTACACAGCTCTTGTTGCAAAGGAAGCTGTGAAGAAATGTGACTTTAAGGAAATCGACCATCCATCCTACAGCCCAGACCTAGCTCCCAGTGACTATTTCCTCTTCTCAAAACTCAAGAAGGATCTTCGAGGAAGGACATTTTAGTGTAACGGAGAAGTGGTGTCCATTTTGCAGACAAGACTTCTGACTATTTTGGGGGAGGGGATTGAAATGTTAATTCAAAGATGTGAGTAGTAGATTGCAATAAAAGGTAAATATATTGAAAAGTGCAATCTATTTTTTGTCTCTATCATACCTAGAAAATGGTTATGCCGAAAACTTATGGACCTACCTTACCTAAATGAGATTAAATGTGCAAGCATCAACGAGAGGTTTCGAGTACAAGTGTTAAGTAATTAAAGAAAAAATATAGCATATCCTGCAATATTTGCTTTACATCAATTCAAATTATTTACGGTATTTAAGATATAGTGTTCGAAAAGTAATTTATTATAGGAAAATATGACATTAGAAAATATTTTGTTTCGTGTAGCGTGCAAGCTCTCAAATTTTGTCAATTTAATTTTTTCCACCCTATATAACACTTGCGAGCACATAAATTTGCTATTATTTTGCTTCATTGTTTCAATAATTTCGTAGTACACTGAGAGCAGTTTGACAAAATGAACTGCTGCATTGGTAATACTTTTAAAAATGATGCCTTTAATAGTACAAATTATTATGTGTGGCGGTCCAGCCAAGAGTTTACTGGCAGATTGACGAGCGCGCTAGCGATGAACTCATATTGTTTACTCTGTGTGTAATAGCACGCACGGTAATGGATAAATTAAATATAATATTTAGCATATAATTTATTTTATCATTAATTATTTGCTTTCTGGTTTTTTGAATGTATATAATTGCTGTATTTTCGTTCAAGCAAAGATGATATCTTAGAAAAATGTTTTGTAATACTGGTTACTGTACTTATGTTATTTCACTGACCAATCTTCATTTTGCACGTTCCTGACGATACTTTTTTTTATTTTTCTTTATTGAAATTTGAAGAACTTGCTGACCACAATTACCTTGTCATAGTTCAATTACTAATCAAGCTCTGAGCTGCAAAGGGGTTTTGATGGTAACGCAGACTTTAGGATATTGAAAAAACACATGCATTTAACTTGGTTTCTTTAAGACATTTAAACACTCTTTGCTCTGCTGCTGAGCCGCTGCTGTAGACAGCATGTATTAAATATCTTCTGACTATACCCCAGAGGAAATAGAGCATTGGAAAAAAATGTGGAAATGCGGACGTGTTGCTCAATTTGCTGGTGAAGCATGGTAAACTCTTGGTTGGTCCCCGTCGTTCACATGTTTTTTGTCATAGTAATATGAGTTATGTTTGTTGTACAGGTGAAACCATCGTGGTTTGGTTTTGTCTGGACTACCTGGCCGACTTCCTCTACTTAGTCGACATCGTGTTCCACTTCCGGACGGGGTACCTGGAAGACGGAGTGCTTCAGACGGACTCGACCAAGCTCCGGAACCACTACATGAATTCGACCACGTTTTACATCGACTGCCTCTGTCTTCTTCCGCTCGACTTCCTCTATCTATCCATCGGCTTCAATTCGATACTCCGGTCCTTCCGTCTCGTCAAGATATATAGATTTTGGGCTTTCATGGACCGGACGGAACGACATACGAACTACCCTAACCTCTTCCGCTCTACTAGTCTGATACACTACCTCCTAGTTATTTTCCATTGGAACGGGTGCCTATATCACATCATCTACAAGAACAACGGCTTCGGGTCGAGGAACTGGGTGTTTGCGGACTCTGAGACGGCGGACGTTGTAAAGCAATACTTGCAAAGTTATTATTGGTGTACGTTGGCTCTTACTACGATAGGCGATTTGCCACGCCCGCGCAGTAAGGGAGAGTATCTCTTCGTAATTATACAGCTTCTGTTCGGCCTTCTGCTATTTGCTACAGTGCTCGGTCACGTGGCTAACATCGTCACCAGCGTCAGCGCGGCACGCAAGGAGTTCCAAGGTGAGTACTCAAGAAGTTTTATTCTTAGCAGACTAGTTGTAAGACGAGGAAACAAAGTAATTGTTTAGTTTTGTGTGACTCTGTAACTATGGTAATATTCCCAGTCATGAGCAACAACAAGTGGATATTGTGTTTGTGACTAAAACCACTCCAACATACTAGCAGTTATGGAACTGATTCAAGACTGGCTACATTTACCAGATACCGATGTAGGTATCGATAGTAGATAAAATTGTGGAAAATGTGGTTCATGCTGTTAATTATTTAGATCTGTTAATTAGATTTGTTGCAGTTACCTGTTTTATTACAGTGGGGTATAGTTGAAAGTAAATAAACAGCTTTTATTAAGTTATTATTGATTTAGTGAAGTTACTCTAGGAACATGTTTAAAGGAAATAGAAATAGTGTTAATACAACATGGGCTGCTCTTATAAGTATTTATAATGATAGTGCATCGCGTAATACCATATTTACACGTCCTAAATAGCAGTAATTAAAGGAGGAGTGGATAAAGAGTACTATGCAAATTTTGAAGTTAATAACGAAACGGTAGTGTGTATTAAACATTTCTATAAAATTTGTAGTTAGGGAGGATATTTTTCTTGGGAAATTTTTCCTAATGTATATGTGACAGTGAGGATTAGCAAGGAAAGGAAAGACCCGGTAGAACGTATGAAGCGGATTTTGGAGTAGATTAAAAGATTTTTAATGAATGGTGTGAGTAGGATGTTATATTTTGACTCTTCTGCAAGTGAGGTTATGCAAAGATACCACCCGTGGTAAGTCAGTCATGTTGCTTCTATTAACACATCCGTTTCATTGTTTGATTTCTTGCAGTTACCTATTTTATTACAGTGGTTCATAGTTGAAAGTAAATAAACAGTAGCATGTTACTTCTTTTGTTATTTATTAAGTTAATATTCATTTAGTGAAATTACACCATGAACTTGTGTAATAGAAAGTGTTTAGTACAACATTTAATTGTGGCAGTACATCGCATAATATCATATTTACATTTCCTAAATACCAGTCATTAAAGGAGGAGTGAATAAGCACTATACACCGTGCAAATTTTGAAGTTAATGGTGAAATTATAGTGTGTAGTGTGTAGTAAACCTTTCGTAATAAAAGTTAGGGAGGCATTTTCCTTGTGGAACTTTCCCTAATCTACCATCATATGTGATAGTGAGGATTTGGAATTAAAGAAAATATCTTAAAGAACACATGAAGAGAGTTTAATGAATGGTGTGAGCAGGATGTTATGTTTGAATTCTTTTGCAAGTGAGGTTAAGACTAAACATTTATAACTACTGCCAAGGAAGACTATGTCCTTTTCATTATAATAGGCGATGATAAATATGATGCTGCACCTCTCTGTCCATTAGTTTTAATGTGTCTAGTAATTTGGAAGTTAGCGTATGTTATAAAGATTTGTGCCTACCTGTGGAGAAATTTATAATATGTATTATTTTATATTTCGTTTACATATGAATCTGGAAAAGTTTTCTAATAATAAATTACGTCATCTTGTAAACGTAATACTGCGTAAAATTTTCGTATTTGCCACTCACAGTAGTAGGGCGATTTTGGCAGTCATTTTTTTTTTTTTTCGTATTGTGGTGTAATAAATACACTGGCCTTGACTTACCCTATGATTTCCATAAGAGAACATGTCCAATTGAATAGATTGTGAGAAATCAACAAAAACTTCTTATCTCTTGAAAATTGCTAATATGCTAATTTTGTAGCAATATTGCATTTCGATAAAAACAAAAGCCACGTTGCGTAAATTTGGTTCTTATTTTTTCAATAATAAACATACAACGAACAACAAAGTTTTGCTTGCTCATCTCTTCCGCACGCTTAGTCAAGAATCCCAAACTTCACTACCCGAAACCTCAGCATGGAAACTGACGTTACAGTGCTGGTCCAGAAATTTTTGAAAGTGAAGTTGCTTCTCAGGCAAAATTAAGGAAAGATATTTTGTAGTATATCTGGCTTTAGGAGCTTTCAGAGGAATTTAATTCGTGCAAGCTCTCTCCATCAAACTTAACTTTCAGTTTGATCATGAATGTTTCTGTAACAATTTCATTTAATGTCTTTACTCGCTGTTAAAATATTTTATATATATTAAATTTTTTTTGTTTCCATTTTTCCTAATTTTTTTTAGCACCAGGAAGGGAATTCTTAGCGAAAACTGACTTAAAATTATTAATCGCACTCTGTTTTTAACAACATGGATTTATTTTTCTTGGGACTAGTTTTGCATTATGCCTATTCCGGTATATGCCGCCAACCAAATTCAGAGACACTTGCACACTTCCCAAAATGCATTACTTGTTTAAATCGACGCTTTCGAACAAGATGCAAATTCAGTTAATTTACAGTAATCTAATGCACTCCATTCAGACATGTAAGACATTTCTTAATATGTTTCATTTATTTAAAACCTTATTCACACATATTGATTGGTAATTGGGTGTCCTTTGCTTAGATGGTCCTTCAGATCTGTAACACTCTGGGCCCTATCAAATCTTACAGGAGAGGAAAGGAAAGCTTCACTTAATCTCAAAACTTACAATTACAGCAAAAAAAACTTCCGAGACTGCTAGCTGGTGTGTTAGATCTGCAGTCCCGAGCGACAGCGGAGAGTCCCGAATGAGAGATTGGTGGACTCTGCGTGATCGCTTGTAAAAATGTAAATGTTGCATGTATTATTTTTTTGCTAAACGTAATGTAACCTATGCGTTGCCCTCCCTAACTTTCTAGGTGCAATATGTTGTTCCTTATTACAAAACTGAGTTATTCACTTTTTATCACTCGTTGTCTTATTGAAATTCGCAATTAATTCATACACACACACGCGCGCGCGCACACACATACTAACCTTAACGCTGACATCGGGTAAATCCTATAAATCGGAGAATCCAGTGATTTTCTGCGGCTCGCTACGGCCTGACGACATATACTATCCTTTTCGTAAATATGAATTTATAGGGGCGGATAAATCACTGCAATGAAGGCAAATCTCCTTTGATTACAAAAGAAAAAGAAATTCGTAAATTTCAATTTATAGAGCAATTTGTGTGTGAATATCTTATAGAGTAAATCATTGGAATGTTTGCCAATCTCCTTTAACACCTGCAGGAAACCATCAAGACGTGAGGATTCAAAACCAATACCTTCCAAACATGACGCTCTAAACGTCTGAATATCATACCGTAGCGCTTGAAGGTCTTATTATCTTGCTATATCACACGCCACAACCTTCGGCTTTCTCCGCTGCCGCTCGGGTCTGTAGCTCTACCACCCAGCAGTGTCAGACGTTTCTTGCTATTAGGGTATTTCAAATGGCGTCATGTTTTTCTACGCATCTGCTACAATTCCATGCTCATACGCTCCTTGTAATGTACTAATCTTAATGACCCCTCTCATGGCATATTGCAATGCATGTGCTAACAATATGACCCAATATTGCCAACACGCACACTACTAACGTCTAAGCTCTACAACTTTAACAACATTGACTTTCTTTATATTTGGACAAGTTTTGCATTATGTCTATTCAGTCATCAGCCCCTGTTATGTATTCATAGTTCTATTTTAGTAAAATGTCGACCATATATCATTTAAAAATGCTCCTTTGTGGATCCACATAACTAATGCACACACATCTACCAGGCTTTTGAAGAAGAGCACAAGCAATTCGAAATATAGGGATATTTGTGTTTCTATATAAATGCTTTATCTATTTCTTCTTCTCTAGTTCTTTTCCAAGATTTAATTTTTTATCTAAAAATAAAAGTTTAAAACCCCTTCAACTTAGATTGGCAAGCAGTAGATGCACTCCCCTCCCATCTAATCACTGAGATTTCCCACACGGCACTTGCGGAACCATTCTCTCTAGCCAGTTGCAAGTGGGATTTCGACATAGGTAGATGCGCTGTGCAGTCGAGAGTAAGAGTTCATTAAATGGTACAATCGTGTCGTGTAATGCTGAGATATTTGTATTCAAGGCATACATCCGGAGCACAAGGTCGTGTAGCTGAATGAGACAGGTGCCTAAACTAAATTTGCTGGCAGCCTGATTTCGACACCAGATACCTAGCTTTACCATAAATGCTATAGCTTTAAATAGCTGATGGTTTTATATCACTTTTGTTTTGATAATTGCTGTCACAAAGTTTCCAATAATTTTACATTAAATAGTATGAGATATTTTAATTAACTAATAATATAAGTTAAATGGATATAATTAATCAAAAGCACATAAAATTATTCAAAATGACCACCTCTGGTACGCACACTTTCTTAAGTCTTTGTGGCCACTCTTCTATTGAGTTAACACTACGGGTGGCCGAGATCGTTAAGACGCCAACTCATGGACCAGGAGGCCTGGCGTTCGAATCCCACCATGACCGTCCTTCCTGACCGAGTTTTTTTCCAGGCTTTCCTCAGTTCTCATAACAAATGTCAATGAACTACCCTAAACTTAGGAATGCAATGTGTCCTTCCTTAAAAAAGGTATTGCCTAGTTTATCATTTCATCTCATCGCGCCTATGATGCCTCACTATAAAAAAAATCTATTGAATACTTTCGGAAAATTTGCTGCCTGCCTTCCGAAGACAACGCTTCAAACTTTAAATATTTGAATATCTCTTCTTGCATGCCATTTCCTGAAGCTTGAGCCACAATTTGAAGTTCAGGGGAGTTAGGTACGAACTTGAAGAAGGCTAATCCAAAGTTGAGATAGAGTCAGGATCAATGTCTTTATGCCACTCCTGGGTTTTTCGAGCCTTATGTGCTGGAGCTGAATCCTGCTGGAAGCTCCAGTTTTGACCGTGGAAGAGAGTGTTGAGATTCTTGACCAGTCTCTCCACCATTGTCTCCTGGTACACTTTGACCATTTTTTTTATACAGAAAGGGTTGCAGTACCTCAGACGAGACATTTCCCGGCAGTTGGATTGGTAGATGAGGACCGATCTCGTGGCCCTCAAGGTACCCTGATTTTACCCCCTTGGAGTTTTTCTGTGGGGGTACATAAAGGGTAAGGTTCACGCCATCCCAGTCAGAAACCTTCTGGATCTTCCAAAGCGCATCGTTGCAGCCACCGTCAGCGTGACTCAAAACATGTTGCAACGTAACAGGAAATTATCTACCGCCTTGATGTCGTCACTGTAACGCAGAGGCACGCATAGAGATGTGGTTGTTTGTTTCAACAAATTTTAAAATTATATTGCTTGATCAAAAACTTGGCGTATTTTCCTTTCAAATGACAATTTGTGTTTCATTATATGTTTATCCGTTAACATTTTACAATAATTTGAAATTTGATCCATTCAAGGAAATCACCTGAGTGTGTATCTGTGTGTGTATCTGTGTCTGTGTCTGTTAACGCTCTAGTAGCCGAAATGTTTTATTTTTCTCAAAGAAACCCGCCATATAGCGACAAATTAACAAAATATTCATCGAATTTATTAATTAGTAAATTTGGACCATTGGAGATGGGGAATGATCTAAAACAAATATGTAAAAATCGCTCTAGTGGCCGCAGTTTTTTAAATAAAAACTCGGCACATACTATTGAAATAAAACAGCAAAGATAGTTTCAGAAGATCAGAGAAATCAAACTATTAGATGAGAGAAGTTTATCGGAAATCCAAAATTTTAAAATCGCTGCAACAGAATCAAATTTATTATTTTTTGTCGCAGCAGAACCTTTATATACCATTTAAATAAAACAAGAAAAATAGTTTCTGAAAATTATGTAAATCGGAGCAATAGGAGTAGGGGTATACGTGAAAAGCACTACATCGTTTAATTTTCTCTCAGTTGTTTAAACAAACTAAAAATATACTCATTATTTATAACAATTCCTATGTTTTATTTTTGACAAAAGTATTGTTGTGAAATATTAATCTATTACTGCCACGCTCATAGTATACCCAGCCGGTATCAAAAGAGGCGGCAAAAGCATGCTATGACCGTTACTCGATATTCCAACAACACTGATAAACTCTCCCGCAACTATACGTTTGTCTACTGTTAATCTGTGACAGCTATTGACTGAAGCTATTGCACCATTCCACGTGGAATTTGTATACTGTTAAATCCTTGACTGTTATTGGCTGGAGCTAAAATATTATTGGTGCAGTAAGAAGGAAAAGCTCTATCTTGATCTTAAAGTCTCTGAGGAAAATATGGCGATATAGGCTGCCATTCAAAATCACTCCATATGGAGTTTGTCTGTTGTTAAATCTTAGACTACTATTGGCTGATTTAAAATATTATTGTTGCTGTAAAGCAGAGAATCTCTATTGTTATATTATCAAAAAAAAAAACAAAAAAAACATGGCGACTAATTTTACACCGGCTTGGCCAACGCTATGGGTAGCAAATGTCGTTAGGGCGCGTATTCGTGAGCTCGAGGTCTGGGGTTCGAATCCAGCCAGGACCGTCCTCCCTGACTGAGCTTTTTCCAAGTTTTCCTCAGTCCTCATAACTGGCAAATGCCGGGGAGGTAACCTAAACTTAAGCCTGGAACGCTTCCTTCCTTAAAAAATATGTCTTCACAATCTATCATTTCATCTCATGTATCATAAGTGCCCACCGCCTGTAGTACCTCAATAGTAAAAACTGGCTTGGCCCGTCTTCTACAAGAGAAGTAAATGGCCAGAGGTTTTGAATTGTGGGCTCCTGGTAGTACTCATACAAGTCACTTCGTCATCCCAATTTCTGTAAAACTCAATATGTAACTTTTCTGCTGTAGTGCCCTGTAATAACCTTCACAAATTGAACTTGCTGAGGAATTCGCTTAGTTTACGCAGCTCCTGCACTATGATCTTTTAAGATATGCAGATGAGATGATTAATTTTACCTTTATACAGGAATAACAAGGAAACATTGGTGAGAGAGAGAAAGTCAGTTCCGATTTGAACAATTTCCTCTGCCTTTCCAACTTACATACAGCAATAGGCTCTTCTAGGTGAAAAATATGCTCAAAACTGTGAGTTGTACTTTTCCCATCATTTCTGAGCATGTGTGTGCATATTTCCAGGTGCCTGACGAATATATTTACAACTAGGACAAAATGTTATCTTTAAAATCTGTTTAATAGACCTTTGTAACTATACAGGAAGGTTACATCTATCAAGGTATAAAGTTCATTACCCCCTTTCCCACTTTCCTTTTGTAATCCCGTTACGATAATGTCCTCTTTCGTGTGACCTCACTGACTTTGCGTTGAATGAAGCGTTATAGCACTGCTGTAAAGCCTGATAGGCTCAGATTATAACCGCAGGTCTCGAGTTCGTTTCGCCATCAATGCAAATTAGCGTGAAAGGAAATGTAACAGTTGTTTACATAAGGCAACCCCATAGTTCATACCTAGCACGAAACTGTACAAATGGAGTTACTGTCCTTTGATGTGACTGATATTCTAGTGTTCGTAATTCGAACCTTGGAGGAGATATATTGCTAAACTTGGTTCATAACACGCTATATGTGTATAAATAAGTCCAAGGTATTTCATATGTTTGGCAGAGTAATAAACATTGTCTATAACGTAAAAATGCGATTCGCAAGTTGTTAAACTTACAGTCAAAGCCACACTTTGCAGTTAAGAGGGTACAGCAAGGGTCAAACAGTTAAAACTTACGGTCATCCAAAAGTTTTAGAACCGACTTAACGGTACATTTTACCACATTGTGACTACTTTCATTTGAAAGAGAGATGCTTTAAAGCTATAAACTCTCTCTGGCAACTACAGGAAGAACGTTTCTGGGAATGTGGGATGGAAACATAACTACTGCTGTAGGTACTTGCTAGCGGGTGTGATAATATTTTTGTTGCGTGATTTTCGACATCATTATTATTTATCAGTAACATAAAGATTATGATTTTTACATCTGGGACAACAATGATAGTGTCTTGTAAATTTTAATAGGTAGAAACCGAATGTTTTTTTTTTAATTAGCCTATCAGGCGTCAATTTGTATTTACATTCGATATGGGAATACTGTTAAAGTAATAGTGGTGATGGTATCTTTATTGTTATGAAATTCTATATACACATTACAAATATATTTTATGCATTGGTAAGACCGTACATGCTTAAATATGATACACAATTAGAAAGAGGAACAGATAATAATACAAATAAAGTCATATTAATAAAAAATAAATAAACATTAAAATGGGACGTACTATATTTACAGATAATGGAAACGTATTATATATTAGTTATAATTACACTAGTTACTGCGCTCTAACCATAAATAAATTGGTTATAGCTTCGCGTACTTTTGCTAGCAAAATACCCATATTAATTTGGTTCGCAAACATGCCCCAGCATGCCAATAGGCCTCTAATTGCCATACATTTTTTCAGCGTTTTTTTTCAGGTGTTCCCATTGGGTACATTCGGTCGGAATATATACCCATTCCTCATCCCCCTCCACGAAATGGGCAGACTCTCCTACTAGAATACCTATTTTTTTTTTCAACCTTCCAACTTTCTAGTCTAAACCAGGCCATTCCTGATCTTGTCTTTCTGCCTAGAACAGCATATCTCCAGTTTAATTTAATTTCATTCGATAGGCTGAAGGAGATTTTCATGTTACATTCTGCCTCCATTTCCTACCTGCCGATATCCTCTAGCCTTGTGCTGATCTTCTTCCATACTTTATTATTATTTGCATTGGCTTATTGTCATATTGAAGCCAGGCCAATTTCTATGAGTCCTTTTTTCATCTGTATAGCCAAAACGTTGCGACTAAAGTAATATCATATACTAAAGCTTTGTTGCTTATTTGTAGAATGGATATGAAATAAATCAATATATGCAGTTTAAAACAGAGCCTTCTAAACCGAAGATCGTGGCTTCGATACCGGCCAGGACCGATGAATTTTTTCGGACGTAAAAATAATAAATCTTTCTTCGGCAGGGAAGTAAAGTAGTAGGTCCCGTGTCGTACATTTATGGCACGATAAAGAACCTTAAGTCAGAAAAAAGGAGGCCTCGAAGCAAATTTTTTTTAATGGGGCGCTGATGACCTGAGATGTTAATGAGCGTCGTAAATAAACCAAATCAAAAAAAAAATGATGAGTTCTCTTACCCTTAAACATATTATATCAGTGCAATTTTATTACCCGAAGCCCCTTGCTGGGACGGGAGCTCCGGAGATTGAAAATAAGTTTAAATATACTGGGGAACATATTAATTCTTTTAAAATGCTCTGAGTGAAATCTTCGTTTAACGTTTTGGTTTGATGATTTAGTCCAATGCTGTAGTTCTTTGAAGTAAGGTTTTATATTCGGTGTAGTGACTTTATTTATGCGTTCAGAATGAATAAAAGTGAGAGATGTCAGTGCTGTAACGATCAAAATAATTTAAATATTTCTGTGTAAAATTTATGTCAAAACTCCAAAGGAAAAAAAAAATCTATAAAATTACAAGAACAGCTTACTTTTACAACTTTGGGTGCAAAATTGGTAATAAAGATAATAAATCGTGTTACATTACGCGTACCTGAGCAACTAATTTGAGCAATGGTTATATAAAAAATTCAATTCCTTACCATTCTCTGTAATCTATAATTTAGCGCGAACAACAAAAAACAAATGTTTGTACTGTTATTTCTGTATGATAACTGTATCAGGTTTAACTACACAACTAGACAACAAAATTCATTGTTATTTATCCAAATGTGTCATCAGCAATTAGACCAGTTACATAGCGAAACATTATAAAACTAGTTCTCCCAGTCATTTGAACAATAATACAAATAAGCCCTTAAGATCATGCGATTCAAATTATGAACCCTCCATGACTAATGGTAGAGTAGTTGGATCAATCAGGTTTAGATGATTTAAATTTGGGGGAAAAAAAAAAACAAGTACAGATCTTACAGTTGTGGTTACAAGAGCAAAACAGCCTTGCTGAAACTATTAGAATCACAGTAAAAGCAAGAAATGTTGTCTCAAAAATTCCCATTTAATTATAATTAATTCTGATGGCAATTATGGTAATAATTATATATTGTTTCAGGTATTGTATGATGTCAAGAATAACCTAACAATCAAGGGTATCAATGTTACAATTAAAACGGGACTTGAATATTACATGTGTTAGTGAATGTATATAGATATGTCTTTTTGACTTGTAAGTAATATTTAAGTTATCTTCCTGTAATACCGTAATTGACAGTGGACATATATGTCTTTGTTATGTTTCTGTAAAAGGGATGGACATGCTAAACATTTTTTAGAAAAAGGCCGCTTTAACTGGGAAGAGGGTTCTTTAAGCCTTACTCTTTTAAAACTCTATCGGACAGACTGCCGATTCAAGGCGCCAAATGACATACAACTGGGTACGGCTATGAATGTGATTTCAATTGTTAACTATACTTGTCGTCAAAAGGATACAGAAACACCTGTTTTACACAAACCAAGCTTTTAACTATTTCAAAGGTATATATTGCCGAAGCGTACTTTATTTCAGGAATCTGGCAAAGGGCAAATGCCCCCTTCTTTCGTAGTGTGGGAATGGCAGATGTATGTTTCCTGGTAAAACCCAGAAACTTCAACCAATCAACATATTAAAAAAACCCTGACAAATGAACGCGAACATGTAATAAACCACAATTAGTGTGATTCAATAAAATTCTAGAAGGAACCAAGTTCAATAAAATTTAAAGGAAATAAATTTTCGCGAGGGGCGGAGCGAATTCATATAATAGATTTAACATTCACTATAAGAAGTAAGTTTTAAGCATTCGTGACAGAGTAACAGTGATAACAGAGAAGCAGTAGCAGCAGTAACCGCGGTTAGTAGTAACAAGTGTGACAATAGTAGCGGTTAGGCAATATCAGCCTCATTCAGTGGTTATTCAGTGTCATAGTAGACCAGTTAAGCCGTCGCAGAGAGTCAAAGAAAAAACCGGTCGGTCAGTGCGAGAGTAATAATAAGAATAATTAAGCGGAATCAGTGATTAGGTCACTGTTAGATTTCAACATGACGTTAAATACGCGAGTGAAGACAGTGAATTATAACCCGAGGGCAGATTATAAAGCACAATAAAACCAGAACAATAACCACATGACAGACGCACAACATATGAAGAGAACGCTCTTTAACATCTCAGGTCATCACTGTCCCATTCAATTCAGAGTGTGAAACGGCAGGTAAATTTTGCTCAGAGGTCTCTTCTTTCAGGCTTGAGGTTCTTTTTCGTGCCGTATCTGTATGACACGGGACCCACGGCTTTACTTCCCTTCCGATGGAAGTCATTTTTACGATTTTTACGCCCGAAAATATCCATTGACCCTGGTCGGAGTTGAACGCGCGATCTTGGGTTTAGAAGGCAAGTATAGTTACCACTACACCACCAGGAACGACTTCATGATTGTGTTAGACATTAGAATATATTATCTCTCTCATGTTTTAAAACGGGTTTATATGTACGAATTCCTTTATTGCTATAAATACAGTATTAGCATCGAAACGTATTATTATTATTATTATTATTATTATTATTATTATTATTATTATTATTGTTGTTGTATCCGAACAACGGAAGAGACACCCTACATATATAAATTATATTTCAGTGAGGGTGAAACGAGGAACTGTTATACAACTGCCTTAGCTTTGTTAGGAAAAATAAATAAATACTTAAATAAAACCGTTAGTTTACAATATTTTAGGACCTTTAATAGTTATAACTTAATTAATATTGAAGTCCTTAACAGTAAAACGCTTGCATATATTTTGCTTCTCTCCATTAGAAATTCATTGATAGAGGAATCATTTCGCCACTGTATTATTTTACAACTTGCGGTTGGCATGCATGTTTGGTTAATTATTTTTACGCTCATTAAATGATTACGGATTACCATTTCAAAGTATAATTAACTTTTATTATGTATTCATTTAGAACTGTTTGGCCATTTTGTTGTACATGTTATTGATTTTCTGCAATATTTGCTTAAACTGTCAAACGCTGATGATAGAAAATTTCCCAAAGATTATGTTTACCTATTTTCGCGGTAGAAATTTGTTTTGCGGTACAGCATATATTTACACACACACACACACACACACACACACATGAACACTGCACTGTGCATGTAAAGTAGATGGTGGTGTGAAAATTGCACATCAAAACTCACTGAATTTTTAGAACAAATTGAGTATTACTTTACGATCTTAGGCGCTATGAAATATACAAGATGTTTCAGAAATACTTTTATAAACTTTGGTTGCGAGTTCCACACACCAAAACAAAGAAAAAAATCCATATAAACATATGGTCTAAAATCTCTCATTTTTGAGTTATTAATGACAGTTTACCAAACAAGAACAAAAAGTCCATACAAACATATATCCGAAAAGCCTTAGTTTTTTAGTTATTTATGAAACTTACCAAAACAAGAAAAATGTTTATATAAAAATATGTACGGAAATCCTTAGTTTTTGAAAGCTATGAAAGCTTACTAAAACAAGAAAAAATATCCATGTAAACAAATGAACGAAAATCCCTAGTTTTTGAGTTATTAATGAAAGTTTATCAAAACAAGAAAACTGCTGATGTGATGTAAAATATGTTCGAAAATTCTTAGTTTTTGGATAATTAATGAAAGTGTACCAAAAAGAAGACTAAATTTCCATATAAACATGTCCGAAAAAATTTAGTTTTTGAGTTATTAATGAAATTGACCAAAATAATAAAAATGTTTATATATAAAATATGTACGGAAATCCTTGCTTTTGAGTTATTAATGAAAATGTTATCAAAACAAGAAACAAAACCTGATAACTCCAATGTCCACCGAGGAATTTATAATAAACATTCAAAATGTCCTTCTCTTGCTTCGAAACACGCATGTACTTGTCTGATTATTAAACTGTCGCACTCTTTCAAAAACTCCCATATGGCGTCGAATGATTTCGCAGGCTTCTGTGACACGTTGATGAATTTTTTCTGCATTAGGAATATCTACTGCATAAACCAATTGTTTTAGATGATTCCATAGATAAAAATACAAATGATTAATGTCCAGGAACTTGCAGGCTATGGAACTAATTCTCTACCTATCCATCTGTCATATCAGTCAGTGCATCTCGAACAGTGAGGCTATAGGGTTCTGGAGCCCCATCATGTATGAACCGCAAGATTCTTCTTATTTGCAAGAGTACGAAATATACACCCTGCCGTGGTTAAACACAACACAACGTGCAACACAAATGAAATGTGATAAACAGAATAACCACGAATGTACCCAAATGACAAATATAAACAACACATGGTCATTTAGGATACAATAACGAGTGCATCAGAAAATATTAAAAATCAATTATATGATATTAATATAGAAGATATTAATACTCTTTTTTGATCGGGATTCGCTCTGAAGAATATTAAACTTCAAGAGGCCCAAAAGTTAAATTGGGAAACTCTAATTAAAGAAAGGAAATAATTATTCTAAATTATTACTTACTGAAATATTAATACAATTTTCTGTACTCATGAAACTAATGTAACAGTTGGGCCTGCCATTTCCGTGTGTTGAAAACCTTGAAGATGCAGCAGGAACACGATTCATAGTCATTTCCGGGTTTCACTCACGTGTACTTTTAATGTTCTCGATTTAAACCTCATATTCACCGGTTATACATTAGGGACAGGTTTTGTCGACCCCTTTGGTGTTCTTGCCCCTAAAATCCCGACTCCGAGTTGGCTTAACTCCCAGTGAATACATTACATGACGCTTTATCACTGCACATAAATTCTGTTTAGCAATCAGCTTGTAAATATTACCAGGTTATGCATTCCTTAATTAAATCTTAATCTTAATTAAATTTTACCTACTTTTTATTTTCAAAATATACGACATCGTAATTACGTACAGCACGATTTTCAAGGTTGGGTAATATTCTTTTTTAATCCATCTTTCGGTTTTGGTTGTTTATTAGTGATAATGAACAGCGTTATTTACCTGAACTGTTTTTTTACATTAGTTACTAGAATGAGGGCTTATCAAGAAAGACAGACTGGTTTTTCCCATAGTTTCCTTGATAGTTAACTGTCCGTACCATAAACATTTGAAAAGAGTTGGTTTTTATGTATAATATCCATAGGCGCAGCTCTGTCATGCCGGCCGGTGCTGAGTGTTGTAGACCCTGCTTGCATTTCACATGCCACAAAATGGCGGGGACGCGAGAGGAGCAGTACGGAGTGATAAAATTCTTTTTTCGCTTAAAGCATACAGTCTCGGAAACTTATGGGAAGCTACAGCAAGGTACGATGAAAATGCGCTCACTACCTCAACAGTGCTTAGGTTCAAGGTCTTAAGCGATTTTGTGTCGTTAAAAATAATGTGGGCCTTCTGTTGTGACAGAATGGCGGATAACATTACGCAAACTCAATAAAGTGTGATCATCTTCATGTTTGTGTCTGTTGGGTGCCACGTCCGTTGACTCCTGAATAAAAGGATGTGCGAATGGATACAGCCGTTGTGGAATCATTATCGTCGGTTTTTTATGATCCTGAAGGAAAACAAACCAACACAATGTGGAAATCGCCAGGTTCTCCAACACCAAAGAAGGTGATTTTGCAGGTCATCTTTTGTAAGGGAATGATTTATCAGCATGCAGTTCTCTTTCACACTATTGCTGTCAACGGACCCCTCTACACGTCAGTATTGAATACACTGAGGAAGCACATTGCAAAGAAACTATCACAACTTCATCAAGACAACCCAAGGCCCTACGTTACGAATCAAATAATGCAACTTTTGGCTAAATTCAAATTTACATGTGTGCTACATCCGCCTTATAGCCCCGATCTCGCTCCCTTTGCCCTTTTTTAAAGGCAAAGTTCCGAAAACTCTGAAGTAGTGCTCAAGAAATGTGAGGCGACTCTCAAGGGCCTGATAAAGAAGCATGTGTTTGGGAGCTGGCAGAACGCTGTAAGAAGTGCATTCAGGTAGAAGAGGACTATTGTGAAAATATAACGTAAATATTGAAATAGAGTAATAAATATCTGTGAAAAAAATCAACTTGAAGTCTTTCATGATCAGCCCACGTATATGGAGTTGTAATAGGAATATTCGTCACTTCAAACACTACTGACATTTTTAATGTTTTTAATAATTTAAGGAATCAATTGACCTAAACATGTTATCCAGTAGTAGCAGAATAATGATAATGAGAATTGGCCAATGTAAAAAGAAAGAAACTTAAATATTTGAGTTCAAGAATGCTTTAGCTTAGGTGCTAAAAGGTCATCGAGAAGTCGTTCCGCAGCCATTATGTAGCCGAGATTTCACTAGGGAAGTGAATTGTGGTGCAGCACTGACTACGTGCCGAGCTGATAATTAATATGCTCACTTAACCACGAAGGCGATGATAACGGGGAGAGAGAACAGTGGCAGTGTTGGACTTTGTTGATAGATAGGAAGGAGGAGGAGAGAGTAAGTACATTTTTAAGCAAAGTGAGACAGCTCAGATCGGAAGACGCAGACAACCGGGAAGGGGGATAGGGGAACATGAGTCATAATTTTATAATTTATTTATTATTTTTCCATATATGTAAGGGAGCACAGGTTGTTTACTTTTGTATTCCTTTTTATATATACATATATTTATGTTTAGTTTGTATCTTAATAAATATATACTTGTTTGTGCAGTTTCATGTATTTTTTGTATTGGGAAAACACGTATGGTTCCATATTTTTTGTAAAAAAAAAATACACTATCACTAGGACTATTATTAACCCTCAAGACAAGCGCAAAGTCCAAAATCTTAGCAACGGTCGATGTGTTTCCTGCTAAAAACCGGTTTCGAAGGAAGGAAGAAATGTTAGAAATGTAGTAGTATCAACTTTCCCCTGTGCGGTGCACATAACCCAAGTGTGGAGGAAGTTGTCGATGGCCTGTTATTACATCTGGACTTACCGATACACGATTTATGATATATAATTAAGATTCTCTCTAAATGCTACAAAATTAAATTTAGTTCCTTGCCTTATTCACCAACTAACAAATGCTGGGTCTTCATCGTTTTGTCGCTCCTGGCTACCTGGTAGCTGGTGGGTAGACAATTAGAAGTGGATGTAATATCCGCTAAACCAGTTCAAGTTTCCCAATTACAATAAAAACAAGTACATTGCATATGCCAGAAGATGTTGGAAGTATTGTCTTGTTACATCCACACCCTTCTGGTATCGTTTTAGAAAAGTACCATGCATGAGTGTCAGTTCATCTTCCGAAACCGAGTAAATTTCTCGCATATGTCCTTTCACGTCCTTCCTTTGTTGGGATTTGTGCCTTTGTTCTATATATTTTATTTTTCAACTTCCCCCTAGACCAAAAATGAAATAAAATATCATACTAAAACATATAAAACACCATAAAATATTATGGTGTTTTTAAAAAAAAATAAGCCCCATTTCTCTGTGAGCATTAGTTACGCTTCATACATCGATTTTCTCGTCAAGTATGGGGGTTTGTTTGTACTCCAGTATTTGTTACTTTTGCCTGCGAAACATGACCATGTAATCAATCAATACACGTGTATCAATTACCCTGTCTTTAACGTGTCACATTATCCAATTACAGAAATTTACATTTGCCCGTATTTTGCGAACAACGGTGACGTTGTATTTATTAAACAACCCTTGTATATTTGTTTTAATTAAACTTTACTTTATATCTGTATTATCAGCGGTTTGTTTACGGTTGCATGAGTTGGTGTAACCACGTAGATCAATAAACCAGTTTCCAACTATACTCAGTGGATATCTGAAGTGAATTTTCATTCAGACAGAGAAACTCTCTGCGAACGAGGAAGTTGTGAAAGACGGCAGATATATGTGGGAGTTGCAATTCTACATCCCTTCATTGTAAATTCAATCTGCTACCAAAGCAATGAGTTGGTTCGCCCTGGGAGAATGGGCAGCTGTTCATGTTTGTGGAGTAATTTAGTTCTAAAGTGTAACTTCGGTTATATTCCCACCTGTGTACACTCATATTGCATATGCTGCATTCTCAGCGCCTATCGATTCGCAACGGCATGAAGAGGGGATTCCAACATAGCAATTAAAAATGACTAACACGATAACCATTAGCGGTGCGGATGTGTAAAGGAGCTGGGCTGAGTGACATCAGCAGCGCTAATTTGATGGAATTTGGAATGCTAATGTCATTACCACAACCCAATGACACTACCCGGCTTGGTTTTGTTAGACATAATGAAGCATAGACTTCTAGCATGCCCTGGACGGCAGAGGAATGCATAAGGATGTGTATAAAATTAATATCCCGTCAGTTTGTGCAATACAGCATAGTGATATACGTTACTACCCAAAAGTGCAGCATAAGGATATGAGAAAACAGTCTGTTAATAGAATATCAGCTTGGGACAACACGTGGTAAACGTATTGCAAGATCTGCTACCCAACAAAATAATATCAGATAAACATGCTTTTCTTTGCGGAAAATGTAAACACTTGAAAAATGCAATAAAATTAAGAAAATCTGGAATCATTTCCATAAAAAATGGGAGGTTTGCTCACCCCTGATGATCACACACAATGACAAGCTCTTTGGACAGCAGGTGAAGAGCACGGCATGAAACAGATGACTGTAAAAAGTTGGGTATGCAAGTAAATATGTCTAAAACTAAAGTCGCCTTTAAAAATGGCTATATTTACTGTAAGCTAGAAAAATAGACATATGGGTAGAAGTAATCCAGACCGTTAAACAACTTGACTATCTTGGAATAAGATTTGACATGAGTGGAAAATGGAGTAAGCACACCGCAAGGGAAACAGTCAACTCTCTAAGGTACTGCGACTGCTAGCTAGGGTACGGATATGCCAGTCAAAACATTAAAAACGATGAATGAGGTCCTCATTGCTTTATGGAAGTCGGGTTTGGTAATGGGATAAAATAGACAGTAAATAAATTGCACTGTCATTGTCTATTATAAATTGACTGTTGATGCAGTCTACAGCAAAATAAATGTAAGTAGATACTGGCTAAGAGTAATTAAAGGACAACAAACAATCCTGAGGGTAATATGCTATTGGCACTCATTAAACAACATGCATTATACAATATGGGGGACACCGGTTGTACAGCTAATTCATAAGTGTAGCATTTTATACAATTGTTAATATTCTGTGCGCAAATTTCAAATATATATATATATATATATATATATATATATATATATGAAATACCTAAATATTCCTAAATCCGTACTCGGATCTTTCCTATTGGCATTACCAGCAATGGAGTTTAGTTTGTTGCAAGATGGCTTAAAAAGCCATTTGTAATACAAATATATACTTATTACAGTTTTGTAAGTCAAGTTTACGGGAATTATGTATAAAGACTTATTTTATTCATGAAATATTCCTAATAAATATCACTCGAGGGTCTAAACTCATAGCTTCACTACGTTTGTGATTTTATCGGTAATCTCAGACCATCGTGTGATATTGAATTGCATTACTTCTTTCTGCGGTTCTTGCAGGTACTGCGGTTCCGTGCTATTCCGGTCCAGTGTGTCCCGACTGCTTTCCTAAGGGAGTCTGCCCACCTCGTTCTCCGTCTCCCTCCTCCGCTCCTACCGATACGTAGATCTCATGTGGTGGCTGCCGCTTGGTAGCCTTGCTACATGTCCACCCACTCCAGGTTGTTTACAGGTTGAGCCACGTCGTTTAGTCCTGACATCTTTCTTAATTCCACAGATGATATGTTATCAACAAGGGATATCCCTAGTACTTCCTGTTCCATTTTACGTTGGCAGATGCTAATGTTATTATTTTCCACTTCTGTTAGGCATAAATATAATAGTGTTGGGAATATTCATGAATCCAGCACGTCTAACCTCAGTTTTCGGCTCAAAGTTTTGTCCATCAGTATGAATTTCATTGACCAGAATGCTCTCCATGGCGAGGAAATTATTTTGTTGATTTATTTGCCCATGTGATACTGGAATGCAACTATTTGTGCAAGTAGACATACTCTGTTACGTGTTTTAGTGCTGCTGAGTTAATTCTAACGGGTGTTACTTGACTGTTTGTCATGAACTGTGTTTTCTCAATGTTCATAGATAGACCGGCAGTTTTACTGAGCTTGTTGAGATTTTGTAGCATTCTTTGAAGGTTCTCTGCTGATCTAGCAAATAGGACTAATTGTCTGCAAATCTAGGTTCATAAGTTTGTAACCATTTATATTCATTTCAAATCTGTTTCTCCATTTTATTTTTCGAAATATTTCCTCTAATATGCTTGTGAAAAGTTTCGGGGATTTGGGCCTCCATGGCTTACCCCTCTGCCTAATGTTGGTGATGGTGGTAGCCATACTTGTCTTCTAAACCCAAGATCGCGTGTTCAAGCCCGGCTAACATCGATGGGCTTTTTCGGGCCTAAACATCCTAAATTTGGCTTCTTTCTGAAAGGAAGTAAAGCTGTGGTCCCCATGTCGTACATTTACGGCACGATAAAGAACCTCAATCCTGAAAGAGGAGGCCTCTAAGCAAAATTTTTCGGCCGTTTCACACTCTGAGTTGAATGGGACGCTGATTACTTGAGTTGTTAAAGAGCGTCCATAAATAAAACAAATCAACATCAACCTCTGCCTAGTTTGAAGGGTTGCCCTTTCTTATCTGTTGCTATCTTCGCGATGCTAGTGATATTACTTGTGATAATTCTTTATATATTTTATAGATCTGGTACTTAAAACTATTTTTAAATCTGTAGCACCAAAGATCTCGCTTGGGATGTAAAAGTATTGTTAAAGAGAAGGATGAATTTGTTTTGATTATGTATCTTAGACTTAAGTAATTTGTAATTGCCAGATCAATCGCATTAGTTTTCGAGATGGTGTTTAGACAACTTTGCTAAAAAGAAGAAAAAATTACATATGTTGACTGATGGTTTGCAATAACTTAGAGATTTGTTAATGTATGCTCCATTTTAATTGCTGCAAACGTTTTAATTATTTTATATTAGTTGCAGAGATTGCATTTGTAAAAATTAACATTTTTTATATTTCAGTCAGGTAACGATCTAGCATTGTAAAAAAATCTGATTCCTTCCCGATATAGGAGAATGTCTCCGCCCATGGCTAAATGTATAAATTTAGAGTAAGAGGCAAGTAGGAAAGGAACTTTGTGAGAAACCGCGTTTCTATATTAGGCTTTCTAAAGGTTTTGGTCATATTTTTATTGCTTTATTTTTAAGAGAGGGGACTTTGTGCGGAAGCCTGATACGGTGTAAAATATTTTCATGCATAAAGGGTCAAGGTAACCACTTTCTCTTTGAGCAGAGTATTGGATTCCTTTCCATCAACCTACCGAGGAGAAGTAATACTGTATGGCTATAGAAAAGTTTTTAATGGCCTTAGTTTGCCGATGGGTGGTATCATGCCGTTAAAAAAAAAACTGTATGTGCGGGCCGAGCTCATTAAAAACAAAGAAAGCACATCAAAAACCAAGTCCTTTTTTAACTTCTTTGTTTCTTAGAGCATTGCGTAATTCTGTGGCTCAAAGAAATCTGCCAAAATGTTAAAAAATACAGTACAAAGTTAATTGGTTTTTAGAGTATTCTTAAATAATGCCACAGAGCAGAATATCAAGATATACACGTAAGGATTATGTATGTATTATGTATTGAGTATACAAAAATACTTGACAGCACCTTCTTATATTACTAGCAATTTGTTTTCACGGTCACAACTAACATGAAACAGTTTAACTTTCCCCAGATAGAGTTTTCTTGTGACAGAAGTTTAAAGTTATGAAGAATTAAGCCTTTAATCAACATTAAATTAAAGTTAAAGAACGATTCTGATGCATGTTTCTCGTATGAAGAGAGTTTAATAAACGTTTACCTAAGTAAAATGTATCGGTTGCTACAAACCGATAGCTATTGCCGTTGAAACCATGAATGGATTTTACGAAAAATGTCTTCAAATCTCCATGGACCCTACTGAAAATGTTTATATTCATATGCATGTGTGTGTCTGTTACTGCTCTAACGGTGGAATATTTTGTTTTTTTTCTCAATGAAAATTGCCACATAATTATCAATTAACAAACAATTTATCCAGTTCGTTAACCATCAAAATTGGATGATTGGGGGTGGATGTTAACTTAAGAAAAATTTTAAAAATGACTCTAGCAGCATGACGAAACTTTGTACATGCCGTTAAAATACATTAATCAAAATAGTTTATGAAAATGTTAGTTATAGTTATATATATGTTATATTAGTAATAGGGGTTTACCTGAAACTCAAATTTTAAAATCACTGCAGCGGCACCAATTTATAAAACATTTATATTCAGCAATAAAAATAAATAAATATAAAAAATTAAATTTAAAAATGGAATGTAATAAGAAATACGAAAATAATAATTTTTAAAAATATAAAAAATTCATATAAAATGCATACATATACTACCTACTACTATTCAAACGCTCTATGCAATAATAGCCAACAATAAATGTAATGAAGTCGAGAATTGCACCAATGCATTATGACGTAATAAACAATAAATTTGAATGAAGTTACCTGCGAACTACGAAAAGGAATCTGATGCACACCACAATTTTGAATACTAGATTTGGACAAGATGGTGCCCATTAGTTTACTAAGAAGCATTAACAACAGAGGTTTGAGGATATTCTTTGGTTGTGCAAATATTAACTTTGTTTAGAAAAATTCTGCAGCTTGTTCAATTAGTTTAGATCATCCATGTCACCGGAGTTTGCCCATTACTACTTATTTCCTGTACAAGACATGCATCATGCCATCTCTCTAATGTATAAATGGTTTAAAATATTGTGTGTGGAAGAGGACGCGAGTAATAAACACCGTTTTACTCGCGGTCCAATTTTTATCCTACATTTATTTCGGCCAAGAGCTCACGAGAGAAATTCCCGCTGGTTATGAGACGGCTGGAGTCGAGACGGAGAGAGAATGTTGCTGACGTCACATTCTTTTGTACATAGCTCTTGCTCGCTCCCCCCTCCTCGTTCTGGGATTATTTGCGAGAAAGGAGGACGTTTTATGCTCTTCAGATTCCACTTTCAAATGCGTATGAATTCTTCACTGTTGATGGTGCGTTCGTGGACAAAGAACACAACTCCTTATGAGCGAAAATCGTGTTAAAATGCGTTGAAATCAACACATCCGCGTATGTTAATATTATTCAGTTTATTATGAGCCAGACTGTACAGTAGATGCTGCAGTAATAACATAAGTTCTTGCACACCATTTTAATGCCTCCACTGTCTATTTGGACATCCCCAGCCAACTTCTGACACTGGGTTAAGCTGCAGCTGCCTGAGAACTCATAGAGATCGAAAGAGCTCAGAGAATTTTGTGGCTTAATTTTTCCTTTAAGCCCTGAGGGGGAAAACCTCATCAGCAAACTGCCTCAAATGAAAATAAAACCCGGGCCCGCACCGTAGAAAGCAGGAATACTACCACTAAACCATCGCAGTGGTAGCTCGTGGCCTCTAAAATAAATGGGGCACATAAGATTTTATAAATACTTCTGTGGCACATTCCATGAACTTCATATATGTCAAATAGTTTTGGGCTTAAGGCAGCATCTCCAATAGTTAAACTCATAATTCCTGGAATCGATACAGATTTTGCACAGTAGAAGGACAAAGTGTACATTTACCATGATATCTGGGGCGCCAGTCAATAAGGGCCAGACCCCCCCCCCCCAAAGATAACACTATAATTATTTACCGTTTTCTCTTCTCCTGGTCAACTTTTAAAACAAAAGTGCATGAAAACAACAATGTGTAACCGATTGGTTCTTAATAGTATCGTATGCAACAAGCGCATTTCCTTCCTACTGTGTAGCGGTGATATACGGGTCCACAAGGGAAAATTTATGAATTAAACTTATAACTTCATGGGGTAGATTTACAAGGTAGATTGCCCATGAATAGAGCTCGGTATTCTCTCTTTTCTTAGAAACCAGATGTTGAGGGGTTACTGACACCGCGCGTAACTGACTAGGGGGTATTTTCGCACTTTGTTTGAAACTGGGTGGTTTCCTGATGTTTCTCAGTGGAAAGTTTACTTTCACATTGTTAACTGTTAAGTTACAAAAAAGCGTATCTGTTTGTGGCAGAGATTTAAGTGGACGTTTTATTGAAGACACCATTTTCGCGTCTAAGTAGAACTGATAAGTTGGAAATGAAATAATTTGAACCTCATCAACCGAGCTTACTAGCAAGACTGCAAAAATGAAGATTTTTTTTTTAATATGTTTTGGGGCAAAAAGTCTTCGCTGACAAGTATGAAGTGAGAATATTGACCAAACAAATGAGATTACAAAAGAAATAGCAATGGTAAATTTTGTTTCTGTACAGGCCGACAAAACGACAATACATGTTTGTCTAATTTGTTACGATATTATGATGCATCAGTAGCGGTAAACCGGTTAAAGGATTCATAAAATTCATTGTGGTTTTTGAATAGACGGCAGAAGACTTAGGCGTACTTTAACAGGTGAGCGCATAAACCAGAAGTTTATAGCTCAAACGTACGATGGCGCTGCGGTTATGAGAGAATGTCGGAGAGGAATATAAGTCTTGATAAACGAGAACTTCCCCCACGCCATTTGGATGTCATGAGGTTATGCCACTAGCCCACTCTTCTACAGAGGCTTTTTAATGATGCTTAACGCCTGTTTTTACTACTGAAACACCACAGGCAGTGTACACTGATGAAACATGAGATGAAATGATATACAGGGAAAAGATTTTCGTTCCGGGTCTAAGTTTAGGATACCTTCCCGCATTTGTGATTTATGACGACTGAGAAAAAACTGGAAAAAAAAAAAAAACAGTGAGGGAGGTTGGTCCTGTTGGGAATCGAATCCCAGACCTCCTGCTCACGTTCCATGCCTTACCACCTTGGCCGCCCATGGCGGTAATTTTCTCAATGTGGCAGGTTCTGGTTTGTATAAATGTGGTCACAAGTGCATTCTGACCATTGTGTCCATAAAGGTGTACCTAACCATATGCCATCGTTTAGGCCCAGAGGGCAAGTACAGAACACGTGATCCGCAAAAGACTTTTGGCCATGCCTATGTTGCCACCTCTCGTTCTGGTGACCGCCATGAGTAACCGAGGTCGTTAACGTGCGTCCTTAAATAAACTAACGAAATAAATAAATGATTTAACTAATTTAAGTTAATTTAATTTTTAAATTTTCACTGCATTGTTATTTAAAGAGATTACAGCACGAAAATCCAGTTGTCCTCAGCATGGTCAGGCTAGTGAAATTGTGCATATTGTTATGCCATATTTAATAAAAGTGAAAAGGACTTAATCAACTTGCATGACTGGTATGTCAAAATATTGGAAAAGAAACCAATGAAGGAAGGCAGGGATGCTATTGAAACTAAGGGACGTTTAGATTTTTTTATACCTAAACGATAATCGAGCGAAAGAAAGAAAAGAAAACAATATATGAATTTATAGACGCTAAAATAAGGCGTTTAATTCACCAATTTTAGATCCTTTGACAGACTTTACCTACCATAAGCAAGCCCAGACTTCAAATAATAACAGTATTGGTAGTGGTAGCATATTTATTATAGTAGTATCAATACAACACTAGACAATTTCAACAGGTGCATGGATACAACGGATCGTAGGTGCTTTAATGATACACTTGCTATGTTTGGTTTAGCACAAGATGTACATTAGACATTCACAATAAGCTATAAAAATTATTACTAAACAATAAAAATAAACAAATAAGAAGTAAAAATAGAATAAAATAAGAAATACCACAAGAATCTTTTTTAAAATATTAAAAATACACATAAAAATGTAAATACATCTTATTATGGATGACACACAGCTGGGTTCAGTCAATATGTTTCGCCCCAAACCCCTCTCCCTCAGCCGCAACAGGTGGCCGAGGTCGTTAAGGCGCGGACTCGTGAGCGGTAGTCTGGAGTTCGATTTCCACCAGAACTGTCCAGACTGACAGAGGATTTTCAGGTTTTCCTCAGTTCTCATAAATGTAAAATAAGAATTCTTTCCCAGTATATCATTTCATGTTATGTATCATCAACGTCCACCGCCTGTGGTGCCTCAGCAGTAAAAACGGGCGTTAAACTCTATTAAAAGCATTACCGTCTTCCTCTGTTCGATCCTGTAAAGGAATGCGGTAGATACTTTTCCCTCCGTACCTTTACATTTAGTCAGAATATGTGTCCATTATTCCCTTCCTCACAGATGGGATAAAATCTCCGCCCATATTCGTCAGTGATCTTAATCATCCGCCAAGTCCCTAGTCTGAACCTCGCAAACCCTTCCATATAAGAAAATTACGGTTCAAATGGAATAATTTTTCCTCAAATTATTACTTAATCAGATCCTCCCTAACCTTCAACCAGCTGCAATGTCATGAATAACTCTAGTTATCACAGTTTGTAACAGCCAGTACCTTGCTGAATCCGTAGCCTACCCAATTGCAAGTAATATAAGTAAAGACCAGAAATATTTACCAGAACCCAATATAGAATAATAGACAAAATGGTGGAAAATGTAATCCATGCTTTTAATCACATGGTTTTGCTTATTTGTTCAGTTAATATTGATTTAGCGAATTCACACCAGCTACCTGTTTAATAGAAAGTGTTAGTACAACATGGATTGCTCTTGTATGTCTTAATTATGACAGTGCACCGCATTTTACCATATATACATTTCCAAATAGTGCAATTAATATTGTAGATGTCTATAGTCTCAGCTATTTTGGGCACTTCAACTCTACGAGCTTCCATTAGAATAACAATGTCCCTCAATTAGGTGTTCACACCTCTTTATCTTCGTAGATAAAGATCTTCCTCTTTAGCAGTAGGCCAACTTTAGCCGCGATTTTTATTCCGTTTTGCAGTCTGGCATATGTAGTCGGTCTTACATAAACACAGCGTATTTCACTCCATCTAGCAGGATTCACCTTTACGCCGGTAAATCATTGCCCTTCAGAGAGTTTGACGAGTTCCGTTATTTTGTGATACATCGGTATTTGTTGAATATGTTTAAATTATTATCCAATGGCCATTGTAATCATGATGAAAAAACACTCTTATTTAAGGTGCATATTTTAGACTACTCGTTTTATTTCGGAGCAAAAAAAAAAGTGTAGAAAAGAAATAAAGAAAAGTGCAGGGACACAAAACTAGGAGGGTTAAGCAAGGGCAATCAATATACAGAAAAAGCACGTTGTTTATTTCGCGTTTTCATGCGTGGACAAATAATGTCTCCACTGCAGAGAGACACTTAAAGTGGAAAGAACCGCCTTGCCATTTGTTTCTGCTAAGCACAGCGGTAATTTTTCTGTACCGCTCTCTGAGATTGGCCATTCTTCACGGCGCGGCATCCCCGCGTATATCACGCATATGAAACAATCTGCACAGACATGCAACAGCCAGATGAGAAATTTCTTTTTCTGCTCTTTTCTTCGTGCTGCAAACACGGCCAGGCCCTGCTCATTTCCATTTATTATTTATGCATTTCTTATCAGCGCGTTCTTTTGGAAGGGCGATATTTGATTATGTTTAACTGTTTAAATAAATATACCGTAATATTATTCCACGTTTGCCTTTGCATAGTAAGTTAAGCCAATGTTCAGCCTGCTTTGATAAGCAAGCTTTGAAACTAAGTATATGTAAAGCTTACATCTTTACAAGAAAAATTTCCATTCGATAAGTTACTTCGGTGTAATAGGTAATTTGGACACCTACCTTCTCATATGCCACCTTCGTTGTTTGCTCGAGATTAGAACAGAAATATTTAATCATATTGATAAGAGACGAGCAACTTTAAGCATATAGCTTACATGTGTAACAAAATGCGAAAAGCAATACACCAATTCTATATTCTTCGGTATTTCTTACCTAACCATGTACTTCGTGTAGTTTATTTAACTATCCCTTACAGGAAGAAAAATCCAGGGCTGCTGGTGTGGCAGAGCTGCAACTCTGAGCAACAGCCCGAACGAGAGAGCGGACTCTGTTTCCGTGGCCGCTTGTAAAAGTGTAAATGTGTAAATCCTAGAAACCGGTGAATCCTGCGGTTTGCTGCGGCTCGCTACGGCCTGGCTATCTACGCTCGCCTCTTTTTCGTAAATAGAAATTTCAAGGGGAGGGTAAGTCACTGTAATGATGGCAAATCTTTGATTCCAACAGAAAAAGAAATTCGTTATAGCGCATTGTGTGCGCGGTACTACGTTATCGAGTAAATCATTGTAATGTTGCCAAATTTCCTCTAACTCCAGCAGGAAAAAAAAAAAAAATCATCAGGATGTGAGGATTAGAAATCACTTCTTGATGTGAGGTTTTGAAACCACTTCATTTACAACCATAGCACGACATTCTAACCGTCTGAGCTATCATGCCATTGCGCTTGTGAATCTTATTATCTAGCTATATCTACGCGCAATACGTTCGGCTCTCTCCGCTGACGCTCGGGACTGCAGCTCTACCGCACCAGCAACTCCAGGGCTCAGTTCTTAAACATGGTTACATTTAAAAATGTTTAAACATATCCACAATGTGTAGATTGTCTATCAATAGTCATTTATTTAATTTAATTAATAGTGTACCATTAATTTTTGTGGTTTAATCTCAATAATAGTAATAATAATTCTAAAAATGTGATTATCTTTTATAATACTTATAGATTACAAGAATTCAATTTTTTATTAATTAATTGATATAATATTTATTGTGTTAGTAACTTAGAAGTATTTTAATATTTGAAAATACATCTGCATAGATTAAAAAAAAACTCCTGATTTTGATACCGTCCATTTCAAAGTATATAGCTTTCTGAGCTTGACTAGAACTTCGCTGGAAGACACTAGGATTTTGCTATTGATTTTTCTGACGTAACAGGTTCCTGACTATGGCTCAGGCATGCAAAAGGTTCCTGATTGGGGCTATGAGCGAGTGTTAAACAATGTTTTTTCTTTGATACCAACGTTGGACAAATAATGAACAATAAATACGCTTTGTTACTGCTACGAAAAAAATGTGTTTACCTCTAGAGAAAAAAAAAGTAGCCCTAAATTTTTCATTGGTATTATAGACATAACAATGGTAACAATTTACATTTATCACCTAAACGCATACACCAAAATACTCGCGGCGTACACACACACACACACACACACACACACACATGTATGTTTATATAAGTATAAATAAAAATTAAAAACGTGTACCCCGCCTTACTGTTAGAGCATTACCTGTATATAATAAAATGAAAAATAAAGTAACTGTAGGAATAATGTAACTAAAATAACAAGAGGTGGAGTATATACATATAAATAATACTTAAAGAGTAACATAAATTTTGTTATATTTTTTCCTTAAATGTGTCATTTTAGATATTTTAAAGAAGACGGAGACATTACCTCGGGACGGGAACATTTTTAATGTCTTCTCTTCTGAGCTGTCTAATGTGATATGATAGGACGAAGGTAAGAAGTTCCCAGGGGAATGTCTGAATTTGATTTTTTAATAACTGAATTGTGCATAGGTTTCAGCTTAATTTTTGAGAGATAATTTAACATGTTACTGGGGTAGTTACTAGTGTGACAAATAATTGCTTTTTCAGAGCTATTCAAGCGCTATTTGTTTTAATTGTATTACGTACTTTTACCTGCTCCTAGGTGGATGTACAGTTTTCAAGCCCAGTTATGTAGCTCTCTTTGTCTCTCATTCTGTAGCAGTTTCACAGCATATGAGTTCTGTATAAAGATAAATTTTAAAGTGTTCGTAAGAGGTTCTTAAACTTTCATTTTCCTATTATTTGTTTTATTTTGTGTAAAAATGAATTGCTTTATGTACAGCACACAATTTAAATTTTTACCAAGTTACGTAACATATGCTATTTGAATCCAAGATTTTGATTATTAACTAATAAAACATGTAAACATCGATAAATCCTTATTCTCTGTAACAAACACGCAAAAACACGTTACCACGATCCTCTGGAACAGCGGTTTCCAAATTTCTTACTTCACGACCCCCTTTTCGAGAATTAAAGTATTATTGGCCATCGTTCAATTCATTTCACTGCTTAATAATAGTTCATTTTCAGACTTGCTCGCAGGCTTCAACAATGTGACGTCTATTCACTCACAAAAGCCATTGTTGCGCTGCTGTATAACTGGTCAAAACAATCATAATGCAACAATCTTAATAAGAATGAACCTGAAAATGGATATGTTCTTAAATAAAAGTAATTTTCCGTTATCCACCGCGACTTCTCAGATGGAATCCAACTACCCCGCTAGAAATCCTAGCCCACAGTTTGAGAACCACTGCTTTAAAGGAAGATGTAATGGGAACGCTACATTGTTTTTGGTTACAAGGACGGTAATAATAAAAAAGGAACTACTCAATAATTACAATACTACTTTTCAGCCACGTCACTAATTACTTTAAATGTTACAAGACTGATACCAAATCACTGTCACTTAAAGTAAAGGGTGAAAGGTCATGTCACCCCCCTTAAATTATATTAAACATGCTATAACTTCAATTATAGGTAAATGAAAAGTACCAAAAATGTTTCGTACATTTTAGCGAACGCCGAAGGAATGTGCGGTTGTACTCATGAAAATATTTTTGTAAAAGTTCTTCAAATCTCCATCGACCCTACTTATTAGGCACCGAAAATGACAATGAAAATGTTTATATATATGCAAAGGATGACAAAATGTATACACATCTTTACAGTAGATATCTATTTAATATATTTCAAAGTTGAACCGAAAAACAACAGTAATGTGTAGTATGATGTTCTGTAAGCAGATGTGACTCACATACATATGATAGCGTTGCTACGTGACAGGTAAATCAACAAGGAACAAATGAAGCCAGTGTTATAGTATGATGTTCTGTAAACAGATGTGACTCACATTACGTTATGCTAGCATTGCTACAACAAAATGGAGCCAAGATTATCGTTGAACGGCTGAAAGCAATTATGAAGTGATATTGGAAAACCGAGAATGTTGTTGTTCAAAGGCAATGGACGAAGATACAGAACAGAACCGCCAACACCCGTCTTACCCGTCATTCATACACTCTATGGAGATCAATTTTACTTCCAACAGGATGGTGCACCGGCACATTGCCACAGAGATGTTCGTGCATACCTTGATGACAATCTTTCAAGGCACTGGATAGGACGAAGAGAGGTCCGATTGAGTTTCCACCGCGTTCTCCGGATCTAACTCCGTTGCACTTCTGCCTATGGAGAACTCTTAAGGATGTTGTATACTGTAGAAAACCAGCAACACTGGCAGTGCTTCGGAAGAAATTGATACGGCACGTGCTGCAATCGCTGAGGACACTTTCGCAAACGTTGCTCAATCAGTAGTTCAACGTACTCGGAAGTGTATCGACGCCGAAGGTGGGCATTTTGAGCAACTGTTGTAAATGTAAAAGTCTAAGATGATTAGTGCTCATCGTTTTCTGCTTGTGTGATTTCAGTTTTATGTTAACACAGTTTTTTCTTTACTTGAAGTCTGTATACATTTTTGGCACACTCTGTATATGTATGTTAACGCTTTTTTTCCTGAATGAAATTCCACATATCATCAATTAATAAACGATTCATCGAGTTCGTATACCAGCAAAATTGAATCATTGGGGGAGGGGTAAGTTAAAGCCAAAATATAAAAATCGCTCTAGCTGTGATTTTTGTATTTTTGTTCTTTCTCAACGAAACTTTGTATATGCCATTGAAATAAATCAATAAAAATAGTTTCCGAAAATCAGCTAAATCAGACTAAAAGGAGGGTGGTTTAATCGAAATCTAAACTTTAACAATCTCTCTAGCGGCAGCAATATTTGTTTTTCCAAAACGAATATCGGTTTATTCCTTTCAAATAAATTTAAAAAATAGTTAATCAAAATCAGGGAAATCGGACCATTATGAGTGCGGATATCTCTAAAAATCGCAATATATAAAGCGCTCTGCTGTTTAATTTTCTCTCAGTTGTGTCAAAATAAAAAGACAAATTAACTTATCATATTAACTGTATTTATAACGATGCATGTGTTTTATATTTAACAAAAGTATTGTCGTAAAGATACCAAATGTTAAATATTAATCTAATATCTGTGTGAGAAATATATTTTTGTGTATAGCGCCCTGTAATATCCCCCAGAAAACGTTTGCTACACTATTTTTACTGCAATAACATTTAAATTAAATTTTAAAACCAATGAAAAGCCATGAAACTTTCGATTATATATTGTTAATCGTTAATTGTGTGTATTTGCTTAGTACATTGTAAATGTTTTCAAATAGTGACATGGTTTTGTTTTATTGATACACATAAAACTCTTAAATATATAAGGTTTACTCAAAACTTTGTTATATATCTCTGTATTTTAGTGAAAATAAAAATGATTTGAAGGGCTCTGTTCTTAAATATGGCTACATTTAAAAATATTTAAAAATACTCTCACAGAATAGCTTCATTTATCAGTGGTCATATATTTCATTTAATAAAGAGTGTATAATTCACTTTTGCTGTTTAATGCTCTCAATAATAAGAATAGGAACAATTCTAAAAATGTGGTTTCTCTTTTGTAATGCTTATAGATGGCAAGAATTCCAATTTGTTCCCCTTACTTCTGATAAGTAAATGAATTTAATTATACATATTTACTTTCAAGTGACTTCGAAATAAAAAAAAACCCTAGTTAAGTAATGTATTATAGTTCATTTTCTCTTTTATTAACGTTAGAGTTTGTCATGCTAGTAGTACACAGAAATGCCACAACTTTTCATTAATTAATAAGGCTATAATTTAGATTTTATATCCTTTTTTAAAGTTATTCTACTTGCTGAGGAATTCGCTTAGTTAGCGCAGCTCTTGCGTGACGTACTGTTTTCTTTCGCTTCTCTATATAATTATCTCCATAGCTAATGACATATCTCCACCCCTTTCCACTAGTTATAAAACATCAGGCTTTCGCATCAAAATGAAATAAGAACAGCGACTACTAAAATCAATAACTACAGAAAGCTTCCGAAATGCAATTTTAAACGGCTTTGAGAGGATTTACAGCAAAGGGCGAAACTATTTTCATACACACCATGTATAAAACATAAAAAATTAAAATGATACGATCTAGTGCTCAAAATAAATAACAGAGAGCAATGCTGAAGCCGGAACAGGCTTTTAATATCAATACGGATAAAGAATTAATGAACAAAGGCAGTTCCCCCCATCATTTCTGATAAAACTACGTATAGATTTCGTCTTTCGACAAGTCCCCCGTTTCATTATCTGGGCTCTCATAAATCCCAGATAACTAACATTGTATACCTCATTCTCATTAAAACAGCTTTATTTATAAAGGTTGCTGCATCTGCGGAAATTCTGCATTTCGAGATAAAATCCAACAGCAACGACGCTAATGATACCAGCTTTCATCAACATAATCTGCAGAGAAATTTCTCCTTTAACGGTTTTGAAAATTCAGAGCGATTTGGTGCATAACACCGTCGTTAAAGCAGGCTAATGTCAGCTCTTTCCACAGCACGCTACAGACATTGCTGTCAAATGCTGCTGAATTTCAGCAGCAATTTCAGAGATTGTAGAGGACCTTGAATTGGAATGAGTTGGCTTGAGGAGGAGCAAGGAGAAAGGATAGCATCTCCAGTAGGAAGGGATGAGATGAGGGATACATCAGCAGTCAGGAGCCAGGGATATGAGGCATGCATTCCTAAAGGGGCGTTTTATAAGAACAGTGTGCGGCGCACAGCAGCAGTGATTAAAGCTCGGGAAAACAGCACGAATACAAACTGTTCTATTTAAATAGATAGGGGAAACGTTAACACACATGTTAAGTAGCCCCAGCTTCAACACTGTCCAACCTGACAAAAAATAGGGGTCAATACTGACTTTAAACACATACAACTACCTTTAAACATCATGGCACGCAAAACACAGTTCAGCAACCCCGGCTACAAAACCACCCAACTGCATAACTATATTAAGCACCCCGAGTTTTAACATTGTCCATCCCTTGTTAGTCACCTAAGACAAAAAGGGTAACAACTTGCTTTAACATCCAACATAAACATGACAAGCTCATCAGGCCCTGACATCCATATTTACACGACAGTGTCCACCTGCAGAACAGGGCTACACAACTGCCTCGAGCTGTGACTCTTGTCCACGGCAGAGCCACATACAACGAGCTAAGCCCAACAAATGATGCTCCTTCTTTAATAACTCCCAAAATATCAGATATTAGCGTCCCAAAACAGAATATCCAGATAACTTGGTACTCCTAAGTCATTAGCACGTACCTCTAAATATTGTTGCATGACATCCGTTTAGAATAGACCCAGACACTAATCTGTACACTGAGAATCATTCTGGTAAAAGTTACGTCCCCTTCGTGTTTTTTGGAGGTGTGCATGTTATCGCTTCTTAGTGTTAGTTTAAAGCTGTGAACATTATCGCGCTTCTTCTATTTTTCGTCTATTGGAATTCCCAATTAATCCATATATTCACACACTAATATTAACCTAACCTCGGGTAAATTCTATAAACCGGTGCACCCAGTAGTTTTCTGCGGCTCGTTACGGCCTAACGGCCTACGCTCGTCTCCTTTTCGTAATTATAAATTTATAGTGGAATGTTAGCAGGTTATTCATTGTAACGGTGGCAGATATTCTTTAACTCCAGCAGGAAGAATAAAATTGTAAATATAAATTTATAGCGGATTGTGTGCGTAGCACTGTGTTAGCCGGTAGTGAGGAAGGGAACCCACTATCTTCCCATTAATGGCATAAGGTTTGTTGTGCTGGTGTGGCAAGTTATCCGCCTACGTCTATTGAAGTCGCACTAACTTCGGTTAAGGACACCGAACCGGATTCAGTACAGACTGGACATAGCAATAGTGTCGAAAGTGAGCGACTCGATTGGTAACTTGTAGTGTAGTGTTTACCTTGGACCGCTGTGCAATGTTCAACCACCTGTACTATGGTTGAAACTTTGGCAACCTCACATCCATGGAAGGGGAGGTTTCATCGTCACTTAGTGACACCTAACCAGAAAAGTCACCTCATGTCCTTCTCCCATTTTCTCATGAATTTTTATTTTTCCTAAATATTTTCATTTGTAGACAATTGAAATAAAGGAAACTAATAAATATTTACGTCACTGAAACTTTTAGTAGATTGAATGCATGTGATTTTATTTACGGCAATTTTTAGTGGGATCATCTTCTTCGTCTAGTGTTTAGCGTTGCTGACTGTTGGGTGGGAGCCCGGGTTCGATTCCTGGTACTTGTAATTTTATAAGTTAGGGAGATATGGAACGGGTCCAACCAACCTGATAAGGATAATTGAAAAGCTGCCTGATAAAGAAGTGGCGTTCTTCCATATCGAAATCCGCGTGATAGGAGACCGACTTGCTGATCACATGCTCCCCTGCAGTACTGCGCTCTATCAATGAAGTCACGTAGAGGAAGCAGAGGTCGCTGCTGCAGCCCAAGGATAGATCTCGGGCTATCGCGCAATAGACGAGCAGTTTTTGGTGGGTTACATTCGCGTGTTTAAAAAAGGAGTAATTGTTAATTAACACAATAAAATAAATTAATATCATTTAAAATTAAAGCTGAGTTATTTATAGTTTAATCTTTAAATTGTAAAAAGCAAATATATTTGTACACTCTTTACCAAAACAAAAAAAAAACAAAAAATG
The DNA here is from genome assembly GCA_030762175.1 of Metallyticus violacea. Lineage (NCBI taxonomy): Eukaryota > Metazoa > Arthropoda > Insecta > Mantodea > Metallyticidae > Metallyticus > Metallyticus violacea. The sequence goes on along the minus strand of CM060833.1, from coordinate 14,338,800 downwards.
AGCCATCTTGAGTGCAAAATACTACCAAATCCAAGTCGATACAGCGCGTGGTTCACTAGGTAACCAGCAAAGTTGTGTTGCAGTTGTGTTATATGATGTGCACTAAATACGCTGATGTCCTAATGTGAACCTATGCTTTAGCTACGGCTGACATCTAGCAACTATATCTACAACTACGCCATCACGTCTATTACGAATGCAAACTTTGAGAGATATTCTTTCCATTGATATAAGCGTTTTCTCTATGTCTGTCATGGTTTCTGTTCTATTGACCCCCGAAACCAGGTAAGGACTTTAGATTCAGCTGTGTTATTTTAACAGCAAGAGTCATTTACAATTATTTCTTATATTTAAAACTCTCTTAATTGTATATTAGTTTACAAAGGACTACGAACAGTATATAGGTTGGCATCATTTCATTTATATCCGCTTTCCCTCTATTTCCATGTAAATGTTAACTGAAGTCGAATGGTACGGTATTTACAAGAATTATAGAAAAACGGGCGATTCAGGTATATGTACGGAAAAAGGCCCTTAGGGTTGAGCTCATATCAAACTATATAAAATTTATACTGGAAAATAAATTGAAATTTTTTTTGTAATATTTCATGTAATTTAAGTATCACTTACATTATTGATACTGATATCCCATATTCTTGAACATGAAAGTATTTTATGATAATATATACAGCAATTTTCGTGTTAAATTTAACAAATGTAAACATCACTTGTCTCAACCTATCCTGTACAAAAAGCCACACTTCACCACTGGATCTATTTTTAATATTATTTTACATTGTATATAATGTGAAACTCTTATTTGAACGGCTCCTCATCTGACCTTAGGGTATTTCTGCAATAAACAATCTTTCTAAAAGTTTTTTCACTTGATTGAAACCCAATGTTTCGGCTGATGCTATTAGACTTGTTACTTTGATCAAAGGATGTGGTGTGCGTGAGATATTGATCCTTGGTTAAACCTTCTGCCAGTGGCGTTCTAAACGTTCTTGGCCTAAGCAAGAAAACACCAGATTTAAGAGAATGTTTCTTTTTTTATTTCTCAACATAGTCGCCTTGTAAATCAATACATATAGTCCAACAACTTTACAGTTCTTTAATACCCTCAGTAAAATAACATTTGTCCAGCTGTGAAAAATAACCTTGAACCTCATCATTTAATATGAATCCTATTTCTTCAGGAATAAAAATTAATCGCTTGGAGCCAAATCCGGCGAATATGACGTTTATGGAAACAATTGGAAGTGAAAGTCATGCAGTTTTACAGCAACAATCCCAAATGTGTGTGAAGGCGCTTATCGTGATGAAAGAGATCTTTCTTTTCGCAAGGTGTAGACGTTTAGCTTGATTAGTATCCTTCAGTTGGTCCAGTAGTGAAGCGTTAATCCTTCCCGGTGATGGTTCTGCCATTCTGGAGATCGTCTACGAGCACTATACCACGAGAATCCCAGAAAACTTATACATAGCTTTTCATGCAGATGGAACCGTTTTTTATTTCTTTAGTGCACTTTCACCTGTTGCCACCCACTGTTTTGACTGTTCTTTCGTTTCTGGCATGCAGTTATGAAACGTCAGAGAAATACGCGGTAATTACGTTTAAGAAAGTCTAAATACTCTTGAAAAATGTCATTTGAATGTGTTTTTGACACATTGTTAACAAACGTAGCACTCCTCGAGCGGAAGCTTTCTCATACCCATAATTTCGTGTCAAATGTGACAGGGTCTATCGAGATCTTTGTAATGCCAATCAACTTACATACCTGCAATTGGCGATAATTGCATACGGCATCGTGAATATTTCTGAAACACAATCTTGTCGTCGTAGAAATTTTGGGACTCCCTGAGCGCTTATCTTTTTGAATGGACATACTAATACGTTTACATTCAGCACCCACATTTTAACAGTCGAAAACGAATGGGAAGAATCCTTTAAGGACTTTATCGCAGTTCCTATTGCAGTTTTTATACATTTTGTAAAGAATGTTAACACTAATTTGTTTACAAGATCGTCACAAACAGGTGACTGCACTTACGCTTTTAGAACTTTACAGCGGGCCATGTAAAGCATAATATTTATCTACTATAATAGTAATTTGGACGGCATTGCCGAGTCAAACTGAGAAATTTTAGGGCATCCCTAGTATAGTGCTGCATTCAGCTAGTACAAGTTTATTGAGATGTTTCAATGTTATAAGGATTTCATGTTTCATACCCTTCCACGTGTGTACGGAATGGGAATTACAGGTACCCCAACATATTTGAATTTAAGCTCCTCTTTTATGCTGTTAGTGCATATCTGACTTGAAATACATATAGGTGGGGTTTTAAGTTGCCGGCCTTAGTTAGGACTGTTGCCTTCACAAAGCCTTTATCTGGTGTCATACCTTATCTGTTAAGTATGTTATTGTAGCTGTAACCTCCGCTATGTTCACTTGTTAAGATATAGTTGCATAAAGAAAGCTATCTGTAGAAGATTGTGACATGTTCAAAATGGAGTTTCGAGCTGTTATTAAGTTCTTCACAAAAGAAGAACTTACCCCAAATGAAATTAAACAGCGATTGGACGGTGTATATGGGGAAGTAGCCTCCTCATATTCTACCGTGAAAGAATGGACCAAACTTTTTCGAATGGTTCGAGAAAGCATTGAAGACGAAGAGCGTGCAGGAGCTGCTCACTCCTGAAAACATCGCTCTTTGGAAGGAGAAATTGTGGAAGGCCGGAAGCTCAAAGTTACAGAAATATAAACAAGTTGGGGTCTTTGTAAAACAACAGTCCTTAGAATTATTCATCAACATTTAAACACGAATAAGGTTAGTGCCTAGATTTTTTTTTTTCCTCAGTCCAGAATTTCAGGGGAATATAAACTGTTTTTGATGATGTAAAGTCATTAGGGAGGGAAAGGGATTCTTCAATGGAATAGTATTAATTTCGGCTCTAGTTGAACTTTTGATTTAATTGACAATTGAAGGATTTAGGAACATGCTGTGCGTCTGCCCTGTGGTTCTATATATATATATATATATATATATTGTATAATTTACCCCCGGGTTATACGTTTTTATACTATAATACCTTATAGTAGCATTAATCACTTTACCCTAAAGACTTTATTGTAATATTAAATGGACGGCTATAACCTTAGCGATAATCGGCGTTACTCTTACTATAATATTACTGACTCTCTCTGGTTACTCTTACGCTTCTGACTGACTGTAACTGAGCAACTGCTTAACTAACTGGTTGATTCCTCGTGTTCCTGCCTAACTTATTTCTTATATTGATATTAAATTCATTATGTGGATTCGCTCCGTCCCCTCGCGAAATTTTATTGCCTTTAAATATAATTGAACATGGTTCACTTCTCGTTTCTATTGGATCACAATAAACATCGTTCATAGTACATGTTCCCCTCCTATTCGTTAGATTTTGAAATATATTTATTGGTCCGACCAGCTCACTTACTTTCTAAAATAAATATTCCTACTTTTGAATATGACAGATTCCCTTACTCTTTTAACTTTACCATAGTTTCACATTCTAAATATTTGCGATACAGCACGTTTAGGCCATATGAGCAGCATTCCTTTGAAACTGTCGGAAATAGTTAAGATCCTGGTTTCTATAAGACACGTGTTTCTGCATGCTGTGTTTGTTTTGCGACACGTACTGTTACCGATTGAGCTTTATTGCTTGTTTTTCCATGTCGAGGCAATAAAAACATTTACGGTCTGATGTCGGAAACCCTTTGTGGATGGCTGGAAATGGTAGGAAGGGGTCGTCTCTCTATAACAAAAGAAGAGAGACTTTCTACAGGCATCAGAAGGAGAGCATATCCGTCCCTTTCATAGAAATAATACAGACATATATGTGCACTGTCAATCATAGTATTGCATAAAGATAACTTGAATATTACTTATTAGTCAAAAAGACATACACTAACAATTATAATATTTAAATCCTGATTCTAATTGTAGTAATGATATTCTTGATTATTATGTCATTCTTGAACTTTTTAAATATACCTTAAATAAGATGCTATTATTATTATTATTATTATTATTATTATTATTGTTGTTGCCATCAAAAGCAATTATTATTAAAATGGGAACTCATGGGACAACAATTCCTGCTTCAATGTTTGGTGTGTCCCATATTCGACACAGCCGGCAGAAAGCGTGTCTCAAGCCTCGCTCTCACGGATGATTGGACATTTGGAAGTATTTGTATATTATAAATTATGTTTTCTTAAAAATTAAATATGCCAATATGAAAATATTTTTTAGAAAAGTATTTTATATAATAAAAGCTCACATTCAAAAAAATGAGACGAACAAAAACCTAGAATTTAAAAAGTGCTGTATACGTTAGAATCTCGGCAACTGTGCTGAAGTTTTCTCTCACTGCGCAGTGGAACACATAGGTTGAAAAGCTGAAAGTTGACTACAAAAGAGGCCTTGTTTGTTTGTGGCCCATGAAGTAACTAGAGATTTTCCGAGTACTTAAACATGAGAGCGAGGGTGGAGAGATGAGGTGGACTGCGGCTTCTCCGATTAGTGTCACGAACTTTCTTGGTGCATGCGCACAGGTAACTGCCGACCGTTTCTTTATGATTTTTGTGTGTGTGTGTGTATGCAAGCGAGTAGGGGTGAATACGTGAGGATGAAGGTGTCTTTTGACTTGGCGTTTCGCCAGGGGAGGAAGGTACGACCATTTCTTTTTTTATATCCCACAAAGCAAGAGTTGTCTCAATTTATCTTGGCACAATTCTTTATTATTGTTCTTTGTTTTGTTTCAGATTCGTCTTTGTTATTTTAAGTGCACTGCATCAAATGAGTAGAAATATCAGTATTTTAGCCCAGTGTCAACAGTTTCAGATACAACTCTGAAGTTAGTTTAGACATCATTTTGAAATCGACAGAAGACGAGGCGTCTTTCTTTGTTAGAACTGTTTATAGTCGATGTTGAGAGAGTACGAAAATATAGCACTTTATTAATGTATTGTTGCGTAAAACATTTGCATGTTTAGAGTACGTTCTTATGGCTACACGGAGGATGCGCTAAGTCTGTGAACAAGAGCCTAAAGATCTGCGATTTGATTCTCAGGCTTTGACTCGGATTTGTTAGTGATTATCCCTTCAAAATATCGATTACCTGAAACAGTTCATAATTACGAGGGCTCTCTGAAAAGTTCTCGACTTTTCACATAGGTGGCCAAGCAATTGTAAATCATTTTTTACATTGGTACAACTGTCTAAAGCATTTATTTGTAATATCAAGTGGTTTCTTAGATATAGATACTGTCTCATAAGTAACGTTGGTTTATATGAAAAAAACTTTATTTGAAATGAAAGTAATCTTTAAGGTAAGGGCCATAAATTCCATAGTCGTGAAGTAACTTTAAGGGATTTTGTGTGTAAGATTTCACTTACTCCCTCTTCCACGGCTTCGCTATTTTGGAAATTTCTTCCAGGCAAGATATGGTTTATGAATCTAAACATAAGGTAATCTAAAAGCAGAGATCAGGGTTATATGCTGGGTGTGATAATATAGAGGGAGCCAAAAAAATGTATACACACTTCAAGCAAAGAAAAAAACTGTGTTAACATAAACTGAATTCACACAAACAGAAAATGATGAACACTAATCATCTTAAACTTTTATAGTTACAACAGTTGCTCAAAATGCCCACCATCGGCGTCGATACACTTCTGAGTACGTTGAACTACTGATTGAGTAACGTTTGCGAAAGTATCCTCAGCGATTGCAGTACATACCGTTTCAATTTCTTCCCGAAGTGCTGCCAGTGTAGCTGGTTTTCTACGGTATACAACATTCTTACGAGTTCCCCATAGGCAGAAGTCCAACGGAGTTAGATCCGGAGAACAGTTCTGTTCTGTACACACTTCTCCATTGCCTTTGAACTTCAACAACATTCTCGGTTTTCCAATACCACTTCAACATTATATTCCGCTGTTCAAACGATAATCTTGGGTCCATTTTGTTATAGTAACGCTAGTATAACGTAATGTGAGTCACATCTGTTTACAGAACATTATACTACACATTACTGTTGTTTTTTTTTTTTCGTTGGAATATATTATATAGATATCTACTGTGAAAGTGTGCATACAATTTTGGTACCCTCGGTAGTTTGCTCCCTTCTAATTCTTGGGATTTTAAATGGTTGTTGTAAGCTGTATGTGGTCTCGCATTATCCTGCTGTAAGAACTGTGCTGGGTATCCCTGTCTCAAAACTTCATGAACTCGTTCGAGTTGTTAAGAAGAAAGATTCGCAACGACTTCATGTCTGTTTAGAACAAACTTCCCGTGAATCAGACCTTCAAAATTCCACAACATTTAACCGGGACGAACCGAGTGGTGACTTTGGCAGGTTGGAGGGGATTGAGCTGACCACAGCGTTGTGCATATTCAGTTGTCAGTTTATGAGGTACGGCTTCACAGCTTCTATGTCGTTTTTGAGTGCCTTAATAGCGATGTATTGTATCCTTTGTTCTTCTAACAATGTACGAGTACTTTTTGCTACTTTTCTTCCAAAACTCTGCGTGAACTTTCAATATTCCTTCGTTAAGCTTTGCAGGTAAATCTCCATTATTGAAACGCTGGAACACGGTTGTGTTACACGCTCACTAACAACATTTTCTCTCTTCACTTCGCTATTCTACATGCAGCGGCATCTCTTGTTTCCGCTAGTGCTTTAAAAGGACTCTAAATCCCAAACTTTGTTACCCCCGTTTTAGCAAATTCCGAAACTTGTACCTTGAAAAGATTTTTGGAGCATTCCTTAAAATATCCATCGATCCTACTTACTAGCTGGCTATTAACGCTCTAACTACCACAATTTCCCTTTTTTTCTCAAAGAAACTCGGTGTATGCCATTAACATAAAAGTAGAGAAATAGTTCATAGTTGAGACTGAACATGTCTCAACTGGTACCCCTCTCACAGGCGGAATACGGAAGTTAACAACAGCAAAAATAATACCAGGTGTACATCGTGCATTAAGCTTTCAAAATATTGTAACATTACATTTTAATGATAGTAATTATGTCTGTAAAAATTGCCAAAAAATCACTTTTTTGTAACACAATTTGTGTTTGATCAAATTTTTGGTTTCTATGTTTCGGCAAACAAATGCAGAACTTCAAGAAAACAATATGCTCATCCACGAATGGACCCTTGTTAAGTACCATCAGAGGGTGTACAACTAGAAATTCCTTTCCACTTCTGCGCCGACCGAGGAAACAAAGCTGAAGATGGGCGTTAAACACAATTAAAAAATACTACTACCATACTACAACCACTACTACTACTACTACTACTGCTGCTGCTACTGCTACTGCTACTGCTACTGCTACTGCTACTGCTACTGCCACTGCTCTAAATGTAGCATTTCCTTCACAGCTGCAACCATTGTGCTAGAAGTTCTACGAAATACCATTTTATGTGCAGGATATTGTTTGTAGATGTCTATAGTCTCAGCTATTTTGGGCACTTCAACTCTACGAGCTTCCATTAGAATAACAATGTCCCTCAATTATGTGTTCACACCTCTTTATCTTCGTTGTATGTACGGACGCCTTTAATTTATAAATAATATGAACTGATGTTTTATGGGCTCCTGAACTGTAAATTGTTGTTATTTACGACCAGCTTGTGGACATAACTGTGTCTGGAAGTAGGGGACTATATTAAAAAAATAAGGCTAAATATTTATTGTAAAAAGTCCTGTTATTTAAGGACTCTCTACAGTATTTTTAAGGCCTTATATTTATTTCTTCTTTCAGGAGTATTTTACTTTTCGCTCTCTAGGGGGTTCCTAATTTAAAACTGCTGCCAACTTCGCCGGCGGGTGCGCCATTTGTCCACTATAATGGCCAAAGGGCCAACAGTGTATATTACCAAGAGCATAGAGATGACAAAGAAACATCTGAGTTTCAGAAAGACCACGGTAGCTGAATTAAACAACAATACGTCGCCGAGAGCAATTTAATTTCACTGGCGAGCTAACATGCAGTTCAAACAATAAGTCAGTCCCTACAAGATGCGACAACTTCCTGGGTATTCACAAGTTGCTTCATCCTTTTGCGGACGTGCGGAATGACCAGCAGTTCTAGAGGTCCATCTGCATAACTAGTGCTCCTAAGAGAAAATGTCGCCTATAAAGCGCTTGCATGTATGTTTCCTTTTCCTTAAATGTTATACACTCTAATTCTCTCCCTGGAAAATCCAAGCTATTGTCTACAAAACGTATGTTAGCTTGAATTTTATATACATCATAAATAGCATGGAGGCCCAGGCGATATGATAGACTCGCCCAGTAACATTCATTTCTTTATGTTCCGCGTCATCGCAACTCGGCAGTTGTGATTTGAATATCACATGATTAACATAATGTGCAATTGCACAGAGTGTCATCCTCTTTTATAAGTACTGTAAAATGGATGCATTTAAAACCTGTCAAACAGAATTTCGGACTCAATTTTGTTAAGAATATGTACTATAAAATATTTGCATACAGCAATTGGTTAACATTTAAGAGACAACAGGAAAAAATTTTAGTCAACATTCAGGAACCAGATAATTATCTTAGAACATTTTTTTAATTATTTCATGTCAAATCATACAAGTGTTTAGATAATACTTGGGAAGAAAACAAAATTTGTCATACTTCCACGGTGAAAATAGCCGCTTTTCATGAAAAATGATGCGCCTATTCCGAAAATTACTTTGGATTTTTCCTTTTGCATAGATTCAAAATAAAGTTCTTCAATTTTGAATTGACAATTTAAATGCCCATTGTAATTTGCTATTTTTAAGATAATTAAAGGTTAGTCAAAATAGCAATAAAATAAATGTATAAAATTTATTAATACATTAACAATATAAATAATAAAACATATCTTCATAGGTTCTAAAAATGCTTCCTACCTGGTAACTTACTCTTGTAGTCAGAACTACTGCCTCTCTTCAGAAACCATCAATAATCCCCTAACATTGCAGCATCCCAACCAACGACCTTGAATAACGTTTTTCAATGTGACTATGTCTTGATAAAATCGTTCTCCCTGTTCATCACTTACAGCACACCCTTATCAGGAAAAAATATAATTGTGAATGGAGGAAATTCACTTTGTGACATAAAAACAGAGCGTCCATAAATAAATCAATAAAAAAATGTACTTAGAGAAGAATTAAAAACTTAGTAGTGAAATTAAATAGTTAATTCACTTCTATGTAGGTGGAAAATAACGACAAAATAAAGGCCTAGTGGTGGGAAAAAAGAAAGAAAGAAAAGAAAAAAAATGAAAAATAAAAAAAAATGCAAACGATTGAAGCTATAATTATTAAATTACACGAAATTTATTAAAAGTTATTTAAAAACTTCACAATTACCTTGAGGACATTTATAAAATCCTAGAAATTCTAAAAATAGAACTAAGTTACGAAGTTCGCGTTTAGCTGCGGCGCCATATTGTTTACAACGGCAAGCTTTAAACGAGTGGAGATGACGTTGATCGCTTTACAGTCTGCCTCCTTCATATTTATGCATATTCCACATGCCGCAGTTCAGAAGATCTAACATGTAGTACTGGAAACACTTATCGCGTCACCTACACAAATATTTGGTTCCCTCCCCCCTTTATACTCATCTAGAAATATCAGAATTTGAAAGTTTACTATAATTGTGTTTCTAAGTATAACGAATATTTTAAACCTAAAAAAAGAAATTTTAACGTTAATCATCTTTATATTATTAAAAGTACATTTAAACAGTAAAACTGAACAAAATGTAAAAGTTATAATTAAATAGGCATATGTAAACAATAAAACTGAACAAAAGGTCAATGTTTATAACTAAATAGCCACAGTGTTGTAATTAAAATTGCATAAACTATGAGTTCTTGTATAATAACAGAAAAATAAGTCCTTCTGATTCTAAAAGTGCTGAATTAATAATTCGTGTTGCCTCCCTGGTATCACATCGTCTGGGCATTGAAAGTATTAAAAGTTTTACTTGCTCAGGCTGAACCACACCCTAAGGATGATTTCAGCCAATTACTTTCTTATTTCTTGACCTTTTTCTTTACGACGACATTGCCAATCATCTTCCAACAGTTCTCAACGGATTTGAGATCTGGACTGTTCCCTGACCATGTGAGGATAGAAATTCCTTGTTCTTCAAGAAAACTTCTACACTATAACATAAAAGTATATCTCTCTCTTAGAATTAGCTGGTTGTAATATGACACTGGTGAAAGAGTAATTTAGTTTGATAAAGTTGGTATTTTTTTGCCCTATGACATAGTGCGGACATGGTGCCGAGTCATCCAGGAAAGAGTAATTTTCTGGTGATACAAACTCTCCACAATTGTTGGCATTAAACTTTCTCTTAAAATAGTTATGTATGCATCTGCACTTGCTGCTCCTTCAACAAAATGTGGTACACCTGCTCATTTGTTGGAAATACAACCCCCAGACCTTCACACTTTCTGGGAACAGGAACATTCCGGCAGAGATTCTTTACCGCTACGACGATAGATAAATATTTTTCCATCGTTTCCTCTGACATGAAATTTTGATTCATTTGAAAAGTTGACTTTATTGCAGATCTCTTCATTCCAATGGACATGTTCCTTGGTCCATTCTAGTCAAGCTTTCTTCATTTTAACTGTCAAAAAGGCGCTTCTTCCGTGGTCGTCAAACAGGTAGACCCATTTCTGGAAGTCTGTATCTGATGATTCTGCTGCAACCACGATACTAGAAGCTTCTTACCACTCTTTTCAACTCCACTGAAGCAATACGCCGGTTTTTAAGACAGATCCGCTTCAAAATCTTCCTTTAATTTTTTCCAAATTTCCAGTTTTCTTGTACTTAGCCAATATCTTGACAATGAACTGATTAAATCCTCTCTTTGATGAAGTGTGTCGAGTAGAAAGGCCCTCAGAAGTTAATGCGAAAATTACTCTCCTTTAAAGAGTATTTACTTCAATTCCTCTGCCCGTTTTTGCAGCTATTATTAATACACATCACTGACTATTACATTACCAACAATAAAACAATTGTTATCAAGTCAACTGAAAATGGTTAGAAGTTCAGTTGTATACAACAATGCACAATCACTTATAGATAAATTTAAAGTGAACTGATAAACTTATTGTAGACATTAAGTAAGGTGAATGGTAAAATATATTTAGTGATACAATAACTTTTCCAGAAGTGTATCTGTACAGTTTTTAATATAAACAGTCTCTACAATTTTACAATAAGCTGCTTTTGGAATTGATAACCAATTACTCAAATCATTTTAAATATCAACCGTTCTCCTCTAGTTGTGAAAAAAAATTATTATGGCCTGAGAAACATATACTGTGATTTAAAAATGTAATTTTAAAGTGACACTTAATAATTGAAGTTAATTGAGTTACTTGAGGGTTGGAAGAGCAGTGGAAGTAGTCTTCAAGGCCATATATTGCATGTTCAGATAGCAGCTTATAGTTAGTTTGAGGGAAGCTTTGCTTGTGCATCCGTGTGTTAATCACTGCTTTCATTGTACGCAAAGTTGTTAGTTTAGTAGTGCTTGTAGTAGTGGTGGTGGTGGTGTTGGTATTTATCTTCAAAATAAATGTGTTACAAATCTAGCTCATCCATGGGACCTGAGACAGTTCGTGCTTTCCCAATGCACTAGAAAACACATGAAACTAAACAAAGAAATATTTACCTTTTAAGAGAAGATCAGTATATATAATTATGAAATAAATAAATAAAAGTACATATATAATACATTTTTTTTCAAAATGCATTAAAATGTTAAACCACTAGGTTGAAAATCACTAGCAGAGAGGCATAAAAAGGCTAGGATAATATTATTATACAAAGCGTATACTGAACAATGGGGATATCTCAAGTAAGTTAGAAAAACCAACGTACTATGGTAGGAACTATCATAGTTTTAACATCAATTGAAGAATACAATAGAAAAACTAAGTTCTTTTTATTATTTTTTTTTTTACAGGAATGTAATTTTCAGTTTAAAAACGCTACAAAATAAGCACATTAGATATATAGAAGTTTTTCCTAGAATTCTTAAAAGTACTGTTCTAACAGACTCTTCGTTTGAAATTAGTGTGATGTGTTATTTGTTCATGTTCATTAACAATAAAAAGTCAAAGTGCACACACTTGCAGATAAAAACAATCAAAGTGCAATAACTACACTATGGAACGTACCAAATTATACTAATAGATATTTGCTGTTAAAAATATAAATATTAATGAAGCACTATTGAAAATAATCATTCCATCAACATTATTCATTGTCTATTACAGGTAACCTTGAAAAATAGAGCAAAATATCTCTGTCACATTCCATTTGACTGTGGTCTCTGACAGGAAAAGTTACTTTTACTGATTCAAGTTTGTTGTTCTTATGAACTTGTAGTATGAATGAAACGAATAATGGTAAAATTTTTATTTTTGCCGGGACACGAATCATACAAAATTTGAAAATTTCGAACTGATGGTTGCAGGTGATGGAAACAAAAGTCAAGCAACATTGATGCACCTTCATCACGTCCCTTTCTTGCTGCGGTCTTATTATAAGGGAACCCCGATTGTTTTCCCCATGCACACTATTTTTTTCTACACTGAGTTTTATGGACTACATGAGGTTTTTTCCCCTGTGTGAATGTTTTAGAATGTACTACTACATACATACAATTCATTGGTACCAAAATCTCAAATTTCACCAAAAGTGAACTTGGATTGTTTTTCCCCTGTACCCTTCAATTATAGCCAACGAGAAGTTATTTTCTCGTAAATAAAACCACAAATGACTGGGAATAAAGTAATTGCCGTTGCCTTTGAGGATTACCATTTACTGATGTTTAAAAGAAAGTCAATGTAGAAATATATCATTAGTATAAATACTCTTAGTGTTCAAATTTAAATTTTTTTCCGACTAAATATTGTTTAACTCCGTATTGTATTTAATTGATTAGCTTTGCTTAACATGTTTCTATTATTATTTAACTTGATAAGTGTTTAGACCTAACTATGCTGAATTATATTTGATAAAGCTAATACTTTTATAAATGTATTTAACTAAGTTAATATGCGAAAAATTAAGTTGACATGTATATAATTAGTTTTACATATTTAACTTAATTGACTTGCTTTTAGTTAAATGAAGTGCATTTAGGTTAATTGGCATGTAAGATTAATTTAATATGAATTTAAATTCATTTATTTATTTAATTCTAGGTTAGCATGCATTTAATTAAGTTAAGTGTAAATAATAATTGTATATTCATTTTATTTACTGCCACCGAATTTAAACTTAAACACAGTAAATATGTGTGTATGTTCACTAACAAAGAACATTTTGAAAACAATATTACAAATATTCTTCTTGGCCCACTCAAACACTTTCCAGATGTCTTGATGGGGTGTGTTTTTGTGTTGAAGACTAACTTTCAATGCAAGTATCTTAAAGATGCCCCCAATGCCATCACATGAACCTTTCCCGTGTAATGTCTCTGTGCATCAACCTTATAGTAATTTTTATGTAATCACGTGCTTGAAAATTTGATTTCATTTTTAAACTGAACACTCAGATTTCAGAAAAGGACATTTTAAGGACATTGACAGTTCATATTTCAAAAGGTTTAGCAGTTTGGTTGATTGTGGTCGTCAGCAGTGATATCGTGTTTTAAATATTTAGAAATAGTTACCAGAGGCATATACTTTGTGTCTTTACTCCCTTTATTGTAAGCCAAAAGGGGTGAACTACTTTAACTTAGTTTAGTTTAGGTTATCTTTAGAAGGCGAGCGGTATTCTTCAAACTTTATGTCTAATAATTGTAAAGTTCTAACAATTTATTGTTACACTGTACATGCTCTGCAGTTTTCCAGCTAATTCTCTTTCTCCCCATCTCAGCTCGTGCATTGCTCGTGTCTTAACCGTTCACTAATACAAAAGGATAGCATTTGAATGCAAATGCATATTTCTTCTCTTCTTTCAGAAAATACACTCACTTGGTATGTAAGCTAATTACTAAATTTCTTAAAATTTAAACAGTATTTATGTTGTATACGTGCATATATTGCCTGTTTTGTTAATAGGTATAATATTTCAGCAGTTTGAAAATTATACTGCATATATAAAATTAATAAATATATTTCTATTTTATTTATTTCATTTTCAAATTTTATTTATAAATACAATATTTCCGAATAATATGTGCCATCGAGTCAGTCTTGAAACTTGGTAGCACGTGCGATGTAGTCACATCGGTGAATACCCGCCTTATCTGGTCGTAGCCATTCCCTCACGGTATGAAGGTGGCTGTTAAGGAGTTCTCGAAATGGAGTTCAAGTGTGGTGATTATACTGACGTTCAATATTAAATTAGTTTAAAGTTTATTGTTTATTATCTTTTAAGGTGTATAACAAATGTAATCTACTAATTTACACAAAGGAAAGTATTTCAAAATATTCAACCGTTAATAGTTTTACAAATTCAAAAATTAAACATGCAGCTCTATTATCCCGAACATTTGAAAACAGTTAAGAATGTATTAAATATATTTGATGCAAATTATTCCTCACAGTTAAAATTGCTCAAGATACGAGAAGAACACAGAAGTAGAAACTAAAATATTTCTCTCATCTTCCTTGTGCTGTTGCTTCTTTGGAAACCAGCTTTACGTTGTTCCAGTCGTTATATACTTCAAAACCACTGTGTCCAAATTAAATTCGGTACCTGTAAATGTTGGTAATGTATCGAAGGAAAAGTACGTAGCTTTCTTTTAAAAAACCCAAAATATTATCAATGTATGAGATTGAATAAATCTAAGGAGGTAAACGTTCCGAACTGCTTTTGAAATATCATTAAAGGCAGATCAAATTGCAGCGTTTGCATAAGCACTCCTAAGTTTCTATTAGATTACACAAATTTGCGATAAAGTTTTATTTTATATCAACATGTCTTACATTGGCATATTTATGTGTATATTATTGAAGCTTTTAATGCATAAATTCATACATACTAAAGTGATTATTAGAGCATGACATTTCTGTCCCTACTAATACATTAAAGACGCTGAAACAGAAGGTCTCTGTGCTCTGTGATGACTTCAATGTTTATCATTCCTCTGTCCACAGCTAGGACAGATGCTCCGCACAATCGAGGCTTTGCTTTTGTTGATTTGAACGATCTGTAACACATCAGGTCATCAGCGTCCCATTCAATTCAGGGCGTGAAAAGATCGATAAATTTTGTTTACAGGCTTCTTCTTTCAGTCTTGGTGTTTTACGTGCCGTAAATCTATGACTCGGGACCCAGAGCTTTACTTCCCTTTCGAAGGAAGCCAAGGGTTTTTTACGTCGGAAAAAATCCATTGTTCCTGTCCGGGATTGAACCCGCGTTCTTGGGTTAAGGATATAAGTATGGTTAGCACTAGAATACCAGGACCGACTCTGAGCTTTGCATCCCGACAATGTTGCCAGGATATTATTTATAAAACCACAGTTTATTGGACTTCCATTCAGAAAAAGACAAGATTCTATGTAAATATTTCAAAGACTATAATAATTTTTCATTTTTTAAAATTAATCAACTGTTGTGTAAACATTTATTTTAAAAGTGTGAGCCTCCAAAAAGGGTTTGTTTTATATTTTGATTGAGCCTTAACAATTATATGTATATGATAGATGTTCAATGATTTCCGTCTCTGACAGGTGTTTAAGTTGAGACGTTCATTTACACCTACAGCAAAATGTAGATGAAACACTACGAACAATATCTGCTTTGAAATTCTGCTTTTGATCTGACCGGTTTTCAGTTGAGGCCTCAGGAAAGTTAGTTCTTCCCTCGAAGATGGTTTAAAATATTTTAAAAGGGGAGGTAATCAAATTAAAAGGGTCCGCCACGGGTGGCCGAGGTCGTTAAGGCACGGACTCGCGAGCGGGGGGTCTGGGGTTCGAACCCCGCCAGGACCGTCCTTCCTGACTGAGTTTTGTTCCACATTTTCCTCAGTCCTCATAAATGGCAAATGCCGAGGAGGTACCCTAGACTTAGGCTCGGAAAGTTTCTTTCCTTAAAAAAAATCCTTTCCCAATGTACCATTCATCTCACGTATCATCAGTGTCCACCGCTTGTGGTGCCTCAGTAGTAAAATAATAATAATAATAATAATAATAATAATAATAATAATAATAATAATAATAATAAAGGAACAACACAACACATACCAGGAAACAGCTGCGCTACGACTGTGACATTCAGCAAGTCAACAAGTAAGCAAGCAGACTTACTACTCCCATGGCGCGGCAAACAAGTGGTCATAGTGGGCTCTTCTAACAGGCAAGGAAGACGAGAGAATAGGTAAATGTCTGATGAAAGTAAACAAACCAGGTTTGAAAAGGCTGATAAACGGGGAAACAAATTTTGTGAATTCAGCTGTATGTACGCCCAAGGTGTACCTACTACTGTGTAGATTTTGTTTTCATTTTGATGTTGAATATATAAATATATTTATTTTATATTTTATAGAGCATGTAATATTTACTCTAATATCTTGTATTAAATTAAACAGACCTAGTGTATTATAAAAGCACATACGACCCATTACACTCGTGCGCGTGTTAATGCTTTATTTTAATGGTCCCTACTTTTAAATTACAGAAGATAAGTCTTCTTCTATAAATGCCAACACACTCCAGTATTTAAAAGCCTGGCTCCGTTTTTTATTAAACAGATAAGACCGTTGTACTGGGGTTACGAAGTTTTGCGAGACCTATAGCGAAGTTGGGAAGCGAGTGTCCGGCAAAGTTTGACTTGCAGTTGGAACCGAGCCGAGCTGGTAACAGACTGACCCACGGTGATAACACCGCGGACATACTGGACCTTTGTCTGTAGCAGCACGGGTTCTAATGGCCGAGCAAAGTGGGCATTGTTAATTTAGGCAAACATAGCGACTTGGATCATTGTGCCCTGTCTTCCAGCTTTAGTTTCATTAGTTTCAGTGGCGGACTTGTAACAACTTTAGCTTTAATTTAAATTAAAGGAATTCTGAAGAAAACCACTCAGCAGTGGCGTGGTTTAAGGAGGGTTTGATAATAAAGAACAAGTTCATTACAAACTTTATTTTTTAATTATGTACTTACAAAGGTAATATTGTTAAACGATTTCAGGAGACCAGAAATTCGGGCATTTATTTTGGTTAAAATAGGCATATAAAAAGACACTTAAAATATTCGAAAGAGGCGGTAATATAATTAAAATTGACATTTATTAAAAGTAAAAACAGAGAGTAATATCATTCATTATTAATAGAAATATATATTTAAGACACTTATTAATTTCTTTATCACACAATAAAGTACTTAAGCTAAATATTCTGGATACAAGCAACAACAAGACATATTTTCAAGGTATCAACTGTCATAGTCAGCGGCTTGTCAGAAAGAACATAAACTTTCTACTTCCTCTAAAATGATTGCAGCATATTTAAAACGAGCTCTTTCGGAAGGACTCATACCAGTTACAACACTTCTTATACCATTTACAGTCTGTATTGAAACAATCAGAAATATTATTCGACAAGGAACTTTGTCTGTACGCTTAGCAGCCAATATAATTGCAGGGCACCTTTTATTAACACTGCTAGGAACATTCACCTTTCAGTACCTCATAGAAATGTTGATCAAGACAAAGTAAAGTAATTTTGAATAGTCCTGGGGAATGAGCAAAAACTGCATAGTGATTTCTGGCAGAGTTCGTTTTCTGTTTATACGTTTAAAGAGGAATCAGGTTAGTATCTCTCTTACTTCCGTACTGAACACATTGTAGGGATGGTTTATTGCACAGATGTACCGCTATCATCTTGCAATTGTTTGTTACATATATACAGTTGAGAAGTTACTCCTACAACAAATCTCCTAGACTTACCTCGATACAAGGTCATTCGCCCGGGCTATTCCAAACTACAGTACTTCCCTCATTCTCTCTATCTTCGGAGAAAGTTTTTGACTGCTTGAATAGAAATAATGTATAACAGGATTATGAATAGATATTTTTGTGGGGTGAATTTGTCATTTAATTTGTATAACGTTTTTCACTTCGATATATTATGAGCTAGTAGAATGCTTCGTTGCCATATTGAACTCAAGCTAAATCCTCTGGTGGAAGGAAAATAAAACGTTGGAGTTATATTTTGTGTCCGGTGTCTATAGCATTTAGTGCGAAGTGTGGACTGGTCTCCTTGTATTAGACTAAGCCAATACTTCACCGTCCTTGTTTTAGTATTAATGGTATACTCATAGTAACGAACCTCCCTCATAACCCCACTGCTTGACGTTCCTTTGGACAGCCCGCGAACCCTTTCCAAAAATCGTCTTGGATTTTATTTTTATTTTCAGCTCTCCCCCATTTTATATATATCGTTCGTCTTAAGAGTTAAATATTTATTTGTGCACTTTCATATATTTCTTAATGTATTGTATAAGCACACGAGGTATATATATTTCGTAAATAAATATCCTATTACCACTTTTGTACAAAGAATAAGACAATTAAATCATGCAAAAGCTATATCCTGATGTAAAAATTGGATATCCAGATGGTCAACAGATATTATTTTGTTTATACAACAGACACTCAACAATGAAGCTCTCTTCCCCCAACACCTCAGCAGTCAAACAAGTCACATTAGATACTATGTAATTGAACCAATGACACCTTGGCCTTCTAAATTGTTCCGACGCCTTCTGGAGTGGGTAGTTATTCTGAATGAAGATTTCACTTACCTGCCTGATTGATGCGAATGAAACACGCATGTTTCAATTTTGTTACAAAGCATGTAAAGGTCATCCCGATGTAGGTAGCTAGTCATAAAGTTTTGCTCAAATGAGTTGGATCTTTTAAAGGGTCAAGGAAAGCTATATCTTCGAGAAAAGGTATTGGGTAGATAGTGTTGAGTGCACGCCACTGCTAACTAGCGTAGCTTCATCATTTAAAAGGAAGAAATGGCACAAGTTTTTTCCACATGTTGCTAAGCAACTACGAGCACGAAATTCCGGGTATATTTCAGTCTCTTTAGTTAGTCTTTCATCGTTCTGTCGGCTTTTGACAGTCGAAACGAGACGTTAAAAGCTTAACATAATTTGCTTAGAATGCTCGACATGGTCTGTATATGCCTTAGGGCGAAGGCAACCTAAGGGAAGTTGTCCAAAGGTTGATGCAATTAACTGAAAAGTGGGGTGCTGTTTATGGCGTCCTTTCCCCGCCTGCCATCTTTCTCTCAGATATAGAAACACTGTCGGGAACTTAGCCGGAGTTTATATTTATGTGCTCGCTGTTCCAGACGAGTTTTCGTGTTGCAAATGTTCAAACTTCTATACAAATGCAAGCTTATTCAAAAGTCCAGGGCATTTATGAAATTGCTCGAACTTTCAGAAAAATAGAAGCTATTTTGTTCGTGAAGGAATATGATTTAATGCTGATGTAGCTACCTTTTCTGGTCAAGTGTAAAATTACGCTGGTCAGCGATGAAATTATTGCCCCATTATTTTTATTCAAAAAAATATATCATAATCTTCCTACCACGTACTGATTGTTTAGAATTTGACAGTATACGTTAATGTGTTACATAATAACTTTTCGAAAATTTGTTTACATAACTTTATAGCAAACATAAATAAAGTTAATTAATTTCCACGATGGGCTGTAACATGTTTGAATTTATGCTATAAGCTTCTAGAAGAGGATCTCGCGTCTCAAATGGGCCAGATAGAGGCCAAGCTTGCTTACCAGTGTTTGCTTCTCCTACTGCTGGGGGAAAGACGAATTTGCTACTTTAGCTTATAGAACGAAGGTACCTGCTGGGCTGCAAACCCGAACAGTAGCGAAGACTGCCGACTGGTTACGATTTTAGTCGGGTATTACTTTGGGCGAATAATTTCCACTCCGAGCATGAAGCTCTGTCAGCACAGTAGTTTAGACGGTCGTGCTACTGATGTAAATGTCGTAGGTTTGATTTCCCATTAAGTAAATGTTTTTTTTTTTCAATTTGTAATCGCTTTTTATTTTCTTAATAATCTTCACAATTTTCTACACTATTCTTAATGTATTAAATGTTGCTTTTTTCATAGGTTAGGTTAGTTTAGTTTAAGTTTGACAAAAAAAAACATAAAAAGTAATATTATTGCATATTAACGCTTTCTTCTATACTATTATTAATCCAATAAATCATAGTTTTTCATACGTTAGGTTAGATGATTTTGGATTATGTTTCACAAAATAATAATAATAGAACATAAAAATTATTCATACGTTAGGTTAGGTTTAACAAAAAATTATGGAATATAAAAAAATAATATTACTCCATAATAATAATTTTTAACTTGTTACTTTCTTTTTTAATCTTTATAATTTTTCCGCACTATTATTAATCGAATAAATGTTACTTTTTCCGTTAATTCTGTTTAACTTTAACAAAAAAAATGAGATCATAAAAAGTTATATTAATTCGTAATAATTCGGGACTAAGAAATTCGGATTTCTCCGCTGCCGCTCGGGATTACAGCCTGCAGGTATCTTCTACTTGTAACGTCAAGTAATTCGCTTCCTGTATTTCCTTGTTACGTCATTAACCACTAACAGGTAAACGCTTTGACAAAATAATGAGTCATCGCCAGATTCTATGTGTCGATCAGAAAACTTCTGGGAGGTTCATAAACGCTGTTAGGGTACACTGCAGTGGGCGCTTTGCTTGTAAACGTAATGATCACAATCATGAATATCTGGAAAGAGAACATTAGGTTAGAGTAGCCGAGTTGTTTAGAAGGCTTTGCTCTTCTGCGTTAGCTCCTGGGTCCAAATTACTCAGAACAGTTTTTAATTGTTTTATAAGTGTATATGCAGAACATAATGTTGCCTTAATATCATATTATATTGTAATGTATCATTTGAGTTTTGTAACATTGCCTATACTTATCGTGACTAGTTGCTTATGATTTCTGCCACTAGATGATGTGGTACTAGATGACAGTAGGTACGTTTTGCTGCAGTTAAAGGAGATTTGCCGCCACTACAACGATTTACTCGCTAACATAGTAACAGACAATCCGCTATGAATTAATATTTTCGAAAAGGATTCGAGCGTAGGCCGCCAGGCCGTAGCTCGCAGCAACAAACTGCTGGGTCTAGGATTTACATGAGGTTAGTGTTAAGCTTAGTGTGTGTGAATGAATTAATTGCGAATTTAATTTTTTCCAAGTTTCCGCTATAATTGGGCTAGAATCCCAGTTATATTGCCCATTCTTAAATCCACCCTGAAACGGGTGCAATCGTCACTAGGAGGGACATGTGGCTGTATAAGCATTGCACTGCCAATGTGGCAGGAGGTTACTGTAATAGCTAGTAGATACAAGTACTCCAGCATCTTATTTATAAAGATAAGTGCTATTTTTACCTTTCTGACTGCAATATATTGTTCCTTATTGCAAAATTCAGTTTTCCAGGTATGCTTTAACTTCTTTTTATCATTTTTGATCACACGTTGTCTTATTGCACATGAATTGTGGCGGAACTATTACTGCGTGCAAAAGCGGCATATGTACTGAGTGAACTACTCGGAACTGTTACACAATTATCTTTCTGTTTTTCCAGTCTCCAAATCCTTTTACCTATTCTCCATAAGTCTAGAGAACTTTTATCCTCTAAGCTGGCCCAAACCTCTTCCTTCTCTATATCTTATACACTTTGTCTCACCTCTTTCCAAAATCCACTGCTGTTACACATCCCCTATAGCAATTTTTTTTCTTTTAATAGTTTTCCCACCTTCCCAAACCAACTCTCACTTCTCAGTAAATTCTGTACATAAAGCATTCTTTTACTACATTGTTATTTTCTAATTTAAAACATTTGTGTCAATATTTCAAAATTTTCTCCATTATTATACTTTTCCTTTCTACTTTTCCTAATTCTGCCAAACTTGCTCCCTTTTCAAACTTTTTACTAACCCCAAAACTTCTCTACAAAACATTCTATGTACCACATCAATTTTTGATCCACACCTTTGACACTCCCCAATAATTTCTACTGCATACATCATCTAAAACCACCACCTCTTATAGATGCCAAGGCAAATAAATAAATAAATTACTTATTAAATTACTTGGATATTTTAATAAGATAAAGATAAAGGTGGTCTATAGTGTCCCTTAAGGGCAAAGGTCTCCTAACAAGTAAGGAAAACTCGCTTTTTCCTAACGTGGCGAGCTATTCCACGCTAGTTGTTCGTGTGCTGTTTAAGACACTGACTGATTTGTTCTTTGGTTACTCCTTTTCTCACTGCACTAGTTGCTTCTCGAGATATTTCCATTTTTCTCTTCCTCTTGATACTCTCGAAAAATCTGGACCTGTATGTTTCTTGAAGAGGTCTGTTCATCTTCTTCTGGGTCTGCCTTGTGTCCTTTTTCCTATCCGGGGTCCCACACGGAGATCTTGTAGGTCCATCTACTGTCCCTCATTCTTGCGACGGTGACCGCCCCATTGCCATTTGCTTCTGGTAGCTATTTGTGCGATGTCTGTTGTCTGAGATAACTGATTTATTAATACTATAGGTATTTTGTCCTTCAAAGTTATTCCAAGGATCTTGCGTTGCATTTTTCTTTGGCATATTTCAATTTTGTTCTTTTGTTTTTTCTGTTGTTGACACATTTGGCACTCCTAGAGTAATACAGGGTATATACAAGTTTCGAGCGTGTGGAATCTGATATTCTTAGTTTGTGTTTGGTCTAAAAATGTAAACTTGAGGGCGCAAAATGTTCTGTAGGTTAAGAGATCATTTTTTGTTTTACCTTCAAAATATTTCATTTAATGGCAAAGGTTTATGCAGAGCAATCCATATTCTGTTAAAACATTATATTCTTAAGGTATTGGTAGAGAATTGGGAAAAAATGAAATACAATTATGTTCTTTCTATCCATGCTTAAATATATATTTTGATATTTTCAAAGAATCCGAATTTTAGAATGCATAATAAAATTACTTATTTATGTTTCTGTTGAAGTTTCAGAAATATAAGAATACCCTTAAAAGTTGTCAATTAACGTGATTATATTATACAAACATGTCGACAAAAATTCAAACTATGTAAACACTCACGAACTGGCGAAGAGATAGCAGACTGCTTGTATTTACCGGTCTGGTGTGGGAGATGCTGAAATATTTCGCTATTTCCTGTAAAACAAAGTGCCCACGCTTGGTGGAGAGCAAGGGCACTTTTATTTTGGGAGCAAAACACGAAAAAAGAGGGAGTTCCCTCGCCCACCTCGCATTATGTTTTCTTGTCCATCATTATGTCAACAGTAGTGCAAACGTACCTCTGTACCAAGCACAGCGCCCTGGTAATTGATTGTGACTCTTACCTACAACAAGGAGGTAATAACAGGTAACACTAATTAAAAACTCTCAGTCAAAGCACGCAGATGTTGTGTCAAACACATAATAAAATGTTCTTTCTGAAAACGAGATAAACTAACCAAAAAGAGATATCTGATTGTACTGTTAAAATTAGGAAGTGAAGTACAGTTACACTTGTATTCCTATGCCACTTGCTTAAATTTGGGTTATGAGACTTTGTACTGTTGTTTCTCGACATACATTTTTTACGCAGAGCCGGAGAAAAAAATTCAGAACTGGCACTGGCATTTTAAAACATCAATGTTAATTGATTCAATTTTTAATAAAGATATTAGGGTTTTTACAATTCTATGACTGCATGTTTAAAATATGTCTGTACGACTACAGCACTGTAAATAATGCAGTGTGATCAGTGACATTTTCCTCCGCGGAGCGGGATTTTTCTTATGCCCGAGCCCTCACAAGTTTGCCGCGCCTTGGAAGATGTAGGAATCATGCTTGCTTACTTGTTTACCTTGCTGACTGTCACAGTTGTAGCGCAGCTGTTTCCGAGTTTGGGTTGTGTGTTGTTTGTTTCTTAATCGACAGAATAATAAAGTGCATTATGTCTCATGTGTTTAAAACAGCACAGCATGACTTTGTATGATTCATGTGTGTTAACTCAGTGGTGAAAGAACTATAGATCATTTTTGAGCTATAGTTGATTCTGTTACTTGTGTGAATACCATACGAACCCCCTTTTTCAGAGAATTAACCGACAGGGAGCATGATCATGCAATTTTTCAACACACTGCGAATAATTCCACTAGAGCAATTCACGGTGTGTTTTCATAAGACAGAGTTATTAATGGGAATTTATGGTACCCTTGGCCCCCCGATTTAACAACTTGCGATTATTATCTCTCAGGTAAATTAAAAAATGCAGTGTACTAGACCAACTCGCACACCAAAAGAGAACTCAAAGATAATATTCTATAGGACATTGTCCGGATTTCTCAAAATGAACTGCAGCGAGTAATGAATACTGTCCTAAAGAGATGTCAAAAATATGTGAAGAAGCAGTTTCAGCATCTCATTTGATAATTTGGTAAGTAATGAGTCTCTTAAATTGATTTGTGTATTGTATAGTTGGTTTGTTTTATTGCTTTGCCCTTGTGCTAATCACGGCTAACGGCTTTATTTACCTAAAGGAATCCATACTCAGGCTTTTTATGCCCGAAAAAGTTCATCGATCTTGGCCGGGATCAATCCGGGATCTTGCATTTAGGAGGAAAGTATGGTAAGCTATAATTTCACTCTATACATTAAAAATCCCTAAATAGTAGGGATAACCCAATTCTACGTATGGCGATGTATAGCAAAGATCTGCTCCTCCATCTTGCTCCTATATGAAGTCGCTTGTCACTTTTTCTGATACTTTACAAGTGTAGCACTTCTTTCATGAAACAGAAAGTTACAAGACCATACTTCACAGGAACTTGTACTAATACAGTTGTATGTGTTGGAATTAGATCATACTTTTCTGGAATAGGACCCTGGTCACCTTAAGTGAGTGGTAAAAGAGAATTATTTGCATGTGCTCTAACGTAACACTTTCGAGCATATAAATTAAAGTGTTAAACGTACCAATAATCACCGGAAAGTACATAACAACAGTAATAGGAGATGCTGTTACTCGGTTAAAAGCTAGTGCGTCACCCACTGTTCTATAACAGAGTATCTATTTTTATAGTTGCAGTCGTACATAAAAGGGCAAACTTGCTGCGAATGGTGCTTACGTCACTGTTGTACCAATAGTAAGAATTTGAGAGACAACAGTGGATAATGGGATATTTAATAAATAGTGCAAAAGATTGCGTGCAGACATTATTACTAGATAAAAGTAACGCGTTTCCAAAGTAGCCCATAAAATACAGGTGGAATAGTAGGTAAATAGTATAGAGCACAAACAACCAGCTATTAAACCTTACTTTATTAACACATACGGGCATATTAAAATATGGTGACGTTAGACAACAAACGAAAGATGTATCCATGCCAACATCATTTACTTGTTCTGTGGTGCTAACATTTAACAGTTGGAGCAGGAATTTATGGGTGCGGGGGCGTAGGTGTATGTTGTTGACTGCTGGGTGGTTTCGAAGTCTGCCCGGGCTGCTCACTGATGACGTCGTTTGCTCCAATTCTGTTGAATTTTATCTCAGGGTCCACTGGAGTGTTTCGGGATCGGTATAGATCCACGGGAACGAGAAATGTGTTGCCCAAAAATACACAAGGTTGACTTGTTTAAAATATTTTATTCCCATGTAAAGTACTTCCTAACCGTTCGCCGCTGACTTCGCTACTCTCTTAGACTGGCTTCCTGAGTGAATATCTGGATGTCTGAATGTCCCTCTGAATCTATGAATGTGTGAGTGTAAATCTGTGAATGTATCTCTACTGAATGTCTAAATGTGAATCTATGAATGTGTGAGTGTCTATCTTCTGCGAGTATCCCTCTGAATGCATGAATGTGTCTCTACCGAATGCGTGAATTCCTCTCTGCCTTCTGTACTCTAGTTTTTCTACTACATCGCCACGCCTTTCGCTAAATTAAATTCCCTCGTATTTTATCTATTTCTGTGTTAAATATTCATCATTGGCTATCCTAAAATTATTTATTGGTATCTAAGTTCTTCTGATTCGTTAACTTTTATCCGAAGACCATTGGCTAGAATTATTCTTTCCCCCCTGATCTAACGTCTTCCCACGAACTTGAATTTTCCCAGAACAAGCTGTCATAAATTTCGGCCTTTTCCTTACATTCTGATTTCTATTGAAAATCTTTTGCCTTCCTTAGTTTGTAGATTCCTAAATGTTCCCGGAGATAACGCACGTGTTTTCGGCTTTCCTGTAATAAAACATTTTCGTCTCCGTTCTGACATTTTCATTTTCTCTTAAATTATTGCTACCTCTGACTTTGTTAAATACTGTCCCGTTACGGCCACATGTTTCTCTTATTGTCAACTCCTAAGTATTTCCTGGATAGAAGGTTCGTGACCTAACAAAAGATAGTTTACCCTTTCTTCAGCCTTGTCTAAGAAGCGGTCAGTGAGTGGAGTCAGGTATACATAATCCGTCTCTTTCTCACATATTTTACACAAAATGTATACAAAACCCTTTTGTATGTTACAAGTTACAAATTATTTCTATTCCTGTTATACCTATCTCAAAATGATTTTCTTATATATATACATAATAATTGTCCTTATCAAATATAATGCCTTTGTAAATATAGCTCTGCAGCCTTTAGATATTAAATTAATAAAGGCAGCATTATTTACTGCTTCACAGTACCAACAGAAGCAAAATGACGTTACTGGGTGCTCATAGACAAAGTATGAATATAGTAATTTTTTTGGATTTTGGAACCGCGAACTAAGTACTAAACTCCACCCGCAGTCTCCTCTCACCTTCAAAATGCAAAAAAATGACCCTTTTTAACACTTTTAAATACAACCTAGTTTCTAGTAAATCCTAGAATCAGGAAGACCCAGTGCTGTACTGCGGCTCGGTACGGCCTAACGGCCTCCTCTCACCTCCTATTCGTAACTATAAGCGCAAACATAACAATGAAAAAACGCAACACACACACACACATGCATACATACTAATCTAACCCTAATCTGGGGTAAATCCTAGAAACCGGAGGACCTAGCGCTTTACTGCGTCTCGGTATGACCTGGTACCCTCCGCTCTCCTTCTATTAGTAGCTATAAGCGCGAAAATTGCGAAAAAACGCAATTAGTAATCAATTCATACACACACATAGGCACACTAATCTAAACCTAGTAAATTCTAGAAACCTGAGGACCCGGTGCTTCTGCGGCTCGCTACGGTCACACGGTCTTCGTTCGCCTCCTTTTCATAACAGTAAATTGTTAAATTGGCAAGTGCATCATACTAATATGCATGGTAATGTCCTATACTTTTACACTTCTCAGTAAAAACTGAACACTTCGTATTGCTTAATTAAAAAACATACATGTTAATTTTTAACAGTTCTTCATTTTCTCGTAATTGCATACATTCAACCACATTAGCTTTAGCTCATACAGTAAAATTAAAAAAGAAAGGGGGCGAAAACGCGCAAAGTCATATATGGTATCGCCCAGGTGGGGGAAAAAAATGTCAAACATCTAAATCGTAAATTTATAAAACTATTAGATTGATAACATGCACAACTGATAAGGAGTCTGAAGCATCAGATTCGCCCTGATGTTGAAACATAAAACATACAGCGGAGTAGCACTATATGGTAAAATTACATAGGCGTTGGCAGCTCTGAAAAATAAAGTCAAACCACTGAAGACAGTTCGCAGAGTTGCCCTGGTGGAGAGAGAACGAATGAGAAGCACACGAACATAATAATGTCTAAATTTACTACATTCATAACGCTACCTCTAAGCTTACGACTGGGTATTTACGGCCACGAATTACGAAACTATAATAATAGTATTTGCATTCATTTCTCATGTATTTAAACTTGCTGCAATAATGTGTACACTCACTTTATCGCAGGTTATTTAAGTTCATAAATGTTGGTTGAGTGGCTTAACCTATGCATTTATTAAATAATAATAATAATAAACTATTATTAAAATATATACCATTAGTTAATTACTTATTTTTGGTGTAGTGTGTACAGAACTCTTTTTTGGCGGATGGATACAATTTGTTTTGCTTACATTAGCATTCATTCTAGGTATGAAAGAAGTGTAGTTCTCATTAATTAGATTTTTATTGTAGTGCAGCTATGAAGTTTATGCCACAATGCCAGTGAAGCTACATTTTCCTCTTTGAGTCACTTTATAAAACAATTTTGTCGCTCACCGTAAAGACTGGGGAAGAATGAAACAAATGAAAAACGTTGATTTTCCCGACAGCATTAAGTAGCTGGATATTGTACACACTGACTGTGTTGCTCTGTTGATAACGTAGGTTTCTGTAATTCTCTTTTCATGCTCTGGCTATTGTTCCACGTTGACCTTGAGTCAACTGGGTGTTGCGGAGTACAGCTGTAATTAGTTCCTTCAGTCCATTGTTTTGTTTGAGGACGGTCTGCAAATAAAAGCATTACAAAGATACTTAATTAAACAAACTCTTTCCATCTCTTATGTCAAGCTTTTACATACCAATAGAGTTGTTTTAAGAGCCAACTAAAACTTGGTAGAATGGACTGTAAATTTTCCTGCGCCACCGAATGTGTTGAGATTTGGTTAAATTAGAAGGTTATGAAACCATATTTCACAGAATATTAAAAAAACTGTCACTGTTACTGTTGTTTAATGTTTCTTTAATGATGAAGATAATAATTATTATTATAAAATAATAATAATACAAATAAAGTTACAACATTTGGGCCTAAGGCCTATCAGGGTGCTGACGAACCACATGAACCATTTAAATTTGGTTATAATTAGCATGTGCAAATGTCAGGAGAGGTGCTCAGTCCATCGCTTCAAGTGTCATCTAGTATGATTCTAAGGTATTACTTGGACGTTAATGGCCGGTAATTTTGTCCAGGGACTTATTTTAGCGAATGTTATACCCATGAAAAGATCTATAAAATATATCTTCAAATGTCCAACGATCCTGTTTACTAGGCACGAAAAAATTAAAAATTGTGTGTTCTTGTTAACGCTCTAGTGGCAGCAATTTTTGTTTTTCCTCACTGAACCTACGATATAATGATAATTTAACAAACAAGTAAAATTGGATCATTAGGATTGGGGATTAACCTATAGAAAATTTTGAAAATTGCTCCATGAAACTCTGTATGTGACTTTGAAATAAAATAATAAAAAGCTTCAGAAAATCAGTGAAATCAAGACTATTAGGAGTGGGGGTTTATCTGAAACCTAAAATTTAAAAATCGCTCTAGCGGCACCTATATTTTCTGTTTCGCAACGAAATACGGTAAATACAATTTAAATAAAGTTAGAGAAATATTTTCTAAAAATCAGGGAAATTGAACAAGGAGTATATCTAAAAAAGAAATTTAAAAAACGCTGTACCGGCATCAATATTTGTTTTTTCGCACTCTCTGCTCTAGCGCTCTGTAATGACCGTCACAAATTCGGTTTACTGGGGAATTTGCTTATTTAAGCAGTTCTTGGGTGACGATGTTTTTATAATAATGATAATAATATTCAATCGTCCCAATAGTCAGTAGAAATGTACCGAGCATGTGGTAACACTTGAGACTTGTGTTCGAGAGGTCCCGGGCTCAGTTGGGACAGCAATCCTGACCTTGAGTTTTTGCATGGTTCCCCCTGGTCATTTAGGCGAATACTGGAATGGATATTTACATTCCACGAATTTTTCCGTACTGTCATTTTATAGCATCAGTGACAAGGTCAGAAGATCAGATCGAGGCGGGCTGGTGCCTTCGGGTCAATCATGAACAAGCCATTTGCAATTGGGTAAAAAATGTTTGTTTAGATCTAATGTGTTTGTGCCAATAACTCAAACTCATTATACAACATTTACTTTTTAGGTTGGTACCACATTACGATGTCAGGGCACAATTTTCCGTCCCACTTTCACAGACTGAAGACTGTCGCGGGAATATGCATGCGGTGTGGTTACATAGTGTGCTTGTATGATTTTATACAGGATGTCAAAAATTATACTGATTAAAACTGTTAAAATTGTTAAAAAAAAGTGCTGGTTGCCATGTGAAGGGCCCGTTTAAGTACAAAACGCACTTCACAAAAAGACCTTCTCTGTAGTTTTAATGTAATTTTCAACCTTAAGTTCTTTGTTTACTACTTTTCTTCGTTTATGAACCTGTAGGAGCATTCCATTAATTTTAAATAAGTCTCCGTTTGAATATTTTTAGAATTGAAATTATTTTGAAAATGTCAGGGTGTTAGCAGTAAAATAAAGCGTTGAATTTTGTATGAAATGCCTCACATGCGTTCGCAGTGTGAGTGACTTCAGACCACTTCTCGGCCCATATTGTAGGATTGAATGTGGCTCGTCAGATATACAGTAATCAACAAGGAGGTCACTGAACTGTTCAAATTTTTGGGCATATCGGCTTACTCTCAGTCATATCAAAAACAAAATAGTAACCAACTAACTCGGGAGGTAAATTGGACAAACCAAAACAATGTTTAAGCCATTACCAATGTCAGACGAATTGCCTTGGAACAAGTTGCTAGGCCAATACTTTGTAGTTTACGTCACCATGTCTGACTCCTGTGAAACCGACAACCCAATAGTTGAACTGCCTCACATGTTGACTTATTGATTCATGTAAAGCAACCTTGAAACCTGCAACTGTTTTCTTTGGTAGAAGTTTCAACCCTAAACACTTGCACTTTTCCTTTATGAAACGGAACACCAAGGAATAGATACCTCTGTTCTTATTTGGCACTAAACAAAAACTGGTGCAATGCAATGTAACCGTTTAAAATATTTTGCTCAGTATCTGAAAGTTCCATTACGTAAAGCCTTTCGCGATCATTCAGTGGCACAAAATCTTCGTTAGTAGAGGTCCATTGGTTGTTGGTAGTTTCGGCATGTAGTGACGTCGTTCTCTGTTCATGCTTCGCGTAATAATTAACGTCAGTAAAATGCAATACACAACACGAATCTCGCGATTCTCATTAAATGTTTGTATATTACAATGATTTTCACTTAAGTCACTAGCCCTTTCCTTTTACACGACGCATGAACTTTTTGACTTACAAGATCTCTTTCATTGCTCTGGAGATTATGACCGAATGCAATGTTTATATCCACGACTCTCTTTGAAAACGATTATTAAATTATTATCCACTGTATTTGGCGATATATATTAGGGCATTATCAAAGATTATCCATAATCTTCTTCAGACTGTGTGCTTCATGGATTCCATATAATTTGACAGAAGCTAAGGAACAAACATGTGTTAGGTTTTTATTAAATGGTTAAAAAATACAATCGATACTGGTTAAATTTGAATGTGATTTTTTCACACAACTTGTATGATAGACTACAGTCTGGAATTTAAATCATTTGGGAAAAATTTGGGGTCACTGTCGGGCTTCGGCCCACCATGCCGATTTTCTTACCATTTGCGCTAACGAACCCTGCCCGACATCAACTGCGAAACCGCCTGTGGTGCCTCAGTAGTAAAAATGGGCGCTAAACACCATAAAAAAACATCAACTGCGAATCTCTCCGTCGGAGTCAATATAGTTAGAGATCTTTAATGTAGCCAAGTTACAAAGATTTTATACCTAAGAATGACTAGGCTGTGGTTTTTTTATTTTTCACAACAAAGTGTTACTCATCCTCGTGATTTTTATGATATTTCCCGGTTCAGCATTTCTGCCAGTTTTTAAAGACAATTTTGACATGTCCTTCAAATCGTCTCTGCACTACTACGTCTAATTATAGAAAATGCCTCCCACGAAGGTGAATATTTCATTTGAGGGAAATGTCACATATGGCTAAGTCTGGACTATAGAGAAACACACTTCACATTGAATAATTTTCGCATTGGCATAGACAGGAATATTGATCAATTTAGATGCAAAATTAATGAGTCATCCGCCCTACAGTGTTAAACTGGCACCATGCCACTTCCTCTGGCTCCCAATCGTCAAGAAGAAAAGTATTAAGCACAACTTAAACCTTGACTGAGACCTGCAACGAGTTGGTGTTTAGAAAATTGAGTGCAATGATTTGATGTCTGGTTTATTTAAATGGACAAGTGCATAAGATTTATGAGAAAATATTTTGAGAAGTATTAAAGCCAAAAAAGTGAGTAATTTATTATTCTACATGTCAGTTTGCACAAACTTTCATACTGACTAACATCTTAAGGTTTTGTGCCAGATTAAAGCAGAGAAAAGATAAAATACAAACGATTAATATCATATTGGACAGATATCTACTGAATTCTCTGTCATTTTAGTTTCACACAAATTAATTTTATAGGAATAATATTTTCATGCTTTAAATCTGTTTTAATTGTTATCCCATTCGTTAATGACTTTTATTAATAAGTAAAGAATTACGAAGTGTGTTTCTAAACTTCTCGGTCTTACTCAGAGATGTCGTGCAGATGGCCCAATTACTATGATAGTTGTTAAGTATCACCTTTAGATGGCATGTTGTAAAGTTTTCAGACACGAAAGTGTACTCAGTTGTTGTGACGATCTTGTAAACTAATTAGTGTTATTGTTTCAATAAAATGGATAAAACTGAAATACGGGCTGTAATAAATTGTTTCGTTTTGAAGGATTTAACCCCAACAGAAATTAAAAAAAAAAAACTATTCCATGTTCAAGGATTCTTCTCCTTCTTTTTCGACGATTAAAAAGTGAACTGGTGAATTTAAGCGTGGCACATCCATGCAAGATGAGCGCTCAGTGCATCCCAAAAATGCTGTGAACGACGAGATTATGACAAGAGTTCACAGTGCCGTACTCAATGATCGGAACATTTCCCATGAGTGTTTAGACTTATTTAAAAGCAATTCCAGTGAGTTTATCCGACGTTTCATAACAGTAGATGAAACTTGAGTTCATCACTACACGCCAGAGACGAAGGAGCAGTCGAAACAGTGAATGGCAACAGGTGAAAGTGAACTAAGGAAATAAAAAGGCTCCATCTGCAAGAAAAGTAATGGCTACGGTTTTCTTGTGTGGTGCTCGTAGTCTACCTCCAGAAGGACAGAACTATCACCGAGGAGTATAACGCTATTCAGACTAAAAGTTCATACCTTGCGAAAAAGAAAGTTATTTTTCATCACGATAATGCGCCTTCACACACACTTGCGAATGTTGCTATAAAACAACATGCCACTCTTAAGTGCTTCCACATCCGCCATATTCACCGGATTTTTCTCCCAGCGACTTCTTTTTGTTTCCAATTCTGAAGAAATAGCTGGATGGACGATGATGTGCATGAAATTATGAGATTAAAGCTGAGACAGACGCTTATTTTTCACAGTTGCACAAATCGCATTTTACTGGGGATTTTAAAAATTTTGGAAGGTCATTGTACTAAATGTATTGGATTAGGTGACTACGTTGAAAAAATAAAAAGCAAATTTATATTCAATATTGTGCTTTCTATGTCAGGCGGAGGACTTTTAGAACGCCCCAAGTAAGTATATAAATCACTTTAAAAGCAATAATTTATTTACATTTTTCCTAAGAAAAGAGCAATTCTTTCAGAGGAAACGTAAAAGTATAAATGACCCATGATACAACATTCAAGAGATAAACGAATCTGTATATATGAGACTATGCTTTGATAAGAGTTTAGTATAAGAATCAGAAATTAGCGTGGGAAATATGAAGAATGCCCTGCGCAGAAGTTGTTAATGGAAAACTGTAATACCAAAGACAAGCAGCTAAGTTTTGATGCAGAAATGATGTTTCGTAAAGTTAAGACTTAATCGAGGCCCTCTAGAACTCTGTTTCATTTTTTCTTTAACCACCTCGGTTTAAGTGTTGCCTCAGTTTTAACTAGTGATACGAAAAGGCTGTAAATCCAGTTTCATACGTTTTAAGATGTTTTCTCAACCTAAGGATCTTACGAGTCGCTCTTCATACTGAACGAGTGGAATTTTAATTTGATAAAGATAGGTTTATTTGGTCCTAGTGGCTTAATGGTAACTATACGTACCTAATAGACCCAAGATCGCGGGCTCAATCACGGCCAGGATCAATGGATTATTTAGGTCGTAAATATTTCAGGCATGATTTCCTTCGGAAGAAAAATTCCAGTCGTTAGTCCCATATCGTATATTTTCGGCGCGTAAAAAAAATAAAAAAAAAAAACCTAGAGCCTGAAAGAAGAAGCCTGTGAGCAAACTTTATTAAAGAACTTCTTTAATTAATCAAAAAATATAAATAATAAACTTAGAGTTAAAATATTGTCACCAACTTCAATTCTTTTGCCTTCAAAAACTTTGAATTCAACTAAATAACTCTTTGACAATGTTGGTAAGCATGGTTCTTGTAATGAGGTTGTTCAAATGATTAAAGAGACACAACGCACTGCTTTTTCTTGGCAGCTCGGTGTAACACGTTTCGTAGAAATTCGCGAGTTTACTGAGATAGTAGGCATCTCACATGAACGGTACATAACATCCGGCATGAAGTTCTGTATATGGAGAAGCTGAGTGTGCGATGGATGCCGCGGTTTTTGACTCCAGACCAACCAACGGTATGGCGAGTTCTGAAACATACGAACAACTAGCGTGGAATAGGCGATCACGTTAGGAAAAAGTGACTTTTCCATACTTGTTAGAAGGCCTTTGCCCATGGGACACAATGGACTACCTTTATCTTTGTCTTTTAAAAGTGCGGTTTCATAACCCCGAAATAAGTGAAATATGTAGGTAACTCATTAACTCTAAGCCCAGTGAAATGGTAATTAAGGCCAAAGGTGAGAATATTAAATACTAAAAATACTGTTTGGTAAAAAGTATTGTAGCGAATATTTAATAATTTTAAAAAATAGGATAATGTCTTTGTTCTTATTTATTTGCACAAGGGCGTGTCACTAGCTCTCCCGGTCAGATGTCAGTAAGCTAACAGTAGTTTAAAGTGATAATTTATTTCATAACGAATGTTAGGCATGTTAGATTTTATTTACTGTGTATTGTGTGCTTTCTATAACCGAATAAAGCATTTTATTTATAATATGAACAATATTAAATCCTAATAAAAACGCTCGGTTGTATTTTTCACTATCATTTACCAACTTTCAGTAACAAACGTCCAATATGACCAATACTAAGCCAAACTTCTTTAATTTTCAAAAAAATAAAGAATTCTACTAATCACTGAACAGAAAATCGATTACAACTTTTTTGAGTTTCCTCGTCTAGATGTCTTTCAGGTTCAGTGGAGGCTTCTATACGCCTTCCACGGCGTATAATTGAAAAGTTGTTTACTCAGAATCAAGCAAAACACGAGAGAAAAAATAATAATTAAACTCATTAACTATGAACAAGTATAACGTCCGTTTTTACTACTGAGGCGTCACAAGCGGTAGACACTGATGAAATGATAAATTGGGAAAGAATTTTTTTAATGGAAGGAAATTTTCCAGGCCTAAGCGGCATTTGCCACTTATGAGGTCTGAGGAAAGCCTGGAAAAAATTCAGTCGGGGAGAACGGTCCTGATGGAATCGAACTCCACACCTCCCGCTCACAGATCTGCGCCTTATAGACCTCAGCCACCAGTGGCGGTACTAACAATTAAAAGTAGAACTATTTCCTATATTTATAATCTCATATTTTTTTACCTCTTTGTGTCAAAATTACATTTAAATTTATCTTTAGAGGTCCTGGTTTCAAGGAACATAAGACTCTCATAAACTTCCAAGATAAATATTATAAGAAGCATAGAGGTTGCGATCTAAAGATTTCCCCACCAATATGCAAGTCATTTAAAGCATTCATGTGACCCTTTAAACTGAAGTAGCTCAAAATAAGTTTAATATATGAATGCACAAAAGTGAAATTTAGTCGTATTATATAAACCAAAATCAAGTGTTGGTGTTTTTTACAATATTCGCAGTTCGTTTTACAGGTCACACACTTTAAAAATATTTCTGAAATGCAAGTACTACTAAGATTGAAAGTATAAACATTAAAGTTAAAAGAAAATCGAAGGGCATTTTAAATTCAGGACAATAGTTTTTAGAATATCAGAAAAAATCGAAGTA
Organism: Metallyticus violacea; assembly: GCA_030762175.1. Lineage (NCBI taxonomy): Eukaryota > Metazoa > Arthropoda > Insecta > Mantodea > Metallyticidae > Metallyticus > Metallyticus violacea. Next base: position 14,302,609 of record CM060833.1, on the reverse strand, counting down.
GCATTACCGTAAGCTTAACCATGGAACCGATAAATTCTGGCAGACTACGATAGATCAAGAAATACACTCGTATTGCAAAGGAGATAGAAAACATAAATCTCTGTTTTCTGTAAAGAATTGCTTCACAAGGCACCAGAATCATCGTTAACATGTCTGAGAAGCATTTTTAGGCGCGAGAGTTAAATGTAAGGCTTGTTGAGGGAAAATTTACGACCGCATACGTCATTCTGTTTCCTCACACCAACCCTTCAGAATACGTGCACAGATATTATTGCTTGAACTTCCTCAGAGCCGCTCGGGTTCTACCAAGCAAATAATTTGCTACAGGTACTTCTACAAGACTTATATCTCAGTAAGCCTGGTGCGTTTATTCTGTTAATGTATCAAACCCCGGAAATGGTAGCTTTCTTATCATTTTACATTTCACGTATTCAACGAATAAAAACATAACAGGAACTTTATATGAAGTCGTTCATAAACAGTTCAGTTTAGAAAGTGTTTAATTATCGGTATTTAGATATTGTTTTTCTTGAACAATAAGCATTTTATTTTCATTCACAAGTTCTAATTTAATAACTTATTATTTTTCCATATTAGCAGCATATTTTACAATACTTTTATGCCCGCCAATGTTATATAATTTAAATTATAGCATATACTGGGTGAGCAATGCTTGACGCAACGGCGGGACCGGCCAGCAGCGCTAAACGACGGAGCCGGGGAGAATATTTCCCCACCGCTGTGTGAGGCTTTAGTGTGAGTTGAAATCTTGCACAAGTAGCACGTGTATGTTAGGCGATGCAATACATTGAAAGTGTATTGAGTTAAAGTATATCAAGTGAAATGAGGCAATACAAGTATTCTGATCCCCAAAGAGTTTTCATGTATGATTCATCCGTGCGTACAGAATCAGCGCCTGATGTAAGGATATTATTTCAATAAGGATTTCCTGATTTCCAGCATCTTCTTGCTTAATATACGTGAGTAATTTTCTTTTTCAATGTTTATGTTATGTATATTATCAATATACGCGACAAACCGTACTATACCTACTGCGGTCTTCCTGTCAACCGCACCGCCGACACAGCAGTTTTTAAAAAAATTCTTCCCCAATTTTTCATTTCATCTCATGTATCATCATTGACACCGAATGTGATGCCTTAGCAGTATAAACGGACGTTGAACACTACTTAAAAATGAAGAAAGAAAGAAAGAAAGAAAGAAAGAAAGAAAGAAAGAAAGAAAGAAAGAAAGAAAGAAAGAAAGAAAGAAAGAAAACTCCCGATTGCCTACAGCAAAATGGAGCTGACATGTGAAGAACAATACGCTGCTCTGAAATTTTACTTTCATTTCAACAAATCTTCTTCTAAGGTCTGTGCAATGTTACAGAAGGCCTATGATTTTTTTTTTTTTAAAGCACAAGTCTAAGGGGTTTAAAGAGGCTTTTTCAAAGGAAGGTGGACTCGGTAGCTACATAAAAGAAAGCATTAACACCGCTGCTATCATTGTGAGAGAGGATCATCGAATAACATTAAATACGTTTGGAATGTGTGAAAATTTCACGGGTTCCACCCATATAATGGTTACTGAAAGTTGCATATGAGACGTGTTTGTGCTCGGTAGGTTCCATGACTGAGCAATAGAACATTCGATTGCAGGTATGCAAGCAACTGAAGATGCGAGGTTTCTTTAAAAATTAACTCTGTAGATGAAATTTGGCTACATCATTTCGATTGATCCCTGCAGAGAAGTTGTAAGGCTATTGCCAAAAATATATCCTGGTAATCGTGCTCTAGACAGAGAAATTACTCGTCAATTTGTTAAAAAATTACGACGGACAGGACTTCTTAGTGACAAGAAATGTGTTCCGAACCACCGTGCTCTTACAGAGAAAAAATAGATAAAATACAGGACTTTTCCACTGATAGGCTTCATTTGCGATATCTGATATAACACAGATGAGTGTATATCAAATTTAATATAATGGTTGATACGATGGTAAACGAAAGTCAAACAATCCACAGCTATGATTGTTGTTATTGCTAACATTTAAAAGGTACATTTACTCGCCCTCATCAAGCAAAAAGATGTGGGAACTGCCTCCCTTCATTTTCCACACGTTTCTGTTGGCTTATGAAATTGTCCATTACCCTCTGCAGCTCCCTTGAGAAATTGGAGAAATTTCTTCACGATTGTTATTTTTCAGTTCATCCAATGCGTGTGGATTGGTCCTCTTTAATGTCCTACCCCTCCCCTATATGATTCTATTGCCGAATATGTCACTAAATTGCATGCAAGGAAACATAGACTTTATGACATTGCAGTGTCCTGCTGGAAAACCGCAAACCTACAATTCTTCACATTTGATTCCAGAGGAAAGAGTTGCAAAGCTATATGCACATACTAATATTATTATTTATTGTTTCTTTTTAAAAAAACAGGGCCTATTGTTCTCTGCCGCTAATGGTACTAACTTTTTATCATGTAGGGGTTTCTCGTGAAACAGGTCAATTTATCGGTCATCCATTCACAAATTTTATTCCTGTATGCAGGGTCAGCCGATTTAAAATACGTTGTTGTGTAACCTTTTTTTATCATGAATACTTCCCGTTTCACGAAACTTAATTATCAATCTGTGATTAGAACTTCGACTTGGAAGATGAATATCAACCAATCTCTCTTGAAACAATTTTCGTACATTACGAACCAACTCTGTACCCTCATAATTCTCTGGGTAACAGAATACCAATATGAGCAATATTAACGTAGTCAACACATTGTATTATGCTACATATTGAATATTTAATACACTGCCACACAAACAAGAACATGTGCGTATATTCCTAGGGATAACCTCATACTGACCTCCCCTCCGGCTCCCCGACTGGTTTTCAAGTTTGGAAACGAGACGAGAATTGTAGTGCTCGGTTAATTGCATGTGAAGCTGTCTCTAGAAGGAAATCTTAGTCAGTAGTATCGTTTTATGTTTCAGTTTTATGTTATTTTACTAAAATAACGCGTCCCTTCTCTTTTTCTCCTTGCGGTGCTGCTGTTCCAGTAAGAGACCGCTGCATTTAACTCATATAACCTCTCTGTATTATGCGTGAACTTGGCATCAAAACTTTACATTTAATGTTTTCATACAGCTGCTTTAATAACGCACACAGTTATCTTGTGTTAAGAAGTATTTTTAAACACAACCTATCCACAGTAAATTGAGTGTCTAAATATACATTATTTTAGCACTTTTTCTGGACTATAAAAAGCTTAAGTCACTTTTAAATAACACTCTATGAAACGAATAAAAAGTGAACATCGAATAAAACGTCGGAGTGACACAAAAGCGGAAACTAAACGTCTGTTGGGTTTGTGTACCTGCCAGCTGGCCTATGAAGGTCCTGATTACAGCTCACAATGGAGTAATAATTAAAACAGGGATTGTGTGGTACTGGAGCAGCCAGTCATTAGCCCCTTTTCTATACTCTTTGTGCTTGGCTATATTCAGTGCTCCATGCAATTGCGTTGCCTTTTGCCGCGGTACTATATCCGTTAAGTGCCGCCCTTAATTTTTGAAATGTTTCTGTTTGTGGCTAACAAAACACTGCTGTTCCCCTGGTAACAAGCCTATTTGGAAATTCTGGCGTTGCAGTGTTTGGCAGTTCCCAAGGGATATGAGACAACAGAGATTTTAAAGTGATTTAGATTTCACAGGATTAACTGCAGCCTGTCACAAAACACAACGGCAACTGTATGTCTGTCCTGAAAGTACCCGGCTAATTTGAGTACCTCGAGAGCCAGTGTATAGAATAGCTCTGCAATAGACACCTGACGCACAATATAACAAAAATGATTAGGGCTGCAGAGGAATTTGGCCGGGGTTCAATATGGCAACGAGGCGATGAAAATAATAAAAACATATGGAAGAAGGTGAAAACAAGGCTAGAGGTTATCAGCAGGCAGGAAATCGAGACAGAACGTAACACAAAAGGCTTCTTGAGCCTATTGAATATCAAATTAAATTAAAGTAAATCTGCTCGTTCTAGGGCAAAAGGCGAAATCAGAAATGGCCTGGTTTAGACCAGGAAGTTGGAAGGCTCAAAAAATAAACGGATAGTTTTGGTAGAGAATCTGCCCATTTTGTGGAGGGGATACTAAATGGATACATATTCTGGCCGGATATACTCACTGAGAAACCTGAGGAAAACGACTCTTTCTAGAAAAATGTTTGAGGCAATTAGAGGTCATTTGGCATTCTGGGACCTGTTTGCAAACCACACTAATTGGTTGAATGGGGGCTTTTACCTAACTAAAGTGAGCGAGGCTAGAAGCAATTTATTTTCTGAAGTAGAATGCAGTAACTAGTGTTAATTATAAATAATATGTAATTATGTTACCATTAATATATCTGCAAACACCGTTCTTCCTATTTAAAAAAAAAATATTTATCATTATTAATATTTTTTTATTTTCCATTATCATTTTGTCCTATTTCTAATTGTGTATCATACTACTACTACTACTACTACTACTACTACTACTACTACTACTACTACTACTACTACTACTACTACTACTACTACTACTACTACTACTACTACTACTACTACTACTACTACTACTACTGCTGCTGCTGCTGCTGCTGCTGCTGCTGCTGCTGCTGGCCACCCCATATCATCATGGAGGCGCAACAATGGCACTGTTATGCACTCGCACAATACTTGCTTTTTTTTTTTTTTTGATTTATTTATTTACGGACGCTCTTTAACCTCTCAGGTCATCAGCGTCCCATTCAATTCAGGGCGTGAAACGGCCGACAAATTTTGCTCAGAGGCCTCTTCTTTCAGACTTGAGGTTCTTTATCGTGCCGTAAATGTACGACACGGGACCCACGGCTTTACTTCCCTTCCGAAGGAAGCCATACTTAGTATTTTACGCCCGACAGCACCAGGACCGACAGAACTTGCTAAATCGTACGACTTTCTTGGGAAGATCCTCGCTATGGACGAAACCTGGGCTCGTTCCTACACACCATGCTTGAAACGGCAATCAAATGAATGGAAACATTCCGGCTCTCTTAGTCCAAAGGTAGTGCGTTCTAAACATGATGTGAAGTTGATGATCAGTGTGGCGTATTACATTCATATTGTGACGTGCTGTTATCTGAAAGGCAAAGGGCAAACGTTGCGTACTATTGCAATTTCTTCGTTCAGCACTAAGGAGAAAGTGAGACAGTGAAACCCATCATCCCATGACAATGACAATGCGATGTGTCACACTGCTAACGCTGTCACAGATCTCCTACAACGATGCACCTGGAAGATTTTGGAACATCTACTCTACTCATCCGATATAAGCCTGTGTGACTGCGATCTCTTCCCAAAAATGAAAGAGCCATTATCAATACTGTAGGCGGTCACTTCAGGACATTAACAGAGACCGATGCACTAATGAAGTTCGGCGTCTTGCACATGTGTAGCAGAAGGTGGTAGATATTTAAGTAGCTTTGCTCTGATAATAGAGCTCACTAGACGTTACAGCGCTGTTGCCATTACTTTATATCCAAAATACGTGTAATTTGTTTTGTTAGGAAATATGCACTACAAAACATATGTTAGAATACTTTGGCAACGTTGTAAAACTATTTTTCTTTTAAAATGCAAGGCTTTTATTTAATTTTGGAACTTGTAATGTGTTTGCTCATGAGTTAATGTATTTTTTGTCAGTTGAATGGGTCATATTTTCAGATTCTTTGTGTTAACTTTTGTTATTTAAAAGTTGCATTCAAATACTTCCTTCATTCGTTTGAAGTGCATTATGTGCGTTTTTTCTTATTGTACGTTAAATTAACACACCGATTTGCACATTTATAATTTAAAATATTGTTTCACTCATGACTTTTTTTTAAAATAGTGTTTAACTTCCGCTTTAACTACTGAGGCATCACAGGCGCTGGCCACTGATGATACACGAGATGAAATGACAAATTGGGAAAAGGATTTTTTAAGGAAAGAAGTGTTACAGGCCTAAGCTTAGAATAAATGCCCCGCATTTGCCATTTATCACAACCGAAGGAAACCTGGAAAACACCTCAGTCAGGGAGGACAGTCCCGGTGGAAATCGAACCCTAGACCTCCCGCTCACGAGTTCGCGCCATAGCGACCTCGGCCATCCGTGACACTTGATATTATTGTTTAGCAAATTATAGTTAAATAGTTCATGTGAATAATCTGTGAATTTGTACCACTCACTGTTGAGTCATCTCTTCGTTGCCACATCCTGGGAGTTTTCCTGCAGCGCTTTGAGGTTGCCGACATCAACGTGAGGGTATTGCTCTCAGATTTTTGAAACACGGTGCAAGTTATTTATTGAATTTTCTTGTGCATTAACAGCCCTTTTATTACCGAAAAAGATCCAAGTCCACTCTTCCAATGGTCACATGAGCGTAAGGATTGGCTGTTTTTCAGATCAAATTTGATAATAGTTATTTCCATGCAAAAAGGTCCTCGTCAGGTGCTGGTCAACAAAGAAACTCTTGCCGCAGTTCAACAGGTTATAATGACATTGAGTTTTATGATCATTGAAGAATCTGTGAATGTTTTTATGAATTCAGCTGAATTTTAAAGGACTCTTGAGAAAGTGATGTCAGTTTGGGGGGGGGGGGTTTAACTTCGTCTTTGAGCTAATTCTATTTCAGAAAAAGTACACACAGAGGTTCGTCATGACCAATTTGCAGTCCGGATTTAAATACAATTGAGAATTTTTTTTAAAAAAAATAAACTACATCTAGAGTAAAACAGATCAAAGAATTAGAAAGAATGAGGTGCGAGATGGCAAATGAAGTTATTGCAGCATTAGGGAAGATTGAAGGTGCTCAAATTGATAACTAATGATTTAATTGCTCACAAAAATACTAAAATGTTTATTATTAATGTACTCCCCACAAAAGACGTATTTTCAGTCATTCAATACAAATAGCATATGACGTCATTAATCTGATATAAAGAAAAACGACCATGCTGCTCAAGTTTTAACTGTGTTCGTGCTTTTCTTGTAGACAGCAGTAGCATTGATGCTTCTGCTTTCCCTTTCTTTCTCAGTTTCCACTCTTCTCTTTTTGTCTCTCTCTTTACATTGCAAGAATATCCTGTCAGCTATATCGTGACGTACATACTTCCGCCATATGGTTACTGTGATCACATTTCCTGGCCTTCTCCTACCATATCCTTCATCTAGTACATGTAGCAAAAAGAAAAATCCTTTTCTTTGTACTGCGCTATATGGAATGTGTCCTTCTCTAACCCACAATATGGATGTAGATAAGACAATTGTCAGGATGCGCTTTTCCGGTCTCTCTTTTAATCAGGTAACTTTCGACTGCGATCTTCTTACTTTATACAGAAGATCGTACAGTGCTGGAAAAATTTACTGCATCTCCCTTAACTCTTTAATATTTTCATGGGACCTTTTGTTTCATTTTGATTAATTGTTTGACATCCGGCATATTTTTTGCCAAGATGGGTTAATATTATTATTATTATTATTATTATTATTATTATTATTTAGTATACATGTATGTTAAAAATAGAAACAAAACACACGTCTAAAGAAGTAAAATTAGATTGTGAATACATTCGCTTATTTTTTATTTTAAAATATTCAAAATGTAGTGGGATTAAAAGACTCATTTGTGATACATGGCATATTAATGTTTTGTGAAATCCACCTGCCTAATAAATAGCATTGTTTTCATTAATTGGTCCACCACGAGCTTGAATCACTGCCTGGCATTGTTTTGGCATTGAAAAAATAAAAGTCTTAATGTATTCTCCAACAGTATTTCCTGTAACCTTTCCTCATTTCTCAATTGGATACAGGTATTGGCTACTTCCATGCCAGTCTAGCATCTTCCTCTGTTTTTATTTTATAAGCAATGCCTTTTACCTGAAATGTTTGAATGACTGATAATTGCATCAATACTACCTATATTCCAATTTAACACAAATATTAATCCAAATAATTACACTCAAAAACTTGTGATAGGGGGCAGAATCATGTTGAAAATGTAGCTTGAAGGATGCCAAAATGGTTTCATACAGTGGGCATAAATTTGTTTTTAAGGATACTATAGTAGAAGTCTCCATTAACAGTGCCACTTACGAAATATATAGGATCTATGCCATGACATTTACCACTCCTGCAAAACACACACACACACACACACACACCGTTGGGTGGAGCTTGGTGACACCATAATAGTTCACTCGTCACCAAATCATTATTGATACTGGAGCCTTTGTGAGCCTTTGGAATCCTCTCCACGATGACTTGATATTTTAAATTAACGTTAAGACAGATGTAACATCTTAAAGAATAAATATCTTACCAATTGTATGGTTCTTTATGGTCCAGAATGTTTCAGACCGTCCTCATAAATGTGAAACCGTTGTTCTCCACCACTATCTCCCAGTTATTCACAGACCATTCATTCCTAGTATGTCAGCATTAAAGTGCTCTAATTGTTAATCATATACCATTCACTCCTGAACTACGGTGACTGATCACCACTGTTGGGGATTACACAACGCCTATAAGAGACGTGTTAAACCGACCCAACATTTTCTCAAAAGGAACAAGTATGACTGTCGAAAATACGACAGCAACACCAGCAGGTGTCTGAATATGATCAAGAGAGAATTGTGGCAGGTCAGGATGAGGTTCTGAAAAATCGGTGCTCCTGTAGGACCAAATGCATCCCCAACAGAACGAGTATGAGATAACTGGATCGAGGTAGGACGAACACACAGACGTGAAGGATCGCAACGGCCCTTTCGAGAAAACAGAGATCAATTTCGCATAGCTATTTTGCAATTTAAATGGCCAACAGTATTTATGCTCGTAACATTCTAAAATATGCATTTAAAATCCAAAATGTGCCACGCTTTTGTTCCTCTAATTTGAATCTTGGGTGCCACTAAAGAAACTGCAAACTGCAAGTTTGCACCCACAATCTGGTGATTGTAAATAACTGTGGTGTGTTTTATAGCACGGAATGTTTTTGTAGTTTCAACAGCAGCTAATTTCTCTTCTTCAGGATACATATTGTTGCTAAGACATATGAAGATCTTCAATTTTAACAGTTACTTCACATTTTTAGTACTAATGTGTTATTCAAGAAAGAGCAATGATAAACTGTGTTTTTAATAAGGCGTGTCTTCAGGAAGGTTTTCACAAGGAATGGAGTACTAAATACATTCTTTGTAACAAAGAGCTCAGTGTTAAATTTGATGGAAAAGAAGTTAGATATACACAATACGCCATGTTCACATCATATGTTTTATGTCATCATTATTCCCAATTTACAAAGAAAAATTCTCCACAGCTAACAAAAAATTCCTCCTCATATGAGAACTTTACCGCGAGTTACGCCCCTAAATTTCCCTTCATCTACAATTCCACTGTAATTTTAATTTACCGACCGAACATTGGTCTGAGAACAAAAACTGGTTAATTACAGATTAAGCCGGTGAATTACCTGTCATTTGGCAACCCTAGTGCAAGGCCAAATCTAATTTTCGTTCGTTCTTTGTAGGGGCTAGCAGGTTTCCCTTTACATGTGTTCGAGTCAAATATCCCGACCCCTACGTGATTAAACCCATCATTTTAACGTAACTCATTATAATATTTTGCTGATTTTAGATTAGTAAATGTCTTACCTTCCGCCTCCATTCGGCAACCCTGCTACGGCAAATCTTCTTTCTCGTTGGCTTCATGATAAAAAATGAAGTGCGTTTTATTACAAACTGTACATTGTAGTAAGTCACGGCTTATTGGATTGTTGGTTGTCAGCGCTTGGGTACATTGTTGCCAGATATGGTGTGTATTAGCTTTCTTCCTGACGTAGTACGGCAATTAAAATTGCTGTTTGCTACTGGCTAATTTTCTGGCGCTGTTAAAGTTATCTTATGCAATTTTGACTGCTTTGAAAAAATAATTCTAAGCTGTTATAATATCTAAGACTTGGAACAATACATCTGCTGAGCAACCCGGTGTTGCGAGAGTGTTTCGTAGTTCTGTGAATATTTAATATGTGGCAGTATACATTTTATACGTAGAAACTTCTGCCGGGGAGTGTTGGTGCATGAGAGATACACACACATTTCGGTAATATTTCTAGCGGAGACCCGACAAAGAAGGCTAATGATTAAAGATAAGAGGGAGGAGTTGGGAGGGGGTGAGTAAATGGAAGGGGGGGGGGCTCAAGAGTAAAGGCTCTATTCATGTTTGCGTATATGCATATAAAATTCCTCATAGAAAACCTGCAATATGTGTAAATAGATATAAATACAAGAGTGGCATTAATTCGGACACTTTTCGTAAATCTTTTATCCTTTTTAATTCTTACAAGATATACAAAAATTGTGCTGTGCTAAATCAACAGATAGCGTTTTTATTTTGTCTATGCGTTTCCATATCACATCAATTATCTTTAAGAAAGATGGAATGTGTTACATAGATATTAGATAAGTTTAATTAATATCATTCAATAACTTCGATAATTCCATGCAGGAATGCAATTGTTGTGTAATTGTTGTATTTCCACCAACAGAGCTCTTGTGTTTGATTGTTGTATTCTCTCAGTATCCAAGTCAGGTGTGATCTCATTGTACAGCAGTTGGCAACCAACTTTTGTGAAGAGAACATCTTTCAGAGTGAACTGAAAAGTTATCCTGTAATTTGCAATTATGGCTCCTAATACAAAACACGTTGATCGGTCGTTAAGTAAAAGGATTAAGGTAGCAGCAGTTCGTGAAGAAAGCTATTCTGTGAAGAAATGGCGAAAAGATGGTTAGCGGCGCTACAAAATCATGTTAGGTAAGTTTGATAGCGGGAGTACAAGAACGTCTCCAAGAAGTGTCAGAAAACCAAAACAGTTGTTCAAGACCGCCGCAGAACCTGCCGCCTTTCTCCACAAGATCACAGACATATGACAAAAGATATAAATGCCATCTTGAGAACTACTGGGCTATAAGTCTGAGACAAAACTTTGCAAAAAATGGTCTATGAACGAGGACCCCAAGAATGAAGCCTTATCGCAACTAAAAGCAAGGCGAAAGCGTAAGAGTTGGCTTTGGCACACAGGGATTGGACACAAGATGATTGGGGTAAAGTCATTTGGAGGGATGAAACGAAGATCAACTGTTTCGAAAGTGATGACATCACGTTCGTACGTCGCCGAACAGGTGAAGGCATGTTACCTCGCTATGAAGCACCCTGTCAGCGTCATGGTATGGGGAAACATGGTGTCGGGCTCCTAGCAGCGTTAGAGAGCAACATTAATGCCAAGAATACCAAGAATGGGTCTTAGATTTAAAACTGCTAAGCATTCGTGATTTGTTAAAGGTGACAGTCAGCGGTGCATCTTCCAGCAGGATGGCACAAAGTGCCACACCGCTCGAATCAATCAGAAATAGTTCAGAGACCATCAGGTTACTGCCCTCCCTTGACCAGGGAACAGTCCTGATCTCAACACAATTGAAAACTTTTGGTCAAGGCTGAAAGTTTTGATGTCAAGTTGGAATCCTAGCAACAAGAGGGAGTTTCTAGAGGCCATCATCCAATCGCGGTTTAGAGTATAACACCAGAAGATTTCCATATTTGGTGGATTAGATGCCATGAAGGGTCGAGGCAATAATAAAATCAAAAAGATATTGAACAAAATATAACATAAATCAGTTATAATAATCCACATGATTTATCCAAAAAGTACCATTGATAAGTGCAAATTATATTTCAGTTTGCTCATTTTTGAAACATTAAACATTGAACATACATTAAAACATGTTTGTTTAGTTTTCCTGAAAATTCCACTTCAATAAAAGCATACATTTCAATGAAAATCAAAAGCTTAATGCATTATTTAAGAAAATTCTCTAAAGTGTCCAGAATTAAGTCATTACTGTAGGTCTGTGTGTATGTGAATGTGTTTTCCCCTCTGACAGACATATTGGAATTTTCAGACTCTATTGTTTTCACTCACCCGTACTCTCATTGGTCACTGCACCAATGTTCAGGTTTTAAAAATAGAGTTGTGTCATGCATATAATTGAAAACTAAATGTAAATTTTAATTAAACACACGTATGGTTTTTATCATTTAATAAACGTTAAGTTAATAAAATTAATAAATAAAATATATAAAAGTTTAATATTTCATAATAATTCCTTGGGGAGTTAATAATCCCGGGTACTTCGCAATATGTCAGGTTTATTAGTTCCAATTGCTAAAGTAGGGACGGCTGGGCATTTCATGAGGTCGAACTCTCAGTGCACGTGTCATAAAATTGACTCTACTACCTGCATTCTCCTACAGGCGGCTCTGCATAAATAAAGTGATGGCATAATTCAATATAAACTGAGGACATTAATTTTTTAAAGAAATTAAAGTGTTATCAGGCTCATGTAAGCCATCGAAACTATAGGAAACATTTTCCCGAACGTAAACATTTCAAAATATTTACTATTGACGCTAAAATTATTTATGTAACCAGGTTGGGACGGTTTGCGGTTTGTTGGCACTACCCGCTTTTGTGAATTAGAATCTACGATACTTTTTTTGGTTGCACACTTGCACATTAACGGCAGTATTATACATTTTTATGTTAAATCATTCTAACCAAATAACCCCAAAAGTTCCAAGTTCATACATTTCCATTACTGGAAAAACCTTAAAGAAATTCTGTAAAGTACTCTGCGTAATTAATTACAAATTATTATTATTATTATTATTATTATTATTATTATTATTATTATTATTATTATTATTGTGGTTATTATGGTTATTATTATTATTATTATTATTATTATTATTATTATTATTATTATTATTATTATTATTATTATTATTATTACAAGAATTAAGAATGACAGTGGCGTTAGAATTGGAAACAAAACGGAAGAAATAAACCAAGGTGTCAAACAGGGATGCCCTTTTTTGCCAGCGTTATTTAACTGTACCACGGTTAAATTATATATATATATAACAGTATATATATAACAGTATATATACTGTTTTAAAATACACTAGAGAGTGGCAGGTTTAAAAAAGAGATAACTCTTAACAATGTAAAATGCTGCTAAAAACGATATTTCGAGCCGCCGCGCCGGTTTTGTTCGCGACGCGAGATAATGAAGACTGCAGTAGGCGGTACACTTATGTAACAAGTATACCGTGAAAGTTTCTAAGAGGGCTAGCAGGGTATCCAGCATAGACGAAGCTAAAACAACTGGTTAAAGTTAAAGGAAAGATTTAGGCCCGGGTTGGCGTAGATTTATGGTCACCTTCATTATCTGTACCCACGGTACAGCCACCTTTGATGATTTTTTCACTAAGTTAAATACTGTTCAGTTAAGTTTACCTCCGAAATTTCCCATACCAAAGTCATTTTAGATATAGACATTCAGTTAGTTAGTTTTTTACGTTAGTCATATCAAACCGACCAATCTGCAGCAGTATTTACATTTTGGCAGTTGTCATCGTGCATACTTTTCCTTAGTCCTCACAGATGTCGTAGCTCCATCTTCCCCCTTGAGTACACTCAGAGATAGAGAGATGGCCTCCATAGTTTTACATAGGCTCACACCCCTCTGACCCTAAATCTTTCCCTGTAATATTTTTCCTCACTGGCAACCAGTCTATGCTGGATGCCGTGCTAGCCCTCTGAGGAACTTTCACACTAGTTGGGAAATGTACAACTACCGTAGTCTTCATTGTCTCGCGTCGCGAACAAGAGCCATTGCAGCGGCTCGAAATATCGCGATTTTCTTTTTTAACCTTGCCACTCTCTAGTGCATTGTAAAGAGTTATGTTTACACAGGAGTATTTTATATTTCATTAATAAATAAATAAAACATCAAATTTATAAATCGATTGTTAGAAGCACTACCTTATATGGTACAGAAACACGGCCACTTAAATTACATTAAAAATAGATTTTTGGCATTTGAAATGGATTACTGGAAATAGTTGGCAAGGGTGTCACAAAATAATACAATAAGAAAAAAATGGGAATTAAAAACCATATTGTGAAGGACATTTTAACAAGACAGTTGGTATGTGAAGACAGATTGCCAAATATGATGCATAAATGAATTCCACTAAGTAGACGAAAAGAAGAAAAGACACAGACAATGTGCATGAAGGGTATCCAAGAATAAATGGAGAATAGCCATCTAATAGAAGAACATACCTGGACCAAGAGGAATGGCTTACAGCAGTTCATGCCAAGTAATTAATTATATAATTAAAAATGTGAAACTTTTAGTATTTTCTAATTGGCTGTCAGAATATGTTGATACATTGTAAAACTGAATAAATAATAAAGTATTTTAGATTATGATAAGCGTTTACTGGTTGGCTAGTGTTAACCATACTTGCCTCGCAGACCTAAGATCGCAGGTTCAATCCTGGCCAGAGTTGATGGATTTTTTCGGGGTAAAAATCCAAGTATGGCTTCTTTCGGAAGGGAAGTAAAGTCATGGCTCCCGTAACGCAGATTTACGGCACGTAAAAGATCCTCAAGCCTGAAAAAGAGGCCTCTGAGCAAAATTTGTTTGCCGTTTATCGCCCTGAATTGAATGGGTGGCTGATGACCTGAGATGAAATAGACCGTCCATAAATAAACCGCATAAAAGAATATGATAAACTCTTCTTATGAGGAAATGAATGCAGAAAAATTAACAATTCAAGATAGAATTTACCGCCACGGGTGACCGAGGTCGTTAAGCCCTGGCTCATGAGTGGATATTAGTTGGGTCACCGTGGTCCGCATAAATGGCAAATTCCGGGAAGGTATCCTAAACTTAGCCCTGGAACGCTTCCTTCCGTAAAAAATCCTTTCCTACTTTATCATTTCATCTCATGTATCATCAGTCTCCGCCGCCTATGGTCCTCAGTAGTTAACACAGGCGTTAAACACCACTAAAAAAATAAGTAGCACTTGTGCCTTGAAATTTGTTCTTGGATAATGATCTATTTTATATAGTAATAATGCACATCACTCATGTTTATTTTCAATATTCTTTTCATCTTCCCCTACTTGATATCGGAGTTATCATATAGTAAAGCTGCTGTAAAGCGCAGAAAACAATATATCGCTTTTCAGAGATGGTTAGTTTTCGGTAGTTATAAAACTAAACTGTGCTCGCCTAATGTTTTTATATCACAAATGTTATAATTCCAAAACTTTCTATACTTTCTCAGCTAAACATAGAGTAGGAATTTAGGGATAAAAATAAATAACAGTGATACTTAAAAATGCTTCACCGTCATTCAGAAATCATCAATAAACCACCAAAGCCGAAAACCAGATTTAAAAAAAAAAATCACAGTTTATCCACCTCTATTACCTTTTTATTTCGATGATAAAATACTGGAATTTCATGTTTATTTTGAAAACAGTAAGAACATATTCATTGGTGTTAACGTTTTAATTAATGAATCTGCAACTACAAGAATACTAGTAGAGGCATAATGGAACTTTCGGCACTGAACCTTAACAGAATACAAGCTCAGCTTTCTGAAAAATTATATTGTTTATCCAAATGAAATTTTACTACTTGTTAAATTATAAATTGTTTTAACCGTTTGTGATCTCAATTGTTATTAGCTTATAGTTTTAATAAACCGGAAAACTATTAATTGTTAACACTTTTGCACATTTTGGTGCCCGTTTCCCATAAATCATAAATCTCAGCCTCCCGAAATTTTAAAATCAGTTTTGAAAAGATATTACGTAACAATTGCTGGAAAAATAACATGCAATATAAAGCAAAAGTGTAAATATTGAAAATCGTTGCATTATTTTATGCAACTTTAAACTTATTTTTTCAGAACTCTTTTGAATACACAAGTTAAAAGATTTCACCAGCTATTTAGAACAATGTGTTTTGATGTGCACATATATAGATGTGTACATTCATACAGATTGGTGTGTGTTGTGTAACAGCATGGTCGTCATATTTAAATTGTCGTTAAAATTGTTTATATTCTCCAAACAAATAAAATTATATGTGGATGTAATCTGCAAACTGTGTAGTTTTATTATTATGCATAAAAATAAAACTTATAATCCGAAAACAGTTGAAAAAGAGGATGTGGTAGCCATATTTAAATGTCCATTTAAATTCCGCAAGCACATAAAAACTCTCTATGGGTATGTTCTTCAAATTATACAGTTTTATACCACGCATCAATTCAAAAATCGATTTTTTTACCCAAAATCTCTACCAAGTATCTTAACCTTATTTTTAATGTCAAAACCATTGTTATATTTCTTCAGCTTAACATAAAATAGGAATTCTGGAGAAAGTTAATAATAATAATAATAATAATAATAATAATAATAATAATAATAATAATAATAATAATGCTTAAAATGCTTGGCAGTCATTCAGAAACCAGCAATAAACCAAAACCGAAAACCAAATTTAAAAAACCGCATTTATCCACCTTAATTAATGCGGATTTATACACAATTATCTTTTTTATTTTGTGGCAAATACTAGAATTACATGTCTATTTTGAAAACTGTAAGTACATTTTCATTGAAATTAACGTTTTAATTACTGAATCTGCAATTTCTACGTTTAACAATTATTCGTCAAATAACAACGTTAACTGCGGCGATAGTCGCATTGTCAGTTGAATTAATTGAGAAGTGCACCCAACTCGGAAACGTATTTAGGATGACAACATCAAAGCCGTTCCTACTACAGGGTGGGCGAGAAGTAATTCCCTGTTGTAATATGTTCTTAATATTTGGGCAATTTAAATGAAACAAGTTTTGTTGTGGAGTTTAACATGGTAGGAAGTCAGCGTTTGTAACCTGTCGGGGGGATATTTTTGATACCCTGTGGTGTGTTAGTGAGAACGTGGCAAATGCGATCTTGCATCTAATCCAAAGTTTTTAGTTTAATGCGGTGCACCTCACCAACCCCACAAGAAAGGCTCATAACTGTGGTAGGTACTTCCTGCTAGCCAATCATGCGGAGCACGGTGAACCAACAAACATTTTGTAAAATGTTTGTCAAGCCAGTCACGAGCGTTGAATGCAAAATTAGGTGGGGCAACATTTTGCACTAAAATGAAGTCATTGGTGTTAAAACTTCATTTTCCAGAATAGCCCGGTACCGTTCTGCGTTGATGCTGTCTCAAAGAATGAACGGGCTCACAACTTTGTTGAACCTTATGTCACACCCGACTGTGACCTTATGACGGCTTTGAGACTTTTCAATCATCACTTCCGGATCCGGCTGTGCCCAGAAATGATAGCTGTAGCCGTTAAGTTAACAAACACTGCGACATGTAAAATGGCTTCGTCGCTCCAAATGATGTTCCTGAACAACTCGGGTCAGTCTCCATACCAACAATACTTTCTTTGATGGTCATAATCTTCCAACGATAGCTCTCGACAGTAAAGTTACTCCCAAGAACGAAAATCTAGTTCTTATTTATTAGAATATTTCTGATTGTGTGAAGAAAAAAGACCACTTTCACGAGCGACTTGCCGTGTTGACTTTTGGGAACTGCTAATGAACATTCCACCCTATTTGCACATTTTCACTTCCACGATTATCCGCCACAGATCCTGTGTTCATGACAATTCTTGATGGATGATTTTTGGATACAATGTTGCGCAAGGTCCATGCACTGCACTCCATTATCTCTGCACCTGCACGACGGAACCTCACTGCACTCCATCATCTCTGCACCTGCACGACGGAACCTCACACTTCATAATGGCGGTCACCCAAAATCTCTCCAGCACTGAGATGCGAAGTGCCATTGCTCACTTTAAGGAAACCATGCATTGTTACTTAAAATATTAATATATAAAAAGTTATATGTATATTACAATAGAGAGTTACTTCTTCTTTAATATAGGTGAAAGTACATTTAAATCTTATGGAGAACATGGGAAGAGTAAAATATGGAGGATGAGGTCGTAGGCTAAAGATCATTTTAATTTAATTTTCATTATATTATTCCTCGTTTACATTCATTAGCTTTAGCTTCGGATTAAATTTCTGAGCAATACATTGGCATTCCTCAATAACATGGCTTATTTGTACCACAATTTAGAGATATTTGTCTACTTTATGGTGATTTATTGGTATAAATTTGCGAACAATGATCTACAGCTATCTGGAAATCTTGATTCAGCATTACTATTTCTCCCTCTCTCTTTTATTGGATTGCACGAACCGTTGAATTATCTAAACTCCATTGTACTTTAAGTTTTATAATTTGTGCTATCTTTACTTTGGATTTCATTACACAATTCCGTTTTTAGTGTATGGTACGGTAAATTGGTTATATTCAAATGCCTTTTGGAAGTAATATCAGGCATAAATGTTTTCCTTCAACCCCTTTTTAATTATTTATCATTCCTCTTTTTGTGAAAATTATTGACGCTTGCTAAATATCCCTTCATTTTTGCATCTCCTTGGGCAACAAATGTTATCCCAAATTTAGCAATGATCTCTCGAGTGATGTTCTAATAAACAAAAACACACAACCGATCAGCGCCTGTTTTTACAGTATTATCGTCACAAGGGTAGATGAAACGGGGCACCTGTTTGCCGCCAGAAATTACAATGTTTATCCATTAGTGTTTATTTTTGTGTACCTTCATTAGAAGAATGTTTATAATGGATACGGGAGCGTTATTGATTGACGGGGAGTGGCGATGATGTGGGCAGGCGTGAAGTGGTTGCCCACGGAAGGAAATTGAATTACTATCCAAGTACCTTACTCTGTTTGGGAGGTTTCTAACAGACCCTCTGATAATTTACTTGTTTGCTTAGAGCGGCACACCTTTGTCTATCTTTCTTGATCATAGTGAGCGGTGGGGCTTTTGATGTTTTAACTTTCATGAGTTAAATGATGCCCAGGGTCATTTGAAGCATTCTGGTAATTAAATATGAGAAAAGAAGTCGTTCTAATTTTGCAATAATTCTTTTAATTTATTCATTAATGTAACAAGTTCTTGTTATCATCGCTAAAGGCGCCCACTTTCGGAAATCTTTAGTCACACTCCCCCGAAACAAAAATATTAGGGTTAAAGCCTATTCCGGATCCTGACAGATTAGGAATATACAGTAGGGACAACTAGTATCGGTTAAATCCGTTCCGAGTTGGGTTTGCTTCTCTGTTAATCCATAACTTAATGTATTTAACGAACAGTTGTTAAAACGTAAGGATTACTAATTAATTAATTAAAACGTTAACAGCAATGAATAGCTTCTTTTTCTGCCTTTCCAAAGAATGGATTTCTACGATTGCGTGCCAAAGGTATTTTATTGTTTAAAGAGATCTTCGTACTTAGTTTTCAGACATCCCGTCTTCCATTTGGTTTATAAAGAAAGATTTGTTGAGGTAGTCTGTTATCCAATTGATAGCTCTTGCTATTTCTTTTCGTACTGAATGACCTCTTGTGCCGTACTATTTCCTCGTATCACACCAGAGTGCAAATGATATAGTCCACTATATTTCTCCCATGGGATTTATAAATGTTAAATTCCCTAGGCATCACAAAACACAAGTACATATTAAAAATATAAAAGTATTAAAAAGTTTTGGTAAAATTGCCGGAAACTTCGCTGAGAACAATAGAAATTGTTTACGGGAGGTTGTTGGAGCAACTATGACGCACGGGTGGCCGCAATTTGGGGGTAGGAAAGCACCGAGGAACTTATTTAAGTTCAGACGCAGTTTCTAAAACGGATGCTACAAATAAGGAAGAGTAAACAAAATTGCGGGGTTCCTAAAGAGTTTTGCATTTCTAACGAAAGTGTAAATTTAAAAATAGGAACAATTAAGTACTGGTTATATATAACACGAGGGGACTTAATACTTCTTCGATCAGTTTGTCTGAGGGAGCAACTAAGGGAAGGGTGGGATATGGATTGAATATCAATAATAAGGAAAGTTAGAAAAAATGGACTGAGATATATTTGATTAAGGGGACAGAACATTTTTCACAATAGCTGGAAGATAGTTAACAGAGGTTTGCGAGATATAGATAGCCAACATACTGAGACTCAATGCCCAGAAAAAGTATCGCTTAATCTGCAGGCCCAAATAGGTGCAGGTGAGGGGGAGGGAGGAGTATTTAGATATCTGTGGCAGAGAAGAAGCAAGTGGTCTCGCATGGCTCAGATTAGGGGCTTGGAAAGGAAATAAAATAATTTATGCTCTCTGGGAAAGAATTTGTCAACTGTGCGAAGTAAACGATACCTCAAGCCATTCTCGGGCAGAATGCAGGAAAACAGAGATTTTAAAAAATGAGCATTTACCACCACAGTTTCTGAATTCTAGCAGAAGCTGAATGCCTGTCTAGAAATGTTGGTGTATGAGAGATACACACACAAATCAGGAATATTTTTAGCAAAGACTCGAAAAAGAAATAATAGCTATAGTGAAGAGAGGGGAGTATGGATTACAGGGGAGGAAAATTCAGGAGTAAGGGTGCTATTTATGTTTATATATATAATATTACACAAAATGTGTGATGTAAGTATATCGGTGTGTTTGTGTATGCATGTATACAAGTTATTTATAGCAATTAATTTTGCCAATTTTTATAAATTGTAAATTTCGATGGTTAAAAGGACACATTAGCATGTACGTTCGTTAAGGCTTATGAAATAGTTATATTTACATTCGTGTACTTTAAACCTGCCACTATAAAAGTCTATTATTAATTATTTCTTACATCCAATTTCATTCTAATATCTGAACATCTTAATTTATCTCTCAGAGGTACTCCAAATAAACTTTTCATAAATCCCATTTTTGAGCATTCAATTTTATTTTTCTCTTTTTTCCTCATTACCGAGGTTTCACTACTATAGGGTATCATTGGGTTTAATATAATATTATGTAATCCGAGTTTAACCGCAGTTTAGCCGCCTTCCTCATTGAATTTCCCAAGATCGATTGCTCCATCCATTTACTGAGTTATATTTTATTACACGCCACGGAAGAAACCCCTATGGACAGTTATGAAAAAGCTGGACTAGAATGGGCCAAGTAATGTGCCCATTGGGGTAAAATCTTCTTCTCAGGTGAATAAATATTTAATGTCAAAGTATACGATGAAAAAACATTTATTCGTCATCATAGCGATGAAGAATTTCTGTCAGAATGTTTGAACTCGACAGTAAAGTTCCCAGAAAGTGTGATGCTCTGGGGTTGTATTTGCAACAAAGGAATGGATGCATTGCATTTTGTTGAGCGAACAGATGCATACATAATTATTTTAAGAGAAAGTTTAAAGCCAACAATTGTGGAGTAGTTTGAGTTGCCAGAAAATTTCAATTTCCAGGATGATCTTCGCACCACGTCATAGGACAAGAAAAGTGAATACCTAAAAGTGAATAACAATATTAATTTTATCAAATTAAACTGCTATTTTACCAAAGTCGTGTTACATCCACATTATGCTTAAACAAAGGTTATAATTTTATACTACAGGTTGGAAAGCCTCTTAAAGAACAAGGGATTTCCACCCTTATATGGCCAGGTAAACTTCAACCCCATTGGAAGATGATTGGCAATGCAGTAACAAAGAAAAAAATATGAAAAATATGAAAAATCTTCTTGAAGTCAGCCATAGAGTGTGTTTTAGTAAGATATCGCCTGACCAAGTCAAAACTTTTAATGTTTAAAATACCCAGATAATTTGATGCCATGATAAAAGCTCGGGGAAGCAAAACAAAGTATTGATTCAGCATTTTTACAATGAGAAGTGCTTATTTTATGTGGGTAAAGACTCTCTTGTTCTAATTATTAAACAGCTACTAATAAGGTTTATGCAATTTTAAATACATCATTGTGGCTATTTAGTTATAAAAGTTGACATTTTATCAGGTTTACTGTTTACATGTACTTTTAACAGATATAAAGATGATTAGCATAAACTTTTTACATTTTTTGATTTGAATTTGTGGTATACCTAAGAATAGAATTATAGTAAAATTAAAAAATACTGATATTTCTAGATGCGTACCCAATTATAGTAAAATTAAAAAATACTGATATTTCTAGATGAGAACACAATTATGGTAAAATTAAAAAATGCTGATATTTCTAAATGTGAAACACATTTATAAAAAATTAAAAAATGCTGATATTTCTAGAATGATTATAAAGGGAAAGCATAAATCACTTTGTGGGAAATGTAATAAATATTTTCAATATTGTATGTCTTAACCCTCTTTATGTATAAATTGTTTAAGGCAATACTAATTTGAACGATTCCTTGATGGAATATAATACCCAATTTAAATTCAAATATGCACTTGGGGATCTCATTTTGGAGGTGGAAAGTATTTAAAACCCCTAGCGTAACGTCCTCTATGTAAGCAACAACAGAACTAAATCGATAAGCCAGGCCCCTATTGAAGGCGGTCTCTCCTGTTTGATGCAGACGTTCTGCTCTCACCCACATAAAGCAATACGCTTCTATATACAGGAGGATGCAAGCTCCATTGTGACGCCAAGATTGGATTTCCAATACACCCATTGATTTTTCTCGGCCCTATCAAACTTTTATTTTTTGAGCACAAAAAAAGGGAAAGAGAAGAGGTTGTTGACGCCACTTGATTAAAGTGACCAACATGGGTCAGCTGAAACAACCGCTCCCGTGAACAGAAAAGTATTCAAGTCGATTTCAAAAAACATTCTCTCACACTTTCTAAAGCCTTGCCTTGTACAAAAGGTCTTGGTTTAGACAGAAAATACATAATTACTGCATGCCTTCAAACACAGAGCTGAATATATTCTGTTAAAAATTGGAAAAATATAATACGAGCCTGTAGTGCAAACTTTTTCTAAAAATGAACAGTTTATTTTTGCTGTTGCTTTTATTAAAAATAAACCAATCATACTTTTTTCGAAAATCTAAATTTTAGATTTCAACATATGAAGAACAATTCGGATTTAGTAAAGGCAGATCATGTATAGATGTAGTCTTTATTATAAAACAACTATTAGAAAAAAAGGAAATTTATCCACCACTCTTTATCATATTTTTAGAATGTGAAAAAGCATAAAACCTAGTAGAATCACAGAAACTATGGGAAATATCCCCATAATGTGATTAATGCAATAAAACCACTATATAATAATACCCAGACAATACTGAAAACCGTTCTCCTTATAAAGTTAGTCAATGTATTAGACAGGAATGTTTTGTTTTTTTATTTTAATATTGTTTAACGCCTGTTTTAACTACTGAGCCACCACAGGAGGTGGACACTGGTGATACATGAGATGAAATGATATATTGAGAAAGGATTTATTAAGGAAGGAAACGTTCCAGGCCTAAGTTCAGGGTATCTCCTCATCATTTGTCATTATGAGGCCTGAGGAAAACCTGGAAAAAAACCTCAGTCAGGGAGGACGGTCCTGGCGGGATGCAAACCCCAGGGTTCTCGCTCGCGAGTCCGAGCCTTAACGAACTCGGCGACCCGTGGCGGTAACAGGAATGTGGTTTCTTCCCATAATATACTGGGAGTGTAACAAAACTTTCAGGACACATTCCGCACAAGTAGAAGAAGAAATGTGTTATATAGACATGCACGAGTCTGGAAGCGCTTTATTTCCATGTTAGAACTCATTTCCTACAGCTCTTCACAGTACATTAATGATCTGAAACGCACAGGAACAGAACGTACCAGCATACGACATGAAACTCCTTTTTATATGAAATGTTCAGAATGATCTCTTGGTTATGTCCGATTAATTTGTAATTCTTAGGTTGACAGCCAGTGTTTTGATTCCGTTTGAACGAAGTTTTGTTAACATGCGACTCACCTCATTGCCTATCACACGTAGCATGAACTGTTTACTAGCGTTCATCATGGACTTGGTATCCTGTATAATGCAATGGAAATGCACACAAATGTGGAGTTGGCAGATGCTCATTTGATGTATGGATTAGGTACGGTAATGACCATGCCGCTCAACGTTTGCATTTCCAGAACGAAGGTACCCCGACAGGAAGACGTTTCAAGCAATTGGTCGTCGTCTTAGGGAGAATGAAACGTTTTCGGTCTGCTATTCGCGACTGGGGATGATAATTCTTCATGCAGTTGACGACAACCCTAGATTCAGCGTAAGACAATTAGCTGGAACAAGTAATGCTGACCACATGACTGTCTGGGGAGTGTTACACGAGAACCTGATGTATCCATACAATTTACAGCGTGTGCATGCTTATTAGCAGCTGATTTTCCTGCATGGGTACACTTCTGCGAGTGATTTATTCAACAAGGTGGCAACCCTGATTTTAGTGCAACATCTTCACAGATGAAATGTCATTTCAACGTGATCAGATTGTAATTTTCACATTCAGCACATATGGGCTGACGTAAATCCTCATGCAACTGTTGAATCACGTCATCAACAAAAATGTTCCGTTAATGTTTGGGCCGGTATTGTTGGTAACTGTTTGTTAGGACCTCATGCTCTTCGACCCAGGCTCAACGGACGAACTTACCGAGCTTTCTTAGAGAATACACTATCTGTTCTGCTGAAAGATGTGCCTTTACCATATGCGACGAAACATGCACTTCATGCACGATGGAACTCCTCCTCATTGCAGTGTTAATGTCCGTTGGCTTCTAAATAACAGCTTCCGAGACAGGTTGATAGGAGAGGTGAACAAAATTTCTGGCCTCCACGCTCTCCACAACTAAACTCACTAGAGTTTTATTTGTAAGGGTATTTGAAAGCTCTTGTGTATCGAACCTCGGTATAAGATACAGAGAGTCTTCGTGCCCGTATTGTGGAAGGCTACAAAACAACTAAGACGACCGAAAATTGATATTTCCAGGTAGAAATATCAATTTAAAGAATAAAATACCTTTGGCGCGGAATGGGATTAACCCAACACTTGGTTAAGGCAGAAGAAGATGTCGATATCTATAGAAACACCATATAATAATAGTTTAATACGTTTATTAACAACTCAGGAATTAATTTTCTATTCTGTAACAGTATCACAAGTATTTATGGGATCTGAGTATAGCAGGGTTTTTCTGCGGAATGTTTTAAACAGATTTTGTTTATCTATTTTATTTGTAAGCATGTCAACCCTCCTAGAGTCGATCAAGGTGTTTTGAGTAGACCATTTTATATCTTACTATGTGAACATTGTTCTATTCATGTATGCAGCAGAGGAAGTCACATTTCTGTGATTCAAAGTCATTTCACATAAAGCTACCATCACCACAGAGGAAATACTTCCTTTCCCTTTGTAATAGTTAACAATGATTTGGTATTGCCAACAGAGAAACTGGATATAAAATTCTGACTGTCTACTTTTTATAAAGAATTGTGTCGTAACCCAACGAACTTTGAATTATCTTATGATGTTCGATGTTCGAAGCCTTCTGGGGGTATCATAGAGTGCCGCTGACGAAACCACACAACAGTTTCCTGAACTGTTTTAAAAAGACAGTTACCAACTTTATGAAAGGAGGTACTGAAATTGGCAACCAACGCTGTCTATACTTTTTTGGTACCTTTTGAAAAACTATTCATCACTCGCTGTAGTTCATGTGGATAAAAATTTCCTATTTCCGGGCTGATATTTGGATTCAGTTCTTTCAGAGTATTTGAGTAGATCGGGAGACCAAAGTGATCGCTTATTCTATAATCTGTCATTCTGAAACACACAATTTTTCTCATCAAAATATTCGCTGTGTGTGCTGTGGCATCGTCTTGTTGAACAAAAGCAAATCATGTTCCCTGTCAATTAATTTTCTAAACTAAAAGGAAAAAAATATACCATATACCATAGAAAGTTATTCTTTTAACTTTAACAATTTAGCAACGCTTTGCGCACAGCAGTAAAAAATGTTTTTTGTGACATACAACTATGTGATTTTTGGAGATTTCAATGCTGGATCGATTTCTTCCTTACGGTAACTGTTTGCTTACATAAAGACCAAATTAAAGTATTCATGCCATTTATAAAAACGTCACGCTAAGTATTGTTAGGATTTTGATAAAAAAACCGATAAAACCGTTTTCACAACTGCAACAAAAATAGACCAAAAGACGGTGAACGGTAGTCAGAAAGTCCGCAACTACACCGTTGGTAAATTATCAGTTACACCTAAAAGTGTTATATTTACTCGTCATTATGAAACTGTCTACCTTCCTTTTCCATACATTTCTGGCATAAGCTTATGAAATTGAACATTACCCGCTGCTGTTGTTGTTGATTTGGTTTATTTATGGACGCTCTTTAACATCTCAGGTCATCAACGTCCCATTCAATTCAAGGCGTGAAACGGCCGGCAATTTTTGCTCAGAGGCCTCGCCTTTCAGACTTGAGTTTTTTTTTCTTTCTTTTTTTTTCTTTTTTCTTTCTTCTTCTTCTTTTTTCCCCCCTCCCGTAAATATCTTGTGAGGTAGGCGGCGGAGATCGGTTTCAACGATCCGTTTCTATCAAACATGTTACACCGATCACTTAAGAATGCTGCCAACAAGGAATTGCGAGTTGCATCTGTTTGAAAATCTATACAAAACCGTCACAAGAATCACAAGCTTTACCAACTGTCTGTCAATGCCGCTTAAAAATATTTCTCGCCATTTCATGAAATTTACATGATGTATCAATCCGTTTTGGTATTGTGAAAGTATATTGATAATGCGGAAGGGAAGACCTGATGGTCTTAGCATGACCAATTTAATTAATCTAATTTAAATTTTATTTAAAAGTTTGGGAGAATTTTTTTTTCCAAAGTAGAAGCTTTTCTTTTCATTTATATTAATATTTTTAGTTTTATCAGTAAATGCTCAAACCGTGGCTAGGCCATATCGGCTACAAATTCCTTATTTAATATTTTATAGTGTAATTTTGAATTTTAAATTAATTAAAAAGCGTATTTACATGCGTATCTCATGAAAAGATGTAACTTTTCGCCTTATTAAACGTATGAAAATTATATAGATAGTTATTATTCTGGAGAGAGGAGGGACATGTTTTTCTCGTGGCATGCTATATAACTCACCACTACACGCTACTAATGAACAGAGTAACTTTTTATCTTCCCACGCCGACTGCCATTGCTACACCAGCGACGCAAATGAACTCCAGTGTTGGCATTCCATGAAACCCCATGCAGATAAATTACTCCAACCGGTATGGAATCCGGGCGTTAGTAGCAGTAGAGAATGGACAAAGAGGGCCTGGCAGATTAACCTGGAATACTAAAGCCTTTCCAAAAGTTCCCATCCAGTAGGATTTTCGCATCAGTTGTGAGCCGGACTTTAGTTTACAACATAGTATGAATAGCAATTGGTCTATGTCTACAAAACAGGAATAAGAGAAAACAACCAGAATAAAACGTTACAAAAAATTACTGTTATACATAAATCTATAAAAATTATCTATTTAAAATCCAATGAGGTTTGTAGGAGTTGTAGCTTGGATTGATGCATAATGCGTGATGCTTTAAAGTTTAGTTATTCAGTAACTAAGAGAAACAGTGAAATTATGTTGCACTGTTGAACGTTACCGGAACTCGTTTTCCGGCACTGCAGCTAATTTCTCTTCTAGGTGGCCACTGCTTGTCCTTGTTAGATTTTTTTCCCCCCATAATCTTGAAAAGGAAACGTCGCATGCTGCCCGGTTGGGACTGTAAGGTGGATGTGTCAACAATTTTGTTTCTGTGCTCTCCAACAAAGTCAATTTTGTGTTAGCAGTGTCTACAGAAGCATTGTCATGGTGTAGCAAAATTGTCTTTCTCTTCCTATGGTGTTCATCAAAATCCAAAGGTGACAGATTTCAGTGTACTGGTCTATTTAATAAGTCCTCAACCTGAATATAAAAATGAAACCTGGCGACAACACTCATTTAAGTATTTTTCAAGGTAGCCTCGCTTGTCTTCTCGCTTGTCTTCCACACTGTTAATCCATTTCGACCTCAGTGATTTAAACCCTTTGGAATTTAAGGGACATTGCGAATGAATTTTCAAAGTTTTGTATTTTCTTATGAAAATTTTGCTGAAACTTTTACTGTAGTTGCATTGTTGTTACGTTAACACGTATACCAAATTTTATTTAAATTGAACAAATAGTTTGAAAGCTATAAATTATTTCATAAATTTTAATAAAATATGTCGCATTATCAAAATGTCCCAGGCGTCTCATGAGTTGAGAAAGTCGTTTCCCATTTTTGCATATGAACTACATACAAAATGTTTAAAGCAATATATTTTTAAAAAATATGAGTGAACTGTAATAATCATTTAAATCTATAAGAAATTATAACATTTAAAATAATAATGTTTTCATAGAAGGTATATTTTTAAATTATTATTGATGTTAGCATGTATTTTGTTCTATAGACTTTTACAATAGATCTTCCTGTACTTCTGGGAACTTTTAATTTAAACAAAAAATGTTACGCGGGGAATATTTTGAATGTGTTACGGTAAAATTTTGGGGAAAATACTGTTTTATTAAAAAGTTTGCTGGGAAGCAGTTTGATTAAAGGACGCGCGGAACACTCTAAATGCCTGTAGAGCCCGAAGGGAGGGGAACATTCAAATGTTGACTCTCTGTGGATAACCAAAGGTTCAAGTTACCATTTGCAAAAAAAAAAAAAAAAAAAAATGACCGGCCAGTGTACCTTAAGGATTTGTCTTGGTACTGCAACAATCCATTACATGGCATCTTCTTTGGAAAATCTGCGACACACACAGGAAATTATTTAGATTTCGAAAGCGAATCTAATCCCTGGGGTCTAACCTGGACTGTAGGGTAGATGATTAAGCTCCAAGTAGCAAACGCCTTATTTCATTTAGAAGAAAGCATATTATATATTTACTTAAAAATTATATGTTTCGTAATACTCATAGGATTAGAAATTAGAATATATCTTGTAATGTTCTCTCCTAAATCCTATTTTCCCCAATATATAAAATTATTTTGTCTAAAACCAGTCAGCGACCGCTGTATCCTCTACCCCCGTCTTGCGATATCACCGACAGGGGGCAATATATCAAAGGAAAGCATGTGATTAGCATAGCAGCACTTCGCCAGGTCACAATCCTGAGGCAAAGAACAATACCAATCTATCAGACAGCTTAACGAAATTAGGTGAACTGGTTCCAAATCTCGCTTACTTACAACATTTCTTAATTTCTGACCTCCCGGATACCAACCAGTGATATTATTTTATTTTATTTTCACTCTTAATAATTCAAGAATCTCTCTTCGTTTGAGTTCCTAGATTTGAAACATTCAAAAAACATAAACAATGATCATATAGTTGCATACACATTGATTGCTTGGGGAAAAATGAAGAGTTGGTTATTCCCATAAGTAGAAAGTTAATTGTATTAAAAAAAAACGACCCTGATTTTGTTTTTTTTTTTATTGATTTTTTCTCCTCTTTCCCATTCATAAGTGCAACTGACTACTGCCAGCTGACCTTTGAAGGGTTTTCCTACGAAGCATTTAATTTATGACCTGTATTTTTTTCCCCTAACTGAAATGTAAAATATTACTTTGATCCATAAGTTCGTAAATTTTTTGTACGTTATTACAACACTGCGATGCTAGAATATTGTTAAACGTTTGTCATATGTAAAAATGCCTGGAATTGTGTAGA
The DNA here is from genome assembly GCA_030762175.1 of Metallyticus violacea. Lineage (NCBI taxonomy): Eukaryota > Metazoa > Arthropoda > Insecta > Mantodea > Metallyticidae > Metallyticus > Metallyticus violacea. The sequence continues at coordinate 14,272,917 of CM060833.1, read as the reverse complement.
TTTGAAGAAAGTATGCAGCATATTTGATCTAAAGAAGATGCAATGTCAAGTGAAAAAAATAAATAAATAAAAAAATAACAACGAATAATATCAACGTGCGAGGGTTACACCGAAAATTTGTAGCTGCGGTCAAACCTTAAAAGTGACAGCATTATAATTGCTTTCGTTTGAAAAAGGAATACTTGAAAGCTATTAGCACACTTCACTATGCAACAATGTGGCAGGCGACTTTACAATAAAGCGGTTGGAAACGCACTCAATGTCACGCAGACAGGCAAACGTAATGGACCTGTCACGACGTGAGTTTCGTTGCATGATTTATTACGATTTAAAAAAGAGGCTAACAGCACAGCAATGTCACCAGTGTCTTTGGTTGACGTTTTTCAGGACTCTGCATCATCCATTGGAAAGTGGTTTCGGGAGTTCCGAAGAGGTCAGGAATCCATGGAAGACGAGTCTTGTACAGGTTGCTCTTACACGGCGGGAACACCAGAAATAATTGCAACTGAGCGGAAGTTACTTTCAGGATACCCACACCACCTATGTTGACATTTACATACCCTTAATTGGGACCAACGGCAGTGAATGTTATCCTTCATGAATATCTTCAAATCATCCAGCGTTGGGTATCTCATTCGTTACAGAAGGCCTGTTCTGGTGGTATAGTGGTAACCATACTTGACTCCTAAACTCAAGATCGCGGGTTCGATCTCGCCAGGGTTAATGAATTTTTTCGGGCGTAAAATGCCTAAGTATGGCTTCCTTCGGAAGGGAAGTAAAGCCGTGGGTCTCCTGTCGTAGATTTACGGCACGTAAAAGAACCTCAAGCCTGATAAAAGAGGTCTCTGAGAAAAATTTGTCGGCCGTTTCACACTCTGAATAGAATGGGACTCTGATGACCTGAGATGTTAAAGAGCGTCCATAAATAAACCAAATCAACTAAGTTAGCAGAGGATCAAAGTGTAGCTCGTGTAGAATGGTTTCGTTTCACGCTCGAGCACTTTTTTTTTTTTTTAATGGTGTTTAACGCCCGTTTTTACTGCTGTGGCACCATAGGCAATGAACACTGGTGATACCTGAGATGAAATGATAAATTGAGGTAGGTTTTTTTTTAAGGAAGGAAATGTTCCAGGCCTAAGTTTAGGGTATCTCACCGGCATTTGCCAGCAATGAAAACTGAGGAGAACCTGGAAAAAACCTCGGTAGAGAAGGACGATTTTGGCGGGATCCGAACCCCAGACCTCCCACTCACAGATCACATCAATGGGAGAAGAAAGGACATTTACAACATTGTCACAAGATATGAATCATGAATATAATAATATAACGTAAGCACAAAGCTGCAGAAGGAAAGAAGATTGGGGCCCCTCAAAAACCGGTCATTTAGTGTCTGTCACCCTGGATCCCAAAATAAATAAACAGTTACTGCAGAGTGGTAGGTGGCGCGGCATCAGTCATTGCACCGCACCTCATTAGTAAAAAGGGGCGCTAAACACTAATCAAAAAAATTAGACATTGCAACATGGATAACAAAAAATCCAAGATTAATGACCGATCACCTGCTTGCTGCTTCTGCACTCACACACAGCAGCCAGAACACTTGATTTTTTGGCCAATAAAACCGTCAGTCCCTCCGCACCCTCCTTATTCTCCAGATTTGGCTCCATGAGGCTTTTCCCTTTTATCTAAAACAAAGGAAAAGCTCCGTGGTCACATGAAGAGATCATTGGGATTTACATGGAGTCTGTGAGTGATCTTCCAAAAGAAATTATTTACTTATGGATGCATTTTCAATGTGGTTTGAACGGATGCATAAGTTTTTTGGAGAATATTTTGAAAAATATAAAAGTTAGAATTCAGTTGAAAAATGAAAAAAGCACAATAATAAAATGGTTCTGATATTTCAACGCTTTGACGTGAGCGATTCATCACGTTCATCAAGAGCATCGAACTTTGTTGAAGAACTCATGTACTCTTTAATCCATAATTATCCACAGTGTAAACCCGAGAACTAGCAGTTGTCATCAGTTGTGACCAATTGAAGAAATAAGTCCGAGAAGACTGCGTCAAAGTATGTAGCAACACGAAACTATACGCTCAATCTCCGCTAACATGAGGAAAGCAACTATCCAGAAGTTCACTATCCAAAAATCTTCCAGGGAACTTATTCCATAATGAAGATGCTTTACAAACTTGACTTTACAATTTCTTCAGCTCCAAACCAGCAGATTTCTTTACATGTGAAATCAAGGAAATTATCTCGGCGTTGTTAGAGATTCGTAGATAAAGGAAGAGATTTTAATATTGTGCGTTATTCATCTCAAATACTTTCAATACGGCCAAAAATGACACGACCTTATGCGTCAACCCAATAATTGAAAAGTGGAAATGTGAAACGTTCCAATTGTCATTTTTAAATTGAATCGTTTTCTTTCCAAAGTACGTTCTATGTGCCCAGATGCATATTCTTAGTCGGGTTCGAAGTGCCTCTACACGATTGCGAAATTTCAGCTGCTAGTTTACAGATAACGCAGTTCTATGCAGCCATCTGCTGTGTAAGTACCATACTATGATAATATTAGTTTTTAAGGAAAAATGTTTCTTCTTCTTCTCTTTTGGCAATACATCTTGGGGTGAGCTTCGGCCTGCTGTGGCGACCTCTGCTTCCTCTTTCTCCATCTTACGGCTTCATTGATAGAGGGCGTATTGCAGGGGAAGATATGATCAGTATATGGCCTTCCCGCAGGTTACTTCTCAAGAGTTTTCGTGACTGAAGAACACCACCTCTCCATCAGGCAGCTTTCCAATTGTCCTCATAAGGCTAGGTGGACGGCTCCAGACCTCCCTTACTTAGAACAATTTTTAAGCAGGTACCAGAAATCGAACCCAAGCCTCTAAGCCAGCTCTTGGCAACACTAACCACTAGACCAAGGAGATGGTCAAGGTGATCAAGGCTCTGTTCTGTACACACGTCTCCATTGCCTTTGAACTTCAACAACATTCTCGTTTTTGCAATACATTTCAAAATTGCTTTCCGCTGTTCAAACGATAATCTTGACTAAATTTTGTTGTAGCAACGCTAGCATAACGTAATGTGAGTCACATCTGTTTACAGGACATCATACGATAATCTTGGCTTCATTTGTTCATTGTTGATTTATCTGTCACGTAGCAATGCTATCATAATGTATGTAGATGTATATTTACAGAACATCATACTACACATTACTGTTATTTTTTCGGCCCAACTTTGAAATATATTGAATAGATATCTACTTAAAAGTGTATATTTTTTGATACCCTCGGTATATAGTTACCCAGCTTATTTGCTGAACACGGAAATGTGTCGAGAAGCGTGGAAGTTTTCTTTGGAAGACAAATTAAGAAAACAAAGAGGAAAGAATGAAATGTCTTAAGATGGGTGAGAAAGCGAGATGATACCTTGTTTAGGTATCCGGTATATTCCTCAAGTGTGTCATTTGTCTGTTTTAACACTCTAGCTCCATAAAATTAATGGCACTTTTGGACTTGGTTTCATCGCAGAGTACAAGCCAGCTTTCCCCTTTCGTCTATTTTAAACCGCGTGTACGTTCGAGTGTGTGTCTATCGGAGGGAAAAGTTTTGAAAACTCTCTCACATCGGATAATGTTACTCGAATGTTCCGCGCAGCTCGTTATTTTAGTTTCACCCTTTTCCTCCCCTCACGTTGAATGAAGAAAGCTTGCGTCAAAACTGCCAGCAGCAGCATCGGTTATCACCCTCACAAGGTAAAGTGTTTAATATCATTAGCGGTAATTCGTTTTTGGTCCAGTGCGGATGTGTAGAGGGCACCGCGCAACGTTTTTATATTCTCGCTCGGTTAACAGTTTTTGATTGAGTTAGAACCACCGCCAGAAATGGCTGGCCAATGGATGGAGGAAACGGTACGAATGCAAGTGACACTGCTACAACGTGGGTACATAAACTAACAAGGTTTCAGGTCATAATACCTTTACCATTTCAATCAATTATACTTTTTAGCAAAAGTCGTATATACCAGGGCCAAGATGTTCACTGAATGTGAATAGCATTCTACAGGATGGCCCGGAAATAGGTATGCAGTGCTTTATTTTCCTTTTTAATGTACTATATTGACACACATGAATGAATTATGTTTAACGCCCGTTTTTGCTACAGAGGCACCACAGGCGATGGACACTGATGACACATGAGATGAAATGATATATTGGGAAAGGATTTATGTTTAAGGAAGGAATCGTTTCAGGCCTAAGTTTAGGGTACCTCCCCGGCATTTTCCATTTATGAGGACTGAGGAAAACCTGGAGAAAACCTCAGTCAGGAAGGACGGTCCTGGCGGTATTCGAACCCCAGACCTCCCACTCACGAGTCCGAGACTTAACGACCTCGGCCACCCGTGGCGGTATATTGACACACAAATATTGGTATTGATATTGAATGTTTAATCTCTTGTGTATTCAAAAGAGTGAAAAGTATTTATAGGTGGTTCGGCTAATTTTAAATATGACACATCTTTATCAGTTTATATGATAATTCTAGTACTTCTTAGGCTTTCGCGGTTGATATTATAGTTAAAACAATTAAAATATCCCGGGCTATTTTGTCGAGGTCCATGGTTTAAATTACTACCATAGCTTTCAAAAACTTCTCCGGTTGGCATCTTCAGTGGACGGTGAACAACACCTGACTGTTAACAAGACGACAGTATTGATCGGTCTCTGTCTGGCTTTAGAAGACGATCGATATTATGTGTTCGGCGGAAGTGGAGGATGAGGAGAATGGAGGGGTGGTGGTTGTTTGTTTTTAAGAACCGGTTTCCAAGTGCTACTTAGATGATATCCGTCATCCCTATTAAAGTTGTTTGGATGCTGTTGTATTTCCAATGCTTCCCTCCTGGCTAGATTGAAAAAAACCTTGTGCTTTTGCAACCACTTTTGTTTTATTAAAGTTTATACCATGGTATTCATTTATTGCATGTTCTGCTACTGCAAATCGTTCAGGTTGATTCAGGCGCATATGTCGCTGATACTCCTCCAATCGTTTTTTAATCGATCTTCCGGTCATACCTATGTAAACTTTGCCACATTCACACGGTATTTTATAAATTCCCGTGGTGTGAAGGGGATGCCTAAGGTCTTTTGCATTATCAAGCATTTGCCCTAATTTAACAGTTGGTGGGAAGATAGATTGTATGCCCTTTTTCTTTAATATACGTGCTATACGCACAGCAGCGTCTTCTATTTTACCTCAGAACATCCTTGGGTTTTTTGTTTGAGTCCATGTTAGATGTTGCCGTTTGCTTAGGGCGAATGGCTCTGTCAATAATTTTGTTGTTCTATCCATTGGCTTTGAAAACATCGCGGAGATGATTTAATTCCTGCTTAAGATATTCCGGTTCTGTGATGATTTTTTCTCTGTGCATTAAAGTCTTGAGGCTGATATTTTAAATGTTTTAACTATATGATAATTGTTTCATTAATTATGAAAGGAGCAGGATACCACATAATTGGACGGCGATTACTTAATGTAATTAATGGTAAATTAACTCTGTCGGTGTCGTATATAATGTTGCAATTTTTATCAATATTGTAAAATTGACGCGGCTGATCAGGGCGACAGTTTATATTGCGAAACCTTACATAACTTAAGGAACCGGCGAAGAAGCCACGCAGTAATGAGCTTCTAGAAGTTTCTACAACAGATGGTTGGGCTTTGGACGCTTCCAGTCGCCGGAACTTGAGATTTGAACACATATGAAGATAGTTGGCGACTTTCAGATAACAATTGCAACACGCGTATTATTAGGAGAAAAGGGAAGTTAAGGCGTGAATTGTTAAAAGTAGTGGAAAGGGCCAGTTAATAAGTACTTCAGTAGTTAGCTATAAAGTGTCTCGATAAAGTGCACTAATTCGAGTGTATCTCTAAAGGCAATGTCGCGCCATGATTATGTATCGTTGCAAATCTGTTTGATCCCCTCGCGTCAGTTTACCGGGAACGAAATATCAATCGAATGTTCCGCGACAGGTTTTTCCCCGTGTTAATGAAAGGAGAAGTGTGAAGGCAAGCATTGTGTTCCGACAGTCAAGGTTCATTCCCGCATGCGCATACCACAAGTGGGTCAGTGTCGAGGACAGTAATTCACCAGTTCTAACGGTCTGTCTTGTTTTTCCGTATATCAAAGTAATAAACATTTTAAGAACAAATTACAGACAATATGTTGTATTTACAAATATCTCCCGATTCTCGGTCTTTGTCTCATCAGTTAGCAGAAATAGCGAAAATGCCCTGTTTCGATTCACTAAAGAAACATGTGAACGAATAAAGAAAAAAAAAAAAATACTGTGGGAAAGTGTTGAAAAAGTAGTTCCTTACCAGCACAGCAAAATGACAAGGTGCCCCATATTGTTGGAAGTACAGTTCAGGGAAGTCATCTCTGTTCTTGAGTCGTGGCAACATGTGTAGATAATTGTTAGCATCCACAGTTGTATCCCAGAAAACCGGTCCTATAACACTTTGCTGGATATTACACCGCACACAGTGACTATTGGCTGGTTCAGTTGAGATATAATAGTCACCTGAGAATTTTTACCTGCCAACTTTACACAACTATGTCTGTTAAATAACCCGACAACTTGAAACAGACTTCGTCAAATCAAATGATTTTATTAAGAAAGTCTGGTTGGTAATCAACTCGATTACGCATAACTTCACCGAATTGCAGTCAACGGTCTATGTCGTCCCCGGAAGGCCAAGTAGAAGTCTTGGATAAGGCATTAATTTCAATACAAGAACGTTCTTGGTGTGCACAGCTCCTGAGAAACACAACGCACGGATGTCAGATCTCATTTTCCTCTGTCAACGTCCAGATTTGTGTACATTTTTCACAGAACACGTTGCTTCAAAGTCTCTGATACGGTAAATTGTCGGAATTGTTGGTGGGGGAGTGCGAAATTCTTCTTGTCACGTTGTGCTCACTCTTTCTGCGTTTTCAGTTTTTCAGGTTGCTTTATAATCCATTTTCTGTTTTAATTTTCAGGCTCCCTGCCATGTTTTCTGTTAACTTTCCAAATATATATTTATATAATATATAAATGTCGCTCAATCTGTACTGTATACTTATTTTTGGGGCAACCTGTATTGCTGCAATTACCTCTTCCCGTTTCCTTGCTTACTGAACGGTAAACATAACCGACTTTTATATCACGGTAATTAATGTAAACATTAAAGTTTTGAGGATGAACGTGCTTTTTAATAATTTAATTAAGAAGTTGCTTCAGTTAATCATTTAATCGAATAATTAGCTGTTCATGTTTGTATAACAGAATATATAAGACAAAAATTGATAATACAACAAAACAAAAATAAATTTTGTTGTATTAAACATTGTAATTTTCATATATCTAACTTTAACTATAAATGGCATTAAAATTTTATATTGTTAATAAACACAATGTTATAAACAATACCAAAATGATTGCATCCTTTAGAGGAAATTTGAAACGTGGAACGCAATGACAAAGATTTCAAACTTACATGTAAAGACTTAAAACTTCTAAAGGCCTGATTTTGTTAACCTTAATAAACGCTACTTTTTCAACAACATATCTTTACTCAACCTCATAATTTTGATGATATTTCTTAAAGTAATTCCCGTTGGATGCAACGCATCTAACCCAGCGTTTCTTCCAGTCCTCAAAGACATGCTGGAACCATTTTTTGACAGAACTCCTCCGCAACCTTCACCACTGTTTCTAATGCTAGAAAATGCCTCCTCGAAGATTTCTTCCATTTGGGATAAAGGAAACAGTCACGCGGGGCGAAATCTGATCTATGGAAGGGGTGAGGGACATACTTCACATTGATTTTGTGAGATATTCAACAACATTTGCGATGTGCAGCTGTGCATTCAGCCTGTTGCAAAGAAATATGGCATTTTGCATGTGAGATGGCCTTGCAGAGTTTTGCAGGATATCCTTTTAGCATTGCCTAGTTACAGTTGTGTGTGCAGGTAGGATATGTCGGTAAACCATTCCTTGATTATCGAAAAATGAGTTGACATATCTTTCCCAGCAAATAAAACCAAATGATGATGGAGATTACACAGAGCGCTTTGCTGTTTGCTCTCAGGATAAAAATTATGTAATCAAGTTTTATCAGCAGTTACAGTTTTTTGTTCCTCAAGTGGCCACTAGCTCAAAAAGAACAGATCATCTTTTTCCCAACACTTCTCGCTTGCCTCCTTTATTTGAAAGAATTTCTCCCCTGGGATGATTGTCTAGCCCAGTTTCTTGATCATACTGCTATATCCAGTTTGGTCCCTTATTGTGACGTTATATATGTTTTTTTTTTATCTTCTTCCATCAAATATTTCCAACCTACATTTCAATTGCAAATCCTACTTCAGCGCAATTTTCTGCCACCAATCATACGTGTTTTCTTGCTCATCTGAGAGATTGCGGGGGATCAAGTGACTCACAGCTTTCTGACATAAAGATTTTCTTCAAGGACTGTTTTCACTTCTTCCTATCGAATATCCAGAGTTTCCTGAATCTAATGTTATAAACAGGGATGATCTTTTCGTAACATTTCCGTAATGTGCTGAAAGGTGAATGTTCTGTTGTAAGTGATATGAGTGCTTCTGAAATATCTTGTTTTAAATATACTCCAATCACTTCAGTGGAAGCAGAACGTTCTTTTTCTATGACGAAAAAATTTCTCTTTGACAAACAGCTAACTATGATAGTTGATACCTTGATAAAGCATCTTGTTACTTGTAACCAAGAAAAGTAAGCTAAAGAAATTATTAAGTATGTTAAATACCTATGAGTAATATTAATTTCTGTTTTCTCATTTAATAAATGCCTATTTTAATTATATAATATAACGTTTCAGTGTTTTAAGTGCCCTTTTGCCTGCCTATTTTAACCGAAATAAATGCCTGATTTTCCAAGCTTTGCTGGTAATACATAAGGAGAAATTACAATTTGGATTTTATTTTAATTAAGGGAAGCATTCGGGATTTAACTTTTGGGTACTTCCCCAATATTTATCATTTATGAGGACTGAGGAACACCTGAAAAAAACCCCAGTCAAAGAGGATGGTCCTGGAGGGAATCGAACCTTAAATCTGCTCACGAGTCCATATCTTAACGACCTCGCCCCCGTGATTTGCAACAAGTTCTTTGAGTTGAATATTAACAAGAGTTGCTATCAATATATCTTTTTACAAATGATCGATAAATGAAGAGAAAGTTCTCCTTTGGAACTTTCACCCTTTTCCTCTCAACTCTTCCACTTTCTGAGTCCACGGCTACCCTCTTTGTGGTCTCGCTAATGACATGCTGTGCCTCCCCTTTCATCCCCCCAAGATTTAAAAGAAAAGTGGGAAAGCTCTTTGGAAAACGTTAAGTAGGAAAGCACAGTTCAATATCCGTCCGCGCCCAGCTTGGCTTTTAGCACAAGTGGCTGAAGCCAGGTCACAGAAGAAACAGGCACAAAACTGGAACCAGGTCCAACAGCAGTCACATATTGTTCGTTAACCTTAATGTGTTACTGCTTTCTCCAAACTTTAGATAGCCTGCTATACATTCCCAGAATAGTTTGTTGCTATGTTCCGGCGTTTATCTGTTTGCAACTTGCTAACCAGATAACTTCAGCTGCCGAACCATTCATTGTTAATGTTTTCACCAGGTACTGAACTCCCATTTTTATTCTAAACCAACACGAGATAACGGCGGTGCCGTGGCTGAATGACTCGACTGCTAATCTTCCACCGAAGCGAGATGAAGGGTATTTTAATTAATGGTTTGGGCAGGATATTATAGCGTTTCAACTCCTATGCAAGTGAGGTTAAGACAAGACAGGTACATCTGTTTATAACTATTGCCAAAGAACACCATGTCCTTTTCATGAAAATAGACGATGATAAACATGATACCATCACATTTATGTCCATTAGTTTTAAGGTGTCTAGCAATTTGGAGGTTAAAGTATTTTTAAAGCTTTGTGCTTGCTTATGGAGAAGTTAAGTTCGATCTTGGATTGCAGTAGAAGCAAAGTGTTTAAATGTGACAGATGGAGCAAATTAGATCATTTGGTGGATTTCCTTGGTAATATAACCATAATAATATTTCGCCCATTGAAAGAGAGACTTAATTAATAAGCTTTGTCAAGGAAACTTTACCACTAGATCATGATTTGGATATAGAGAAAGCTGGTAAAATATATTTCGGTTTAGAATAATTGAAGCTTTCTTATTCAGAAGAGCTCTTGATATTGGCTGTAACTTTCTTGCACAAATAAATAAGTTAAATTGTATTTTCATTACATTTCCTTTTAGAGTAGGTCGGTCAAAATTGTTTGTTCTGCTTGCAGAGAGCATTGTATTTGGATATAAATGACAACCACATATAAAAGTCATATCTGTATATAGATGCATGAGTGTATAAATTAATTTTCCCCTCCAGTAATTACCTTAAAATAAATTGTGTGCATGTTACACTAATAAAAATACTTGTTAAGTTATTCTTATTAAAGTATGAGGCTGGTTTTCTAATTATTGCTCTTCTTTTTATTATTATTTATTTCACTGCGATGTTCGGTAATGGGGGGTTGTTGATTAATCCTTTTTTGCACATGGATGTTTTTATGTAAGTAGAATTCACATTATTTTATATTTCGTGTACGAATGAGAAATATTGTTTACAAATAATTTCAGATTCTTAAAACCCATAGAAATATTTTTAAACATAGGTAATGTCATATTCTGAACATAATGCTGTGCATAAATTTCGTATTTGCAGTATTTGGGCGGCGACGGCCGCCATTTTGCTTCTGCATTGGGGTCTGAACAGTGGAGTGGGTCTTGGTTGAATATTTTTTCGCTTCTTTGTTAAGTCAACAACTTTAATTATTATTGTCGCAAGAAACGTCAGTCCTATTCATAAACTGCTAAATTAACAGGTAGCCGTACCAAGAAATTGGGTGCGTTTCTAAGCCCGATCGTCGGCCTCACAATAAAAGTGGATATTCCAGCAGAGGACACATTTGAGATAGAATTGTTTAAAATATCAAGTACCAGGGTAATAAAATATGATAAATTGCAGTTTGAAGTACATATTTTTGAAATGTGAGTGTCCCCTCCACTTTTCGCAAACATGGAAATATTGAGCCTAACCAATAACATATAATGTGACATTTTAAATAATGTAATCACAAGTAACTAATGCAACATTATCGTACACAGTTGGTTTTACAATACTACAAGTTTTATTAAAGTCCGTCATTAATTAGAAGTACCAGAAAGGCATATGGTGGTCGAATAATATGGTGAAGTTTATAACTAATGATGTGGATGGTTTCTCTTAGGGAATCTTTTTCTCTGTAGTTCTCAGCTGCTCTTACCTCGCACACCTTCAGCTGCCCCATAACCCATGTACCTGTCAGCCAGTTGAAGGTAACTGTGACCATATTCCATTTGTTTAATTTGTAATTTACTTGATAAATTATTTTGTCTTATAAGAACAAACACTGCTGCAATATTAGGAAAAAACAGAATCGCTACTTTGTATCCAACAATTGAATTTCCAAGAGCATAGCAATGCCATTGTATTTTGCAGATTTTAAAAGCCAAATTGTGAAAACGATATTCTTTATTTATTACGAGGTTAGGTCCATAAGTTTCCGGACTCGCCGATAAGGATTATCGCCTGCACAAAATTCTCATCTGGTGTCATACCTTATATGTTAAGTAAATAATTGCAGCTCTAACTTACACTCCTCTGTGCTCAGTTGCTCAGATATAGCTGCATAAAAATGGCTACATTTAGAAGATTGTGACATGTTCAAAATGGAGTAACGAGCTGTTATTAAGTTCTTCACAAAAGTAGGAATTACTTTAAATGAAATTAAACAGCGATTGGACGATGTGTATGGGGAAGTATCCTCCTCATATTCCACCGTAAAAGAATGGGTCAAACTTTTCCAATAGTTCGAGAAAGCATTGAAGACGAAGAGGTGCAGGTCGACCCTTCGCTGTGCTGACTGCTGAAAACATCGCTCGCTCTTGTGGAAGGAGAAATTAATAGAAGACAGTGGGCTCAAAGTTACAAAAAATAGCAGTAATGTTGGGTCTTTCTAAAACAACAGTCCTTTGAATTATTCATCAACACTTAAACATGAATAAGGTTAGTGCAAGATGGATGTCTAGACTTCTTTCCTCAGTACAAAAGCAGCAACAAGTCATCGGTAGTCAAGCATTTTTGGAGCTCTGCCATGGCTACGAGAGAGAACTTCTGAAAACCATTGTTACAGGAGATGAAACTATAGCCCCCTATTATGATCCCTTGTCCAAAGAGAATCAATGGAGTGACGTAAACATGGCGAAGCACTGCCTCTAAACGCCAAGGTCACTCAGTCAACCAAGAAGATCATGACCACAATCTTTTGCGACTGTGAAGGAATATTCTTCATTGACTTCAAGGCGAGGAACACCACAGTAAATGGGGAGAACTATGCTGGCCTACTGCATAGACTACGTGTTTCCATCAAAGAGAAAAGACGATGAGTGGTGGTGTGTGCCTTCTTCACAACAACATGCCTGTACAGACAACTCTTTTTGCAAAGGAAGCAGTTAAAGAAATGTGGCTTCATGGAGGTCGGCCATCCACCCTACAGCCCAAATCTAGTTTCCAGGGACTATTTCGTCTTCTCAAAACACAAGAAGTACCTTCTTTGAAGGAAATTTAAGTGTGACGAAGAAGTGGTGGATTCTGTTTATGACCATTTTGCAGACAAGACTTCTGAGTATTTGGGCAGGGGGAGGGGTTGAAATATTAATTCAAAGATGTGAGAAGTCCGTTACAATAAAGGGTAACTATATTGAAAAGTGAAATATAGTGTTTGTCTGCATCATACCTAGAATATGGTTAGGCCGGAAACTTGTGGACCTACCCTCGTGTCAACCAGCTTTGATAAGATTCATAGAACATTCAAATTGTTCTAATACAAAATTTATGCCTATTAACTTTAGTGTAATATCAGTATACAATAAAAATATTTCGTTTTTGTTCATTAACAAGTTAATAACATGATGTAATATTGCTTTAATCAATTACGAGGACTGTCTAATGAAGAATTGATTATAATCGTTCTGAAATTTAGCACTGCCATACATTATTAACTTAAGTGTAATGTGAACGTGATAATAGTTTCATTGTTGTCACTTCCAGTTCCCGCCCGTAGGAGATGCGCATGATCCGACATGTTCACTTCCACCTAAAGCAAAATAATTTATAGAAAGTTTGTTCTTGCCTACAGCACAGCCCGAAGAAGGTCTAAAATGATAGGGGTTGTAATAAACTTCTAAGGAAGATGGACACGACCCTCTAGTTTGTGCTCTAACAGAAGATAACATTAACACTGTGACAGAGAATCATCGAATAACATTAAGAACACTGTCAGAAATTCTGAACATTTCACCAGGCAGCTGCAAAGTGGAACTTTGGGTTTTTTATTGTTGATTGTGTATATTCGCTTTTCTAAATCGTAATTGTTTTCAATAGTGGCATATTTTTATTGACATATATAAACTTCTTCATCCTAAATACACAAGTTAAGTCGAAACTTTCTGTTATTTCTCTCTATTTCAGTGAATGTAAAGATGATAACAAGGACTCAATTCATAAACATGGTTGCATTGGCCTTATATTTCATTTAATTAATAGCGTAACATTTTTATTGTTTAATCTCAATAATAATATCTGTAAAAATGTGGGTTTTCTTTTGTAATATTTATTGTTTACAGGAATCCTAATTTTTTTCCCTTTACTTTGAAAATTAAAGTAATTTCACTTTTATACATTTATTTCCTCATGTTTTTCTTTTGTTAATTACCTTTAGAGATTGTTATAATAATTAACACACAGTAATATCATAACTTATTTCATTAATGAGTAAGGGTTTAATATGGATTCTATATTCATTTTTAAGGTTACTCTACTTGCTGAGGAATTCCCTTAGTTTACGTAGCTTTTGTGTGACGGACATCCCCCCCTTCTTATTGTGTACACAAGGAAATTGAACAGCGATGAATGCGAATCGTTCAATGACAATGGTCACCAGTACACAGTTGACTAAGAAGGTTGAATGCCGACCGTAAAACTACCAGATCTGCACGTACTGAACCTCTCGACCTTTCAACAGCTGTAGAGAAAGTTAGTGGTCAATTCACCACTACTGTGCTTGAGTATCGTATATCAGACGGTAAAATCAAGTTGCCACTTTGGGGACTCGCTATTATTCCGCAACATGTGGCAATTTAACTACCAAACATTCGGAAATTGCACGTTTGTCTGCAGACGGTGGCGGTCGGGTCTTCAGGTGGCAAGAACAATGTGTGTGGAAATGCTCACCAAATCACGAGCAATGAATTTTAAATAGGAGGCATACTTTAGTATTAATACCTAGCTTATATTAGAGTTTTATAAAGGAGAGAGGGTTACCAGAAGTCTGATATTCATAGTATAATAATTTTCAATAACTTAAACTATGTGAGAAAATTCAATGTAAAAAGCAAATGTTGCAAAACAGTATGTCGCTTTGTGAGATCGCTCTTGGCCTTAGGCGATAGACGTAAGATGAATACAGTGGATTGGTGCCCCTCGCAAGGAAAGGCTATAACAAGGGCTCTTTTGTAAGTTAGAGAAGATATTAATGCTATAAGGACAATGGAACATTCCTAAGGAGACGTTGACGCAGTGTTTCTTGCTTAGCGTGACATGGACATGTGAAGCTCAGAAGCCCACCTATTCAGTATTTTAATGCGGTGAGTTTGAGCGGCGTCGAAAGAGCTTTGACAGACAAATCAGATCCTCAGATTTCAAACGATAGGAATCCATGAGTTAAGTCATGAAGCCCCGTAGCGCATCGTGGGCCAAGTGGTGACTTTTTTGAAATGAATATAAAAGGGGAAACTTCCCCGTGAAGTGGGCATTCTTCAGTATACCGTTCGGGCCTTCAGTTCACGCATATTCCAGATTTCAGTCCGGGTATTCAGTGACGTATATGGTGACTTCAGTTCAGGCAGCAGACGCATTCTAATATTTCGAATTAAAATTAAGGTTATCCAATATTTAAAACAGTTTATGATTTAGAAATAATCGCTTAATAATTGGTAAAATTTCCATTTGGATAGATAGTATAGTTTTTCAGAAACAGCTTGTATTCTGTTGAGATTCAACACGAAAAGTATCATTATGCCTCTTAACTGTCCCTAACGAATAGTTGTTGAACGTATAAGTTGCAGATTCGTTAATTAAAATGTTAACTATAATGAAAACCTGCTTGCTGGTTTCAAACATGAAATTCTAATATTTATCACCAAAATAAAACATAATTATTTAGAAATGCACTGCCCTTACCAAAATCGTAAAATTTTATACCACTTTGCACCTTGTACTCCGCCATGGGAGGCCGAGGTCGTTAATGCGCAAATTCTTGAGCGGTAGGCTTCACTATTGCCTCAAGGACCAACCTCCCTGATCGAGGTTTTTTTTTTCAGATTTCTCTCGTTCTTCATAAATATCAAATGCCGGGTAGGTTCCCTAAAATTAGGCCTGGAATACCTTCTACCTTATAATTTCATCTCATGTATCATCCGTGTTCACCGCCTGTGATACCTCATCAGTTACACGGGCGTTAAACATTAATAAAAAAAATCGGACTTTTATATGTTTGGCTCAATGAAGAAATTCTTAGGCGGGCCAACGCTTTAGTTCCGACGAAGAAGTGCAATCGACTGTGTGCAGGTGACTATCTCCCAAAAGATGGGGCTCTGTGAACAAGGTATATTGAGACTAGTGTCATGATGAAAGAGTTGACTCCTTTATTGAAAAGTAGGTATGGGATGTGGCCTCATTTTATATGAATTATTTTGTCTTGACGATTAAACTTTAAAAAAAAAAGTGTGTTACTTAATGACCCCACTCTTCGTATATTTTACTCTGTCAGTGGAGAACAACTTTGAACTGGTTCAGCCTATTCAGTGATGGATATACTAACCTTGAAGATAACCCATACTCTGTACGACCTTCTGATATAGTTCTGCACACTGCTCACTTAGAAGAATCACTGACCAGTACTTGTCATTTAAGATTTGATGTCTCCAAAACAACATGAGCTATATATCAACTCCACAAAATGTGTAAATGTCGAAGAGTAGGTCCATATGAACTTGCAGACAAGTTGATATTTGTAAACAGCTTAAATGTCCCTTAGACGACCAATTCTGAAATATATTTTGACACGCAATGATAAAAGTTATTGTCCTTAATTCTGGGAAGAGAAAGCAACCTGTGCAAAATAACCTCTGTCAGTGATTCGTCACAGTCGTTTTGGGCAAATGATGATGTTTGCCCTTTGGTGGAGTTAGGAAGATGTTCACTTCGAGCTGATCCCAAACGGTGATGGAAATGACGCTTATTAACAGTAGAACGCTCATATTTTCACTGTTTTTAGAGGTATACTTCTATGATTTTGTAACTTTTAATTCCTTTCAACGACGTTTAGCTCACCGATAATTTTGCATTTAATATGTAACTTTTTAAAATAATAGCAACTTTACCAATACCGGGACTGCTTCCTTAAACACGTTTCTTACGACGTGTATTGCATAGTTGTAACCGATAATAATCATCACTACACAACAAACATATTTAAAATTCATTATAGCGTAGTGCGTGAGTCATTATCAGCTCTTATATCCGTGTCTAAAATTTCGCTTTCATTTTCACGTAGCTTTCATCGACTACTGTCACCATCACTCATGACTGATTATAGGGACAAAGGAACAGCTAAGGTCGCTAAACGCAAGACATGTCAAATAGATTTATGTAAGAAAAACAAAACCAAAGACATTTGTACGACATGTAAAAAATTTGTATGTGGTTCTTGTATAATCAAAAACTCGGCAAAAAGTGTCATACTAATATCTCTGAGAATATTTCAATGTACCACCTTTCTGTATAGATATAAACCATATTTGTATAACCTATGTCTTTTTGGTACAAATAATTTGTTGCTACATAGTACAGTAGACCCAATTCGTATAATAAAATATTTCTTATTTTTGAGAAAACATGGGCTTAACCTAAATTAAAAATAAATAACTCTATTTATTAAAAAGTATTTAAGCTGTGATAACCTATAAAAGATGAACAAAAGAATGAACGAACAAATGTGTGAACTCATCATTGAATTACCAACAAATTAAATGAATAGACAAAGGGGCCAGGGGACATAAAGCTCTAAACATAGTAATAAGTAAGCAAAGACCATGAACATAAAAATATCTGACACCAGAAGTTCGATTCAAGCTGGACGAACCTGATTCACAGCTCAGACGCCATATTGTTCCCTACAGTCGTCTGGTAAGTAAGAAATTTCATCGTCCGGAGTCAGAAACACTTAAATATGTGATACGAAGCAAACCCTAAGTATATACAAACTCACTCCGGAAGCTAAATGCAAACTGGATGCGAACCTGGCTTGCAATTTAGAAGCAAAACCGTTCCCTCTATACCTTCACAGTAGACTAGAAGGTGATAAGGAAAACATTCCACAGTTTTCATTGAAAAAAATATTAAAAATGCACAGGAAAGTAGTAGCGGTCAATTGACTGCTAAAGGCGTTCTGGTGTTAAGGGACGACCTCAACGCCGCCTCCGGCAGCAATCTACCCCAGGAGCTACGTCGCTTCACCATGTGGTTAATGCTAACATGCATGGAGAGCTGGTTAGAGCGGTCCGCGTTAATGTTAATCGCTTCAGCACCCCGGTAAGTGAAGGTTAGTAGAATGCTAGGCGAGCGCGTCAAGGTGAATTCCGGATGACACTCATGACGCGAGCCCTGAATACTTGCCGGGGTTGGTGGCATGCAATTTCAAACTGGGTTACATAGGTGGTTAACATGTTAGAGTTGGTTGCAAGCGTTGTTAATGTGAGTAATCAATGATGTCTACGTTAGCAATTAGTGTACATGCAGTACTTAGCCCAGTTGAATTACACCGTACGATTTGCAATTGTTGTCCGTGTTTATACTACGGTCAATAAACAAGGAGTCTGCTTCAACTTCCAAGTAGCTGGTGAGAGGATTCAGAAGATCAAGAAAACCATCATCTTGTCATAATGTGCTGCGTGAGTTGGTGGAATTTTACCAAAAGAGGATACAGACAACGGCCAGTGTGTAAAAAAAAATCATTAAATCTGTGGTAAAAGACCTGAACATCACTCGAGCGTTGAGCAAGATTTGACACCAGCTCTCGGATCTGGCTCTAGAGAACATTTCTTCATTATACTGCTGCTCAAAACTGGTCTAACGGAAGCCCCAATCTCAACCCATTGGACTCTAGCTGTGCGCCATCGCTTGAAGGTGTGACATGTACCCAATATTCAGACCCTCAAACATTTCTTACAGGCAGCAGTGTCGGGTTTCCCTTCGAGGACGGTGTGTACTCTCCTTGATCAATGGCGAAACAGATTTCATTCAACTGTGAGAACAAAAATCCTTCACGCGGGAGCTGCGTAAACTAAGCAAATTCCGCAGCAAGTTGAACTTGTTAAGGTTATTACAGAGCACTAGAACAGAGAATGAAGTAAAAAACGAATAACGCTAATTGAAGATATGGATACGGTGGTAGGTCCATAAGTTTCCGGCCTAACCATTTTCTAGTTATGATAAAGACAAAAACTATATTTCACTTTTCAATATAGTTACACTTTATTGCAATACACTTCTCATATATTTGAATTAACATTTCAATCCTCCCCCCAAAAAAAATTAGTCAGGAGTCTTGTCTGCAAAATGGACATAAACAGCATCCATCACTTCTTCGTCACACTTAAATTTCCTTCCTCGAATGTCGTTCTTGTGTTTTGAGAAGGGGAAACAGTCACTGGGAGCTAGATCTGGGCTTTAGGGGGATGGCCGATCTCCTTGAAGCGCGCTATCGTGAAGAAGGCGCACACCACCACTCAGCTTTCCTCGCCTTTTCTCTTTGATGGAAACACGTAGTCTGTGCAGTAGGCCAGCATACTGCTCCCCATTTACTGTGGTGTTCCTCTCCTTGAAGTCAATGAAAGGATTTCCTCACAGTCTCAAAAGATTGTGACCATGATTTTCTTGGTTACTGAGTAACCTTGGCCTTTGGGGCGGTACTTCGCTAGGTTTACGCCTGCCACTGCATTAATTCTCTTTTGGACAAGGGATCATAGTAGAGGACCTTAGGTTCATCTCCTGTAACACTGGTTTGCAGAACTTCTCTCTCGTTGCCACGACAGAGCTCCAAAAATGCCTGACAACAGATGACTCGTTGCTGCTTTTGGACTGAGGAAAGAAGTCTAGGCACTAACCTTATTCCATATTTCTCCTTCTACAACAGCGATGTTTTAAGGATTGAGCACCTCCAAGGGCCGACCTACACGCTCTTCGTCTTAAATGCTTTCTGAACCCATTCGAAAAAGTTTGGCCCATTCTTTTACGGTAGAATATGAGGATGCTTCCCCATATCCACCGTCCATTTCATTTGGAGCAAGTCCTTCTTTTGTGAGGAATTTAATAACAGCTCATGCTCCATTTTCAGCTTGTCACAATCTTCTGCACATAGACTTCTTTATACAACTCCACTGAACACAGTGGAGCGGAAGTTACAGCTGCAATTATTTACTTAACAGATAAGGTATGACACCAGATAAGGATTTTGTGAAGGCGATCATCCTTATCGGCGAGGCTTTGGCTTATGGACCTACCCTTGTATGTATTTAATAAAAAAAACATAACTTTCAGACTTAAAATTATGTTTTTTCCATATTACTGTTTTATTTACCTGTTATATTATTCACTTAACATTTTCAGTTGCTCTTAGCTGTATAACAACTTCATTTAACATTTAAGCTACATAGTTAATTTTAGACGTAAGATTGCTTATTTTTCTGTGTTCCAAAACCGTTGTGTTTTCTCCGCCTGCATTTATTGTACACTTCACACTATCGAGATTGATGTAGCATACACACTACCGCTTAAGATTTGTACATCGCTCCGTATCGCTGCAGTATATCCGTAAATTCGCTTTTTAAAGGCGCAGGAAGACCGCCGTCCATAAGGGTAAGTTCATGCACATGCGCAGTCTATTTCCCCCATGCTGCTTCACATGACACCAACGAGTTTATCGCTTGGCGACACACCTAATTGTTCATGCTAACAGTAACAATCCCCCAGTACCCCCGATTTTGCTGATTTTCAGAAACTATTTTTCTTCGTTTATTTAAACGGTTTGTACCGAGTTTCGTTGATAAAGAACAAAAATTGTGACGACAGAGCAATTTTTAAATGTTCGGTTTAGGTTAACCCTAGCCCCTAACGGTCCAATTTTGCTAGTCAACAAAGTAGATGAATCGTTTATTAATTGATCGTATAAGCCGAGTTTCGATGAGAAAAAACAAAACATATATATACATTTTATTCGTCGTTATTTATGGTGTCTAGGAAGTAGGATCGATGAAGTTTAGAAGAAATGTTTCAAAAATCTTTTCCTCTGTACAACCTTCTGAATTCGCTAAAAGGGAGTCATTTTGTATAATTATCGGTGACACACAGAAATTATGCTAAAAATATTAAAGGACAATGTTGTTCATCATAACTTGTGTTGTTGGTGGTAAGCTGTTGTTAATGGAGAACTAACATTAGATAGTTTTATACTTTGTTTTTCAAACGATTTATAAAGTTGGGTCTGAATAAAGGGTATCTATATTTAGTAGAAAAAATTCCCCTATAGAAGCGGAAGTCTGGCTTCTTGCCCTTTTAAAGTGAACATCAAGGTCTTCAGCTTTGGTTAATTGTATAGCCTTTGTTATACTGTGCTTTCTTGCCTTCCTTTTTATTACCATTTTTTCTACTTTTTCTTTCCTTGATAATTAACTTTCTATAAGCTTCTTAGGTACCTCGTTTGTATCAGAATTTAATTAAATATCTGTAATTAATTTATTTCTTTCTATTTCGCTTTCTCCATTTTTACTCCATTTGACCCTTAATCGGTTTTATAGGGATAATTGATATTTATGCTTCGTGTTTTTATGTTTTGGATTATTTTCTCAGTTCCTTCATATTTTATTTAAGCAATGCCTTATTTATTTCTCCTCTTTCCTTCTTCTAGCAACTTTCTTGTGTTACTTCAATTCATTTAGTTTGTATATATATATATATATATATATATATATATATATATATATATTTGCCTACTACTGCTTTGTGCTGTGTTTTGTAGATTCATGTACGGGAGTGTATACAAAAAGTTCTTTACATGGGGAAAAGAGAAACATGTTAGTTCAACTAATAAAAAAAATATTGTTGACATATTTTTCAGAGCTGGTAAATATATAATATAACATTTATTGATTATAAATATGGTAAGCAATTTAAAATTTAGATCCTTAGATTTGTTTACTTTACAGGTCGAAGATTTGTACATATTCGATGCTCTGGTGCGTATTGCAAAGTTAAAAGTATGGTGAAACTGGAAGAAATATTTTACGTTTTATCTTTTGGTGAGAGTTTTGATTTCTGGAAGGAGTGTTTAGTGGGGTATAAGGTGAAAAAAATCAAATGTGCTTTCTAGATCCGGCATTAATCGATTTATGATGGAAGCACTTGGTGATAGATATTTACTAATAAAGGTAGTTTTGCCTTTTGGAATTTTTGGGGCTTATAGGCACCATGAATTACACGATTTGCTTGTTGATGTTGAGATAGAAGGCTCTATTTTGGTAGTTCGTATTTGAGATACGAAAAAATTATAAACCACGTACATTTATTATTTTATTCAATGTTTTCAAGATAATGAAAGTTAATTTATTATGTTTAATTACTTACATTGTTGTTATAGTTTCAAAACATTTGTTTAATAAAATGATTCTCGTGTTTGAATGTTGGTATGCTTGTTAGGGCGAAGATTTTAGCTTTTTCTTACAGGTACATTGTTTGAAATTGTGTTGTGAAGGCAGCGATGACTTCAGGGAATACTGGTTGCTAGGTAACCAGTGTCAGAATTAGACTAATTGTGTACGATTTATAGCGTCATAAGAAGCGTGTATTAATGATAGGAATATTATTCATTTCGAAATTAGATACAGTCTGTTACATCGCTTCCTGAAATATTTTTGAAAATATTAAAATAACATTTTGTTCCTTGCTTCCTTTGCCAATAAATGGTTTTCTTTTCTTCTACGTTTTCCGTGTGTTATGTCGCCCCCTTTTCCGTTTCTCACCCCCTCTACTGATACACAGTTTGATCACGTTGCCTAGCAACCACTTGCTAGCTGTCTAATGTTTGTTTTATGCCTATAGAGCGCCCAGGGTTAAGAAAAGACTACACGTCTTATGGCCAGATAGCCCGATCCACTTTGTGTTTACGTGCAGTAACGATTCGTCCTCGAAAATATGGTCAATGTCAATTTAACAGCCAATATGTGAATTTACAAGCACGAAAAGGTACAAAAAATGAGAAACTGAATAAAGCTGATGCTCCGCAACATCAGTAAATCATTTTTTCCATATTTTTGGTGCTTAAAGAGTTGTGGTTAGAGGTTGCTCCGAGGTAAATGGTGATGAGTTAGATATCCACATATTCTCTTTCATTTTTTCCATGTGAGTCATGCAAAAGCTTCTTCAGTTAACGTGTTCATTACCTTCCACATGAGAGCCTTGTAATAAAGTCTAACGTGACCGACAGAGGGCGATTCTAACATAAATTCATATGGTTGCGTCCTATTTCAACTAAAATTAAAAATACATTAGGTAATATTTTCTTTGCTCCGTTTTGAAAAACACTCCCTTTTAGCGAATTCCGAAGGTATGTATCTTTCGCGGTTGTACTCGTGAAAGGATTTTTTAATCATTCTCCATCGATCCTATTTTCTAGGCATCAAAAGTTTTCTCAATAGAACTCTGCATATGCCATTGAAATAAATTTAGGAATATATTTTCTGAAAATCAGCGAATTCAAACTAATATGAGTGGGGTTTACCTGAAACCCCAATTTTCAAAAATATTTTTGCAACGAAATTCTGTATATACAATTTAAATAATATTTTAAAAATCAGGGAA
Source organism: Metallyticus violacea (assembly GCA_030762175.1). Taxonomy (NCBI): domain Eukaryota; kingdom Metazoa; phylum Arthropoda; class Insecta; order Mantodea; family Metallyticidae; genus Metallyticus; species Metallyticus violacea. The sequence continues at coordinate 14,249,746 of CM060833.1, read as the reverse complement.
ATAAATTATTTGGATTTATTTATGGTTATTTTTATTTATGGACGCTCTTTTAACATCTCAGGTCATCAGCGTCCCATCCAACTCAGGGCGTGAAACGGCCGACAAATTTTGCTCAGAGGCCTCTCTTTCAGGCTTGAGGTTCTTTTTCGTGCCGTAAATGTACGACACGGGATCCACGGCTTTACTTCCCTTCCGAAGGAAGCCATACTTCGCATTTTTACGCCCCGAAAAAATCCATCGGTTTTTACTGGGTTCGAACCCGCGATCTTGGGTATAGGAGGCAAGTATGGTAACCACTACACCACCAGGACCGACAAATTATTTGGAGTGGGGGTGGGTATACCTGAATATGTATAATTGTATATTTTCAAAGATGTAAATTTTCAAACTTTGTGTATGCAACATTCCAAGTTGGAAGATTTCTCAAAATGCTACATGACCCCCATTGCGCACTCAGTACAACTCATAACGATGATGCAATTCAACTATGCAAAGAATGCTGCGGCTCACTCCACAGGTTAACTTTAGTACTTGATCTTTCACACTCGAGGGAGACAGTGGATTTTCCCTTGTCCAAATAATGCAGTTGTGAGTGTTTACTCTCTTGCTGACATGTCTGTAAATAACCATTTGTTTAAGAAGCTGTCACCATCTTCCATCCGTTGGCACATCATTGATGCAAAATTGAAGCAAGCTTTGTGATCTTCATGGCGTAAGACTTGTAGACGTTGTAAGTGATATGGATACAGTTTCAGGTACTTTGGAACAATACAGAAACACGTATATGGTACATTCTCGCCTTTAACTTTTGGTAGGGCTTCTTGTCATGGCTTCAGAGATAGCTGCTTCTCATACTGTGTTTCGCCTGCATGCTTTATAACACAAAAACTGTTTCTACAAATGTTCGGTACCACAGCATCGTGGAATCGTATTTAAGTACATTACGCATGCCATACTCACTAAAATTCTCTTTGAACTTTTTAGCAATCTGAAATTAAGTATACCAAAGAACGCATTTCGCTCGGTTATCTATGATTTTCATTCTTATCATATACGAAAACTCCCATCTTTTAAGCCAAACATTACCAGCAATAAGTTTTGCCCACCATCATATTAGCTTTTATAATAATATTTAATATTATCCATATCTAAACGGATCACTCTGAATTATTTGTTTAGAATCTTTGAATTCTTTTCATTAATTTTTTTTATTTCGTTCAAAATTTTTCATAAGTTAAGACATTTGTTGTTATGCATTTTATTTTATTTTGTATACATACTTATTAAAAAATAAATGCTCATAGAAAAAAGTATGAATTTGCTTAATTATTATTATAAAATATTCAATCTAATAATATAAAAAACTCATTAGTGAGATATCACACATTAATAGACATACTTATCAATTTCTAATTTCAGGCTATTAATTATAATTACTATAATTAATAATAATTCTAAAAACGTGGTTTATCTTTTGTGTTACATATAGATTGCTAGAATTCTAATTTTATTTCCCTAATACCACACAGTAATGCCAAAACTTATTTCATTTCATTAATTAATAAGGTCTAATTTGGATATTAATTTTTAAAGTTATTCAACTCACTGAGGAATTCGCTTAGTTTACGCAAGTTTTGCGTGTCGAACTCGTTTGTTTAAATTGCAGTCGAACTAAGAATTAAAACATTGCAATAAAGACAGTAAGTAGTGTTTCAGTTTCGTGCCTGTCAGTGTTGATTTTATAGGCGAAACTCGTGTTCAAGATATAAAATTTCTCTCTAACCGTCACGAAGAGCCGCCTTTGGTAATCGAACCCAGGCTGGAGCGCTGGGAGGGGACACGTCCCAGTTACTATGTTATCTTCTCGTGTGTTTATTAAGGGGCTCTCCGGTTTCTTAATGAATTGCAGAGTGTCGCGTGACTATGCTGTTCCCGAGGGAATTCCCCGCTCTAGAGCTACACTGTACGCTCATGTAAGCGTTTCTCAGGTCACACAAGTGACTGTCATTTATTTGGCGACAACTTTGCACGCAATGAACAGAGCGACGGAAAACTCAGATCCCTTTTACATTCCAGATTATTAATACATTTTGTTTTCTGGACCATGTTTTGTTGGGAATAATAAGAATATCGTAATGTAACTAATGCCGACCTACTTTTAGAACTGAAAGGAGAAGTATAGCGGTACTGGAATAAAACAATTTAAGATTGGTGCTGAAATGTAGCTTGCTGCAAAGTAGCTTTGCATCTCTATTTTATAAATTACAACTGAAAGTAGTAGTCTTGCTATATCACACAATTTATTAGAGTAAATTTACGAAATTATTCAAGCAATGCAAATTACTTGCTATTAGTATAAATAGTTATACTACACGAGGGTAAAATTAATTCCTGGCACTTTATTAACAACAGTAGGATCTGAAACAAGAGCATTCTTCGTAACGGGGCGTGCACAATTCTTCATGGATTCCTGACATCCCCTCACTGCTGCGAAAGCGCCATCATTATTGCTGTCTTCATCAGGTGACTCACTCTTTCCAATAATTCAATGCATATTTCTACCTTACTGTTTAAGAAGTCGTCCACATATCGCTCTGCAACAGCCGATGATCTCCAACCACCAGTTTCTTTAATTTCAGTTCATCTCCTCCAGCATCCACAAATAATGTAGCAAAAGTTCTCCGAAAAAAGTCCAGTATAACTAAAGGGGTTGTCCGGTTTCAACAATTCTGCAATTTTCTTCCCAAACATCCTATTGCGTTAATACAAATTGACTGCACTGTACATTCCATTTCTGTAATTCACAAATAAACGATTGTGTGCAACGTGTTTCGTACGCAGAGAGACAAACTTTCTGTAAATTCTCACCCAGTTTTCCTTTTCATCCACAGCAGTAAACTTTCTCACCTGGTGATTTTTGGTCTTTGGAACTGAAACAGTGAATATATTTTCTTTGTCTTCTATATCGTCGAGTCCCATTTTTACAAGTTCATCTCTGAGACAAGCGTCAGCGACGCCCATTATTACACCAACCTTTATATCTAAATATTCTGCATCAGGAGATTCCACCAAAACTTACCTATGTCCTCTTTTGTAAAAACGCTGAACTTTTTTGCTACATATCCAACAGATTTTCTTTTTAAGAAGACGATCAAATTTCAAAATTTCGAAATATCTGCACTATGGCTCAGATATAACGAAGACTTTAACTGAAATCAATATACCATAATGTTGAAGATTTCATTACCTTCCATTTCTCCAGAAAATACACCAACGTAACATTCTGACTAATTGTCCGGATATTTTCCTTTTTGCACCAAGCTGTGATTAAACCACGTTCTAGCTCAAATCGTTTTTTAGATTTCTCAGGCAGCAAATCATTTCTTATACTAGTCGCCGCTTCAACCTTCTCGGGTGGAGTTCCTTCAAAATATTTATCATCTCCATTAAATTTCATTATACTTTTCAATTAAGCGTTATATTAAATGTTTCAATGAAATCAACGAAACACTGACTCGTAACTAGACAAAGGTATGAATAAATGCCAATCGATTCGATATTTCTAGTTCTCGTTATTTTTTAACTTTCTAAATTAAAATAAATTACAATGCTTTAAAAATAAATTACACTACGATATGATAGTATAAAAATATTTTGTATCATACTTGTTCAAAGTCTCATCGCGTAAACCTTGGGTTGCGACCAATCACAATTCGTGCCTTTCAACCTTATGTTACACATTCATAAAAGTACTGACGTTTCGATCAATATCACAAATATTACGTGATGCAAGTTTCAGGAGAGTGATGCAATTGCAGTAAGCTGCTTAGATTATTTTCATGCGGCAAGGATGTTTAATTTTTCTCTAGTTGGATGCGGTTAGGTTGGTATAATGACGCTGTATTATTTAAACTGCGCCAGGAAGAGGTTTGCAGTTACGTCACATGGTTAAAAACTAATGAATTGCTTTCTTGGCCGGAGAATTCACAGACCACACTGCAGCCAAACCACAATAACCACTTCAGTCCCGTCTATCTCATTACTGCCTTCTCTCTTTGGGCTGAAAGTTGGGGGGGGGGGTTTCTTTCGGCTTTACCCTTGGACCTCAGGGAGAGATAGTCTGCCTTGCCAAGTCTAAAAAGTACAGGCAGCTTTTAAACGTGATAGAGCACTGGATATTTTAAATCCGAACCTCGCATAAAAATACGAATCGATTTGTTTTGCCTTCTTACATGATAAATAGTACAAATTATTCTATTACATTTTTTTTTTCATTTCCTGAGTACCCAATCAATTTATTTTTTCCATAAAAGGGTAGCAAACAAAGTTTTCCCCTTTGTATACAACTTTTTTTTGAATAAAGCTAATTGAAGATTATCCGCATTTTAGGTCTACTAAAAACGTTTTATTTATCCCAGTTTCTCAAAGTATTCCCCCCTGGCACTGTATGCAGCGTTCCATCCTTTGGAGTCAATTCTGCAAGCATCCACGCCACTCAGTGTATGGCACCGCAGATAACTCCTGCCCGTATGCTGCAACCGCTTCCTCGGGGTTATGAAATCAGAGACCTCACAGTAGGGAACAGGAAGAAATCGCATGGTGCCAGGTCGGGACTATAGGATGGATGACTCATTAGCTTTGCCTCAGATCCTTACAGAAACTCCATTGTTACATTAGCTATATGAACTAATGCATTGTTATGATGCAACAAAATGTCTTGTCTTTAGACTCCGTTCTTTCTGAAACACTTCCGGAAGGCAAACTCTGTGTACCAATAAGTAGTAACAATTTTCCGATTTTCGAGTGCAAAGGTTGCTACATGATTACTAGGAAAGAAGCAAGGGGAAAGAATTTTCTTTTCCAGATTTCTTGGCTTCTTGACTTTGATGGATGGTTGGTCATCAGGGAAAACCCAGATGGAGCAAGTTTGGGTTCTGTATCAGACTGATATATCCATTTTTGTCTCCCATAACAATATCTGAAACATGGTGAGACTTTCCACTGGAGATTCTCTACTTCAGACAAATTATGGGACACCAATCTTGAAGAAATTATTTTTACACGAAGGTACTCATGAACGATGGTTGAAAACACCGGCAACTAATCGCTAATGCCGGCTCAGTGTCATTGTTGGTTATTCTTGTATCTTCCCTGATCATTGTTTCCACAGGTGATATTCTTCTCGATCACTACTGTTATTGGCTTCTTACTCTTCTCTCCACCTTTAAGAGATTTCCGCCTCCTCTTTAACTCTCTAAAACATGAGGGAGAAACATCCCCAAAAGCCCCCTCCCTCCTCAAACGCTGAAGTGACTGCGTTTCATTTAAGTCACATTTGAAATCGTACAAGATCATCGCACAAATGATGCTCTCTCTGAATCTCAATTGCACTTAGAAAAACGTTCACACTTTCCAGAATTAAAACATAAAACGCAGGAAAATGAATAACTCAAGAGAGTTGTGCTTGCGCAACACCAGTGACTCAATAATTTCCACCCAGCAACAATGTTTTCCCTAAAGGTGGCCATATTCCATGGGCATAACCCTCGTGTTATTTCAATTACGGGCAGGTAAGCTGGGCTGCGTAGTGGAAGAAGCCCGTCAAGAACAATTATGTATTTGCAGGTAGCAGCTTGTAGTTAGACTGTGGCAGACTTTGTCAGTGTGCAGGACACATTTACAAATGGAGACCATATGTTTTGGTTCTTGCATAAATAATACCGACCATTTTTGGAATATTTTTAACGGCATTGTTAGTTACTTTTCATTGCGGTTCTGTGAGCACATTTAACCTTCTCACAAAACCTTGACCTTGATTGAAATTATGTGTGTAGATACGTAAAACATGTATATACTTTGGGTGTCACCAACTGAATTTTTAGCACACCTATTTATATTTATGATGAAAATATTCCGAGCTTCTTCAAATAATCTTTCCTATCCAAATTTCTCTTTGCATGCTTTTTAGTCCATTGGTCATTAGTTTCACGAAACAAGCCATGAGTCCATATACTGCAATGTCTTTGACGTCAAGGTTGAATACAATCGCCATTGGCCACATCACATTTCTCGACGAGAATGATCTTATGGACTTGTCAGAAGGAGGGTCAATAAATCATAAACCGATATTTTGTCATAGATGTGAGGCTGTCACTGCAATATCCATAACTGAAAACGTGAAATATTTGTGACAAAATATTGCCCTCGTCACAGTTAAACTGCTACACTGTATTTGCGATCTGTTCACAATACAGACATTTCTCTATCTGTAACATTCTTAGGATGGTTCCTAATGTAAACAAAACAAATTGCATCCATCCGCCAAAACAATTTAGTTTCAAACGATATTATTCATTAATAATTATAATGATATTAACAATGAGTCAATAGTTGAAAGGATTTTTTATGGAAACTGACTAATAATTCTTATTGACCACTCTCACTTCAACTTGAAGATGTCAGTTCACCTGATGAGTTCACTAATCTATCGACAATAATCTCACAAAGGCGTCCATTTTCCAAAAGTTATTTTCTTTCACTATACTCATTGCACTTTTTATTCCAAGTGTGAAACATTTTTCGGTAACAGTTCCGAATGCTTTATCCAATACATATACCGCTTTTGCACGCGGTAATAGTTCCACCCGAATTCAGGCACACTTAAAAGTAATAAAAAGAATTTGAGAAATACCTGAACACACTCATTTTGTACAACATGTTGTAGCCAGAAATGTAAAAACCTTTATAGTTATAAATACAGAGGGGGCCAAAACAGTGTATACACACTGTAAGCAAAGAAAAAGCTGTGTTAAAATAATAAAAAGAGTTCACACAAACAGAAAATGATGAGCACTATTCATCTTAGAGTTTTACAGTTACAACAGTTGCTCATAATGCCCACCATCGACGTCGATATACTTCTGAGTACGTTGAACTACTGATTGAGCAACGTTTGCGAAAATGTCCTCAACGATTGCAACACATGCCGTTTCAATTTCTTCCCGAAGTGCTGCCAGTGTAGCTGGTCTGCCCAGACCTGCCCTTGTGAACATCGCATACAGCACCATAAATCTCAAATTTGTCTCGAATGCGTGCATTTGTTACTCACGTTGGCGGTTCTGTTCTGTACACACGTCTCCATTGCCTTTGAACTTCAACAACATTCTCAGTTTTCCAATATCACTTCAAAATTGCCTTCCGCTGTTCAAAAGATAATCTTGGCTGCCCACTACTTGTACTGCAGTTCAATAAGTAATGAAATAATAAATGGTAATAACAATAATTATAGCACCAACAACATACATAAATAAGAATAACTGAAGCATTTTCCAGATGTAATATGCATAAAAATTATTTTACCAGCTTTCCCTATATCCAAATCATGATTTAATGGTAAACTTTCCTTGACCACGTTTATTAATGAAATCGCTCTCTTTCAATGAACGAGATGATATTACTATTATTGTTATTATTATTATTATTATTATTATTATTATTATTATTATTATTATTATTATTATTATTATTATTATTATTATTATTATTATTATTATTATTATTATCATGGCAACGCACCGAATTATCGAACTTACTCTATCTGTTACATTTTTAACTCCTTACGTCCACCGCTGTTTAAACAGTCCAACTGTTTAAAAAAATACACTAACTTTCATATTACATCTTAAACCTAATCGACACAGATAGAACAGCATCATATATAACATTCTATTTTAATAAAAAGAATACAGTCTCTTGGCAATAGTTAGGCGTGTCTTCATTTCCTAACCTCATTTGCAAAAGAGTCGAAAATGTGATAACACCACCTGCTCACTGCTTTCATTAAAAGTTTCTTCATCTAGCTCCAAAACTACATTCACACGTTCTTCTGGGTATTTCCTTTCATTGCCTTACCGTTATATGTGATGGTAGATTATTTAGCATGTCCTCCCTAACTAAAAATTTTGGTTCTAAATGTTTAATACACACTATAGCTTTATCTTAAATTCAAAATTTGTATACTGTACCTTCTTTATCCACTTTTACTTTAATGACAGCTCTTTAGAAAATGTGTATATGGTAGTATGTGGTATACTGCCATAATTAGAGGTACAAGCATACATACAACAAGAGCAACCCATGTTGTACTAAACACTTTCTATTACACAAGTTCCTGGTGTAATTTCATTAAATCAATATTTACTTAATAAAAAAAACAAAGTATATTACAATTGATTTACCTCCAAATAAAGGGAACCAACAAAATAAATAAACCAAATGTGCTTAATAACAGCGACATTCCTGAATCTCGAATGCTGCCATTTTGTGTATTATCGATAAGCTCATTATGGTCAGACGATTGGAGTCGGTCTTGGAATGAGTGGAGTATGAACATATTGATTAACCCCAGCAAAAGCCTTGGAAAAAGAATCTTAAAAGTTCCACTTCCTGCATGAAAACCTGAGAAACTAGCGATAATAGTCATTTTAAGTCACTGATCAATTGACTCTTCACACCCACTTGTATGTATTGTCGTAATATTCCTTAATCCTGGAATAATTTTAATAGTTCATTGCTACTTATTTAATGTCCCTATGTTTTTTATTTTCGATTTCTGTAAAATTCATGGTACTCTTGATTAGTAAAGTATTATTACGCTCATATTATACTCCTCAATTAATTTTGTACACCGTCTAATGTTTATTTCTCCTTTTTAAAGTAAGTTACTCTATTTTTTTGCAAGTTGCCATCGCATCTACATATTTTATTATTTCCCACTCTGTACATACTTTTTTTAACGTTTATCCACTATTTTAGAGTCGTCAACTGTTACATAATAATATTACAGGGAGAAACATGGGAATTCCTTCGCCCTAACCTACTCAAGTAAGGCCTGAAAATGAAATTGGTTAACTTAAACCTAACACAGGATTACATTTTAAGATTAGGTTTAGTTTTACGAGAATCCTTTTAATAACAGGAACCTTCTTATTTTAGTTTAAGAGTTCGCTAAGTTTGCTATAGCAAAACTGCCCTAAGTCTGTATAGATAGATGTTCGACATAGCCAGTCTTTTCGCAATATTTCAGCTCCGCTGCAGTCCAGTGCATTTCTTGCTGTTGGCAACGACAGTGGCCACCATCCTCAGTGCTTAAACGCAAGTTTTCCTCTCTGCTGCCTAAATGCGCTATAATAAATCTGTACGTGGGCAGCTTAATAGCTTCCGGCGAGTTTATATCTTCTGATACCTTTTTACTGACGTGGTGCCAAATTCCGTTCATTTGTTCATGCCATTATGGAATATGGGTATTTTATAATTAATTCTTGTACGAATTATGTTGATTTATATTTATCTTCAATATTAAATCTCACTAATGTAGGCTTCACCACAACTTCAAAAAATATCATTGACAAAATTATGTAATCAGCTGATTACCTATTAAGTTACTTGCTAAAAGAGCTATATAGCTTTTGGCTTGAATTAAAGGGCACACAAATAGAATTATAGTACGTTCTAGATTTTATTTTACCCCTCAAGTACTATAGGTATATTATATACTTGTCGCTTTGGTCATCATTTAAAATGTTTCAGGTTTAAATATTTATTACTAGTCGATACAACATGGCTAATTCCAAGTATAGATACTGCTCACAGATTATAACCTCACATGTGCGAAATTTCAACATTGACAAAATCACAAATAAAAGTCGCAGTTTCTTACGAATAGCAATATCTATTGTCGTAGATATTTGAAAAATCTCCTAAGGTCATCTCTAATCAAGAGCACCCATAATGGAATTATATCTGGCTTATTGTTATTCACTTGCCTCATACACAAATGAAATACAGCCTTCTAACTGCAATTATTACTGATTCGAATATGATAAATGCACTGAGAGATAAAAATGCTACATATAATTTTTTAAAATATTTTTAATTTCATACATTATATATATAAGAATTATACTAATGCAATTCATCTATAATTGTCTTTGTTGTATCAGCACTAAAATGAATGAAATAATCACATTTTTACACCTGGACCAACTGAAATATCTAATGACATTGTTGTTGATTTGTTGCTACATCATTTTTGTTCTATTGTTGAGGAATTTCAATGAGTGCTAAAGCAGTTGGCATGTTATACAAAGGACATATTGAAGGTTCAGAGAATTTGGTTTCTACTACAGAAGACCAAAGCAGAAGGGTGACATCTGCCTGAGATGATCAATTTCTGCGGCTACAAGTTTTGCGTGATCGTCACACATCAGCCGTAGAAGCTCAAAATCGTCGCAAAAGGTATCAGCAGACGATATCAGCCTGAGAACAATGAGAAGGAGATCTGATGAAGAACAGCTCAGTTCTAGAAGACCAGCAAGAGGTCGCTTGCTTACTCAGCAAAATGGTCAAGCACGCCTTGTCTTTACTCGTCAACATCTGTGATGTACTGAGGAGCAATGGGAAGATGTTCTATTCACGGATGAGTCGAGGGTTCTGTCTAAGATCGCCTGATGACAGGGAAAGGGTATGGAGGAAGACTGGAGAAAGTGTGTCTCTTGCACCTTCTCATTGACTATGTCTTTCAGGGGAGGTTTCATCATGGTGTGGGCTGTTATTAGTGTGGGAGTCAAGAGAAAGTTGGTTACGGGGTCCTGAATGCAACCGGTACATTGAGGAAATTCCTCAGAAGCATGTTATCCCCTATGCTTCATATGTTGGCAATGATTTCCGTTTCGCCCATAACAATGTCCCCCCACATTGTGACACAGTGCTAGTGTGACCAGTACGAAGCCCTGACCTCAACCTCATTGAGCATGTATGAGACATGATGGGGCAAAAGGTTCGTAAATGTGTTCCTAAGAACCTCAACGAACTTAAGGAGGTTGTGGTTGGAACGACTATACAATAAGAAAACCTACAGACCTTGATCCGCATCATGCCCGTAAGGTTGCAAGCTGTGATACTACAACACCTGCTTTTGACAGTGCCACTGAGTGTTGAAAGGTGTGTCGTATGTTATTTTGTGTTACCCTACAGGTAATAACAAGATCATTATGAAATATGTTTAAGTTGCATTCATGTTCATGCTCATACAATAAAGGAAATTATGGACTCAAAATATCTGAATTCATAAAAGTAGTTGCAAAATGTTTGGATAAGTATTTAATGTTAAATAAAATGAATGGAATTATAATAATTCGCATATAATAATGCGTAAAATTAAAAATATCAAAAAATTTTAGTTGCTTTTTACCTTTCAGTGTATAAAAACAACAATCCGTGTGCAAATGAACCAACAACAATTGCTATAGGCCAACAATTAATTGCCGCCGAAAGTTGAGTTCTTGTGCCAATGTGTATAGCATGACAACAATAATAACCATAAAAGCACAAAACAATACTAAAATATATTTTGAAAATCTTCTTTGTGTCATTAGCTAAGTCCCGCCCCCTTCCTCCTAAATGGTATTCTACTGTTAACAGATATAAGAACAATATTATTTACGTTCGGTTCATTATCATGTTAAACTAATTGCAATACAACTATGAGAGTATTTCTAAGATTATGTATGAGTTTGTTACAAGGGCTGTGCTCCAGACAGAAATGTGGGGTGCTGATGACTTGTTTTTGTACTTTATGAAAGAGGACATAAAGCGCGATAAACTGTCCCCAAGAGACGCCGTGTGACAGTGAAGTACACCCCTTTCTTCCTTTGTGCAACTACTATATTCCAAACTTTCTTCTGTAACCCTTATGACTTGCAAATATTTTAAAAATGTCACCACAAACTTTCTCTCTTCAAAACTTCTGTGTAAACTTCGTTTCATATTGTGTTTACTATTTTCATAATGTTACAATCCCCGGTGTAGTGGTCAGCAATATACACTAATTATGTAGGTCTCAGATAAATATATAAATTCAGCCTAATGCTCTTCAATCTGTTTATTGATGATGTTTTAGAAGAAATTAGTAAAAATAGTGTACCAGAGCAAGCCAACAAAGACTGAAAGTTATTTTTTTCAATCGCGTACAGCAAAGAAACATTGTTGAAACAATGTTACATGATGAAAACGGTTGGTGGACAAAAACAGAAGTTCGCTCGCGCATGCGTCTGTACACAGGAGACGAGGAAACTAACTGGACCTTACAAGTACTAGTAATGGACTTTTTATTGTAGCAGTTTCAAAATAAATTAAATAATTACAACTGTCGCATGGGTCTTACGGCCGTACATGCTGATATCGTCCTTGTAACAATCAAAATGACCATACACACATACCTAAATATGTACAGATTTACATGTATACATACAAATATACCAACACATCGATATACATACACCAATGTTTTCTATGAATGATTTTATATTCAAATATATAAACATGAATAGAACACTTACTCTTGAGCCCCCTTCCATGTACGCACATCCCATTTCCAACTCCGCCTCTTCTCTATTTCCATTAACCTTCTTTGTCGGGTCTTCTCTAGAAATATTCCCAAATTGTGTATCTCACCTGTACCAACACTTCCCAGCAAATGTTCATACTTTTATTGGAATAAAACACTTGTGGTGGTATGATCCCTTGTTAAAATCTCCATTTTCCTGCATTCTGCCAAAATATACCTCCAGGTATCGCTTTCTCCACACAGCAGGTAAATTCCTTCCCTGAGAACATTTTGTTTCCTTTCCAAGCCCCTAATCTGAGCCATACGAGACCACTTCTTTCTTCTCTACCACAGATATCTAAATAATGTCCCCTCCCCCACCCCGGATCTATTTGAGCCTGCAGGTTAAGTGATACTTTTTCGCGCATTGAGACAAAATATTTTGCTTATTATTATGTCGCAAACGTTTGTTAACTACTTTCCAACTATTTCCCGTAATGTCTTCTCCCCTTAATCAACTATACCCTAGTTAAACGTTGTCTAAGCCTTTCCTTATTTTTGATGCCCAACCCATATCCCACCATTCTCTTATTTGCTCCCTTAGGCAAACTGCTCGAAGAAATGGTTGATCCCTCCGTATTATTCTTAACCAGCACTTAATTGTTCTTATTTTTAAATTTACAATTTCATAAAAGATACCAAACTCTTTAAGATCACGACAATTTGCTGTACACCTCCCTACTTGTAGCAACGTTTTAGAAACTATGTTTGTACCTGATTAAGTTCCTCTGTGTTTTCCCACACCCAAATTTCGGCCCTGTACGCCATAGCTGTTCTCACAACCGCCCTTTACACCAACTCATTGTTCTCAGCGGGGTTACCGGTATTTTTGCTAAAATCTTTAATGCCTCTATATTTTTAATTAAGCACTTGCGTTTTGTAATGCCTGTGTGTTTTGCACAGTTCTCGTAAATGGCTAAAGTGACTCCAAAGTATGTGAATTTCTTAACATTTTCTAATGCCTGACCTACATATTCCCACCTCTCTTTTCTGCTGTACACCGCACCGTTCTTGAAGGTCATTGTTTTGGTCTTCTCATTAACCGTCTTCCCTATTCCTGACAATACGCCTCTAAGCAGTCTAGTTCCCTTTGCAAGCTGTCAATTGTTATGGATATCAATATCAGATCATCCGCATAATGGAGAGCGGGTATGGATATGCCTCCTATATTCAGGGCATCAGATTCTGCAACACTCATTTTCTCCGGAATGTCATCTACAAACAAATGAAAAGGACCTTACAAATCGAGTTAGCTGGAAGTCCCGAACCGTAGCGAAGAAAGCCGACTTGTTACAATTTCACAAGTGCCTCTGTTAGCGCCAAATTCTTAAATGTGTTGTGAATAGGTGTTAACTGTTATTAATTATTTTAGCCCCACCTCAAATTAAGAAATATCTCTGTTATACAGCTAGGAGTACATGCAAAACTTATAATGTTAAAAGCGCATGGCTTTCTCCTTATATTCATTTACTTTACGTGCTACAGTTTCCCATTTACTTTCGTGTGATTAACTACTAACGTGCTTCCTACAACGTTAACTTCTCCGCATGAATCATTTCAAAGTGGCGTTCGTATTTTTCCGCTGTCGCTCGGAACTGCTCGCAACCTCTGGGTAGCTTCTGCTTGTAAAATCGAGGAGCAAACTACGCCAGTTCGCCAATCGCCTACAGACAAAATGGGGTTGATTCGTGAAGGGCAATATGTTGCCTTGAAGTTTTGCTTTCGTTTGCAGAAATCCACCATGGAAGCTTACAGGTTTTTGCAGCAGCCGTATGGTGATGATGATCTGTCACAATGCACAGCACTTCGATGTTCAAGGAGTTTAAGGAGGGCCGTGTTTCAACAGCAATGCAAGGCGGTCCAGGTGCTCCAGCAACAGCAGTAAACTAAACCATGATTAACACGCTGGCGTCATTGTTCGTGAAGACCGACGAATAACAATTGACAGACTTGTAGACATGTTACACATTTTCCAGGCAGTGCATTTTCGATTCTGCACGATCACTTGAACATGAAACGCGTTTGTGCAAGGAGGGTCCTGACTGCTGACAAGATGAGGATGCGAGTGGTAGTGTGTAGGGAACTTTGAATGTGCCGCCCATCCTCCATACTCCCCAAACTTAGCCCCCTTTGACTTTTACCTCTTTCCCTGTCTGAAAAAGGAGCTAAGGGAGAGCGTTTTGGTACTTCCGAACCGCCGTGAAAAAAGGCTGAGGCTGTTTTGAAAGAAGATGCTAAAAGATGGCTTACAGCACGTGTTCCAGGACTGACAGACGCATTGGGCAAAGTGCATTCAACTCAACAGGAAATATTTTGAAAAAGACCACTGCAATTTGGACCGAGCCTGGTGTATTCCACTCAGTCCTTTTGACTAGCCTTCGTATATTCGCCAACCATAAATAATATAGGAATACCGGGATGCTCTTTGATTGTCTGATAACAGTTCTTTAACGAATGTAAACTAGAGAATAGTGTCTTAAGATAAATAAAACTAAATCCGAGACTATGGATAGAAAAATAGTTTCAAACTAAAAAAAAAAAAAAATAGAATAAGCAGGAGAAATTGTTGTGGGAAAATCTAAGTTGTCAAGAAAATCTATTACTTGGGGGTTAGAGTGTCTAATAATGGGAAAATAAAAGCATTAGCAGAAGGAAAATTCGCTATGGGTGCAATTACATTTCGTATAAATAAAGTACCAAACATGTTAAAGAGAATATGTGACTCAATAGTGGAGAACAGAATGATGTATGGAATAGAAATTTGGGAGCCAAATGATGTTGGAACGGGATATGCGTGATAAATAGATTATTTTGTAGAATTGTCCAAGGCTTACCTAGATCTTCACCTAACAAGGTTTCTCTAATATAACTAGGAAGATTGAACTATAAAAGCAAGTTAATAGAAAGAGTATTGAAATATTTGTATAGAAAAGGGAGACTAGAAGAGGAGAATATCATCAAAGAGGAAGAAACTTGGATATATAAAATCCAAAATATTCAACAACAATTAGGCAGGGATTAATATGATATGAAAGGGGAAAGAATGAAAAGATTTTGGAACGAGAATAAAAAATAGAATTGCAGATGTTGAAAAACGTGAAATATGGCCTAGTCTTAATGTCAAAAAATCTCCGAAAGTATATATATTTGTCTTTGCCATAGAAGAACTCTAGTAGTTCGAAATATAGCCATTACAAGTGTATTTTCTCTTAGTGTTTTATTCTTTTCTGCTTTTATAATTACTGCTAATATATATATATAAATTTTAAGTGTAACTTTATCTAAGTGTTTATCCTATTCTACCTTTATTATTACTGTTAATTTGTTACATTGTTAATAGTGTTACTTTATTTTTATTTTCATTTTATATATATATAATCAACATATTTTGACATTAAGACTAGCCCATATTTCATGCTTTTCAATATCCCCAATTCTTGTTTTTACCTCTTCTAAAATTCCTATATTCTATATATAGAATAATGTTTAACGCCTGTTTTAACTATTGGAGCATCATAGGCGGTAGAAATTGATGAACCATGAAATGAAATGATAAACTGGGAAAGGATTTTATTTTAAAAAAAGGAGCTTTCCAGCCCGAAGTTTATTGTACCTCCCCCAGCATTTACCATTTATGTGTACTGGGAAAATTTGGAAAAAAACCTCAGTCAGCCTGGTGGGATTCGCATTCCAGACCTCGTGCTCACGAGCCCGTGCCTTAACGACCTCGGCCATCCGTGGCTGTCCAGTGTAAAAAGAAGCGCACAATACTTGGCATTGTCTTTTAGAATGTAAATAAATCAAGTTTTAGAGGGAACAGTTATTTTACGAAAGTGGGAAAGCTTACAAAATGAAATATGAGGCAGAAGAAATTTAAATTTAGAATCAAATGAAAATATAAAAGTACTTGAAAACTATATCATGAAGTTGAGGCAAAAATGATGATGATGATGATAGGTGGGCAATACAAATGGAAATAATAATATAGATAATGACACTATTTAGGAGTGTTGGTATGTTTTGGTTTATTTACGGATGCTGTTTAACATCTCACGTTAATTCAATTCAGAGTGTGAAACGGCCGATAATTTTGCCCAGAGGCCTCTTCTTTCAGGCTTGAAGTTCTTTTTCATACCGTAAATCCACAACACGTAACCCACGACTTTACTTCCCTGCCGAAAGAAGCCATACTTAGGATTTTCACTTCGAATAAAGTCATCGATCCTGGGATTGAACCCGCGATCTTGGGTTTAGAAAGTAAGTATGCTATTTAGGAGTGAATGTATATCCCCTTACATACTCAACTTTGTGTTAATTGTAATGAAGTACGGAAGAAATGCAATTCCAGAAACTAAGGGCTATAAGTTTGATTGATTGATTGATTGATTGGTTTATTTATGGACGCTCTTTAACATCTCAGATCATCAGCGTCCCATTCAACTCAGGGCGTGAAACGGCCGACAAATTTTGCTCAGAGTCCTCTCTTTCAGACTTGATGTTCTTTTTCGTGCCGTAAATGTACGACACGGGACCCACGGCTTTACTTCCCTTCCGAAGGAAGCCATACTTAGCATTTTTACACTCGAAAAAATCCATCGATCCTGGCCGGGTTCGGGCTACAAGTGAAAATGTAAATGTTGTTAATAGTAAATACATTCTGTAATCTCAACTAAGTGTAAAATTGAACGTAAAGATCCTAAGTATGGCTTCCTTCGGAGGGGAAGTAAAGCCGTGGGTCCCATGTCGTTCATTTACGGCACGATAAAGAACCTCAAGCCTGAAAGAAGATGCCTCTGAGCAAAATTTGTCGGCCTGAATTGAATGGGACGCTGATGACCTGAGATGTTAAAGAGCGTCCGTAAAATAATAATAATAATAATAATAATAATAATAAATAATTAATTAAATAAATCTCCAGATAAGGAGTTTAACAATTTATATATTTTTCCTGTTTTATTGCACTCTAAGCTGATAAAGTAAAGGACTTTTACATTTCAACATAAAATACAACACATTAGATGCACTACAGCAGTTGATAATAAGAAAATTAACTTTTAAAATTTGTTATTGACTTACACAAGATTAACTTTTGTACTGTAGTTTATTAGTATCCCTTCATTACACCATAGGCAGTGTTACCGTTGCAAGAATCTTATCGCTTGGATAAAGTAAAAGCTAATGCTTTCCTGAACTTGTAACAAATATGAGGGAGATATCAAATGCGAGAAGACCTTGCTAACAACTCCTATACATTGCATAATGAATATTCATTAAAGTAAATTTAATTTTCCTTTGTTTTTACTATTGCGCTACCCTTAATTATTTATTCCCCATTTCTCGTTTCCTCTTCTTTCGTGTTCCCAATTGCTTTAGCTGAAATTGCCATTTCGCTTGTATTGAGTGTGTTTAACTCTTCTGGGACTCCGTATTGTGCGTAAAGGTTGCATTATTTAACTGAGACCGTAAAAATTTCACCGATTTCCATTCCTATCTCAATAGTTCAACTGTTACTTCTAAATTCAATTTAAAACTACTTTAACTTTGCTGTGAAATGAGTGGAAAATGGTTTAAAACAACTTTCGATAGAGTTATTAAATAGTGGATGTTACTTATTAGTAACTTGTTCGAAATTCTGGAGAATTAAATGAGAACGTAACAAAAAAAAAAAAAAGCATCTTTGTATAAACAGATGTTCTGTATTCTTGTGCAAATTATATTATTCATTCTCATGTTTCAATTAGAATAACTGTCTAACGTTAATATAAACATAGAAAATCGTTTGTAAGTCAGCATAAAATATTTTGAAAGCAGAATAAAAAGTGTAGAAGGGTGTATATTGATGCAACCCCTTTCGCGTCTGGACATGAGGAAATAGCTCTGGCTTAATTATATGAGGACTAGTCAAAAATACTGAGAATCTGTTTTACGGATGGAATACACCAGCCTGTGTCCAAATTGGTGTGGTCTTTTTCAAAGTATTCTCCGTTGAGTGAATGCACCTTGCTCAGCGCATCTGCTAGTCGTGGAACACGTGCTGGAAGTCATCTTTTGACATCAACTTCAAACCGCCTCAACCTTTTTCACGAAAGCTCGGAAGTACCCAAAACCCTCCCCCTTAGCTTCTTTTTCAGACAGCGAAAGAGATAAAAGTCGCAGGGGGCTAAGTCTGGGGAGTACGGAGGATGTTCCGTACGAAGTTCCCTACACACTATCACCTTCTGTTCAGGAGTCAGTAATCTTGAGACCCACCTCGCACAAACACGTTTCATATTCAAGTGATCATGCAGAATGGAAAAAATACCGTCATGGAAACGTGTAACATCTGCAAGACTGTCAATTGTTATTCGTCAGTCTGCTTTGCTGGAGCACCTGGACCGCTTTGCTTTGTTGTTGAAACATACCCATCCTTAAACTGCTTGGACTATCGAAGTGCTGTGTGTTGTGACAGAACATCGTTACCATATGGCTGCTGCAACAATCTGTAAGCTTCCAAGTCGAATTTCTGAAAACGAAAGCAAAACTTGAACACAGCATATTGCTCTTCACGAATCAACTCCGTTTTGTGTGTATGCGACTGGCGAACTGACGTATCCTGCCCCTCCCCTGTGTGCGTACGCATGTACCAACGAAATTCTGTTTTTGTCCTACAAACAGGGCTGATCCGTTTTCATCTTGCAACATTGTTTTAGCAATGTTTCTTTGCTATGTGCGATAATAAAAACTCTTAAGTATTTGTTCACTTGCCCTCATATATTCAACTGAAACATGTTACAATAAATGGTTAATTGGGAGGATAGGAAATACAATCAATATAAAGAACTGATAGTTTAACTATAGCCAATGCAGCCTTATATATTAGAAATATATGAATGGAGGTACAAAAAATAAATAACAATAATTTACCAAACGGACACCGTAAGCGACGATTAGGGTATCATTATTGTAGCTTACTTATTTCTCAGAGACGATAAGACTTTCAAGCGCAACGACATGATGGCTCAGACGGTTAGGGCGACATGCTATATTTGGTAGTGGTTTCGAATCCTCACGTCCTGTTGATTTTTTTCTGCCGGAGTTAAGGAAGATTTACCACCATTTCAATGATTTACTCCCTAGCATATTACCACGCACACAATGCGCTATAAATTGACATTTATGAATTTCTTTACTGTTGGAATCAAAGGAGATTTGTCACTATTACAGTGATTTACCCGTCTCTATCAATTTATATTTAAGAAAAGGAGGCTAGCCGTCATGCCGCAACATGCCGCAGCAAACCATTGGATCCACCGGTTTCTAGGGTTTACCTGAGGTTAGCGTTAAGGTTAGTGCGCGCGCGCGCGTGTGTGTGTGTGTGTGTGCGTGCGCGCGCGCGCGTGCGAATTAAACGGGGATTCCAATAAGACAACGGGTTGTAAAAAGGGAAAAGTTCAGTTTTGTAGTAAGGAACAACATACTGCAGCCAGAAAGTTATGGAGGACAACGCATAGGTTACATCATGTTTAGAAAAAAAATAACCTTTACTCTTTTACTTGCGACCATACAGTCCGCAATCTCCAGTTCGGGACTCTCCGCTGTCGCTCGGGACTGCAGCTCTACCACATCAGCACCTCCAACAGTTTCTTGCTCTATGGGCAAGTTCACCTTACACCAAGAGGCTCTTGAGCTGCCACAATCGCAGTCGGAGCAAACCGAGAGTCCAATTGCAGTCACGTCTTCTCTCACAATGCAGGCGGATAGAACAGTAGTAACGAGAAAAAAAACAAACAAACAAACAAACAAAAAAAACACTTAATCACATTCAATATATAACGAAATTAAATGGAAAACTGTAGCAATGTAATACGCAAATGAAATAATTGATACGGGAAATGACACACGCTTTTTTAACAGTATAAGGCTATGAATTTTTATTTTAACTTAATCTAACCTAACCTAACCTAACTCAATCTAACATAAATTTAAAACCTACGCGTAGTTTTAAATAATTGATACGGGAAAAGGCATACGCTTTTTAACAGTATAATTGTTTGTATTTTTTTTTGTTTTGTTTTATTTTACTTAAGATAACCTAACTAACCTAACCTATGGTGTGAAGAAAACAATGACATGCAGCTTATGTAGTCATGAAGTAACATCGGAATTTGTGAGCATTTACAGTACATGAAATGAAAGTAAAATGGAACATATTCGTTAATTACTGTAATAAGTAACTTTATAAAGTAAAATGTATAATTTTAAGAACAGGGAAGACAACTTATGAAGATTAAAAAAAGAAAATAAAAGTCTTGCATTTGGGGAACCGAATCTATTACATGTTACCTTCGTGCTTATAGTCAAACGCTCTAACACGCTAACTGGCCGACATGGATTCCGATGTCCTTTGCCTCCACTTGAGTTCGTGAAAGGAGGTGTGACAGACAGCCTAAGAGCCTCTGGTAAGGATAAATGAAAGAAGCTTCTTGCAAATTTGCTTACTGCGCACGCGCAGAACCTGCTT
Organism: Metallyticus violacea; assembly: GCA_030762175.1. NCBI lineage: Eukaryota > Metazoa > Arthropoda > Insecta > Mantodea > Metallyticidae > Metallyticus > Metallyticus violacea. Next base: position 14,228,801 of record CM060833.1, on the reverse strand, counting down.
CCCTCCCGTTTCATCCCCGCGAAATATTTACAAAACTCATTCGTAATTGTAATAAAACTTTACCGTTACAACTATTACGTATCCCCATGCTACAATACGGCATGTTTAAAAAGTATTCTATCGTAGAGAGGGAAATATGAGTACAGTGGTGATATTTTGAGGTTTTTCTCTGTCGTCCTCACTAGTAAATTCTGTGGCAGTACCCCAAACTTAGACTTGAAATGCTTTGTTACCGAAAAAATCTCCATTCCCAAATTATAATTTCATCTCATGTACAAGAGATTTGATTCAATGTATTTGACCATTATTTTTACACGTATTTAATTTGCATCTTCAGCTGAGACCTATGAAGAGTTAATTCTTCCCTTTAGCACAGCACAAAAATGATGTAAAATGTTTTAAGAGTGGAGGCAATCAATTTCAACCCAGCGCTCCAATTTGTGCCCTAATAGAGGAAAACAGTAACACCGTTGCTGTCATTGTAAGAGAGAATCTCGAATAACAATAAAAAGAATTTTAAATATCCTGAGCATTTTAGTGGATACCACCCACACGTTGCTAACTTAAAAGTTCCATATGAGAAGTGTTTGTGCACGGTGGGTTTCAAGACAGCTGACTCCCGAGCGTTTGCATGCAGTTGCAGATGATGTTAAAGGAAGATGTCAAAGGTAATCACTACTGGTGAAACTTGGCTATAACATTTAATCCTGACAGTAAGATCAAACAGCAAAGCTCCATAACCACCATATTTGCTTCTGCTGGGAAAGTTATGGTCATTCATTTTTCCATACTCAGGAAAGTGTTTACAGCATGTCGTATCTGCACACACACAACTGTGTCTGGAGAATAATACAGAAAGTCCTGAAAACTACTATATCGCAAACGCTGTGCTGAATATCTCACCAAAATTAATGTGAAGTGTGTCTTTCATCCTCCATACATAGTTCGTCCTGGTGGTGTAGTGGTAACCATGCTTGCCTCCTAAATCCAACATCGCGGGTTTGATCCTGGCCAGGGCGATGGTTTTTTTTGAGAGTAAATATCCTAAGTATGATTTCCTTTGGAAGGGAAGTAAAGCCCTGGGTCCCGTGTCGTACATTTACGGCACGAAAAAGAACCTCAAGCCTGAAAGAAGAGGTCTCTGAGTAAAATTTGTCGGTCGTTTCACGCCCTAAATTGAGAGGGACGCTGATGATCTGAGATGTTAAAGAGCGTCCATAAATAAACCAAATAAACAACCCTCCTTATAGTCCAGATTTAACCCCTTGTGACCATTTCCATTTCCCATATTGTAGAAACACCTTCGTGGGAGACACTTTCCATCTTCAGCAGTAGTGATGAAGGCTGCGGAGACGATTCTGAAGGCAAAAAATGGTGCACAATATGTTTTTGAACACTGGCAGAAACCCTGAGTGAATTGCAATAATTTGGGAAATATTATCAAAAACCTGAGATGAGTGAAAGTATGTGGTTATTTTTTGTTGAAAATATCTTATAGATCCCACTTTTAGGAAACTCTTGTTCGACTGGTTTTAAGGTATCAAACTAAGGAAACTGCCGACAGATTTCTTTAGCAACACAATAAATTTATTTCATTGTCTAAACAGCTAACATGCAACATGTTTGGGTAAAATATCTTAAGGTTTCTTTTTGCCTTTATCACGCTTGACGTTTATAGTAGTGCTATTGTAACTTTATTTAGACGCTTGGCCGGCTTAACGGGAATTTGCCTGCCCTGTTTCTAACCCTGCTATACAGGCGTTGAACGTTGAGAGACCATGTATTACAGAGTGTATACCAAAAAGCCATAGACCTTAACACACAATATTTATATATAATTGCTATGTGACAAGAAACACTTTTAGAGAAGTGAAGACGATTTACAGACTGTTTCCCTGCTGTTTGTGCGGCTCACAGAGAAACAGTTCGTAATCTTTGAATATATTTAGGCAAACGGGATCTGTTCTTGATAAGAAACCGAAAGTAAAACGCCGTGTTCTTACACAGGAAAAAATCGATGACAAAGGAGAAAAGTTATAACGATATCTCTGAGAAAACTTGCACAGGAATCTCGGAATGCGACTAAACTTTTAAAATTAAAACCCTATAAGATACTGTAGTTCAGGAATTGCAACCATATGATAAAGTGAGTACAGTTAATTTCTGCAATTTGGTGTTGGATAATGTTAATGTTTTCTCTATTAACCCACATTTAATTTTTTTACGTAAAAGCGTGGTTTTATTTACACAGCCATGTAGCGACACATTAAAATTGACATTGGAGTGCAGAAAAATCCGATCTTGTACACCAACTCCCACTGAATGACTAAAAAAATTGTGTTTGGTGTGCTGTAGAAATATATATGCTTGAATTTAAGGGGCTAGGAATATCCGACTCCGCCGGCAAACAGCTTGCTTTCCGGTGCCAAGCAAATCCCGTTAAAGCCGGCCACGCGTCCAAACGAGGGCTTTGTATTAATATTATAGGGACCATGACTTTTAACAAGGAATGAGAAATTTGCTGTGCGTTCAATATTTATCACAAGCAATGAAGTCCTAGCAAAAAGGAATATCAAACAATTTATTTTCTCAGTGCGTTCCCCATATTAATTTTATTGTTTTGAAAGAGGGGACGCTCAGGGGTACGTGTAAAGGCAAGGGAATGAACATTACCACAGTTACAAACTCATGCAGGTGAAATTGGAAAACAGTGGCACAAATACATGCCATGTCAATCACGTTGTTTGTTTTCTTTTGCCAAACCAAATTATTGTATGCATATGTATGAGCTATATACAAAATATGTAAATTTAATCAGGCTGTATTTTGGCTTGCAGAGATTCCATTAAATAAACAGAAAAGAAATGTCTGGTTGTAAAATTCTGTGACAGTCGTTTTACCATTTTGAAAATCTAAAATGTGTATGACAGTTGTAACAAGGGACGGCTGTTATTAGAACTTCACAACGGCTGAACATTTTTGTGTGTGTAATGAAAACTGGTCTGTGCAGAACACTAGTTAATATTTCTAGCGTAAATAATGTTCACACTGTATCTTTCAAGGTGAAAATTATTTTGGGGGAATATAATTATTTCCTCTTAAGAACTTGTAGGTGGGGAAAGTTTTAAAAATTCATAAAAATATTGTTCTTTTATTTAGAAACTGCTGAAAGACGAGACGCATGTTTAAGATACCCCAAGCAAGCTAATCTTCCCTCCTGTATTCAATGGCTTTTTTCTGCAGAATACAACATTTACATTGCATTGGATGTAGTTTCTTTAATAGTGCTTAGAGCTCATTTTTACTAAAATATTCATGTAAAACAACTTTACTATTTCCAAAAATGCGTACATATTTAGATGAAAGTGAACGTTTAATTAGAAATGGAAACTCTCACATATATCGGTGATTTGTTCTGCAAAATCTGTTATTATCCACTCAGATAACGTGAAAACTGCACTGATTCATCCACGTCCCATAACATGTATCGTTTATTTCACGATCATACTTGTTCATGCTATTGACTATAAAAATAAACACTTAAAAAGTAAATATTAAACATAATGTATTTTAAATTGCTGAGCATATAAACCGCAAACAACGGACTTTTTTTGACTCTGGTGGACAGGTAATGCCAAACTCATTCTTTATATTTTATGTTGTGTTGTAAGCTTGCGCAGTTCCCTCGTGCACAGATTTTGTGAAAACGTCATGCATTATGAGATAGGCCATGCCCTGTGAACAAAATAAAATTTACAATGTTCCATCCCGGCACCTTGTTACCTATATTGGGACGTGCACTTTCAAATTTTGTCATGTATTAACATTTTTTCCCACTATACAAAATAATTTTACAGATTAAATCTGTAATTATATAAACAAAACAAAGATATAACTTAAAATGAAATTAAAATTTCACTACCAAAGAAACTAAATTAAACAAAATTTCTAAATTAAATAAAATTGCAAATCTACGGAAGCCTGTGTACATAACCAATAGCTGGCAGCCCGCTAACTACCTAAGAAAACTATACTTGCTTACATCTTACAGCTCAATCTTCTTCTAACTTCTTCCCGGTCCCATAACTTGCGTTTTCTTCTGTGTTCTTCCTTCTTCTGTCTTCTTCTTGTCCCATAACTTATTCTTTCAGCTCACTTAATCTTCTTCTATATACTTTTACTACCCAGCATTTCTACTTCTTTTTCTTCTTCGTCGCTGTTCTCTTCTCTAATTTCTTCAACCTCCTGTCTGTTATTTGTCTCTTCCGTTTCTCTTCTCCTATAATCGTCCAAAGTTTCTCTTGTATTTTGCGTAATTTTTCATTTCCACCATAAGGTAAAAATCGCCTCTCTTCTTCAGGTGGTAGTCCAAAGTATTCCTGTTTATTATAAGTTTAAATATCTTCCTCTTCGTCATCACCCCCCTCTTCCACACCTTTATCATCTCTAACAGTCTGTTCCTGTTGATTTAATTAAAGTTGTCTTGTATATTTTCTGTTCTTGTTAAGTTGTTTGTGTTTCGGGGTTGTTTTTGTATTCTACAGCGTTCTGTTCTGCTTACTTTTTCCTCTACTTCTTCATTACTTCTTATTATCTGTTCTTGTGGTATCACCTCTTCCCTTATTTTGAAAGCAGCCTGCTCAAGGTCCTTATTTCTAAGTATATGTGCTACCTGATGGCCACTTAAAATCTTTCTCACCTGTTCTAAATAGCTTATACATTCAAGTAATGCGTGCTCTGGGTTATCCTGTGTTTTACAAAATTTACACATATCGTCCTGTGTTTTGTTAATATTTTCCAATAAGTTTTGTAAGGTCCATTGCCTGTATGGTAATGTACCATGTCCTTGGTAGGTTGTATAAATTTTAGTTTTAATCTATGAAAAATATTGTTAAATAAGTTTAAAGATGTCCTGCCTGCCTCGGCATTTTCCCATTCGTGCTGCCATTGTACTTTTAGTTTATGTTTTATTCCCTGTAAGTTGTTGCAGTGACTACCGATTATTAAACTTACTTTCTCCAAGTTACCATTCTTCAACCAATAAACAGCGCCTCTTAATTTAATCAATAAGTCAATTGGCCATATTCCTGTTATTACTTAAAGGGCCATAGTGGGTGAGGTGCTTGATGCCCCTGTAAATCCTAACAACAACTTCCTTTGTCTTAGTACAGTTTTTATTTGTACATCCTTCATCCTCAGAGCCCAGGCCCCTGTTCCATAAGTCGGCATTGAAGCAAAAATGCTGGTATGGTATGTTGCCATGACGTTTAATGGGATTTTAAAATTTAACTGAACTAATTTAATTTCATCGTAAGTTTCGGATTTTTTTTGTACATATTCAGTATGTTTCCTAAACTTTAATTTTTCGTCTAAATAAATTCCTAAATATTTCGCTTCTTCTTGACGTCTTATATTTTATACATGGATCTCTTTTAAAGTTACCTTTCAGGAGCATGTAGCCTGATTTGGTTGGAGCGACTGAAGTTTGGTTTTATTACCCCAGTTACTTAATAATATTAGTTAAGTTATTTGCTTTTCCTTCTGTATCTGCTTTATTGTTTTCTTCTATTAGGAATAAAACATATATGCATATGCGAAAGTATTTATCGTTGCTGTATGCCTTATGAACAACCAATGGTGTCTATAGTTACCCTTCTGCCTGCCCGGATTAAGTGTTAACTCATCGCAAATTCGCCTCTATGGCAATTTCCATTGGCCGCCCGACGCGATATTCGTTTTCGATAAGTGTCCGGCCTTCAGAGAACTTCTGCATCAGTTGTAAACAGTTTATGTGTCAGGCACTGCTTACCGTAGATGGAAAGCGCTTCTTTATGAATATTCTTTGACTCCATACAGTTTTCCCTCAAAAGGCGCACAAAAGACCGCTGTTCGAGGGTGGTACACTCACTTAGAGACGCCGCCATTTAGCAAACTGCTGTTTCACTATTGTAAACATTGGTTGTCTCTTGTCGAATGTCCCTAATCGCCACCGAATTATTGCTGCCATCTAGCGGGTATATTCTCAGGTACTTCATTCAAACAAGTTGTACACCACATCAATTTTTAGACTTTTTTCTTCAGTACAAAAGCAGCAACGAGTTATCAGACATTTTTGGATTTCTGCCGTAGCAACGAGAGAGAGAAATTCTGCAAACTATTGTTATAGGAGATGAAACTGTAGTCCTCTACTATGATTCCTTGTGCAAAAGAGAATCAAACTGGCGAAGCATCACCCCTAAAGCCCAAGGTCACTCAGTCAACCAAGAATATCATGGCCACAATCTTTTGGGACTGTGAAGGAATACTCTTCATTGACTTCAAGGAGAGAAGCACCACGGTAAATGGGGAGTACAATGCTGACTTACTGCACAGACTACGTGCTTCCATCAAAGAGAAAAGGCGAGGTAAGCTGAGTGGTTGTGTCCGCCTTTTTCACGACAACGCATCTACGCACACAGCTCTTGTTGCAAAAGAACCTGTGAAGAAATTTGGCTTCAAGGAGATTGATCATCTACCCTAGAGCCCAGATCTAGCTCCAGTGACTATTTCATTTTACTTTCTCGAATCTCAAGAAGGACCTTCGAGGAAGGAAATTTAAGTGTGACAAAGAACTGATGGATGTTGTTTATGCCCATTTTGCAGACAAGGCTTCTGACTATTTGGGGGGGGGGGGATTGAAATGTTAATTCAAAGACGTGAGAAGTATATTGCAATAAATGGTAACTATACTGAAAAGTGAAATATAGTTTTTGCCTTTATCGTACCTAGAAAATAGTTAGGCCGGAAACTTATGGATCTATATTCGTAAGTGATCATTTATAACTTAAGACTTACACTCATTCATAAATATTGACTGAATATGGCCCTAAGCGTTTAAAAGTTACTATTAGCGCAAATATAAAAAGTTTAAAACTTTAAATTAAACTAGCTTTTACCGTTGTATTTATTAAAGTAGGACTCTTTCAATATTAGATTTATATGTCTTATAATCAACTACCCCAAACAAATTTTGCACGTAAGAAAATGAATATAAATTAATTTATAAGTTTTGGCGTAGTTTTCATAACGTTGGATGACTTGCATTACCTCGAGATTCTATCAGTATTCTGTTCAAAAACAAATGTTTACTTATTGCAGACAAATTCGCTCAGTTAACACTCGACTTTAAGATGCGAAGTTTTCCATTGAAGTTGCTAGTCTACTGTCCCTGTCTTTTCTGCACCGTGTTCTTGGGGCGATAACTGTGGACGTTATGCATACATAAACGATGATGTTAATGCAGATATCGGAAGCTTCGTGAACTTTTTGGATCTTCCGTTAGAAAGGGCCCCATGTGGCTTTGCTGTGTCAGATCGTTCCCTCAGGGTGCCTGTTGAAATGTTAAGAACCCGGCAGTTGCAGCATTCCGATCGATCCAGACAGCCATCATTTGTAGTTACTTTGGTAATCTAGGAAAACATACAGATGGCTTGGGGGTAGAGTGTCTGCGGCAGATCACGTAGCAATATGAGAATGCTGAACAGACGGAGCCGCTCCTAAAGGAATTTTCACACGTTCGGCTAGCTCGTGTGCTACAAAATTGACGGCTTTTTTCTTTAAATTAAATAGAATAGAGTGTTTTATTTGAAATCATTTTCTTTCACACATCCATTACTACGGTGATACAAACATTTCAACCATCACATCTACACTGTCGAGTGTAGGTCACATATCTTAAACTAACACAAAACTACATTATATAGTAGGACATTAGATATTTAACCCACTAGTGAATGAAGCGTGTAAACTAGTGAAAAATTAATATCCAGGTACAAGGTAAGAATAATGATTAACGCTGTTGGGAAATTACTAACAATAATAGATTTTGTATCATATTTATTATGTAACATGGTTCATTGTACACGAGGTCTCTCAAAATACTCCCCACCAACGTCACTGCAGGGTTGCCATCTTTCTGGTAACTTCATTACGGCTTCGTTTTTTTTTTTTTTTTTAATTTTATTATTTGTTTTATTTAAGGATGCTATTTAGCATCCCAGGTTATTGGCGTCTCATTCAATTCAGAGCGTGAAACGGCCTACAAATTTTGCTCAGAGGCCTCTTTTTTCAGGCTTGGGGTGCTTTATGGTGCCGTAAATGTACAGGGACCCACGGCTTTACTTCCCTTCCGAAGGAAGCCATACTTAGGATTTTTACGCCCGAAAAAAATACATCGACCCTAGCCGGGTTTGAACCCGGGTTTTCTTGGGTTTAGGAGGAAAGTTCCTCACGACCACTTTGCCTTTGAAGCTGTACCTGGCTTTGCTGTAAATACAGAGTAATTGAAATAATATTTGTAATTTTAGAATTAGAATCAGTAATTATGTGCAAGTATTTGTGCATTTTCTTTCAGCGGAGGAACTTTAATGACATACTCATATATGTAGAATTAATATTTTATACCGTTTAAGTGCGTAAGTACACCTCGCTGTTAACAGCCATTCCTTGAGGAAGCCAGTTCATTAGCAATAAGCCTGAAGTGTACCAAAAGACGTGGTCATATGCTAGCCTGCAAGTAGTATAGGTACGGATATAATCCGCGCCCGAGGCTATTGCGTATTTTAACAAATGAAAAAATTGCACCTAAAATTAAATAATACACTTAAAAATTGAAAAAAATTAAATTTAAATGAAAAAACCATTTCCTAATCCCGCCCCCAACCTTGCCCCCCCACGCCCTTTTTGGGTAACTGCTAGATTGTAGTAAGGATAGCAAATTTGGTCCAAACTACTTCTATTTGTTCGGCCCTCTTTAAACATTTTTCCGACGTTGAATGTGTCGAAAGGGAAGTCACCGCCTATTTCTGACAGCACACAAATAAGTTCATGCTGCTGAAATACAGAGGCTTTCAAAATGATGAAACAAGTGCCTCGGTGTACAGAAAGCTTATAGTGAGAAATAAAAAGTATTTTAAAAATAATCACTCTTGTTTGTTTAAGTTTTATTTATTAATGATACTCTCTTAGAATTTTTTTAAGTCTTAATGTACACAACCCAAATTGAAAAATCATTTCAAGATAAGCCTATGTGTTTTTCTATACAGATTTCAGTATTTTAATTATTCAAATTGCTGATTCGATTAAGCAAATTGTAGAAAGGGCTGTACTGATTTATGTTGAACTATTATTTTTTATATAATTACATGACAAATCTAACAAGTAATTTTTGTCATTTACAGGTTAGTGGCATTTTATATGTTGCTCTCACCAGATGTACCAAAAGGAGAATGTTACCCATTCTAACTCTGAAAAGGACAAGGTAGGAAAGTATTTTGTTACTGAAGTTTGTAACAGTTTGTGAGTTAGTTTCTATGTAAATTTATTTGCAAATGTTCCAACTGAAGGAAAGCGGAGTAATTTTTTTTTTTTTTTTTTTTTTTTTTTTTTTTTTTTTTTTTGTTAAACCCTTCAATATTTTTTGTGGCTTAAAAATATTTTCGTTTTCTGTCGCATGCTTGCATTTAAATAAATTTTCCAAAAGATATCGTAGTTTAGCACAAAAATTATCACAAGTAATGTCACGAGAGGGTCTGAGTTTGCCCATAAATTCACGAACGTAGTGAGACCCTCGAGTGATATTTATTAGGATATTTCACGAATAAAACAAGAATTTAAATATAATTCCTCTAAACTTGCCATATAAACTTGTAATTGTGGTATATATGTACTTAACCTTTTCAATAAAACTTGCAACAGAAGAATGCCAATAGTCAGTAATGCCAATAGACAAGAGAAAAATACGGGTTTAGGACTATCTCATGAATAGAATAAAAATAAAAGTAATATATATTTGAAATTTGCGCAAAGAAATTTAACACCTGCATACTTATATCTCTTGAAGATTCTCCATTTTTGCGTTATGCTTGTCGATTGTCCATACTTTAGTTGCTATCAATAGCGCCCCACCGCCTGGTAGCAAAAGTGGTCAGTGATGCGTGCTCAGGAATTATGTAGTGGAGGTATAGAGTTGGCCACAAGACAAATGTAAAAATGTACGTCGTATGATAAAACGAGTTAGATAATTTTTTCCGATAATTTCACACCGTTTTGCGGCTATGATTGGCCAAAATTATAATTTTTTTTTTTCATTTCATTCACAGATTTTAAGATGACGTCACAAGTAATATCATAAGAGGGTCTGACGCAATGAGTGAATTTATCTAGAAAGCTCACGCCCTCCAGTGGTATTTATTAGGACTATTTCATGAATAAAATAACTATTTAAATATAATTCCTCTAAACTTCCCTTACAAAATTGTAGTAATTTTACATTTGTATTACAAATAATTTCTTTTTAAGCCGTCTAGAAACAGAATGAATTTTGATTGCCAATAATGCCAATAGAGAAGAGACAACTTTGAGTTTATCACTACTTCATGAAGAGAATAAGAATAAATGTAATATATATTTGAAATTCGCATAAACAATATTAACAAGTACATAAAAGTTACACTTATTTATGAATAGCTACCTGTTCAGAAACCGTGAGACTGAAATAGAAGAAAGTCGACTGTTGAAATCGATACTGTTCGACTTATTAATAACAACTGAGAAAAACAAAACAGAGATAAAATTCCACAATTCTGAACAACGTGTTTATTAAAATTTATGGTTGCTATTGTTATATAGTTTACAAAATTGTTTCAGGCTGTTTGGTTGAGCACACCAAAACAGCTGTTTGAATGAATAAACATCAAGTTAGTTAAATATGCAGTTACTGAAAACACAGGTAACAAATTTGAATAATTCAATTTCATGGAATATAAAGGACATTTGGGAATTTGTAGATGAAGACGTGGAGGCAAATTTCCGCACTTTATTTAGTATTACCGAATGATGTTCTTGATTAATCTGTATGGTGCTCAGGAATTATAGGGGGTGTAGAGTTGGCTACACTGGCCAGAAGACAAATACACTTCCCATGGTAAAAGAATTTGATAAAACTTTGCAATAATTTCACTGCGATATCGGGCTGTGAAAATTCAAAAATTTGTTTCATTTCATTGGTCGATTTCATGATGGCGTCACTCAAGGGAACTAGTCTTCCTAATATTTTGCATACTCACGCTTTTGATGCAAAAAGGGGAAAGAAAGAAAGAAAGAAAGAAAGAAAGAGAGAAAGAAAGAAAGAAAGAAAGAGAGAAAAAGGAAGAAAGAAAGAGAGAGAGAAAGAAAGAAAGAGAAAGAAAGAAAGACAGAAAGAGAGAGAGAGACAGACAGAAAGAAAGAAAGATAGAAAGAGAGAGAGAAAGAGAGAGAGAAAGAAAGACAGAAAGAGAGAGAGACAGAAAGAAGGAAAAAAAGATAGAAAGAAAGAAAGAAAGAAAAAGAGAGAGAGAAAGAGAGAGAGAGAAAGGGAGAGAGAAGGAAAGAGAGACAGAAAGAGAGAGAGAGAAAGAGAGAGAGATAAGGAAAGAGAGACAGAAAGAAAGAAAGAAAGAGAGAGAGAGACAGAAAGAAAGAAAGAAAGAAAGAAAAAGAGAGAGAGAGAAAGAAAGAAAAAGAGAGAGAGAGAAAGAAAGAAAAAGAGAGAGAGAGAAAGATAGAAAGAGAGAGAGAGACGAAAAGAAAGAAAAAGAAAGAAAGAAAGAGAGAAAGAAAGAAAGAAAGAAAGAAAGAAAGAAAAGAGAGAGAGAGAGAGGAAAGAAGGAAGGGTGGGAGGGCGGGAGGGAGGGAGGGAGGAAGAAAGGAAGGGAGGGAGGAAGGAAAGAAAGAACTTTAAGCTCTTACATTCGACAGTGCATTGCCGCTAGAAATGCAAGGTGTTTCAGAATGCAGCAATAAAACTGTGCGCTCCCCCTATAAACTCGCAAAGCTTTTTAAATGCTATAGACTTAACTGGTTTTATATTTATATAATGTAAATATTGCCTATTAGTAATTTCCATGATTAACGCCTCCCTGCCGGGTAACATCAAGTGGAGGTGAGCAGGGATGTATTTTGTCACCTATAGTGTTTATTCTATTTATTGATGACATTACCGACGCGTTGCTCTCGGAGGAAATGAACGCTCCAGAAATAAACGCAATAAGATTTCGATTCTTCTGTACGCCGATGGTTTATTAATCTGCTCATTACCTGCTCAGGGTTTACAGAAAGGACTGGACAGGTTAGAGGGTCATTGTTACAAAAAGCGAATCATGAACGCCAACAAAACTAAAACTCTCATTTAAAAAAAAAAAAATTACAAAGCCCGGGTAAAACGTCAAAGGTTTTGCGTACGTTGTCACCGGTGCCTGACATTCCTGTAATGACCAATAGTATAGCGCCATGGTAAGCTGTTTCATGGTCTATCGCTCTGAGGTATGGGCCTGGGAGAAAGTGCAACGACTGAACAAAATCGAAAACAACTTTTGAAACAAAGGAGTAATACAGTCAACTGTGGGTTTTACGGGAATTTTGGGCGCTATGAAAACACTATGTTCATTGTAAAATTGGAATAGTTCACCACAGGTTACGCATACCAAAAGAGAATCGTACAATGTTAAAGGATGACAAACATCAGATTAGTAATTGAGATGAAATATACTGGACATTGTTAATTTGATTTATTTACGGACGCTCTTTAACAGCTCAGGTTATCAGCGTTCCACTCAATTCAGGGCGTGAAACAGCTGACAAATTTTGCTCAGAGGTCTCTTCTTTCAGACCTAAGGTTCTTTTTCGTGCCGTAAATGTACGACACGGGACCACGGCCTTACTTCCCTTCCGAAGGAAGCATACTTTGGATTTTACGCCCCTAAAAAGCCATCGAACCTGGCCGGGATTGGGTTTAGAAGGCAGGTATCGTTACTACTACACCACCAGGACCTACAATATACTGGACAGCGAAAATTAAATAAGTTTAGAAGGTACTGGGTGGAATTGATGGGGAAGAAAGGAGCAAAAAGTCATAATTATGTTTGGGGAAATATATAAAAAAAGATTTATGGACATTAACCAATTGGATATTAAAGCAAAATGCAGAGAGAATATGTCGCTTTATTTGGGCAACGAATATAAAATGGAATGGGACAGAGAAATATATATATATATATATATATATATATATAAAATAAAAATAAAGGAACACTATTATCAATGTAACAAATTAACAGTAATTATAATAGTTAAAAAAGATAAAACACTAAGACAAAGTTACACTTGAGATCGCCATATTTCGGAATCGTAGAGTCCTTGCAAGAAGACAAGTGACCAAATTTATTTATATATATAAAATCCATGAGTTTTCAAAATAAATCTTGGTAACATGGATTAGATTCAGGGCATGTAAAGCGACTAAAATAACAAATAAGGCTGGTCAGAGAATATGTCCTTTTTGTGGAGAGAGAAAGTCTTCATCACATTCTAATGGACTCTCCAGGTAGCGAGCAGTGAAAGTTAACTAACGCTTGGAGCCATGTTTGTTAGGTCGAATAGGAATAGGTTAGCATGTTGGAATCTGCTTACACAGGACAATGACTAAAACCTTTTTTTTTTTTTTTTTCTATTCGAAGTGCCTGAAATTAGAAGCACTTTGTTGTAATAGAGGGTTCTTTCAGTCTAAATGTGTTTGTGCGTGAATGTGAGCGAGCAAGTGTGTACATCTATGTGTTTGAAGTATTTTCTTATATATTAATGTAAATTAATTCTAATACAAACATTAATAATACCGTACTTCGACTATTGTGATGTTCTCTTAAGTAACCTTAACGCAAAACTGAACAACAGACTACAATGAGAACAGAAGGCGTGTACTTTTTGGACGAAACAATAGCGTGAGCTCTACGAGTTCGTATTGCCGCATAAATGCAACCATGCGTCATCTGTGAGCCATGTGATGGACAATATGTCAGGATTTAATACAATGAACTATGTTTTGTGTTATGCCTTATACAGGAGGGAGGACATTTCAATATTTTTATAGAAGGGAATAATATCCTAAAGATACTCTACATTTGAGGATTAAGAAGTTGTGGCTAACATCATTTGCTTTGAAATAAATTAAGAAATAAATGTGTTAGTTCTATATAAATCACTCTGTAGGCTTCAAGCAATGAAATATATAACTTCTGGTAATTTTCTAAAAAGATGTAGAGGGCAACTACTTTTTATTATACATGATAAATGGACGAATCGTTGTTAATTTATCGCATATTTCCCGATTATCGCATACATGGTCTCGTATATTAAGATAAATGACTATATATTTGGCAACGCTAACAAACAGATACTAAAAATGAGGCATTTGTTTTTATTACATTAGGCACGCGAAAAGGTACTTAAAATATACAATAATACACTTAAAGTGGGCATTTATTAAAAGTGAAGACAGAGGCTGTTGTCACGCATTATTTATGAAAATAGGCATTTAAGATACTTAATAATTTATTTATCACATAATTAAAGTACTCAAACTTACTTTTCTTGGTTACAAGCAACAACAAGATATTTTTTCAAAGTATCAACTGTCATAGTCAGCCGCTTGTCAGGGAGAACATTTTTCATCATGGGAAAAGAACGCTATACTTCCGCTGAAGTGATTGGAGTATATTTACAACAAGCTATTTCGGAAGGACTCATACCAGTTACAACAGAATATTCACCTTTCAGGACATTGAAAATGTTGATCAAGACAAAGTGAAGTAGTTTTTAATAGTCCTGGCGAATGAACAAAAGATGCGCAGTGGTTTCTGGTCGAGTTCTTTTTCTGTTTATGCATTTAAAGGGGAATGAGGATAGTATCTCTCTTACTTCCGTACTGAACACATTGTAGGGACGGTTTGTTGTACCGCTCTCTTCTTGTTTGTTATATTTATGCAGCTGAGAAGTTGCCCCCACCACAAATTTCCTAATATTTCCTCTTGCAAACTGATACAAGGTCATTTGCCGGGACTATTCAAAACCACGTTACCTCCCTCATCCTCTCTATTTCCTCTATTTTCTGCCATTCGTATGTCCCAGGTAACCTGCGTTCCTTTTACTAATGAAGGTTCTGTTATTTAAAGAGCTTAAAGTGAATGAATTAAGTAGAAAGTTTTTGACTGCTTGAAAATAGATAAATGTATAAGATTCCAATGTATATTTTTGTGAAGTAAACATACCATTTAATATTTATAGAAATTTTCCCTTCGATATTTTGAAAATCTTTATATGTTCTTTAAAATGCATAAATAATCGCAGAAAAAAAATCCATAACGATCCAAAACCGACAAAAAAGTTTTAAACTTTAAAATGAACAACAGAAGCCAAAATGGGAGATAAAAGACATAATAAAACTGGACTTTAAATCCACGGAAACGTGTTCACTTCTATCTCATTCTTAAATATATACACTCAGATAGAAAGACATTTTACCTAACTCCAGAATTGTGCTAATAAATAACTGCTTAGAGCTATCACATAAAAATCTGAAAATGTTATTCTCTACATAGATAAATGAAGTTGTGCTTGTCTTTTTAATTATTTATTTCGCCTAATTTCTTGTTTAATGCTTAGACATTTTAGCTTTCGTAGAGTAAAATGATTTAATCATTTGCCAGCACCAGGATCAAGTGAACCCATTTCACTGGACGTTTTACAATTCTTTTATAGAAACCATTTGTTTATAATACATATACTTTTTTTATTTATAAATCTTTTTTACCTAAATGGTTAAAGAACTTGTAATGCATAACCGAAGGTCAAAGAACTACTGCACTAACCCACTATGCTGGAGAATGGTAACGGCATATCGTTATAACGGCTTATCCGTTACCATGGCAACACTGGAACACTGTGGCGTAGTAACTCCCCTCCCCAGAAGGGACGAAACAAAGTAAAGAACGTTTAGGGGCAGCAGAGAACAAACTCCGTAGATGCCCTGGGACGCCACACGCGCAAAAAGAAGAAAAGAGAAAAAGTTTATTGGTACATCTTGTCAGACTCTTAACAATCTCTCTAGGGCAATTGTTGCGGTTAGAAACTTGTTCTTTGCTCACGGCGGAGAGAAAGGTTTTTGGCAAACAGGTGGGAACGTAACTGAGTACTGGGAAAGCTGTAATTTAACATGATAACGGCTACAAATAAGCTGGGACCCTTTTTGTGTTTCTTGCCATTTCAGAGACATGTTTTATCATCTCCATGCTCGCTTGCTTGCACTGTGTACCCATGTTCAGGCTATGATACCATGCAGAAACATTTTTCCTTGCTCCCGGTATCACGCCAGAAGCGTGTGATACATCGCACACCTGCAGCCTTCCGATCCTCAGTGAGAATTCGAGAAAGCCACCACACCGAAACGTTTCGCAAATCCAATTCATCTGAGATTATGGACTGAACCTTTCGATAACTTATCTCAACCTCATAAGCCATTTACTCCTGACCCTATCCCCCCGAATTCGTAAGTTTCAAACTGGTTTTGTACTATTCGCAAGCAGCAAAATCAAAATTTCGGCTTATATACGGGGGATAAATCATAAGTCATAACAAAAAATTAATTTATCTCACGAACAAGGAACAACACAAACATCTAAGATATGCGATTGAAAGTGTATGAATTGTGCTTTCGAATGAAGCCACTAGATGGTGTATGTGAGCAGAACTGCTGTCTCAGTACGCCCCAAATTTCAGTTGGTGAGCTCCAGTGGTCAGGAATGGAGGTCACGAAGATTGAACTACGTTCACATGTAAAAATAGTATTTCTCCACTGCAGGAATACACGAAAATGTCACATAGCACTATGGGAAGCAATGGATGCGTGTGCCTTTCCCTATCGAACAGTAGCGGACGGAAGCCTTAAAACGGGGCAGAATATCAACTGCCAATATACCGCGCAGTGGGCGTCCTGTGTCCGCGGGCAAGGATGTACGGGTGATGCTGATGGATCAGTTCTTTCGCGATGATAGGCGCTGGCAGTTGTGCAATTAGAAGAGCAAACAGGAACTCCGACAAAAACAGTGGACTGCATTTTACAGGAGGACGTGAACATGCGGAAAATGTGTGTAAAGTAGGCCCAGAAGTGGACTGACTACGAAACATTTCGCATCAATCTGGAGAGATTTCTGGAAGGGGATGTCATGTTGAATCGCATCATTGTAGTTGACGAAACTTCGGCAACGGCGTATGAACCAGAACTCAAGCGACAGTGCAGTGAAAGGCGTCACCCTGGGTCACCATGCAAACACAAGTTTCGCCAAACTTCTTCATCAACAAAAGTCGCGGTTTTTCTGGTGTATGATAGTCAAGGTGTGCTTGTCGTTCAGTGCGTAAGGGGACAATTGTGAATGCCCAGAACTACAGGCCTATTTGGTCACAATTGCTCTGTGCCGTACGCACCAAAAGTGATTGGTTTGTGTATACAGAAAAAGTACCGGAGGACTGATTTATGCACAGACATACTGGCGAGTCGTGAAAAATAAACTGTTTTTAATATTCAACGCAATTTAATTTATATGTCACGTTTATGCGTCGACTACGCGGGGGATAGTGGGCATGCCTCCCCTCCCCCCAGGAACTCGTCGCTAGGGGGCCCGAGAAACTCCACTCCGGGCAAAATTGCCCGTTTATTGTTAATTAATATATTCCGATACAGATAAAATAACTCACACATCAACGGGTAATTTCATATTTTTGTCTTGGTTGAACGTTAAGAATTGTTATTACGATAACCGAAAAATCAAATAAAACATTGCACATTTATATGCGGCGGTTTCGTTTATTATAACACAAGCTGCAGAAGGGGCAGGACAATGTGTAGCAATAATATATGTAATTTTTTATACTTGTCACTACAGCCACAGGAAACAATTCTGACGGAGATATATAAATGCATAAAAGCATAACAACACATTAATTAAGGTTAGTAATATTGTTTGCTTTGTTTATAGGAGTTCTTTAACATCTTAGATCATCAGTATCCCATTGAATTCAGGGCGCGAAACGGCCGATAAATTTTGCTCGGAGGCCTCTTCTTTCACCCTGGGGTTCTTTTACATGCCGTAAATCTACGAAACGGGACCCACGTTTTTACTTCGTTTCTGAAGGATGGCATACTTACTAGGGTTTTTACGCTCGAAAAAATTAATTGACCTTGGCCGGTATTAAACCCTCGACCTTGGGTCTACGAGGCAAGTATGGTACCACTAGACCACTTGGACCGACTTTATTAAGGTTGAATATGTCTAGAACGTTCTATATATACAGAGTGCTAATGAATTACACCGAAATAATTTCAGAGCGTGTATAGATGCCGTATGTTTAACAATTTGAGATAGGCAATGTATGGTCCATAACTAAACGTAAGCACTTTTATGGCATTAAACATATTCGCATCAGATGCTTATAAATCGGCGCTAAAGCCAAGCACGGTAAAAATTGAACTTAGATGTCTTTAAAACTGCCTTTCGAGAGTAGTAGTATCGATTTTCCTCATTCCGTTATCAGCGTTTTCAAGTGTCATAAAAATCCCTCAAATCTCGAAATGATCATTTGATAGTGCGACACTGAACATATATTATCTGCCTTCTTGAATTATGTAGCCTGCTCTAGAGGGAACTCTTTTAATTGTTTGTGCAGCGTAATGTATAACGCAAAAGCTCATGTCCCACAGCCGCAGGTTCAGTTCTTGTAAAGTCGTTGTTTTTTTTTTATTTAATATTATTTTTTGTTTAATATTAATATGCACACTAAAGAATTAAAAGTGAAATTTACTTAATACTATCAAGTTTTATTTTCTTTCTCAACAATGAATATATTACCAACTGATGCCTGAAACTTAAATTACCTTACATATACTTAAATGTCTTCTTGAATTATTGTAACCTACTCTAGAGGGAGCTCTTTAACTATATTTGTGACGTAATACTTAACGCAAAACTAATTTTCCGCAGATCTCTGGTTAAATCCTAACCATGCCGTTAATTTTTTTATGTAATATGAAGTGCTGCGATACGCACAATAAGGAATTATGAATGAAATTTAGGTAATCTTTGAAAATACAACACCCAACTCATTAATAGTATCCATAATTCACCTATTGTAAGCTAGGGTTGTAATTATATGAATTTCTATGTTAAGATTTAAGTATATGAATTGAATCATCAACTTAAAACAGGCTGATAGCTGTATTGTTAAGCCCTAGTCAGAAAATGGGAGGGGAAAAAAAAAAAGATACTCCAACTCGAAAACAAATGACCATCTCTTACTCGATAGCTAATGTCATAACCATGGCGCCAGAGGGATGCGTTCAGAAACCTCCCTTCGTTATCGTGTGTTATGCTATCGAGGGGCATCTGTATTAGCCAGTGGCGTACTGGCTCTTTTAAAACTTAAAGCTATAGCTTCGAAATTTCACAGATGCGTTCTCTATTTCAAATGACTTATATGTACATCTCTACACTCTGGAGTTATTTCGGCTTATAGTGTTAATGAACTAACCTGTGATAGTTAATCTGTGACTTTCTAAGTATTTTATAATTTTTCTTCTTTTCTATTTATTGTTATTTTAGTTACATTTCATTGTATTATTTTAGTTTTCATTTATATTATATTAATTTATTTATTAACTACTCGTGAAAAGCATATATAATATTTAAGTGTAATGTTTTCCATGTGCTTCAATAATTTTGTTATGAATACCCGTGATGAAATTTTGAAAAATTGGCTTCTCTTATCCCGTTATACGTTATTATGGTCACAACGATATACAATTTAAAAATTTAAAAAAAATACTGGAATATTACAGAGACGTTATTCGCGTGGTGTATTTACCATACAGTAGAATTCACGTCGATTTCAACATCCCATGTTTCAGCCTAAAAAACACGCGCTGCGTTGCCACTGCACAACATATTAATTTAACCAAGGTCACTCTGAAGACAAAAGCTTACCAAAGTGTGCAATAGGGAAGGGAAAAAGTGGAGAAAAAAAAACATAAATTAGATCCAATAGAATATTTAATGGTAGCGTCTGGGGAAATACTTTCCCGAGAAAGTAAATTCCACGAATATCGAAAATTGCTGCTGAACCAAAGGAGAAAACGATAGTGTCGGACTTTGATTTAGTTAGAGATTTCTTTTTTGATAAGCACTGTCAAGTCGAAAGCTGCATTTAACCAGTCAGGTAATAAAATAAAAACTACATGAGAAATAATAAAGCTAGGAGTAGCTAAAAATTCGCAGCGAGAAAATACAATAATGTTGAACCTTAACAAAAAAAAAAAAATGACATCCTTTAGATGTGGCAAATGTATTTAATGATTACTTTCTCAATGTAATAAATAATCTAAAATTATAGTCTGCTGATGAAAAAAAAAAAAAAAAGAATCATCATTTCCCATTCAACACACTGTATTCAAACCAACCGTCACTACTTCAACAGAAATCAATAACCGCACCATAAAAACTAAAATAAAAAAGTCTTCCGTTTATGATGAGTAAATACGGAAATTAGTATTCCCTTTGTGTAACGAATCTTTGAAAGCAGGTGAATTTTCCCTTAGACTAAAGTATTCCGTAGTAATACCTGCATTGAAAGAGTCAAGAAAAATATATATCCATCATACCATTATTTTTACAGGTGTTTGAGAAAGTAATGTGCACTAATTCTGGACACTTTAGAGAATTTTGCTAAATACTACACTAAGCTTTTCATTTTAGTTGAAATTTATGCTTTTATCGAAGTCAGATTTTCAAGAAAACTAGATAAACAAGTCTTAATATTCAATGTTAGGTTTCAAACATGAGTAAACTAAATTACGATTACTACTTAACAAAACAACAGCTGTAAATGGTGCTGTTTTGACACATTCATATGAATTATTTAACTGTTTTGTGTTAATATTTTGATTTAATTACTGCCTCGAATCTTCATGGCATTGAGTCACCAAACATTGGAGATTTTCTGGTGTTGTACTCTAAATCGCGATTGGATGTGGCCTCCAGTATGTCTTTCTGGTTTGTTACTGGGCAAGGGAGGATAGTCCCTGAACCATTTCTGATTGATTCCTGCGGTATGGCATTTTGCACATACTGCTGACTATCACCCCCAAATAAATCACGAATAATAGTCAGCAGTTTTAAATTTAAGACCTCTTCTTAGTATTATTTTGACATTAATGTTACACTCTAGCATTGCTAGGCACCCTACAACATACCTTGCCATGCTCCCCCATAACCACGACGCTGACAGGATTCTTCATAGTGGCGGTGGTGTACTCAGGTAACATGTCCTTTCCTGCTGGGCGACGAACAAACGTCATATCATCATTTCCGAAGATGTTGATCTTCATTTCATCGCTCCAAATAACTTTACCACAGTTCTTGCGTTCAATCTCTTGTGCTAAAACCAACTCCACACGCTTTTGCCTTGCTTTTGGTTGAGATAAGGCTTCTTTCTTTGGGTCCTTGCTCGTAGACAATTTTTGCAAAGTTTTTTTTCTGATTGTCCAGTAGCCCAGAAGTTCTCAAGGTGGCATTTTTTAGACTTCTCTAATTTATTTACCTTTTACTTTTTACTTGGTTCCTAAACCCAAAACGCGGGTTCGAACCCGGCCAGGACCGATGGATTTTTTCGGGGCGTAAAAATCCTAAGTATGGCTTCCTTCGGAAGGAAAGTAAAGCCGTGGGTCCCGTATCGTATATTTGCGGCACGAAAAAGAACCTCAAGCCTGAAAGAGAGGCCTCTGAGCAAAATTTGTCGGCCGTTTCACGCCCTGAATTGAATGGGACGCTGATGACCTAGATGTTAAAGAGCGTCCATAAATAAATCAATAATAAAAAAATTTTTTTACTTGCTGATCAATCAGCGCGTTTTGTCTTAGGACCCATTATTTCAAAAATACAGGATCACTTTTCAACTCACTGGTACTGAGAAATTACAACAATTGAACACTAGGCTGTGTTGGTTGAAAATAAAATAATTGCACAACAATTGTGTTGCTGCTGCATTAATATGGAATTATTGAATGACGTTAATTAAACTTGTTTCTAATATCTATACAGGATGTAACACGTTCCATCTTTCATAAAGATGTTAATAGGTATAGAAACATCATAGACATAATAGAAACAACATCTGTTGATTTAGTACCACACGATCTTTGTATATTTTGTAAGATTTAAAGATGATAAACGTTTTACGAAAATTGTCCAGAAATAATTATACTACTGTATAAATGGCTTTATAATCATCTTAAGTAACAATATTTTGTTAAAGATCACATCGATTTTGGGAATGAAATTTTAACAGAAAACAGAATTTTAAAACACAACAAAGAATATTAACTGCATTCAATGAAATGGTGCATGTAGGTGATTTAGCAAAAGATTTGACTGTTTTGTTTAGTACTGTTTAACGTCCATTTTACTACTGAGGCACCGCAGGCGTTGGACACTGATGATACTTGAAATGAAATTAAATATTGGGAAAGGATATTTTTTTTAAGGAAGGAAGTTTTCCAGACCTAATAGGGTACCTCCCCGGCATTTGCCAGTAATGAGGAAAGAGGAAAACGTGGAAAAACCTCATTCAGAGAGGACGGTCCTGATGGGATTCGAGCCCCAGACCTCCCGCTCACGAGTCCGCACCTGAACGACTTCAGCCATCTGTCGCGGTATTTTTGGCTGTGTCAATCATTAACTTCTCATGCAAACATTAGACTTTTAAGGAATAAAAAATTATTTACGCTCTACCTTTATAAAAGAAATTAAAAAAATTGAGAAAACTTGCCCCCTTTAAAAATATAACTATTCACTATCGTGGGAAATAACTAAATATGGAGTCCCTCACGGATAATTTCTAACTCCTGTACTTTTTCTAATTTATATAATTGATCTCTTTTAATATTTCGAAAATTATTGCTAATTTTGTAGTTTTTGATTTTCTAGTGGCGGCGATGGTGGTGGTTGTTATTTCTTTATTGTTATAATATTTTCTGTACACATTGACAACTTCCTTGGTCTAGTGGTTAGTGTTGCTGAATGCTGACTGGGAGGCCTGGTTTCGACTCCCGGTACCTACTTAGGAAATTTTCTAAGTTAGGGAAGTCTGGAATAGGGTCCATCCAACCTCGTGAGGACAACTGGGAAGCTGTCTGATGAAGAGATCGCATTCTTCGACCACGAAAGCCTCACGATAGACGAACTGCGAGGCGCCGGGATGCCGATCACATGCTCCCCTGCAACACTGCCCTCTATTAATGAAGTCGTAAGACGGAGATAGAGGTCGCCGCGACAGGCCAAGGCTCACCCCGGGGCTATAACGCCAAATGAAGGAACGTTATACGCATACAAATGTATTTTATGCATAGATGGAGACGGTACATGCTTAAGTATGATACACAGTTAGAAAGAGGAACAAATAATAATGTAAAAATAAGTCAATAATTATGATAACTAAACAAGTGTTTAAAATATGAACAATATTCACACACAAATGAATGAAACATATTACATATTGTTTATAATTACACTAGGTATTGTGTTCTAACTAGCTTCAAGCTCTTTAGTTAGGAAAATGCCCATATTCAACTAATTAGCGTGATTTGCAAGCTAAACTACCTCTGATATATATGTATCGATTTATGTTTTTCACTTGTTTAGTCTCCTGTAATTATAAATTGAATATGCTTATGAATAGTATTTTTTCCCATCATGATTGGGGGGGAGAGAATGTTTCATAAACACATGGCTTAGTGTTTTTATATATCTAATTTTGTATTTTTTTTATATATTTCTTATGTGTAAATAGCAGCACGAACTGTCAAACTAGACCCTTGCGTTGGATAAGTATTTAATTTATGTCATTTTGAAATAAATACTCACAACTACTATATAATCATTTCTGTGAGAAAGTGTTCGTTTTCAGTTCCATATCCTGTTTAGAATCAATATTATGTACACTTTCGTGATCTGCTCAGAAATTACTTTTTCCATACTCGCCGCATTTCTCTTCTCTGTCAGTTTAATCGTTGTATATAATACGTGGGAACAATACTAGAATTGTAAAACGTAAGTGCAGATTATTCAGCACAGGACAGCTACAGCGTCACTAGTCTGGTGAGGAATGTGACACGCCAGCATGCCGTGTGAGCGAACAGCACACGATATCTGTTCCAAGAATGATGACGCGTAGTTTCCCAGTCAGCTGTAAGTGGCTGAAAGACACGTCGAAGGACAAAATGCAGCCAGCGCTGCTGAACTAAAGAACGAAACATAAGCTCTGGAGACCCCAACAGATTAACACAGAGTTAAAAATCAAACCAATTTAAGCCTCGAAAATTCTTTCTATCGCCATCGGATATTAGACAACATTGTTGACTTCAATTGCGGGGACATAAATGCTCATCCAATAATATGCAAGAATGGCATATTAGCGAATTTCTCGAAGGAATTTATTATTGGATTGATTTCATGAAATAATTTTTGAAAATGTTCTTCAAATCTCCATTGATTGTAATTACTAGACACCGAAAAAGACAATGAAAGTAATTTATTTATATAAATGAAAAATGATGTAATACTATTAACAATGTAACTAATATAACAACAATTAGAAAAGCAGAAAAGGCTAAAACACTAAGAAAAAGTCACAGATTAGTAACTATCTTATTTCGAACTGCCTAAGTTCTTCTATGGCAAAAAAACAAGTCAAATTATTATATATCTGTGTGTGTGTTTATGTTATATGTCTGTTAACACTCTAGCGGTCGCAATTTTTGTTTTTCTCAATTAAACTCGGTATATAACCTTTATTAACAAAAGATTCGTAGAGTTCGTTAACCAGTAAAATTAGAACAATGGGGTTAGGGGTTAACCTCAAGCAAACATTTAAAAATTGCTCGAGCAGTTGCAATTTTTCGACGAAACTTGGCATATGCCATTAAAATAATTTAATAAAAATAGTTTCTGAAAATCAGGACAATCGGCCCTTTAGGAATGGAGGTATACCTAGAAAAGGAAATTTAAAGTGAAATTGAAAATTCGCTCTATAGCCTGCAATTTAATTTGTTTTTAAAGGAAACGCGGTATATGCCATTGAAGTATAATATATATACATATATATAGTTTCTGAAAAGGATTAAATAAAATTATTAACTTTTGAGTTTTGTCTGAAATCCAAAAATAAAAAATCCCTCTACCGGCTTAATATTTGTATCTTCACTACACAACATTTAAATGAAATAGAAAAAATAGTTTCTGAAAATCGGGGATATCGGGCTATTAAGTAGGGTTTTAGGTGAAATTCAATTTTAAAATCGCTCTAGCGACACCATATATCTTTTCGCAACAAAATTCGGCATATACCATTTAAATATAATAAGCAAAATTGTATATAAAAATTAGACAAATCGGACCATTAGAAGTAGCAATATATTTGAAATCCGGAATTTAAAAACACGCCCCTTTGTTTAATTCTCTCTATATTGTTTTAAAAGTAAAGGACAAATTAATTCAGCACATAAACTGTATTTATAGCCATGCATATATTCTATAGTTAACAATGGCATTGTCGTGAAGATAACAAATGTTAAATATTAATCTAACATGTGTTTGAGAATTATATTTGTATGTAAGACCGCTCTGTCATAACCTTCAGAAAACGTCTGCGTTACTTGTTTTTATTACAATAACATTTAAATTCAATTTCAGAGTCGATAAAAATCGGTGATACTTTCAATTGTATATTGTTGATTGTGTATATTTGTTTATACATTGTAATTGTTTCTGAATAGCAACATTTTCGTTTTATTGAAACATATAAACATCTTAAATAAACAATGTAATTAAAAATTTCTCTTATTTTTCTCTCTTTTAGTGAATGTAAAGATATCAAGGGCTCAGTTCAAGCATAGTTACATTAAAATGTTTAAAAATACCTATACAATATACTTTTATATGTCAGTGATCATATATTTCAATTAATTAATAGTTTGCCTTTAATTTTTGTGTTTTAATCTCAATAATACCACACATTAATGGGTAATTTAATTTCATTAACTTTAAGGTTTAATTTGTATTTTATATTCATTGTATAGTTATTCAATTTGGTGAAGAATTCGCTTAGTTTTCGCAATTTCTGTGTGACCAACTCATTTTCATAGTCTACCACTATGACTCAGGTAACAGATACTTACCCGGTGGTTATGGTAAATATTGGATTACTAGCAACTACCAAAAATCCGGATTAACGCATCACTAATTTATTATCAGCTTTCCAACACC
Organism: Metallyticus violacea; assembly: GCA_030762175.1. Classification (NCBI taxonomy): domain Eukaryota; kingdom Metazoa; phylum Arthropoda; class Insecta; order Mantodea; family Metallyticidae; genus Metallyticus; species Metallyticus violacea. The sequence continues at coordinate 14,202,582 of CM060833.1, read as the reverse complement.
TGCGCTCGTCTGCCCGAGACATTTAAAGGTGCAAAAGTACAATCGTTTATTGTTAATATTTTCTCAGCTTCTAACATGGCCTTATTTACAGTTCACTGTTTGCAATCAATAGAACCACACCACTCTAAATTGCCACTTAAAATATTCATTTACCCACAACGAAGGCACTTTTGTTAGCTCCAACTTCCACCTAATCATTTAGGCATAGAGATTTAAGGTATGGTTTGTTTGTAGAAAATATCGAGCTCTCGGAATATATGTCTCACTTCGGTGTCTCAAATACTTAACGATGTATTATCTTGGTAACTCGTCACACCGCCAGGAGTGACCGGTATCGTTAAGGCGCGGACTCGTGAGCGGGAGGTCTGGGGTTCGAATCCCGTCAGGACCGTCCTCCTTGACTAGTGTTTTTTCCAGGCTTTCCTCAGTCTCATAACTGGAAAATGCCGGGGAGGTACCGTAAACTTAGGCCTGGAACGCTTCCCTCCTTAAAAAAATATCCTTTCCCAATATATCATTACATTTCATGCATCATCATTGTCCACCACCTGAGGTGCCTCATTAAACACTACTGAAAAAAAAAAAAAACTGGTCACAGTCAATTAGAGAATTCCTGCTTAAGTCGGTAATGAATTGGTTGAAGTATCTGTTTCTGGGTTTTAGCTTTCTTTAGGTCGGTAATTTAGGGCTGCTTGGGTATTCTTTTATCTGTAAAGGGTTGTCTCCAGTTTGTTCTCTTCAACTTCAAAATTGTTTCTTTTTTTCGTCTTTTGTTAGATAATATATCTAGTCTAATACAGAGCTTCCAGAAATGTCCTTGCTGCTTGGACGGGTTTTTATGTCTCGGCAGTTGAACAGCTGTACCCGGCCGTGCCTCTACTGTGATTTCGCTTCTTAAAAATTGAAGAAAGAATGTTGGTGGGAGTGTTTATTATTATTGGCCGCACTTTGGGCTGCAATTTGAAACGGATTTGATAAGTGGGGGATGCGAATAAGGCTGTTTGGTTGCTGCGGTAAATAGTTTATGCCCGCTGATCGCAGGTCTCGCCATGGCTGCTGCAGACCACCCCACTCTTCTTCGACGAAACTCTCTCGAGGGCGTTTCGCTGGATTTTGGTGGCTGTGAGCCGGCCGGGCCTGAGACCGGATTCTGAAGGTGACTACAAATAACGCTTCGTTATATATTTATTCTTCTAACATGTATATTCGGGCAAACTCACGTCTCTAGTCGAACCACGGGCTAGGTAAGCTTGGGAAACACGTAAGTTTATTGCGTTGACCAAATGGTGCCGAGTGAGAAGATATTGTTAATTTAACCGAATTCTTAATGCTGCTCAATGTTGTATCGGCAGTTAACGTGGTGACTAACACTCAAGCTTCGTTGTCGCCGGAGCTGGTACTTGGCACTTAGATCGCTCTTCCACTGATCTCCGGGCGACGGTAGCCACACGTTTCTGGACCCGGAAAATTCTGAGACTGCACCACTTTTGGGCAAAATCTATCCCTTTTATATACAATACAAAATGACACTATCCTTGGGCAACGGCGCGAAATACTCCCGCCAGTTTTGTGTTAACCTGTCTCATAGGTCAGTGCTTGCCTTGTTGAATTTCGTTTCTATTCGCTGAAAAATGTTGTTCAAGCCAAATGCTTCCCTATTGGTCAATACGATAAATTTAAACAGATTTCATGTGTTACTGTCAATGATTCTCTTACTTGGACAACTGAAACTTGTCACCAAACAGGCCGATGTTGCTGTCCTGAGGTGGGGGCATTTTCAACCCTAGCTGCATTGAAGAAGGGATTACCTTGCACTGTCTGATTTTTTGCCAAGTCTTTCTATGTTCGGAGAAAGACAAGTGTTTTACCTTACCTTGCTATATTACTACATGTTATTTCTTAAATATTATCGAAAATTACACTTCAGGAACGCATTTAAACACTATACAACATTAATTCTGCACATACGAGTTATGTCATTAAAGTTTCTCCACTGAAAGAAAATGCACAACATACTTGCACATAATTACAGAGTTGCTGATTCTAAAATTACAAATATTAATTATTTCAATTACCCTGTAATTGATGGGAAGCTAGGAACAGGTTCAAAATTATGTAAAATCTTACTTTATAGCAAATGCTGGAGATGTCATCCTCCTCAGATAAACAGATATTGTACATGGTAAACACATTTTAATTAACACGATTTAGTTCGGCCACTGTAATGTTTTTGATTTCATTTCGTATGCATTCCTTATATTTTCCCACTGTGTGAAAATTTATTTTGTAAACTCTGTCCTTCAGGCTACCGCACAAATAAAAATCAGAGACTGTTAGATCTGGGAAGCAAGAGGGGGTACACCGGCACTAATCACTCATTTTCGAACACTTCCCTAATTTTACTCATGGACTGACGCCCTATATGAGCATTAGCGGAATCTTTTGAAACTACCAATATGATTTCTCTTATTCTGTCAGCTGGTTGAAAGATAGAGTCAGAATGTCATTTCGGTAACTCTAAAATCGGACCGATTATACGCCCTGCGCCAATCGCACTCCAAATTTCATTACTCATGCCAAGTAGAAAGGTTTCTTGTATGTGATTGGATTTTTCGGATCACCAATAGTAAGTGGATTGAGCGTTCACTCGACCATTTTTGTGGAATCAAGCTTCGTCTGAAAAGAACGCTAGCTCAGGGTGGATAAATTCTTCAGTCAGTGATGAAAGAAATCACTCGCAATAATGCACACATGCTACGGGATCATCTTGTCGTAGACAGTGAACACATGTACACTTGTAAAGTTTACGGTTTAACAGTTTTGTTGCTATGTGTGCAGAAAACACTGAAACCCTTAACTTGTTATATTAATTTCGGTAGTGATTTTTTTGGGGGGGGGCGAGCTTTCCAAGATTTGCGACCATTTCTTCTAATTTGCCTTCTATTAAAAATGTACGCCTTTGCGTGTGTAATTTGTTTTGCACTGAACCAGTGGTAGCAAATTTGTTCACCAGATCGTGATTTATAGTTCTGGAAGGAGGCAATAGCCCAGAAGACTTTCGATAAATTCCTCACGAACGCAATGAGATTTGTATGTATAATAATATTTACATTCATAAAAGTGTTGCTCAAAAGACAAATATCTTGCCATCTTCGCGAACGAAATTATACAGGTAACTACTTGGAAGTTCAAGAACATGCAGGAAGGCAGGCGGGGAGCTGGACTTGGCCGAGACGTAAAAATGCGTACGACCGGTGAGGATGTATACTGGAAGCCCGGTATAACTGTTCAAATATACCGAAAAAATTTCAAGATAATGTGTGATAATCCAGGAGTATTACTTCTGTATACTTAAGTCTTTTATGAGTCAGATTTTATCCTAAAGCCGGCGTCTAGCTATCATTTTCAAAAGAAAATCCCCAATGTCATAACATGCTGACGCTCGTTGTTATTTCTTGTTTCTAACCAGCCTCTTGCTATGATGTCCAGAAAGCGTCATTACTTGTATTAAGTTTTAGCAGCAGTCGTACCACTGCCGGTTCTTTGAGTACAATGCAGAAGACACCCTGCGTAATTTTGTAACCGTCAAAGCGGAAAATTGCGTGGAAAAGGCTTGTGTGTTTCAACATCGCAGCCGATGCAATTCAAACGTAATTAATTCAATTAACTATCGCGGCTTGTTCCTTTCTCCTTTCCTCTTTTCCCAGCTACTAATTTAAAGGGACCACGAGGACCTAGGAACCGTGCGTGGTCGTCAGAATGATTTGATAATGCTGTGTATGAAGAATACACAGGCCATTATGTTTTCACTCTTTCATTCTTGCGGTTACTTTGAAATAGTACGAGCGCATGGCGGAACTGATAAACGCTTATGCAGACATCGTAAAGGCATAGTTCGCTAGAACACTCGCGATTTGAGTTCGATTCTCGAAATGGTGCAGAGCACTTAGATGAACAAACTCGGATTTTTGGTCCTGCAACCATTATGTTTAACTTACTTTCTTACCGAGTGGGGTGGCTTAAGTAGCAACACATTCACAAGGTCCTGCGCTCGAGCCGGGCAGCTGGGATGAATTTCGTGAATTTTCTGCCCTCTCCATTTCATTGCATAATTCTAATTGCAGGAAAGATAGAGCCAACTAGGAAGGGTGGTGCTGTGCGGCGTGACTGGGGATTTTAATGTGGAGAAAAGTTTATCATGGCGTTTGACGAGTTTTGTTTGGCGATCTATTTTGCCGCAGTTTGAAGAAATGTTAGGAACTCTGCGTATCTCCATGAATCACTTCCTCGGATCTGGCCACTCAGGCAATGAACCTGCTTCCTCATAAGCAACGTACATATAAAATACGCATTATTATGGCTGTGTTGCCGAATTACTGGTTTTTGGTGTCCTCAAAAAGTTCAATGTTCCATTTCCTGTAACTATTGCTTAATTCCTTAAGCGTAGGTGTCTTCTATGTTTGTATTTCCGATTATTATCTGTAGGGTACTTGGTTAACAGACGCGGTGCTAACTGATGTTTCGGCATTTTAATTGGAAGAAGTGAGAGGTTGGAGGAGCCACTTACCCATAAAAACCATTATGTGCGGACACATCTATAACATCATTTTTCGTCAAGTGCATTCCCAGGGAAGTTAGCCTTCAGATTTTTATAGTCTATAGTTATTGCGTTACAAACTTGAATAAAATATTTTTAAAGTCTATTAGATAATTATACTGACAGTATATTAATGACGACACAATCATATATATTAAATGCAAAAACTCTTGCAGTTATTTAACCCTTGTTGATTGATTTGTTTTATTTACATATAACATCTCAGGTCATCAGCGTCCCATTCAATTCAGAGCTTGAAACGGCCAGTAAATTTTGCTCAGAAGTCTCTTCTTTCAGGATTGAGATTCTTTTCGTGCCGTAAATGTACGACACGGGACCCTCGGCTTTATTTCCCTTCCGAAGATAGCCATACTTAGATTCTTTTACGCTCGTTCCTGGCCGGGATATTGGGTCTAAGAGGCAAGTATGGTTACCAATAGACCACCAGGACCGACTTTAACCTTGTGTTCACTTTGGGTTTCCCGGGTAACCTTTACGCGTTTAACTGTCAATGTATCAGGTATAGTGAAACTGTATGAAGAAGCCTTATGTAATTTCTTATTTCTATCTTTATCATTTGCATAAATGAAAATATATATATATATATATATATATATATATATATATATATATATATATATTCAAGGAAGAACATTTCAAATGGATATGAATACATTCCCATCTCTAATGTTTAATAGGGTTACCTAGGTAACTGTATATCTCCATTGAAACAGGTATAAAGTTAACAAAATATTTTATTTAATATAATCTATTAGTGGTTTTGTTGTTTATTCGGTAACTTAGTACTAATAAATAATAAAAATGGTCATGAAATTGTGTCAAATATAAAGTATTTACTAACAATAACAGAATAAGTTACTAATATTATATGGCTACTAAATTTTGTTGCCTGTTACGTTAGTAATGATAACCTTAAAATGATTTATTCACAAAGCCACACATTGCTGTTGTAATACAATATTCCTTACATGTTGACTGTTTACATTTCTTGAAAATTTTATTTCCTTTCCTGTTCCTTAAACTTGTTTGAGATTTGCAATACAAAACAGCCGTCAACGATTTCAGCCGTTCAGAAGTATCCTTTGGGGGGGGGGGGGGGGGGGGGCTAAGTATCTACTCGTTCAGGAACCAGAAATAGAGGTCTAGAGGTAATGGATGGCATTATCAACTTTTTTTCCCAGATCTAGTACATAGAAACACTCTGTGTCTTTGAGTCACATTTTTTGAGCATGTTTTTTCTGTGTAAATAGTGTATGTATGCAAGCAACACACAGAATGCTAGGAGCCATCTCTGTGTTTTCCTTTTTACACGGTGTTGTCCATATTATTCACGTCCCCTTTTGTACAGTTATGATAATGTATAACAACCGTCTAAGTGGAGGTGTCATAACGCACTGTGGATGACACAGGCATTGCTTTCTTCTTCTTTGGGACATATGAACATGGAGAATTATCATCTCTGAGTCCTAATATAGACGACAGTTCTGGCCAGGAAGAGGAAGGTTGCATTTTAAGGGGTATGCAGGGCTTATTTCTGTAACATCTGTAGACAAACTCCAAGAAATCAGCATCCTTGCTAATGGCACAGCTGTCAGTGACTATATTTTTGCCATACTTTTGAAATGGTAACGCAAATCTTTCACTCCCTTTCTCCATCATTAGTTTCTCTTCCAGAAACAGATTTCTCTGTGTAAATTTGGCCAGTTAGTGGGTATGAATTTTGGAAATCACAAATCCATCAAACCTTCAAACCATATTTGGCTGCCTTTGAGGGCATGTTTTGAGTAAATCTTGTCTTTCCTTCGTAAGGAAATAGCAACTCATCAACAGTTTTTTTAATGGTGTTTAACGCCCGTTTTTACTACCAAGGCACCACAGGTGGTTCTCACCAACACTGAAGGAATCTAAAGACTCAGTTCCCCCCCCCCCCCCCCCCCGAAGATTTGAGTTTAGCATTTCAAATATGTCAGATATTGCAGCAGATCTGTCACTTTTCACACGCTCAGCCCTAGTGTTCACATTGTCAAATCTTATAAATCTGCTTATTTGCCGAAACATGTTGAAGGATGAGCTTGCGCTATACAATGGAAATGATTTTGTTTTCCACATTTCCTTTGTGTGCTACCTGTAAGAGAATATTACTTGTGCTGTAATCAGTATACCAAGATATTAATCATATTCTTCAGTTTTTAATGGAGTAACAGCAGACAATCACTGTTTTGCCCCTTTTTCAAATAATTAATCATGATGATACCCTGCGAGTCCCCCGCCAATAAATGTGTCATCTCTTTTCCAGCCGACAAAACTGTTTTAAATTTATTCGGTGCTCTTTCGCCTTTGCCAACCCATTGTTTTGACTGCCTTTTTTGTCTGCGGGGTGTAGTGATGGATCCAAGTTCCATCTACAGTCACAAAACGACTACAGAAATCATTTGAATTATTCTGCTACTTTCCAAACACGATTTTGAAATGTCCTTCCTCGAAGTTTTTGGTCTGGAGTCAAAAAACAAGGCACCTATTAGACACCCAACTTCTTCACATGCAAACTTCAACCAGGATATTATGCACCCGTTCATATGAGATACCTACCATCTCTGCAATCTCACGAATCTTAATGCACAGTCTTCTATCACGATACTATGAATTTTATCGACCGTTTCTTCAGAAGAAACCTCAATCGAGCGTCCCGAACGTGCGGCATCTGCAGTGTTCGTACGGCCACGTTTAAATTCATTTATCCAGTAATAAATTGTACTGAGTGCTCGTGCAGAGTTCCCATGAACTTCCTTCAGCTGTTTGTACCTAAACCGCAGTCAACTTTTATAAATAAAAATTGTTTTATCCCTGCACCATACTCGTCTTTATCCATTTCTACGAAATGTGTTACAGCGATCACTAAATATTGATATAATTGTAATATTTACTATTGCATTTACTTTGCTCCTTTTCCACTCTTTTGCGTCTCTCTTTTGGTTTATTTCGTTAATAAAACTTTTTTGTGTCTCCTTTTTATCATCATTCTAAGTTTGTTATCTCTCCCTTGTTCCTCCTTTTATCTTTTTCCTTTCTTTACTCTTTTTCTTTCGGCGACTTTTTTCTTCCAGTCATTTATTGCCTCTGTTCTCCTTTCTCTTTCAGCCTGTGTGCTCTGTTTATTTCATTTCGCCCTCATTGTTAAGCGGATCATTTGAACACAGTGCATTTAAGTTGCTCTGGGTTAGAAGGTCACACAACACAATACACCGCCCACCAGCGTTACATCACTCACGAAACCCTGTAAGTTTCAAGTTGAAACCTTAGCAATGCAAGTAGGATGCGTGATCTTATCAGCTGTGTGTGTGTGTGACGCGTATTCTCCTAAACCAAACAAAACACGCCCCGTCTTACTGTCTGGCAATTGTCAACTTAAAGAGCTGATAGCTTGAGATTTAAACTCCAGCTCCGAGCCTAATGTGACTTCAGATGCATATTTTTTTATTTGTTTTATTTACGGACGCTCTTTAACAGCTCAGGTCATCAGCGTCCCATTCAAATCAGGGCGTGAAACGGCCGACAAATTTTACTCAGAGGCCTCTTCTTTCAGACTTGAAGTTTTTTTTCGTGCCGTAAATGTACGACACGGGACCCATGGCTTTACTTCCCTTACGAAGGAAGCCATACTTAGGATTTTTACACCTGAAAAATCCATCGATCCCGGCCGGGTTTGAACCCGGATCTTGGGTTTAGGAGGCAAGTACGGTTACCACTACATCACCAGGACCGACGAATTATATAAATATTATATTATATTACATATTGTAACGGTCAATGGATTTTTTTTTTTTTTGAGGGGGGTACGTTTTTACTACTGAGGTACCACAGGCGATGGACAATGAAAATACATGAGATGAAATGAAAAATTGAGAAAGGATTTTTTAATGAAGGAAACGTTCTATGCCAAAGTTTAGAGTACCTCCCTGGCATTACGCTGATGACCTGAGCTGTTAAAGAGCGTCCATAAATAAAAAAAAAATCCTGGCATTTGCCATTTATGAAGACTGAGGAAAACCTCAATCAGGGAGGACGGTCCTGGTGGGATTCGAACCCCATACCTCCCGCTCATGAGTCCGCACCTTAACGACCTCGGTCACTCGTGGCGGTTAGCAGTTCGCAGTAGCTTGTTTGAAGTATTTATAAATATAAATCAAGAGAAATATTATAAAAATAACATTATTCTCTAATAAGATGTGAATGCAATAAATAATGCATTATCAAGCTTTATAACTTTTGCGAAAGTTCAAGAGAAGTTTCAAAATTATTGTTACCATAGCATAATTACATAAGCAGGTCTACCTTAAATACATTTCAATTACACTGAGATAACCAATTCTCGACCAGAAAACAATTTATAAAAGAGTATTTATAATGTAAATTAGTACCTATTATTTAATTCATAAAAATATTTACCATTACTTTAATATGAATAAAGGTTGATTGTTTTAATCAAAACTGCCGTAACTCATTTTATTATAATACAGAAATAACACAGAAAAGGGGAGTGTTAAAGATGTATTTTAATTTTCAATATATGGGATGTTAACTATGTATATAAACAGAAAATGCCTATTTGTTTTAAACTCTAGGAATTTAGAATGTTTAAGTTCTGATAAGAGAATTTTTTCGGGATAGTATTTTTCCTTCTTTAGATTGTTAATAATAATATTTTGCGCCTTATTCTGCCAACTCCTCTTCTCCTAATTTATATATTATAGAATACAAGTAATCTTTATTTTTTAAATTTGGTTCAACGTGCGGAGTGCTTTTTTTAACTAAGAAACGTTTTAGTGTTCATTAATTTTGGGGTTCAGATATATCAAAACTCTATATTGGAATATAGATCTGTCATCACGGAATTCTCCATTATTGTTTAGTTTATTAATAGATATTTCGGATACCCTGTTAGCGCAGAAAATGAATACCCCTGTAGTGGACGGTACGAGCATTCCTGTACTTTTGTATTTTGTTCTAATTCTTTCATTTGCTGAAAGACATTTACATCCTAGCAGATAATTAATACCTGAAATGGCAGTAAATATTAACAACACAGAAACAATGACATTTAAAAAGGCTACATGTGTTACAAAGGTGAAAAACGGTACTACAGTGGACAAGAAATACAAGACGTTAAATGATTTTTGTTATTTTGGAGTAATCTTTAATATGAATTTGTTATTAATTGCAAAACACAAGATCAACTAAAGTGTTCTGAATCGAGTTCCAGATATATCAATAGATACACTAGAGATTAAGTCTACTCTGTCGTATGGAAGTGGAATATGGGGAAAGGTAGAGGTGACAGCTGAAATGTAAATAAAATTTAAGTAGATTTTTAGAAAAGGGTTCTTGAGATCTCCAAAGGAACGTCAAACTGTAGGGTCATGAGGTAGGTGGGTTGTTTTGAAAATGCAGTTAATTAGTAAAACAAGGTCGTGAAATACTGGCTTAGAATAATGCAGGGGACAAACGCATGGAAGAACATTAGAACAAGGCTAGAGTATATCAGCAGGCAGGAAATCGAGGCATAATGTAACACGAAAGTCTCCTTGAGCCATTATAATTAAATGAAGGTAACCTGGGGTAAAGAGATACTTGACCACATCCTTGGTCTAGTAGCTGGCGTTGCTGACTGCTGGTCGGGAGACACGGGTTCAATTCCCGGTATCTATTTAGGAAGTTTTCTATTTTAGAGAGGTCTGGAACAGGGTGTACCTAGACTCGTGAGAATGTCTGGGGAGCTACCTGAGGGAGAGATGGCGCTCTTCGATCAAGGGACCTGCGTAATAGGGACCAGCGAGGTGCCTGGTATACTGATCGCATAATTGCCCTCTATCAATGAAGGAGTGAGACGGAGTTGAGGAAGCAGAGGTCGCTGCGGCAGGCCAAGACGCACCTCGGGCTTTAGCGCCAATGAGAAAAAGAAACATATATGCTTATTCTAAACTACATTATTCATATATGAGTGATGTGATTTAGACTGGGAGATTGGAAGGCTGAAAAATAAGGATAGTTCTGCCTGTTTTATGGAGGATATAAGGAATAGATACTTATCCTGGCATATGTACCCGATGGAACACCTGAGGAAAGACCATACTTCCAGAAAAAAAATAATAATAAAGTAGTTTGAGATCGATTGGCATTTTGGGACATGTTGGCGGATCAGTCAAATTGGTTGAATATGTGCATTTTCCTGGCCACAGAGAAACAATTTACTTTCTGGTTAGAACGTAATATCTGGTGTAATTTGTTTCTACTTATATACATATATATGCATATATAAATAAATAGCGTTCTTCCCATTTTTAAATGTCTGAATTATTTATTATTAGCGTTTTTATTTTCATTATTTTTTCCTCTTTACTTTGTATATCAACTTAAACATATACTGTACGACCTATGTATAAAATATATTTGTAACGTATATATAGATTTTATAACAATAAAGATACACCTATTATTATTATTATTATTATTATTATTATTATTATTATTATCACTACTACACACCATTACTACTACTATTACTACTATCATTACTTTTACTACTGCTACTATTACTATTATTATTAGTATTACAACTACTTCCACAACTACTGCTATTATTAGTATTACTATTACTACTACTATTACTACTACTGCTATTACTATTACTACCACTGCTGCTGCTACTACTACTACTACTACAACAACTATTACTATTACAATTGCTACTACTACTACTACTACTACAATTGCCACTACTACTACTACAACTACAACTACTACTATTACTATTACTACTACTATTACTACTGCTACTACTACTACTATTACTAGTACTATTACTACTGCTGCTACTACTACTAATACTATTAGTACTACTACTACTACTACTACTACTATTGCTGCTACTACTACTACTACTACTACTACTACTGCTACTACTACTACTACTACTACTACTACTACTACTACTACTACTATTACTAGTACTATTACTACTGCTGCTACTACTACTACTACTACTACTACTACTACTAGTACTACTACTACTGCTGCTACTACTACTACTACTACTACTACTACTACTACTACTACTACTACTACTACTACTAGTTTTTATTCTTAGACCGTATAGCGAAGTTAAAAAGGACATTATGCGGGAAATGCGTTTTTATTCAATGACATTAGAGAATAAATTGGAATTCAAAGTTCGGGGAGGCCTATTCCTATGCTAATACGACACACTCAAGAAAATGTAATTTTAACTGTTGTGAGAAAGTTCACGGCGGAGGCTTGTAATAAAATTGAATGGATTTGCGGTGTGATGTAAATAATTAGTTTTTCTGCTTTCGCTGTTTGTTGCTTGAAGATGATTTGCTAAAGTTCCGTGGAGTAAAAACAGTTGATGCTTTGGGACATTTGTTTCAGCAAGTAAAAATAGATGTAAATTCCAAGACATTTAAACACGCAATTGGAATTAAATCATTTGATATTATTAAACATTTGATTGCCTTTTAATACTGTGTGTATTTTCGATTTAAGTTTTAGAAATGGTAATATGGCATAAAATGGTTTTTGTGTGAGTGAACCGTTGAACGAAAATCTCACGAACAGATTAATAACTTAATTAAGTCAGCAGTCTTAAGTTACTTTTTCACTTGCTACCTTTGCATTTTAATCTTCCAACTAAAACTGGAGGGAATAGCTATGATCCTCTTTTATATAGGGTGATTCAAAGGGTGAGTTGTCAGTTTTACTTGTATTTTACTGACTACGCGAGTCCGTGTGATAAAGTCCTCCACTTAACAGGAGTCTCGATACGGTATCGTGTACTTGCACAACATGCATGTGTGGGCGGATGAAAACCCGAAAGCGCAATTGACTCACAGTAATCAAGTCAGATTCAGTGTTAACGTATGGGCATGTGGTAGAGGAGGGGGAGATCCATATGGATATATGTAGAGTGAAATATTTTTGCATGCAACCACAAGTCGATCTCTTCACCGCCGATGTACTCTTTGTGATCACGTTATATACGTCCAATTCAAATGCCTTTTTTAGTTAAATACAGTTAGTGATGCTCTTATTGAGCTGGTGGAGGTTTCTCAACAAAATGTAGAAGGTAAGCCCACCAACGTATCCGAAGCGTCGTCATACTTGACCCAAACCATGGGTCCCCTCTTGAAAAATGGTCAGTTTGCCACCCAGGATATAGCAAAATATTTTCAACATGTATCCTCAACATGACATACGAGGGCGGTCAGAAACTTATTGCTGATTGGCTATAAATAAAACACACACACCACACACACACACACACACACACATATATATATATATACAAATAGTTTATTACATATATATAAACTACAGATTATCACTATTTCTCAACTTAGTCGCCATTTAAATTGAAGTACTTGTCTAACGTTTCACTAATTTGAAAACCCCTCCTCGATAAAACTCGGCCATTTGGGAATGTAACCAAATTATCACAACATTTTGAAGATCTTCATCGACATCCAAGTGCTGGGCCCCAAGCCACTTCTTTATGCGAGTTAAATGATGAAAACCCGATGACTCTATGGGAAATGATCTAAATCATTCCATCTGAATTACCTCATAACGTTTTGTATTCACCGAGCACTGTGGGGGCGAGCGTTGTCATCAGGAACACAACACCAGATGTCGGCAGACCGCGACGTTTGTCCTGGATTGTTCATCTCAGTTTTTTCAAAGTCCCACAATAAACTTCAAAAATGATTTTTGTACACGCTCACTGAATTCGACAAGCAAGATTATCATTGTATCCCAAAACAAGGGGTACCGCCACGGGTGGCCGAGATCGTTAAGGCACGGACTCGTGAGCGGGAGGTCTGGGGTTCGAATACCACCAGGAACGCCCTCCCTGACTGAGGTTTATTCCAGATTATCCTCAGTCGTCATAAATGGCTAATGCGGGAGGTACTCTAAACTTAGGGCGTGAACGTTTCCTTTCTTAAAAATAAATCCTTTACCATTATATATTTTCTTCTCATCTATCATCGCCTGTGGTGCCTCTGTGGCAAAAATGGTGTTAAACACTATTCATTCATTACCACAACAAGGTGGACGTAAGCTTCCTCGTTGAAAAAGTTAGACGGGCTTTCTTCGGCTTGTTTGGAGAACCGGCATGACCCCACGACATGGACTGTTGTTCTGTTCACACACGTCACCCAAGTCTCGTCGCCAGTGACCATTCTGTTCAAAAATCTTCTCCTTCCGTGTTGTGGCGTGAAAGAAATTCTAAGGCACCGTCCATTTATTTGGTTTTGTGGATTCCCAATACAATCTCCGGTAGCCTGATGTTTTGATTACAACCTCGTACAAACAGTTCGAGAAATGTACGGAAATTGTTCAGAAAGCTCCCAGTTCGTGAATCGCCGATTCTCACGAAATTTTTCGTCAACTTTCTTGTCAAGATTATCACTAACTACAGAAGGCCTACCGTTCCTTAGTTCATATGAATATCAGTTCTTCCATTTTAAAAAATCCGATCCTCTGACGCACAATACTCACTCGTAATGTTTGGACGGCACACGATTCACGATGAATGTCTGCTGCTGACAGATGTTTTACACAAAGAAATCTTATCTCACGACACACCTCGTATTTGCAGCGATTTGCTATTGCAACATCATTTTGGAGGTTACAAATAACAAATGTGTGGCACTACGATGCTCTCCCTTGATAAACTTGAAGCTTACTGATTAAGTGGACGTAATAATGACGGAGCTTCACCCATACTACTAGCGGTTAACTTCCGAACCGCCACCATATATAATGTTAGGATAGGATAACATGATCTACAGAGGAAGATTTGAGCATTGAGGCCGCTAGGCGCGAAGGGTACCTCCGGCAGGAAGGAATGCACCGGGTGGCCAGAAATCCGAGGAGGCGATGCAGGAGTGTACACGTACACAGATAAATCCCAGAGACCAGAGGACCCACGAGAGCCGTTCCCGGTCCATCAACTAGCGCACAAAGCTTCCCGAGGACCCCCGAGGAAGCCCCATGGAGACCCGACAAGACGCTAAGACAGGCTACCGCCACAGCACAAGGCACCAGCCCGCCTCGCCTCAAGCTTACGATCATTTGGAATGAGATAAATGGAAATGGGAGGTAGGAAACTTTTGGAAGTGCTCATTCGTCTAAGAGACTAGGGGAAGCCATGAAAAAAATAAAAAACCAAGGTCAGGATGAGTGGTCCAAGGAAGTTGAATCTGAAATCTCCCAAGCCCCAAGCATTTCCGTCTTCAATAAATGTTTTGTAATATTTAATTAAATGTTGTTAGCACTACTCCAGTTTTTATTCTTCTAGTTTGCAGCTGACAGTTTAAAGGACATTGGGAGTGAGGTTTTTTTTTTTTTTTTTTTTTTTTTTACCAAAATGGGTCAAAAATCTATTTTTTTTTTTCTGCAAATGGTTCCTTGAACCTCTGGGCGTCCACAGAGAGTCAATAATTGCACGCCTTCCTCCCCTCCTTCCGGCTCTACAATCATTTAAGGTGTGCCAAAATGCATACACACTTCAAGCAAAGAAAAAACTGTGTTAATGTAACAAAACTGAATTCACACAAACAGAACGTGACGAACTCTAATCATCTGAGGCTTTTACACTTACAACAGTTGCTCAAAATGTCCACCATCGGCGTCCATGCACTTTGAGTACGTGCAATTGTTACTTGCGTTGGCGGTTCTGTTCTGTACACACGTCTCCATTGCCTTTGAACTTCAGCAAAATTCTCGATTTTCCAATAACACTTCAAAATTGCTTTCCCCTGTTCAGACGATAATCTTTACGCCATTTTGTTGCAGCAACGCTAGCATAACGTAATGTGATTCACATCTGTTTACAGAACATCATGTGATAATCTTGGCTTCAGTTCATTGTTGATTTACCTCTCACATAACAACGCTGTCATAATGTATGTAAGTCCCATCTGTTTACAGAACATCATACTACACATCAACTTTGAAATATATTAAATGGATAGCTACAGTGAACGTATGTATACTTTTTTTACCCCTCGGTATAAAAAAGCGTTTTTCTCTAAACTTCATTTGCACACATATTCAAAATGTTCCACGCCTAATGCTTTTTTTTAATTCAATTAAATTTTCCCATAATATGCAGTAGTGTCCATTGTAATATTCAATAGGGCAAAATATATGCATTATTATTTCTTTATTTAAGGACACCCTTTAACAGCTAAGGTCATCAGCGTGCCATTCTATTTAGGGCGTGAAACTGCCGACAAATTTTGCTCAGAGGCCTCTTCTTTAAGGCTTGAGGTTCTTTATCGTGCCGTAAATGTAGGACATGGGACCCACGGCTTTACTTCCCTTCCGAAGGAAGCCATACATACGACTTAGAAGGCAAGTATGGTTACCATTACACAATAGAACCGACAAAATACATGCTAAGAACAATAATAATTTAAATAAAAATTATGAAAAAATAATTAATTGTAAGATTACATTTTCTTGCATATTTTAAAAATTATCTCAGTTCATTCATAAAATTTATTTAAAATACTTTTATCTACAATTTTAGTATTGGTTTCAAAACTCCAATTGCAAAAATCCCACCAATCCTCTCAACACATGAGCCGCGTTAGACATTTTGATTAATTATAATAAAATTTATGAAATAATTTATAGCCCGGAAAGTATTTATCCAGTTGGAATGAAATTTGGTATACATTTTAACTTAACAGCAAAACAATAACAGTGAAAGTGTCGGAATAATCCATACAAAAAACGTAGGACTTTGAAAATTCACTGCCACTGTCCCTTAAAACGTTTTTGCCTATATGAACACGTTCTGACAAGATCTGGTAATCATAGCTAGAAGCCTGCAGCATTGGAGCTAATGCGCACGCTCAGAAACACACATTTATATTTTACCCCCTCTCTGGGATAAAACCGAAGAAAGCTTTCCTAATTCAATTATTAGATTCCCTCCCTATAATGAAACGTGAAAGCCACTACTCCCACTAAAATGTCGAAGATATTCTCTCTGACGCTTTTTCCATGCCCATATTTTCTTTGGAAACATAGCGCCTAAGAATTTGCTTTGCTGTACTTTAATGATTCAATCCTATGATTGGAGCTCTTCTGTTATGTTCTTTTTTCATTCCAGTACGTAGGTTTATTTTTCTAATAATTCTAATATGAATCAACACTGGATTTCACTGTTCCAGTTAAGTACAGCGCAAACGCTTCTCCAAAAGACGCCTTGTATTTGCAACGTTTCCTATCCCATGATCTGTTTTAGAAAATGTTAACACTCAAATTTCTTTGTTACAGCTTCGTAGCTTACATTTCCTAAGCTCCCTGACATTTTAAAAAGTTTAAAATCTCTCGCAGATAAAATGGTGTGTATTAAGGACCATGAAACATACAATTAAAATAACAAACTTAAAAGGTCTAGGGAATAAAGTGCGATGGTGCAATTTCCAGGAGAAATTAAAACGTTAAACTTACGTAAAATAATCGGAGGCTTAATGAAAACAATATTAGGAGATGATTTGACTCGATTAGAAGTGTGTATCTGCTTTTATAGCTGAAATCGAAGAAGAAAAAGGGCGAAATTGCTACATAGTGTACTTACGTCATGGTTGTAGTAACAGTAAGGAATACACTAGTAAGCTATAACGGTGAATTAGGAGAAATTTCATATGTCATGTAAAAATACCTGAAATAAAGTCATCATTACTAGATTAAAGTAATCAGCTTCTAAAGTAGCAAATAATGGGTTAATAATATACAGCAAACTACCCGCTCTTTCTTAGACGTTAGATTATTAACATATCAAAGTTGCACACGGCCATTTTTAAATATAGTGATGTCAGAAATCGACGATTAATGCATCCATGTAACAATCGAAAATATAAACAACCACATTCATTTGCACCTGCATAAATCCTAGAAACCGGAATACCAGATATTTACTGCGACTCGCTACGATCTGACGGCACTCATTCACCTGCTGCTAAAAAAAAAAAAAAAAAAAAAAAAGCATGTTGGTACGTCCTAAAAGTTTATAACAGATGGGTTGGTAACTCTGAAAAACGAACAAGCACAGAAAAATCTGAAGTTGAGGCATAGATTCGTCCTGGTGGTGAAAATATGTCATACAGGAGCAATACTATAAGGTAAAATTATATAGGTTTTGGCAACTGAAAAATAAAGGACGAGCTACTGAAGATAGAGCACTATAAATGTAGGTATTCTCATCCGCTATTTTCACTCGTTTGGTGCTAACCGGCGCTACTGACCGGATGTATTACTGTGTGTGTTTTTAATGGTTTTGTGCATTAAAAATAGTGGATTTTTATTAATAAGTTGATTTAAAAAGTGTTTGTAGTGATAATTAAAAGACTGGAATGTATTTCGTGTTAAATAAAAAGACAATTTAGCTTCATATAAGTAGTGTTTACTAGGTATAGGTACGTATTGATGATAATAGTAATAGTTGTAGTTATAAGTAATAGTGATAACACCTTTATAAAATATTAAATAAATCTTTATTTGATTG
Source organism: Metallyticus violacea (assembly GCA_030762175.1). NCBI lineage: Eukaryota > Metazoa > Arthropoda > Insecta > Mantodea > Metallyticidae > Metallyticus > Metallyticus violacea. Next base: position 14,184,367 of record CM060833.1, on the reverse strand, counting down.
GGCGTCGTGATAATTGATTCAATAGTTTTTATGAATATCAATGTTTCTATGAAAAAAACATAACGTATAATTTGTATAATATATACATACCTACGTATTGTACACACGTATACATATGTACAAACAATTTTTGTTTCATTTTATGTGATTTATAAATAATGAATTGTCAACACATAACATATACATTATATGTATATAAGAATTCAGTGTAATACTTTTTGTATTTAATAATAAGTAATAAAATTATAGATTATAATTATATTTTTCAGCTAAGTAACTTATCTAAAAAAATGCCTAAAATTTAAATAAATGCGTTTATATATACCGCTTGACGACGGTACTATAAGTGTCAGCGTGTTTGTTTGTGTTCCGCAACTGTTGCTGCTCCGAAATAAAGAAATAAAAATGGCAGACTAGAATACTCATCTATTCAAGTGCCTTAATGAAGATAGTTCGCAGAGCCGCCCTGGTGAATAAAACGAAAGACAAGCGCGCGAACACAATAATGTGGAAATTCGCTACATTTATATTGTAACCATGAACTCGAAACTATTATAATAATTCTGCACCAATTTTGGTATATTAATGTGTACACTCACTTTATCAAATAATTTTATTACTTTATAAATTTTGGTTGAGTTATGTACTCCGAAGGAAGTGTGTATCAGTCTCAAATACAATCTTTCTTTCGTACATTTCTGTTTTCACTACCATTTAATATGCATTCTTCTGTAGTTTAGGGTTAACTAAATAAATGTTCAAACACGACATCGTAGAGTTACCAACTTTTTCAGTACCCCAATAGCTAATACGATATAATTAATGATACTCAATATTTCATTCAATCTAGCAAAAGTTTTGCTAATGTGCAGTAAACCTCTGTTAATAATTTGATTCAATAAATAATTAGTTATGTTCAGTAATATGGCATATACATACGTACATTTAACATTTGTTAAGTATTAATCTAAAAATTACAAATACTGACTATCTCAATGCACAAGTCGCTAATGAAAGCAAAAATAAACAATTAAAACGCAACTGTTGGTAATCATTGTTGTCATTTAGAAGCTGTTTTACAATAATATAAAATAACTTTCACATGTAACGTTTTCTGCAAATACATATATTGCAAATGTGTCGTTATAACAGAAAACTGTTTTATTTTAACTCTTGTTTTCATTGTTGCAATATATTTCTGCTTGTTGCGCGTGATATTTCCTGTTTATTAGTTCGCAGTTAAAAATACATATGCCTTGTCTCTTTAAATATGTTTAATGCTTTTGCATTTCAAGCATTGGGAATATATGAAAAACAATTTTATAAAAGTGGCCAGAAATGAATATATGTAGTAGAACAACAATTTCAACAACTGTTATAACGTATTTGCTTATTTTCATTGTAATTTTATTTAAATAGCGAGAATTGGAATCATTTACGCGGATATTACGTCCCCTTCACCGGTAGTTATTGCTATGACAGTCGACCCGCAATGTGCTTTGGAACGGACGACAAAACTTTAAAATAGTGGACATTATTCAGTCTGAATTCAAGCAACATATCAACAAATCCATGCAATGATAGAAAACAAAAGAAGTGGCAACAATCGCATCCTCTTTAAAAAAATTAGCGAAAGTAGGAGACTGTCTTAACTTTTCAAAACATTAAGTAACGGGGGGGGGGTGAATAGCATTGGTTTTAAACTTCACTCTATATCTAAATTACCTATTTAAATTAAATTTATGTTAAATAGGTAAGTTATTCATATTGGAAAATGTTGAAATTAAAAACTTGTGTACGTAATGTATGGTCAAAGTCAAATACACACTCTTTTTATAATACAAAAATCCTGACCCTCTTTGTGGTCTATTGGTAGAGATTGCGACTACTATTCCAGAGGTCCTGGGTTCAAATCCCGGTAGATCACGCTGTCTGGGTGAGGTTTTATTTGGAGATTTCCTTGCCCTGGGAAGATGATGCAAGATATCTTTTAGGCGCCAAGGACTCCGAGCTCATTTACGCCATCATTTCATTTCATTCATCCCTACTGACTTACATATACGCATTCAGTTCAATCAACAAACGCTAGAAAACCAATACAGTCAAAGTAACAATAAATAACACATAAAAAACAGTTAGTGTTTATAGCACTGGACAGGTACCATTTCTCATTCAAATAATGTAACGACCTATAGTATATATTTGTAAGTTTTCATATCATAAACATTGGTTTATGCATATATATACATATACAGAGTGGGCAAAAAGTCACTACCCAGTTTAGTTGAAAACGCAGCACAATGGAATTAACACATTATTGAAACTACACGATGGTTTTTATTTATAAAAGTTTGTCTAAAATTGTTTTCCATCTGCAGACGACCTGGGATTCATAAAATTATGTACTTGCATCGATCTCTTCAAAAACATTTTGAATAGCTGCTTTTAAGTTCTCAAGTGTTTGTGGTTTTGTAGCATAGACTTTATCTTTAACGTACCCCAAAGGAAAAAAAAAAATTAACTCTAATATAAATTATAATAAATATACCTATAAAAAGTCATTAACATAGTTTCGCACAGGTAATTCATAATGTGGTGGAGCACCATCATGTTGAAAGTACAGTAAATTGAAATTATCATAATGCATTTGTAGCTCTAGAATGACATAGGTAGCTAACATGTCCAGGTATTTCTCTCCAGTGACTGTGTCGTCAAACAACCAAGGTCCCGTAAACTCCATGACACGAGACTCCGCCTCAAACAGTAACACACCAGTTGATTCAGCTGCCTCTCAAAGACAATGTTTTGGTTCTCGGTATACCAATAGGTGCAGTTGTGTCTGTGGATGTAGCCTGTTAATTTGAAAGAAGCCTCATCGTGCCAAATTATCTTAGAAAATATTTCGTTGTCACTAACCCTCATTTCATTTAGCATAACCTTGCAAAATTGAATCCTATGAGCAAGGATCTTCAAATAAGTCATGTTCAAGACGAGGTATGTTACACTTTAATTAGGCAGCTTGTAAAATTCTCAGAACGGAAGTTCTTGAAACAGCCTGTTCACAAGACAGCCTACTTTAGGACTGTAAATAATCGACTGTAAAGCGTTCAACTTGCTTTCATCACTTAATGAGGGCCTACCTGGCCTAGGGCAGGGCGCTACAGATCCAGTATCCTCAAAAAGTTTTTGTAAATTGTAGGCTGTCTTCCGTGTTGCTTGAACAGTGTTGAAATGTTTATTCAACTCGATAATTATTAAATTATAGCTACCTTTATAACAGGTTTTAAAGCGAAAACCTTTTCTGCAGTTGTGAACACCTTCACTAATCGTGAATCAACAATGTCGATTGAACATCGGTTGTTTAATTGAACACCAATGCACCTACTGGTTACATAACAACTATCGATACAAAAAATACGTAATTCAGATAGATACAAACAAAAGAGACGTAAAGGCGTAAGTTAAATCGATTGGAAGATCACAACAAATTAATAAATTTCTGTACACAATTGATAGTGGCTGGCTTTACGCCCACCCTGTATGACAGGTTTTGAAATGACAATATTTAAATTGCATGAAAGGGTAGTAAAGTTTTTAAGAGCACCTCCCTATTTATGACGGAAATAGCTCCCGGGCGAATTAATGTAAATTGAAACCATTTTAGGATATAAATCAATGAAAATTAATGACATATGTTGCCGGCACTCAAACAAAGTCGTGTAATATAATACCAGTGTATTTAAAGGTACTCAGAACCAGAATAAAGAGAATTTGTAAAATTTAATGCAAATGTAATTAAACCTGCCAATGTAGTATACACAATATATAATAGTCATTCATAATCAGCAATCACATATGGAATATCTTAGAAAACTAACAAGTGTATTTAATTACATTAATAGTCAATAGGTACAAAATGTGCATTAAATATGTGTATTTCATTTTTTAAAAGTTACATTAATTTTAGCAAATTCCAAAAAAGCAGTATATATACAAAACTCTTAGATATAACCATCAAACGATTCATCCTGTTCGTTGACCGACAAAATTATACCATTGAGGGTGGGGGTTAACTTAAAGCGAAAATTTAAAAATAGCTCTAGAAACCTCAATTTTTTCTCTCAACAAAACGCGGAATATGCTATTGAAATGAAATACGAAAAAAAGTTTCTGAAATTTATGGAAACCGGATCATAGAGTAGGGGTATATCTGAAAACCGAAATTTTAAAAGCGCTCAAGCGTTTAATTTTCTTTCAGTTATTAACAGAAGAAGAAAAAGAAGGACAAATTAACTCGCCATTTATAACGATGCTCATACCCAGCTGCATTAAAAAAGCCGGTAAACTTTTGCTATGTCCGTTACTTGACATTTGTTTTGTCTCAACGAAACATGGCACATAACTATCAATTAGCAAAAGATTCAATAGTTCAAAAACCAGCAAAATCGGACATTTGAGAGTGGGGTTTAACCTAAACCATTGCGTATATAGGTATATATAATATGTGTATATCTGTCTGTCGACGCTCTAGCTATAGTTTTTTTTAAAACGAAATTCCATATATATATATATATATATATATATATATAATTATCAATTAAAGAACGTTCATCAATTTCGTTAACCAGCAAAATTGATCATTTGGGATATATACGGGCTCCTGGCTGGTGACATTAATAGCCACGCATTGGCGACCAAATTTATGATAGCGTTATCTCGACTGGTGATGGTTGCTCGTATGTGTTGCGTGTTGCTTCCGTCACAGAAGAAAAAACACTGACTCAGGGTATTTCCGCTAATTTTTGTTCATCTAAAATCAACAAGGCTTAGGAAGAGGTTCTGGCTTTGTGAATGAGCAGGCGTTTCGATGTTACTTGTTATAATGATTTATTCAGCGTCACTTTCTGATAAACCTCGGCGCTTTGCCGTTGATAGAGTCAACACAGTGTGTATAATTATTCCGGGATGTTTTGTTATCGGGCTGTTTGTCCCGATGAATTATATAATATTTACTGAAACGAAAACTTGACAAATGTTTACATCGCAGATATAAGCTTCGATTTCCGGTTGCTTGAATACGCGAAACACCGAAATGCTGAATTAAATGAAGAACAGAATAGAACTGACAGGAATAGAACAACGAATAGAGTTGAAAAACTCATCTGAAGCGACTAGAACTGCGAGTTAAATAGAACTGAACAACAAATTGAATGAGCACGGCGTCTAAACTTGCTCTTATATACGTAATTCAAACAGAAGTCGTTGGGGCACACAAGTCGCGTGGAATACACGATAGTGTTACGTCTTTCCTTCAAAAATTAAACCCTGCTTTAATACTGAATACTTAAAACTGACTTTCTTCATTTGATTCCCTGACAACAAGAGCTTCAAAAATCTGTCTTACGATACGTTGTTTTAAATTCTAACTTCATTTTCAGCTGATTGGGGCTTTCCTCGGCTTTTAAATGTCTCTGTTTACGCAATGTTTAAAGGGAATACAGGTTTTCTCCTGTACAAAACATATATTGAGTACAAAAGGACTGACTTTGACTAGGTTAGCCATGACAAACAAAGATCTACCCTTAAAAGGTTCCATTGTGAGGTACATTCTCAACGCTATTGTGCACAAAGCACTGGTTTTCTTGTTTTTACAAAAATGTCCAGCTATGCAACATATGATTGAAAAATACGTAATGAAAAATATACCTTATTAAAATCATTAAATATTATAGTGATTATGAGAAATAGAAAACATAAATTATATTAATATTAGGGGTGAAACAGTATGAACAGTTTCACATTAGAGAGAAATTAACCTAAAGCGAATATTTAAAAATGCTCTAGCGACGGCGATTTTTGTGTCATGTCGACGAAACTCAATATGTATCATTTAAATAAAATAAGATTAATATTTTATGAAAATTAGGGCAATCAGGCCATTAGGAGTGGGAGAATACCTGACCACCAAAATTTTAAAAGCGCTCTAGCGGCACCAATTTCTCTGCTCTAGCGCTTTGTAATGCATTTCATAAATTCGACTTGCTGAGGAATTCGTTTAATTTACGCAGTTCCTGCGCGACGGACTTTTACGTTTTATAAATGTCTTTAAGATGACGTTTTAAACGGTAACGTTGTAAACCCCTCATAATGCACTCAAATATTCCTTGTCTGTCTTACGAAATGCGCTCCATATGTGGCAGCTCTGACCATGTTAGATATATGGTAGAACAAAAAGTTCAGCAAATGCGACCTGCGTAAACTAAGCGAATTCCTTAATGTTTAAAAAAAGTAATATAAAATGCAAATTAGACCTTATTAAGTAATGAAACGGAACAAGTTATGCCATTGCTATGTGGAATTAGGGAAACAAATTTAGAATTCTTGCAATCTATAAGCATCACAAATGAGAAACCTCATTTTTAGAATTATTATTATTGTTATTATTATTATTATTATTATTATTATTAAACGCAAAAATTAATGGTATACTATTAATTAAATGAAATATATCACCACGGATATACAAAGCTATACTATGTTAAATATGTAACCATATTTATGAACTGAGCCCTTGATATCATCTTTACATTCACTAAAATAGAGAAATAACGGAAAGTTTCCAGTTACATCGCTTATTTAAGAAGATGATGTTCATATGTTTCAATAAAACGAAACCATGTTACTATTCACAAACAATTACAATGTACTAAGCTTATATATAAAATCGACAATCGGAAGTTATATCGATTTTCAGTGGCTTTGAAATTTAATTTATGTTACTGTAGTAAAAACATAACGCAAAAGTTTTCTGAGGGTTATTACAGAGTGCTCTTACATACAAATATAATTCCCAAACACATATTAGATTAATATTTCACATTTGTTATGTTCACGACGATACTTTTGTTAAATATAAAACATATGCAACTTTATAAAAACAGTTTATATGCTGAATTAATTTGTCCTTTAAAAAAAAAAAAAAAAAAAGAGAGAAAAAATCAAACGCAAGAGCGTTTAAATTTCGGTTTTCAATTATATCTATACTTCTAATAGTTCAATTTTTTATTTTATTTAAATGAATATTTAGATCTTGCTGTAAAGAAACAAATATTTGTGCCCCTAGAGGAATTTTTAAATTTTGAGTTTCGGGTAAACCCTTACTCTTAATGGCTCGATTTCACTGATTCTTTTTCCTTGTTTTATTTCAATGCTATACACCGAATTTCCTTTTAATACATTCAAAATGTCTGCCTCTAGAGCGATTTTTAAATTTTGCTTTAACCCACGGTCATTTTTCTTATATACCCCCAATCCTGATTCTCCGATTACCCTGATCTCCTTGCTTAATATACGTGAGTAATTTGCTTTTCTTTTTAAGTGTTTATGTTATGTATATTAGAAATAACTTACGCGACAAACCGTACTATATTTACTGCGGAGTTCCTGTCATCCGCACCGCCAACACAATAGTCACCGGCCGGCCACATGCAGCGAAACCGGTTGCTTGAGTGTCGTTCACCCCGTAGCAGCAATATCGCGTTTCAAGCACATCTGATTTTGGAGTTACAGAACTGTAAATTGAGGAAAATTGTTTCCTGTAGTGGTCTCCGCATTAAAATGGGACACATTATGAGACAATTTTAACACTAACAGTGTTCAGCATCTGTAGGACTGATATGGCCTACATCAGTGTTTAAATCGATGTAAAATTTGATTCAATTTTCAAATAATATCACAGTATTTGTTTTTTAATCCTTTTCGCATCCTATCTGCATGATTTTGCAATCATTAATTTGTGTTTGTATTCCAAAATCGTTCTATATTTACTTTTTCCATCATATCGGACATTTATTTTTCGATTCTCTGTTGTATAATCAATCCTACTCATGAATATCAACTCTCTGCATAATTTCTGGAACGGCGTTTTTTCGTAGCCCAATATCACAATCGTACACTGCCTGTGGAAGTTTTGGGGCACACACAATAATGATTTATACAGGAGCATCCGCCAAGGGAGATCGTATTGAGCAAACGGAATTCATAACGCAATTTTTTTTTTTTTTTCTTCTTTCGTTTGGTTTTTCAACGCTACCTTAGAGAAACACGAATGTCGTTTGTTAATATTATACTTTATGAAAAGCAATGCCCGTAGAATCTAAGGCGAGCCTGCGCATTTGCTTAGAGTGGTGTATAAGTGGTTTAGAAGGTTTTGGTGGTATATAAAGACCATAAGGACTTTTCCTGGCGTACTCCCGAAATGATTGGAAAAATACACGACATGATTGATGCTGAGAAAATCGGAGATTGAAGATGTGGGAGATTGATAAAGCTGATGGTATTTCGCCTTAGGCCAAAAGTTGTGTTACGTCTTTAAGGAACTAACCATTTTGTAATTGGTCTACCCACATTTCTTCTACACTCAAACGGTTTGTGCGATAGTCTGTTAATTTCCATTCTTGTCATATGTGCACAGCATTCCGAAGAAATGTAGCTATTGCAGTTGTACCAAGGGAAGTATTTTTGAAAGTTTTTTTTTTTTTTTTTTTTTTCAAATATCCACCAAAAATTACAGTGAATGAAAAAATATACGTGTGTGTGTGTGTGTTATGTTAACTCTGTAGCGTTCGCAGTTTTTGTTTTTTTTTTCTCCACCACGAAACTCGGCATATAATCATTAATTAATAAACGATTCTTCGTGTTCGTTAACCAGAAAAGTTGGACTATTGGGATGGCGGTTAACCTAAAGCGAAATTTTAAAAGAATATTTAAAAATCGCTTCTGCGGCCGCAATGTTTATTTTTTCTCAATGAAACTCGATATATGTCATTAAAATAAATTGTTAAACACATTTACTGAAAATCGTTGAAATTAGACTATTAGGAAAGGAGGTTTACCTGAAACCCAAAATTTAAAATTCGCTCTAGAGGCACCAACATTTGTTTCTTCACAATAAAATTTGGGCATGTGCCATTTTAATAAAATAAGAAAAGCAGTTTCTGAAAATTAGGAAAATTGGACCATTAGGAGTAGGAGTATACTTGAAAATTAAAACTTAAAAAGCGCTCTTGCGTTTAATTTTCGAAATATTGTTTTAAATAAAAGAAAAAAGATAATTCAGTTATAAACAGTATTTATAACATTGTATATGTTTCACATTTAGCCTGTGCGTTGTCGTGAAGATAGCAAATGTGAAATATTAATATAATGTGTGTGTGAGAATTGTACACGAACAAGTCAGTGCATGCATGATGCTTTCCCCCGTAGTGCAAGTTTTTTTTTTTTTTTTTTTTTTTTATATGAACAAACCGCCACTGGTTTGCCGCGCTATGGCATGGATAGCAAGTCTTCTTGCTTACTCTTGACCTTTCTGGCTGTAACAGTGTAGCGCCGCTGTTCCCGGGTGTGTATTGTGTTGCTCCTTTCGTAATTCGAAATTATATATAAAGTGTATCATGCCTCGTGTGTTTATAACAGCACGGCGTGTCTTCATTTGTGTTAACTACGTTGTGAAAGAGCCATTGGGCCCAATTTTTTTGAGCGCACTTATATAAATACCATACTAACCCCTTTTTTCAGACTGACAGGGAACGTGATCGTGCATTTTTTCAACAGGACTCTGCCACTGCTCACACTGCGAATAATTCCATAAGAACAATTTACAATGTGTTTCCACAAGACAGAGTTATTAACAGGAATTTGTGGCCCACTCGGTGCCCCGATTTAACAGCCTGCGATACAAGAACTCAAAGATAATATTCGTCAGGAAATTGTCCGGATTTCTCAAAATGAACTACAGTGAGTGATGAATAATTTCCTAAATAGATAAAAAAAAAAAAAAAATGTGCGAAGAATGAAGGCGGGCAGTTTCAACACCTCGTTTGATAATTTGGTAAGTAATGAGCCTCTTAAATTGGTTTGTTATTGTTGTATGGTTGGTTTGTTTTATTGTTTTACACTCCCGCAATTACCGAGACCCAGCTGGTCTGCTAAACGGCCCATCCATAGGCAAAAACTCCCACAGGGAAACAAAAATGACCGCACTCTATTTTAGCAATACTTTTTCAAGTCTAATAGTAGAATAAGAAACAACTTATTGATATTTCTGTCAATTCCATGGAAATTTACCATTATTAGTAAATGACCATCATAAAGACCAGAATAATTCATGAGTTGTAATGCATAATGCCAATTACCTCTTTCTTTTAACATTTCAAATGCTGATGCATTTTTCTCTCTAAAACTTTGTATGTTGGTTGGTCGTTTCCAAACGAGAGTGGGTGAATTGAAAATGATGCAAATGGAGTCTTCTGTTCAAGGCAAACACTTTGCCAGCTGGAGCCACAATGTGTTCTCATAGGTTGCAGGTGTTAACACATTAACTCCCTTATACAGCTGTACCCGCATTGGCAGAACACACAAGGGCTGACGTCACTTGCGGGGTGTGTTAAAACCGTAACCCTACCAACACCTTAAATTTCTCTGCAGCTGTAATTAGTGGGCGAGGAGTGAAAATGTCGAGCAACGAGTGAGTGAACAAGCCACGGGATCGATGCTCTAATGGCAAGTTGTAATTATGCGGTCTGATTAACATCAGCGCGGGATTTCCTGGCTCTGAGCTGTTTCATAAATTGTCTCCGCTTCGAAAAAGAGTTTAAAACACATGTACTTTTACCCGCGGTAGCCTGCGGTTGCAAAGTACTGAAAAATATACCTTTACAAGGTACACAGTGCGCGGTCCTTTGGGGAACTGACGTTTTGACACAACCACGGTCCAGCTATTAGCGGGTCGTTATTAGTTGGGAGACTAGTGCAGTCACCACTCTCTCCAGGCGTTTTATCACCACATTACACTAAAATTAAACTAATTAAATTTTGACACTAAATACAACAATCCCGTCTGAAGATGATGCATATGAAAACGTGTATATCTTGTAAATATTTAATATACATATATAATAAATCGGATATAACTTTTTTAATAGTGTTTAACGTCCGTTTTTACTGCTGAGGCACCACAGGCGGTGAACACTGATGATACAGGAGATGAAATGTTATATTGGGAAAGAATTTTTTAAGGAAGGAAACGTTCAAGGCCAAAGTTTAGGGTCCCTCCTGGCATTTGCCATTTATGAGGACTGAGGAAAACCTGAAAAAAACTTCAGTCAGAGAGGACGGTCCTAGCGGGTTTCCAACACCAGACCTCCCGCTCACGAGTCCGCGCCTTAACGACCTCGGCCACCCGTTGCGGTATGGATACAACTGCGTAACACATTTCACCTAAATGCTTTTCTATCTTGTGAATACAATTGAAAAAAAAAAAAAAGTTTTGTCTTCTGAATATTACTAGCATGCTAATTTTTAGGTACACACGCGTATATTTTAAATAAAATAAAATGAATAAATCAGCAATAAATTTAATTGGAATAAATAACTTTTAGACTGAAAAAGAAGCCGTAAACATTTCACCCATGTATTATAAGGGATTATAGATTGTGGATTTGTTTTGTTTACGGACACTCTTTAACATCACAGGTCGTCAGCGTCCCATTTTATTCAGGGCGTGAAATGGCCGACAAATGTTGCTCAGAGGCCTCTTCTTTCAGGCTTGAGGTTCTTTATCGTGCCGTAAATGTACGACACGGGACCCACGGCTTTACTTCCCTTCCGAAGAAAGCCATACTTAGAATTTTTACGTCCGAAAAAATCCATCGATCCTGGCCAGGTTTGAACCGCGATCTTGGGTTTAAAAAGCAAGTAGGGTTTACAGATAAGAGCGCATCTGAAATATGAAAAATACAATTTTCTGAAAAATAAATTAGAAATAAAGGTGTGAAGGTAAACATTAACATGAGTTAAGAATTAGAATATTTAGAACGTCCACAGGCCATAATCAAAATACTTTTATCTTTCATCACTTTCTTGCTGTAACTCATAACTCAACCTAACTCTGGCCTCCTTATACATGTTTTGTATCGATGATCCTTCTATTGTGGCGCTTATACGTTAGTAGTGTATGGGAGGTGTCATTAATATTCGTTCGTTTCAAGGCGCGTGTGAGCATGGAGGGATATTGTGGAAGTTGTAAGGAACGGACGTGCCACATATCGGAAGGGACATCTAAGCAAATGATGACACTTGCGTGTGAATAAGGCATTAAATATATCAAATGTATTATGAAATTACTTACATGTCTTGGTTATAGGCGCTGTTTAGGTCTAAATTATTATATTTTTTAGCCCTGTGAGATAGACATGCGTTACATCCGTGGGAATTAAGATCCAAGTTTGCCCTCATGATAAGTAAATAAAATACTGTAGTTCAAGGTATTAGCGACTGCCCCTTTTAAATTAATTACATTCGCGACACTATCATCTATCGTCTTTAGTGTAATTTTCATACTCTCCCTCCACTTGCGTCCAAACACTCCCATATAGTTTAATTCTGCTGCTGCTGCCACCGATGCCCAACAGCACCAGGATTAATGTGATGACTCCAACATAAACATTGGGGATGCGCTCTGAAAACTTGCTGGAAATTCGCACCCAGAATCTGAAGCCTAAAGGAATGGTTGCACTTTAAAAAGTATTGACAACCCTTCTGCACCAAGATTGGAAAGAAACAAACCTATATATGTGAGACCATGTTGGTAGTAAAATCGCAGGCATGTTTAAGTGTCCAAATTAAAAACCTGCTAATATCCTCACAAAATGAGGTTTGCATGCAATTGAAACTGATGTTACAGGAAGATACGGAGTTTCTTTCAAGGGTAATCACAGCTGATGAAACTTGGCTATATCATGTCGATCCTGAAAGCAAACAGCAAACCTCTTGTTCACCAAACCCAAAAATAGCAAAAGTGGTTGCTTCTGCTGGGAAAGTATGGCCATTTTTTCAATAGTCGTGGAATCAGCATATCGTATCTGCACACACAACTGTGACTGTAACTGGACAATACTAACTACAGTGGTGTCCTGAAAACCCTGCAAAGTCGTATCATATGCAAAGTGTCACATTTCCTTGCAGAATGCTGGATGCTGCACCACAAAATGCACAACCGTACATCGTAAATGTTGTTATTAAATATCTTACAATGTGAATGTGTCCCTCACCCTCTCTACAGTCCAGATTTAGCCCGATGTGACTTTTACTTTTTCCCATATCGAAAAAATATATTATTGGGAGGCATTTTCCATCACCAGGAGCAGTGGAGAAGGCTGCGGAAACAAATATGAAGAGCCTACCAAAAAATGGTTCCAGCACGTGTTTGAAGACTGGCAGAAATACTAGACACGTGCATTGCATCCAGCGGGAATTACTTTGTGAAAGAGCATCAAAATTATATGAGAATGAGTAAATTTATTTTGTCAAAAAAGTTTTATTGGCTATCCCTTAGTTTGAATGCTGAAATTAAGTACGAATGCATATTTGGTATGAGGGTATAAAATAACCATACCAGTTTTAGCAAATTCCCAGAGATTGTGGACGTAGCCGTAAAAATCTTCTTATTTTGAGTCAATTTATTATTATTATTATTATTATTATTATTATTATTATTATTATTATCATTATTATTATTATTATTATTATTATTATTATTATTTGGGGGGAGGCGAATTCCAAAGCAATGTAAATTATTATGATTGTACCGATGTAAAGATTTTTTAAAAAATCTATCCAAATCTACATCGACCGTACTGACCAGGCACCTATAATTAAAAGATAATGATTTTTTTCTAAAAAATGCATATCTATATTTATGCATGTGTGAGTGTATCCGTTAATGCTCTAGAGGCCGCCCTTTTTGTAATTTCCTCAAAGAAAATGGGAATGTAACCATCGATTAACAAACAATTTGTCGAGTTTGTTAACCAGCAAAATTGGACCATTGGGGGTGAGAGGTTAACCAAAAGCGATTTTTTTTAATTTTTGAACAATCGCTTCTAGAGGCCCAATTTTTAGTTTTTCTTAAAGAAACTCGGTACGTTTCTTTAAAATAAATTGATAAAAGCAGTTTCCAAAATTCATGACTATAGGGCTAATAGGAATGGGGGTTAAAGAGAAATGAAAAAATCGTTCTAGTGGCTGCAATTTTAAATGGTTTTAAGGGGAACTACGCATATGCTATTGAAATAATACAAGAAAAATAGTTTTCTGAAAATCAGTGAAATCAGATTATTAGGAGTGGAGGTTTACTTGAAAAACGAGTGGGTATTAAAGTGAAATGTAAACGTGATTCACACGACTGCAATTTTTTTTTATTTTATTTAAAGGAATTCGCTCAGCTTTTGCGTGATGAATGTTTTCCTTTAATTGCATAATCACCTGCAAGGACAACAATTGCAACCTTTGGTGATTTATAAACCGCACTGGATGAATATTTTGCTTTCCGTGCTAAAGTGTTCTATCGCAATGGACTTGATAAACTTGCATCACTTCGGCATACATTGCTGGATTATGACGGTAACTAAAGAATTACTGTGCCCATAACGTGATGCTTTGAGATAACTAGTCTGAAACCGACAAAACAGGAATGAAACCTTCTGTCAAGCTAAAAAATTAGAATCTGCATTGTATAGGTATATGCGGAACGAATTTAAATACCTTTGGCGGTATTATAATATTATGAAGTACAGTACAAGATATCGGCTTCTTCAATGTACACAGTTTGAGAAGTGAATCAAGGTGGGATTTACCAACAACAAGCAGCATTATAAACTTTTGTTGTCGTGTTTGCAAAGCCTAATCTCCCTAGAGCCTTTTGTTCAGCAGCGGTTGGTAATGCCGCTGGTTTTTACAACGGAATATGATCCATAGTCTCGTATCGAAGTGGGCCGAAACGCTTCCTTTCCACTCTTTTGTTCAAAGGCAACAATGAAAGGGAATATTTTATACGCAGCACATTTGTTCGCCGAAGCCTTTGTTGGTCGTTAATCGCTTTATTTATATCTAATGCAGAAAGTTAGTGCCGAACATTCGTGAATACACACAAGTAGTTTTGTTTTACACTGAGCGAATCTTTCGTTATTTTGTTACGGCGCCATTGTAGTTCACATATCAAGGGATATTTTCATTTAGCTTTTACCGCATCACAGGTCTTTCGAACGGTGCTTGAAATGCTGGTGAGCGTGACCCTGGAGTCTGCAGTAATTTAAACTAGTTTCTCCAAGCTGAGCAAACACTCAGGAAGCAAAATTCAAGCGGGGAGAATTTTCGTACTGAAAATTTCGGTAAATCAATAATGGCAGAGAAAATTTGATTTTCACAAATATTTTTGCAAGAGATACGTTATTTATTATGCGGAGCTCAAAGATGCGTTTAGTTTTTATGTAAAATCCTTATTTTTTAACCTTCCGGCGCTGTTGTAAAAAGTACAACAATGTATATTTTAAAGTAGATTAAAAACTTGGTCATCAACAATACATTACGCCAAGAAGGACCAAGAATTGATCCTTCATTGCTCCTTCTTCATTGTTGTTGCTAAGTATGTGGTTTTATTAGTCACTCATTTAGTTGCAAATAAAAAAAGAAATAGTGAATGTGTCTGTGTTGCACTTTATACAACGCGCGAGTACGTTTGTGTTCTGTCTTTCTTCCCATTTCTATCCCCAATAGTAAACTGCTTGAGATACAATGTCTAAACGATTCTTAATATAGAGATCTATTACGGTTACTTCAGGAAGTGTTAAATGAAGAGCAGGACGGCAGTGGCCTGACTTTGGTGAAAATGGTGGTTACCCAAGTGATGGAAAACAGAGTTCTTTGCAGTGACACAAAGTCTGGTTTGGCAGGCAATAAAGTAGAAAGTGTGGGAAACAGAGACAAGGAGGGTTTGATTGATTGATTTATATATGGACGCTCTTTAACAGCTCAGGTCATCGGCGTCCCATTCAACTCAGGGCGTGAAACGGCCGACAAATTTTGCTCAGAGGCCTCTTTTCAGGCTTGAGATTCTTTTTCGTGCCGTACGGGACCCACGGTTTTACTTCCCTTCCGAAGGAAGTCATACTTAGGATTTTTACGCCCAGAAAAATCCATCGGTCCTGGCCGGGTTCGAACCCGCGATCTTGGATTTTGGAGGCAAGTATGGTAACCACTTCACCACCAGGAACGACAGACAAGGAGGGGAAGAGAAGAAGAGGTTGTGAGGCGAAATCAGGAATGAAGGAAAGCTTTTGTACAGAAAAAGACAATACTATGAAATTAAAAAAAAAAATGAAATTTCAAAAACTAAAACAAAGAACATTGTGGGAGTCTTCCCGGCCCAAAACTTTGCCAAGAATATTGTTGAAGAAATTGAGGCGTTCATGAAAATAATTTATATCTACATGGATATGATAATGTAAAATGAAGTGATAAGTACTTTGTGACATGCTCCAAATGGAGTATCGAGCTGTTATTAAGTTCTTCGTGACAGAAGGACTTACTCCTTGAAATTAAACAGCGATTGGACGGTGTATATAGGGAAGCGTCCCCCTCATATAATGGGCCAAACTTTTTCAATGGGTCGAGAGAGCATTGAAACGAAGAGCGTGCAGGTCGGTCCTTGGAGGTGCTCACTCCTGAAAACATCGCTCTTGTGGAAGGAGAAATTATGGAAGACCGGCGGCTCAAAGATACAGAAATAGCAGAAAGATTGGGTCTTTCTAAAACAACATCTTCGAATTATTCATGAACATTTAAACATGAATAAGGTTAGTGTCTAGACTTCTTTCCTCAGTCCAAAAGCAGTAACGAGCATCTGTTGTCAGGCATTTTTGGAGCTCTGCCGTGGCTACGAGAGAGAAGTTCTGTAAACCATTGTACAGGAGATGAAACTATGGTTCTCTACTATGATCTCTTGTCCAAAAGAGAATCAATGGAATGTCGTAAACCTTTGCGAAGACGCCTCTAAAGGCCAAGGTCACTCAGTCAACCAAGAATACCATGACCACAATCTTTTGGGACTGTGAAGGAATCCTCTTCATTGACTTCAAGGAGAGGAACACCACAGTAAATGGGGAGTACTATGGTGGCCTAATGCACAGACTACGTGCTTCCATCAAAGAGAAAAGGCGAGGAAAACTGACTAGTGGTGTGCGCCTTCTTCACTACAGCGCACCTGTGCACACGGTGCTTGATGCAAAAGAAGCTGTGAAGAAATGTGGCTTCAAGGAGATCGACCATCCTCTACAGCCCAGATTTAGCTCCCAGTGATTATTTCCTCTTCTCAAAACTCAAAAAGAACCTTCGAGGAAGGAAATTTAAGAGTGAAGAAGAAGTGATGGACGGTGCTTATGCCTATTTTACAGACAAGACCTGTGACTATTTTGCGGGGGAGGGCTTGAAATGTTAGTTCAAAGATGTGAAAAGTGTATTACAATAAAGGGTAACTATATTGAAAAGTGAAATATAGTTTTGTCTTTATGAAACCTAGAAAATTGTTGTGCCGGAAACTTATGGATCTACCTTAGTACAAAGAAAGAATATCATGCAAATGTGGAGGAACTGTGTTCATCTGATAGTACTGGAGTAGAAAGTTTACGGGCTATAATGAGTCATTCTAGACTTTTATTTTTGTTACGATGCTTTCATACCTTTCGATGACTTGGAAACGAGATAAGAGAGTTTAACTACCGATAAGCTGTCAGCTCTTCGCTGTTTTTATAAAGCAAGACTACAATTTTGGTGAACTTGTTGCAAAGATTAAATGCTACATCCATTTCCGAGAACGTTGTTCCTGGATTCAGTGCATATCAAACAAACCAACGAAGTACGGATTCAAGATGTTTGCATTATGTAATGCTAAAAATTTCTACTGCAAGCGTGAAACACTCCCATAGAAATAGTACACAGATTTGTGAAGCCTATAGAGAATGCAAACTGCTATTTAACAACAGATAATTGGTATACAAGTATTACCCTTGTAGACAGCTTACTCCAGAAAGGGCTCACATATGTAGGAACCGTGAAGAAAAATAAAAGGAAATTCCTTACGAATTTTTACCATGTAAATAGAGGTAAACTGGAGGCTCTTTGTTTGGATTTCAAGAGCAGAAGACACCAGTGTCTTACGTTCTAAAACGAAATAAACAGTTATACCAATATCAAGTATGCATGACACTACAAAATGTCGGTCCTGGTGGTGTAGTGGTTACCATACTTGCCTCCTACACCCAAATCGCGGATTCGAACCCGGCCAGGACCGATGGATTTTTTCGGGGTGTAAAAATCCTAAGTATGGCTTCCTTCGGAAGGGAAGTAAAGCCGTGGGTCCCGTGTCGTACATTTACGGCACGAAAAAGAACCTCACGCCTGAAAGAGAGGCCTCTGAGCAAAATTTGTCGGCCGTTTCACGCCCTGTGTTGAATGACACGCTGATGACCTGAGATGTTAAAGAGGGTCCATAAATAAACAAATAAATAAATAAATAAAAATAACACTGCAAAATGGCTGATATTATTTTATACTATAACGTGACATCAGTATCTCGAGTTTCTAAAAAGTGGCCCTTTGTTATCTCTATGTTCTTTTGAATACATCAGGCATAAACTCAATTTTTTTTATCGTGATGAATGAACCAAGCGATGCACCAAAACGCAGAATCTGCCTTTCCTTGGCCCTTATGAAAGTACCCTCATTTTACGTTCTCAAATACTACCTCTACTAGCAGATGTATCTTTCTGTATTTATTCAGAAATATCATCCCAAACTCCGGACGCCTGGAGGTGATGGAGGAACCCCCCCCCCCCAGCAGAAAGAGTTAAGTGCTGAAGAAAACCATGAGTAATTAGAAACAGGTGACTTCAGTTTTCTGGAGATTTAATATTTTACAAGATAAAATAATCTGTGTCTTATGTAGAGATGATGAATACCTGGCCTTAAAATTTGTCTGTAAATTTAAAAAAATGTTTCATTGATTAATGATTAATAAAATAACTATTCATAGAGTTTCTGTCAAAACATAAATAAATATTAAATCCTATGTATACAGTAGAGATTAGAAATACCTTACTTAAAACTTGTTTTTAGAGTATTTTTTGTTTCATCTTTTCATTTTATTCAATGATTATTAACATTCACTATGATAGAATTATTTTGAAAGTATTAATAAATATTAAAAAAATAAAAAAACCTTTATTCAAATTGTATGACTGAAAATAGTGAGTGCTGTAAAAAGAGAGAGACACAGAGCAGTCATATGACAGAAATAAACGCGAGTGCCAAAAGATTAATAAATTGCATATACTTATTCTTTCCATAAATACAATTACATACTTTTGAAATGAACTGTACCAGGTATTTTGACGATCAGATAACAGTTTTGCTGCCATACACATCACTGTCATTGTTGATCTCATTGTCAATTGCAGCAGAGAGAGTACATTGCTTGAGGTTTAATTGTAAAATGGGGAGATTATGAAAGCCACATGCCTGTGATAGCGCTTTATATGGTTGAAAAATCACCAAGTGACATTTTCCATATTCTTAAAAAGATTTACCCTTACAGCAAGAAAAATACTGCTAGAGCTGCAGTTCTTAGCGACAGCGGAGAGAGCCGAACTTCTCAGTCCCGAACGAGAAATGTTTGCATGAAGTTTGAATAAGAGAGTGTAACTGTGGTGTAACATTTACATAACAATGAATGCATCAAAACAGTTCGTATGCCTGGAATGTGGGAGGAGTATAACTACAATAGAAGTCCAAGACAACTTGCTTCTGAAGTACACCAGGAAAAGTTTGGTGTTATCGCGCCTAAAACCATCAAAGAATGAGAACTGTAGTTCTTCCCATTTTACTTTTACTTCATATACTAATTCTAATGTTTCAAATAAAATAAACTCCGATGTTACTTCCTGACTACACAATTGTTATCTTTCTACTGAACTCTCACCATGGTAAACTCGCTGAGGGCCTTTGAAGTTGGATGCAAAATTGAAATTCTTGTTACACATTTTATAGTGACAGACGCACAATTGCTGTGTTCGTAGAACAGACGCGATAACATTAAACTTTTCCGTATGTACCTTAGAAACATGATTCTATTGCAGTTATACTCTTTCGCATATTCCAGGCATACGAACTGCTTTGATGCACTGGATTGCAGTGTTTTTAGAACAGGCGCGATAACATTCAACTTTAGGGTGTACTTTAGAAACATGCTGTCTTAGATTCTATTGTAGTTACACTCCGCCTCATATTCCAGGCATACGAACTGTTTTGATGCACTCATTATTACGTAAATTTTACACAACACTTACACTTTCTTATTCACACTCCACGAAAACAGAGAACCATTTGCTTTTTGCTTTCCGCTATCTCTACCACTCATACCCACACTCCACCTAACACCACAGGTGGTCGAGGTCGTTAAGGCGGGGACTCGTGAGCGAGAGGTCTGCGGTTCGATTCCCACGAGGACCATCCTACCTAACTGTTTTTTTTTCTCAGTCCTCATAAATAGCAAATGTCGGGGAGGTACCCTAAACTTAGGCATGGAACGTTTCCTTCCTTAAAAAAAATCCTTTCCCAATTTATCATTTCATCTCATGTATCATCAGTGTCCATCTCTTATGATGCCTCAGTAGTGAAAACGAGCGTTAAAACCTATTAAAATAAATGACACACCACACAAAGTATCTGTCGTTCTGGATTGAGGAGTTCGGGTCTGTCTGCTGTCGCTCTGGACTGAAGCTCAGCAGCATTTTCCCTGCTGTAAGGGTAAGTTAAAAAGCTAAAAATCAGTAGGACGTTTGTGTACCGTATCACTCAACGCTTCATTAGACTGGTACTGTTGATAGCCTTTGGAGTACCGGATGCCCGCCGACCGTAGCTGTTGACAAAGTAGTGGCGGGGCGTGTTCGATGGAATCTATTTCGAATGCATGAAGGTCCCTGAGATGAAAATACTTACCAAAGTGCTTAGTAAGGTGGTTCGTACTGCTACAGATGAATGAACAGAGAAACCTCGGTCATGTGTGAGAACAATAGGGGGACATTGTAAAGCTATACATTTAAAATACTTAAGAGAACATATCAAAATCAGATGAAAATATTTTGTAGTTACATAGCTAAATTGTTGTAATATTATCTACGACAAAATTAAGTACAGTCTTTTTGAAAGTAATTAATAACATGATTACATTTATTGAATGCTATACCTTAATTATAATAAAAGTATTTGATTTTTTGTTTTGTTTATTATCGCCTTGAGAGCATTACTCTTCTAGCGACGTCCATTGTTTATGGACACAAATATTTTAGGTGTAGGTCTGTAGCCTGTAGGTATGTGTGAAATGAATTATTGATAGCCAAATGAGCTCGGAGTCCTTAGTGCCTAAAAGTTGTACCTTCACCTTCTCACGGATAGGAAAAACTCCGAAAAAAGTCTTACCTAGACAACATGACCTGACCGAAATCGAACTCAGGATCTCCGGATTAGCGGGCGAAAAATTTACCGATAGATAACGGAGGTGGTCCATCTGATTTTGTTAAATATCTTAAAATACGAGGGCATCTCAATAAAGAACTATAATTATTACAGGTATGGTTTCTCGCGAAAAATGTAACTTTATAGCAGTTTGTTAACTTAATGCGTAATGTACAAGTGATGCATTGATTGGTTGTCATTTCCAGTGCCCAAAGGTGTGTAAGTTGAGACATGTTCAGTTCCGCCTATAGTAAAATGGAGGGGACACGAGATGAATAAATGTTACTCTGAAATTATACTTTCGTTTCATCAAAATTTCAGGTGAGCGCTATGCAATGTTACATGAAGTCTATGGAGAGTTTGTTTATCAGGTTATCACAGCTTGAAGATCATTGAAACATTTTAAAGAGGCAATACATTTCAAGGGATATGCATCTGACAGTCAAATTTGTGCTCTAACGGAAGAAAATAATAACACTGTCGCTGTCAGTGTTTCGAATAACGTTAAGAACACTTTCAGAAATTCTGGATACGACCTACATTGTTAACTGGATAGTTGCACATGAGACGTTTTGGTGCATGGTGGGTTACAAGGTGGCTGAAAAAAAAGTGATTGTTTCTGCTTGGAAAGTTATGATCACCTCATTTCCGATAGCCGTAACAGTTTACCAGCTTGTGATATCTGCACATAGACCTTTATAACTATTAAAACTCTGCAAAGCTACATTTCCTGTATCAAGATGGATGTTACACTACGGTCATGCATCGTAAATGTTTTTGCTGAATATCTCACAAAAATCAATGTGAAGTGTATACCTCACTTACCCTTTATTTCAGATTTAGCTCTATACGACTTGTTGCTTATTCCCAAATTGAAGAAACTTCTTCGTGAGAGGCATTTTCCATCATCAGAAGCAGTGGTGAAGACTGCAGAAGTGATTCTGAAGAACCTGTCAAAAATGGTTCCAGCATGTCTTGATGCCTGGCAGAAACGCTGGGACAGGTGAATTGCATTCAACGGGGACTAATTTGAGAAATATTATTAAAATTATGAGAATTAGTAAATGTACCTTGTCAAAAAAGATAACCATTTTGTACTGAACATCCCTTGTAATATGTTTTAATGGAAAGGTTTCCCTCATTCCCCAAAATTGGCCGGAGAGTTACCCTAAACTTAGGCCTGGAATGTTTACTGCCTTAAAAACAACCCCTTTCCAATTTATAATTTCATCTCATATACCCTTAAAGTACATCGCCTGTGATGCTGCAGCAGCAAAAACGAACTCTAAACGCTATTAAACAAATCTCTGGCTACTGCGTGGGTTTCCTGTTTTTCAAGGCTGTTCTTTCTCGTCTGAACGCTGCTAAACAGTGAACTTTGTTTACTATATAAAGCAAAAGCGTCTGTAATTTTTGCGGCATTTTTGTTGACACAGGCAGCACTAATAATCTTACAAATGATCGCACAAAAATGCCGTATAACAATTAACATTTACCGTAGCTGCAACAACGGATGGCGCGATCTAACTTCCACTATGCACTGCTTTGTTTCCAGTGCTGCCAACTTATCGCTCTTAGTTCCTCCACATCCAAAAATTAAATATGAGCCCTCGTAATATAAAATCAAGGTTCGAGAGCATATGAAACACGTTGTATTTCAAAGACAATTATTTCATTTTGAACAAGTACTCGAATAAAAGATCAAATGGCACATCTAACGGCAGGTAATAATGCAATTAGCCACACGCATTTGTTCCAGAAAGTGGAGTGACTGATATGCTCCGAAACTGTAATCTGGTTCCTCCTTGCTTATAATTTTGAAAAGAGATTATATGCGATATTTGTTAATTTTAAAATGGAATTTGGAAATGTCGACAGAGATGTATTGTAGTGGAACGG
Source organism: Metallyticus violacea (assembly GCA_030762175.1). Taxonomy (NCBI): domain Eukaryota; kingdom Metazoa; phylum Arthropoda; class Insecta; order Mantodea; family Metallyticidae; genus Metallyticus; species Metallyticus violacea. Next base: position 14,161,063 of record CM060833.1, on the reverse strand, counting down.
GGTCTGACGGGATAATATCTGACAACAGATGACTCGTTGCTGCTTTTGGACTGAGGAAAGAAGTCTAGGCACTAACCTTATTCAAGTTTAAATGTTCATGAATAATTCGAAGGACCTTTGTTTTAGAAAGGCCCAGCCATGCTGCTACTTCTGTAACTATGAGTCCCTATCTTCCATAATTTCTCATTTCACAAGAGCGAGGTTTTCAGAAGTGAGCACCTCCAAGGGCTGACCTGCACACTGTTCGTCTTCAATGCTTTCTGGACCCGTTCGAAAAAAACGGTAGAATATGAGGGGGATGCTTCCCCATATCACCTTCCAATCGCTGTTAATTTCGTTTGGGGTAAGTCCTTTTGTGAAGAACTTAATAACAGCTCGATACTCCATTTTGAACAACTCACAATCACACATAGCCTTCTTTATGCAACTACATCTGAACTAAATATAGTGGTGCAGAAGTTACAGCCGCAATTATTGACCTGGTACATACTTGCCTAGAACACGGGTCTGTTTGTGCTCCTTACACATATGAAATACTGAGAAATCAGAAAAAAACCAAACACACGGAATTACAATATACAAACATTATAAAATAACCCTATAATAAGAATTTTAAATTTATAATTCTTATTATATATATATATATATATATATATATATTACAAAAAACCAACACAGATACCTTTAAAACATATAAATGCAAGTCTAGCCAGAAACTTTCTCTTGTCCTCCTTATCTTCTTATTAAACTTACGTTCCACTGCTCCATTGTACATTAGGAATCCCCAGGGCTCGCTCAGCTTCTGGCTAGAGAGATAGATTCTTTTTATTGGGGGGGGGGGTGAATATTGTACAAGATGTCTTCGTAATTTTGTGCGTCTTTCTTCGACTCACATCTACCACAAAAGATTTCCGTGTTGTATAAAGGAACAAAGAATGCATTTATAAGTACTCCTGTCTAGATAAGGGAGTAGCAACAGGGCCACAAATCTGACAGAGATTTAGCCTACAACCACATGAAATATTTCTTTTCTCCTGGGCCCTTAAAATCGCATTAATGTCGCACCTAAGCACCGCCCCATATTCCCAAGCACGCATTTTGTTCCTGTCACGATCAACCTTTCGCTTCCGTTCTTGGTGTTTATACGGAAGGAGGAGGAACAAAGAGAAAGTAGTGAAGCAAAAATGTTAAATCTCATGATAAAAAATTGTTTTTATTATATTCACTGTATTTAACACAGATTAAAGAAAATTAATATTTCATTCATTGTGAACACACACCAAAATAGCCTAACGACACACATTTTATATAAACGTCTTGGTATATGATAAACAGTGAGTAAATACTTACTAGTTACATTATTTTTTAATTTCATTCTATAAAGGTTATATCCTGATAACTGGATGCTATATCGGGCATAATATTTCAGATTAATTTTATTTGTTCCTCTGGGCCAGTACAACAATACAATGTAAGTTACAGTTTATAATTTGAAACACATCGAGATTTTCCACATATAAATCTTTGCAGCATTTCTTGGCATCATTCCACCCTGTGGAACTTCCCTACTTCAGACAAATTATGGAGCTCCCACCTTGAAGATTTTTTTTTTTTTTTTACACGAAGGTGTTCATGAAGGATGGTTGAAACACTCGGCAAACTAACATCATTAATGGCAGCTCAATGTTCTTTAAGGTTAGTCTTGTATCTTCCCCGATCACAGTTTCCTCAAAGGTGATGTTCTTCTCAGTCACTACTGCTGTTGGTCTACTACTCCTCTCTTTATTTTGAGGAGATTTCCGTCCCCTCTTTAATTCACCACACCAGTGGAGCACAGTAGCACGTGAAGTAGAAAAGTTCCCGACAGCCTCCCCCCTCAAACGTTCAAGTAATTTAAATCGCACATGATGATGATCTCTCTGAATCTCCTTTGTACTCACAAGAACGCTCACACTTTGCAGGCTTAAATACAGGAAAATAAACAACACAACAGAGTTCTGCCTGTTACCATGGCAATACCAATGACTGAAATTTTGTACCTGCAACAATACTTTCCATAGGGGTGGCCAATGTTACCTGTCTCAATAGTTTATCTAGTGACCCCCGTATTTATCCATTTAATTATTCATTTCAGTTTTAAGCTGTAATTATAGATTTATGAATCATTAGCAATTTGCAAAATAATATAAATACCAACTTTGAGATAGAAATCAACAATGAAGATAATATTTTCTTACTGCCATGAAACACATGACATGAAATAGTGAGTCAAGTACTTTATAACAGCTATCGTTCATCATTTCCCCTCACTCCAGTAGGGTCTAAACATTGTAGAGAACAGGCATATACTTTATCTTTAAAATAAATCCGTCATACTTTCACACGTAGTTGTGTACCATGCAGCACTACGGAGACACAAAGACCAAGTGGTCGAAGTAATATTGTAGCGAGAGTGCAGGATCAACACTCCATCGTCCTATTGGCTTGTGATAAGTGATAGCTAAATATACATTTATAAGTTGGTACCAAGTTTCTACTAGATATGGCCTTAACACTAGAACGCCCAAACTTCAAGTACTCCCTAAAACGGCCTTTGACCGTTACTACTTTCTTATGCATTAAAAATCATTTTTCTCACTAAAACTACGGAATGTTTTCCTTATCGCCTTCTGGTCTACTGTGATGGTATAGAGAGAACGACTTGTTTTAAATTGCAAGCCAGGTTCGCATTCAGTTTGCATTTAGCTTCCGGAGTTAGTTTGTATATACTTGGTGTCTGCTGAGTATCATGTCATATTTAAGTGCTCTTCTGACTCAGGCCGGTTAATTTCTTACTTACCAGACGACTGTAGAGGGAACAATGTGGCGTCTGAGCTGCGAAACAGGTTCAATCCAGCTTGAATCCAGCTTATAATTTCAGATACTTTTATGTTCATGGTTTTTGCTAACGTATCACGTATGTTAAGCACTTTATGTCCCTTTGCCTTTTCATTTAATTTGTTAGTAATTTATTGGTGTGTCCACACATTTGTTCGTTTATTCTTTTGTCCGTCATCTCCGGCTAAATGATTTTCAGTAAAAAAAATTATATATATTTTTAGTTCAAGTATAAGCGCATGCTTTCTCAAAAATAAGAAATATTTTATTATCCGAATTGGGTTTGTTCTATGCTATGTAGTAACAAATTATTTATACAAAAAAGACATAAGTTATACAAACACGGCCTATATCTATACAGAAAGCTGTTACATTGAAACATTCTCAGAGATATTGGTATGACACTTTTTGCAGAGTTTGTGATTATACAAGAACTACATACAAACATTTTACATGTCGAACAACTGTCTTTTGTTTTGTTTTTCTTACATAACCCTATTTGACACGTCTTGTATTTAGCGACCTTAGATGTTCCCTCATCCTTATCTGTAATCAGTCCTGAATGATGTTTTTTTTTTTTGATTGATTGATTTATGGACGCTCTTTAACAGCTCAGGTCATCAGCGTCCTATTCATCTCAGGGCGTTAAACGGCCGACAAGTTTTCCTCAGAGGCCTCTGTTTCAGGCTTGAGTTTTTTCGTGCCATAAATGTACGACACGGGACCCATGGCTTTACTTCCCTTCCGAAGGAAGCCATACTTAGGATTTTTACGCCCGAAAAAAATCCATCGGTCCTGGCCGGGTTCGAACCCGTGATCTTGGGTTTAGGAGGCAAGTATGGTAACCACCACACCACCAGGACCGACTGAGTGATGGTACAGTAGTCGATGAAAGCTACGTGGCTAAGCGAAATTTTAGACACTGATACAACAGCTGATAAACAATTACTCGCACACTACGCTACAATGAGTTTGTTGTGAAGTGATGATTATTGTTGGTTACAATAAACCGCGTAAGAAACGAGGGTAAGGAAGCAGTTAAATGACCCCCTCCGGGAACCAATTATAAAATTGTTATTATTTTAAAAAGTTACACCTCAAATGCACTAAAGTATTTGCGTCTAAATGTCGTTGAAAGGGATTAAAAATCACAAAACCACAAAAAATAATAAAAATAAAAAATACTTCAAAAACAGTGAAAATATGAGCGTTTGAAAATGAAAAGCCATTGGAGCTTATCTGTGTTAAGAAAATTTTTGAAGTGACAGATGACTTTTCTACCACAAAATATGACAAAGACGACACTTACATTGCCAATACGCACGACCTCAAGTATATTAACATTGGAAATGATTTCATTTTCACTTAGACCAGGGGTTCTCAGCCTTTTTGTCCACAAATAGTTCACGCCCCCTCACTCTAGACCTAATGATTGATTGATGTACAAACTTCTGCTGTGCTATTAGGGTTGATAAATCTAACTCAAAGAAAATTTGGAAATTATTACAGATATTAAAAATACTAATATTTGTTTTGGAACCATCTCCTTGGCTTAGTGGTTAGCGTTGGTGACTGCTGGCTGGGAGGCCCAGGTTCGATTCCGGTACCTATTTCGAATGCTTCAAAGTTAGGGATATCTGAAACGGGATTTACTCAGCCTCGTGAGGACAATTGGGAAGCTGCCTGATGGAGAGGTGGCGTGTGGGGGCTGGCATGCTGATCATGTCCCCTCCCCCTGCAATACTGCCCTCTATCAATGAAGACAGAAGTAGGGCAAATGAGAAGAAGAAGAAGAGAATATTGGTTTAGTTGGTAGATAATTAAACATGCTTAATAGACCTACATTACAGAGGATTCTGCCCTTTACTGTAGTTACAGTTTCAAGCTATAACCTTTGGTTTTATTTGCTAAGAACACAATTAATGAGAAGGCATTGTTTTTCTTTCACGAGTGTTTGGATGTTTGGCTCCAACTGCGATAATGCACACCTCAGAACACACAAAACAACCAGCCGTGCTCGGTATTTCTATTTGATGTAGGCCAGCGCAGAAAACCCAGACTCAGATATGATAACGAAAACTTTACCAAAAACCTTGCAGCTTCTGTAGCAACTTGTGGGTACATAGGGCAATAACTTAAATAAAACATTTCAACAGTCATGTTTCAGAACTCCTCTTTTGCCTGAGAATCACATTTTCGGTCAATTGCCTGCTCTTGAAGGGAATCAGGAAGCAAGTTCACTTCTATTTTTGAATGATTCCTGTGTCAAATTAAATTGCCAGCTATCTGAAGAAATGTCTAGAAAGTAGTATAAAATTTGGTTTTCAAGAATGCCAAATTGTTTGAAACCAAGTTCTTCAATTCGCTTTTCAAGTTATGTGGAAGATTTTGCACCAAGAAGATCGTAAAGATGTGGGGAGAACGCAAAGTTAAATTTTGAACTCTGAAGGCAACGTTGCCACAAAAATTTTGTAATATTTTTTTTTTTTTTTTTGTTTGACTTGCAACAAATGCATGAATATTTTCCATTGTTCACCATGCTTCCCCTGAAATTCTCCAACGTCTCCTTAGGGGGCACGCCCCACAGATTGAGAACCCCTGACAGAGCGCGTCAAGAAAAAGGCTCAATGATTATGTAGTTCCGTGCTTTTTTAGTCACGGAATTACTTCATCATTAGCGCGCGCTATGCCTTTGTTAAAATGTTCAGATAAAATATTATCGTATAGAAAAAGAAAGAAATAAAGCGAACACTGAATAAAAATAATCCAAATAAGCCAAATCTAATAGCCCGATTATCGAGTGTAAATTTACCTTCGCCAGGAAATCACTCAGAATGTCCACTCCTAATCTGACCTTGAGGTAAAGACGGCGCGGGAACCATTTTCGATACTAACGGAAATCAATAGAAAGCATAATGATGTTGTATACACTTTGGATTTGTTCTGAACCTTTTCACTGCTGAAGGCTTTCCCATGTTCCCTTCCTTTCTTACTCATCGATAAGAGAAAATTTGTCCGCTGTAAAATACGACAGAGCAGTAAGACCTTGATATCGGGGGTTTATGGTCAAAGTAAAACATAACATTGTACACTACTCTTCTTGAACTGCCCACATTTAGAGATAACAGACGATTTAAAGGAAGGTTCTCTCGAAACGGTAACAACACTTTCTATAAAGTATGTGCACAAGATCTGCCCCGAAAGCATTCAGCCGTTTTAAAAATTCTCGAGAATGGGTCCTGTGTCCTTAATGTAACAAATCGCAGGGGATTTTATTGCAGATGCCTAAACAGCCCATTTCCTGTGACTCGGTTTCCTAGCAATAGCGTTTGTTGATAAACATTAGCATTACCAAGCCATTCTGCTCCCCTACTGCCCAAATTTGGCTCTTTAAGACTTTCTTTAAAGTTCGGCTAGCTGTTTGAGACAAGGGTGTTTTGATAACTTGATAACATTATGCGAGGGTAGGTCCATAAGTTTCCGGCCTCGCCGATAAGGGTTATCGCCTTCACAAAAGCCTTTTCTAGTGTCATACCTTATCTGTTAAGTAAATAATTACAGCTGCAACTTCCGCTCCGCTGTGTTCAGTTGTTCAGATGTAGTTGCCTAAAGAAGGCTATGTGTAGAAGATTGTGACAAAATCTAAATGAAATTTCGAGCTGTTATTAAGTTCTTCACAAAAGAAGAAATACTACAAATGAAATTATACAGCGATTGGACGGTATATATGGGGAAGCAACCTCTAATATTCTACCGTAAAAAAATAGTCTAAACTTTTTCGAATGGGGTGGGTCTAGAAAGCATTGAAGACGAAGAGCGTGCAGGTTGGCCCTTGGAGATGCTCACTACTGAAAACATTGCTCTTGTGGAAGGAGAAATTATGGAAGACCGGGGACTCAAAGTCACAGAAATATCAGCATGGTTGAGCCTTTCTAAAGCAACAGTCCTTCGAATTTTTCATGAACATTTAAATATGAATAAGATTGATGCCTAGACTTCCTTCCTCAGTCCAAAAGCAGCAACGAGTCATTTGTTGTCAGGCATTTTTGGAACCATGCCTTGGCAACAAAAGAGAAGTGCTGCAAATCATTGTTACAGGAGATCAAACTATGGATGTCCACTCTGATCCCTAGTCCAAAAGAGAATTAATGGAGCGGCGTAAGCATGGCGAAGCACCGCCTCTAAAGACCAAGGTCACTCAGTCAACCATGAAGATCTTGACCACAATCTTTTGGGACGTGAAGGAATACTTTTCATTGACTTCAAGGAGAGAAACACCACAGTAAATGGGAAGTATTGTGCTGGCCTACTGCACAGACTATGTGCTTCCGTCAAAGAGAAAAGGCGAGGAAAGCTGAGTGGTGGTGTGCGCCTTCTTCAGGATAACGCGTCTGTGCACACAACTCTTGTTGCAAGGGAATCTGTGAAGAAATGTGGCCTCAAAGAGATCGACCGTCCATCCTTGAGCCTAGATCTAGCTCCCAGTGTCTATTTCCTCTTCTCAGAACTCAAGAAGGACTTTTGAGGAAGGAAATTTAAGTGTGTCGAAGAGGTGATAGATGCTGTTTATGCCCATTTTGCAGTTAATACTTCTGACTATTTTTTTTGGGGGGGGGGTTGAAATGTTAGTTCAAAGATGTGAAAATTTTATTGCAGTAAAGGGTAACTACATTGAGAAGTATATTATAGTTTTTGTCTTAATTATACCTAGAAAATGGTTAGGCCGGAAACTTATGGACTTATCTTTGTAAAGAGGACAAGTTTATTCTTCTAAACATTTCTCCAGCTTCGTGATTTCCTCGTGGAAATGGGATTCTTGAGGACATCAACGTACTCGTTTACCTCCTGTATATCCTCTTTATTTAACTTAAATTTGTTCCTATAAAGGAAAGTTTTGAGTTTCGGGCACTATTTTTGGCAACACTTGGGAGGGGGGGGGGTGAATGATTAATGAGTTTACCTCATCCCGTCTTCATATGCCATTAATTGATAGTCGGGTAGTTTGAAATGTGCCCAAAAGCGAATAACTAGCCCGGGCAATACATTTTCAGGTTGCCAGTTTAGTGTTGGCCGCCTTTGGATGTACGGCATTTAAAAGACAAGGTGTATTTGTGAGATGAATGGTGGCAAGAAGGGGTCTTGCAGCTCTTCTGCTCAAGTACTGTCGATGCAGTATTTCGAATGGCTATTGATTAGCAGTAAGTGGATGGTTTTTACCCTCCTATATATCTTGATACTGTACTTGAGACGGGGAGCTCTTAGAACAGCCATTTACTGTGCGGTTCGATCGCCGCTCTGCTTCCTGGTTTTGAAACAATTTTACTCGCGGAAACCGCAATAAATACGAGCACTTCACGCTGCCTACCTGCACCGACCATCACTTGAGTAGTGTATTAAAGTGGGTTAGTATATGTCTCGTTCCTTTCTTTATTTTATCTTTGGTATTTTATTCTGTAACTTTTTCCATTGCGAATGAATAAACAACAAGTGTTGGGTCACTTTGTATCCGATATTACTTGATCGTCCTTTATATTAATGCAAGAAGAAAAATATTGGCTGTAAAATTTTCTCCAACACGGACCAATGGCACGAAATATTTTCCATTTTAATATAAAATCGTATATAACTAATATATAAATAGAAAAATATTGATAAATTAATTGAAAAGAAACATAAAATTCATAAACACATTTGTAAAAAAAAAAAAAAAAAAAAAAAAAAAAAAAGGATATAGGAATAAAAATAAATTACAAATACATGCATAAAAAGAGAAAAAGAGAATACATATACACACACAATACTGCCCAAAGATCAACACATGTTTTGTATAAATTCTTGCTCGTTTATAAAGGAATTATAAACAGTAAGTAAATATGAGTGCTTTGTCTACTTACTAGTTGCCATAGCAGTCAACTATTATTGTTGAGGGGCGATCGGAAATGATTTACAATAGTACTTCGTTGTACCTTATTTATTATACAACATGGGTTCTTTCAATATACTCTCCACCAGCGTCATTGTTGCCATATTCGTGCTAATTAGCTCATGCGTCGCAAAATAACAATTTTGATGTTTAACTTACTACTGGGGCATCACTGGCGGTGGACACTGATGATACATGAGATGAAATGATAAACTGGGAAAGGATTTTTTAAGAAAGGAAACCTTCCAAGCCTAAGTTTAGGGTACCTCCCTGGCATTTGTCATTTTATGAGAACTGAGAAAACCTGGAAAAACCTCAGTCAGGGAGGACAGTCCTGGGGGGGGGGGTTTCGAACCCCAGACCTCCCACTCACGAGTCCCCGCCTTAACGACCTCGGCCACCCTTGGCGATCTTAATTTTGATATGTGTATTTCAAACAGAAAATACGTGATGGACAATACTTTATTATATGATATTATTAAATATTTAAATAATAATGGCAAGAGATACATACAGTTTATAAAATATTATGATTTAACAATGGAAAAAATTCCAAAAAGCGTTTTTGAAAAGTTAGAAATGAAAGGAATTACGGAAATATGGAGTATCTATTGTACTTCTTTACAGGATCGAACAGAGGAAGATAGTCATACTGGGCTTTGCTGAGTAGTATTGGGTAAATTTCTAATGAACTGAGACGGCTCAGGTCTGACTGAGAAGGGCATTGAGGAAAAAAAATTGACTGAATCCAGCTGTGTGTCATCCATAATGTTTTTTTTTTAATTTTATATGTTTTTAATGTGTTTTAAGAATTATTCTTCTGGTATTTCTTAATTTATTTCATTTTTTATTTATTTCTTTATTTTTGTAGAATATATATTTATATCTTATTGTAAATATCTAATAAATACACTGCTGCTGCTGCTGCTACTACTACTACTACTACTACTACTACTACTACTACTACTACTACTACTACTACTACTACTACTACTACTACTACTACTACTACTACTACTACTACTATTATTACTACTAGTTACTACTACTAGTTACTACTACTACTACTACTACTACTACTACTACTACTACTATACTATCTGTCTATTGTAACCTAATTTAGTGAACAGTTTTTCTATCAGGAACACGATTATCGCCTTACCACTTCCCTGCAATAATCCCTTTTTACGAATGTATTGTAAATAAAATTCCGTTCTTCAAGGCTGTCTTTGTGTAGTGGCATAAATGATAAAACAATTAGCACACAGTGAACGCGTCGAGTAATACACGAACGCATAACCACTTGCTGACAAAGCTCTCCCTTCTCAAACTAACTACAAGTTCTACCTAACATGCATTACAGGTCTTGACGATGCGCTTTTTGCAGTAATCAACAGTGTTCTGCTAGCCCATAAATCAGATAATCTCATTGTATAATTTAAGTTAAAATGTTCATTGCAAAATATTTCAGTTGATTTGTAGTGGTAAAAGTAGTAAAGAACCTTTAATGTAGCAGTTTTAAAGTACACTCAAGTATAACTGTCACATGGGTCTTACGGCAGAACATGCTAATTATAATAATCAAAACATATAGTCCTACATGATGTACATCGAAATACTTAAATCACACGTTTTCTATATATATATATATATATATATATATATATATATATATAAACAACGTGAATATAACCCTTATCCCTGAGTCCCCATTCCCTTTATTCACCTTACCTCCCCAATTCCCCTCTCTTCTTTATAGTCATTAACCTTCTTTGTTAGTCTTATCTAGGAAAATTGCCCATTTGTGTGTATCTCTCATGCACCAACACTTTTGTTGCAATTTAGAAATTGTGGGGTAAATGCTTATTTCTTAAAATCTTCGTTTTCCTTCATTCTACATGAATACGCCTCCAGGTATAGCCTTCTCCGCACAATGGCCAAATTCTTTCCCCGAGAGCATTAATTATTTTATTTCATTTCCAAGCCCCTAACCTGAGACCACTTCTTTCTTTTCTTCCGCGGACATCTAGATAATCCCTCTCCCCCACTCTAAGTCTATTTGAGCCTGCAGGTTAAGCGATACTTTTTCTGCTCATTGAGTCTCAGTATTTTGCCTATCTATATCTCGCAAATGTCTTAAATATTTCAGACATTGTGCATAATGTTCTCTCCCCCTTGCCCAACCCGTATCCCACCCTTTCCTTATTTTCTTCCTTAGGCAGACTGCACGAAGAAGAGCTTGATACCCCAGTATTATTCTTAACCGTACTTATTTGTTCTTATTTTTAAATTTATACTTTTGTTAAAGATACCAAACTCTTTAAGAACCCCACAAATTGCTGTACCCCTCCCTACCTGCAGCATCCGCTTTAAAAACTGCGTTTGTACCTGATTCAGTTCAGTTGAATTTAGACAGCGCTAAGAGCACGACCCGAACGAGCTGGATGTTCCCTCACTTGGCAAAGAACAAGGAAACATCAGTCACTCTGACCAAGGGATCACGTAGTCGTGACGTCAGATAACGCCGGAACTGGGGCACCAGGAGAAGCGCACCATTTCTAAGAGATGACGATTTTTCCGTTCAGTGGACCACCGTGGTTACAATGCTTTGCCGTAATGGAAACTGCCACTCAAAAAGCATTCCTTTTCATCAGCTGCTATATATCTTTCTTGATGTGGCCCCAAAATCGTAGCTTGCATTGCTGCAGGTCTCTATCAGCTAATGCGTAGAACGAATATCTGGGACATCTTTTCTACCTGTTGATAAAAGAGACAGGTATTGAGGTAGCACATAAACAAGGTAGTACAGCACAGAAAAGGCCGAGCTTTTAAGCAACGGAATAAATTGACAAACACAATTTTTATAATTTTGATAATGCACTGTGTATTTGCATTTTTATAATTCATAGTAAGAAACCTTTATATAGTAATTGCAAAACATCTTTTTCATCAATAGCTTAATTCCATAATTGATTAAAAAAATCCACTTTATGTTACGTTTCTCAAAATTAAATTAAGGTTTGTAGCTTTAATCTCATGAAAGGCTTTAGTGCAGGAATAAGAGTGTGTGTGTGCGTGTGTACATGTGTGGAGATAAATACCTATTGCTTTCCTTTTACAGAATTAATTTTCATGACGAATGGAACAAAAATGCTTAGCACCATTTTGTATTTTTCACATTGGTTTGTCGATGCTTAACGCCCGTTATTACTGCTTGCGATGGACACTGATAATACATAAGATGAAATAATAACTGGGAAAGGAAGGAAACATTCCAGGCCTAAGTTTAGGATAACTCCCCGGCATTTGCCATTTATGAGGACTGAGGAAAACCTATGAAAAAACCTCAGTCAGGAAGGACGGTCCTGGTCAGAATCGAGCCCCGGACCTCCTGTTCACGAGTCCGCATCTTAACGACCTCGGCCACCCGTGGCGATTTGTCAGGCCTGGTTATAATGGTAACCATACTTGCCTTATACACCTCACGACACACAACTCTACTTTCACAGCGCCCCTCGTTTTGTCCATGACGCTACGAAATGAAGATCTAACCTCCATCCCCTTTTGAACACGAACATTTGGACAAAAACCGAATGCACTTTAATCACAGCATTTAGGGCATAATTGGATTGTTTTATTTCTTTACCACATTAGTTCCACAATTTTATCTTGGTTGAAATATATTCCTGAACTGGCAAATGCTGTTCGCCTTAAGCCTTACCCAATCTGTGATTTAAAGCATGCGTAACACTAATCATATTTCTAATCTTAAATAATTAACTTAGTTTACACAAGTGACCGTTATGGCTTTCCAACTCAATAAGTTAGGCATGGTCGTAAATTATTTTCTCCGAACCAAACACCTGTGCTTGCGCTCTCTGGCTACCACGATGCCATGTAGTGCAAAAGAGCCGATTGCATTGCCAAGCAATTCCTGCAGTGTTATTGAATTTGACACTTGCTAAATATGTTTATTGTTGCACTACACACCATATTATGCTTTCTGAATTGTGATATTACCATATTATTAACTTGTCTCATAAGAAATGTCAGTTTTTAAGTTTGGAGTTCTCTTGGTTTCTTGGTTTTAATGCTTTTCTTTTCCTTGTCAATGTTATTTACAGCATTATTATATATATTGTGAGCATGTGACTGCCATCATTTACTCGTAATATACAGTCATAACATGAAGATAACAAAGTTTGAGATTAGAATGCTTCAAAAGCACTACAGAAAACAAGATTATAAAGCTCCTAAGGTAGGCAATATAAGAATACACGCAAAATTTTGAAAGCAAATTAGCTTAAAAGAACTTATACGCTGTCAGAATTTGGTCCGTCAAAAGATACCATGCGAGCGTAGGTCCATAAGTTTCCTGTTTATCGCCTTCACAAAACCCTTATCTGGTGTCGTACTTATCTGTTAAGTAAATAATTGTAACTTTAGCTTCAGCTCCGCTGTTTTCAATTGTTCAGATATAGTTGCATAAAGAAGGCCATATGCAGAAGATTGTGACATGTTCAAAATGGAGTTTCGAGGTGTTATTAAGTTTTACAAAAGAAGGACTTGCTCCAAATGAAATTAAACAGCGATTGGACGGTGTATATGGGGAAGCATTCCCTTCATATTCTACTATAAAAGAATGGGTCACACTTTTTCAAATGGGTCGAGAAAGCATTGATGACGAAGAGTGTGCAGGTCGGCCCTTGAAGGTGCTCTCTCCCTCTTGTGGAAGGAGAAATTATGGAAGACCGGCGGCTCAAAATTACAGAAATAGCAGCGAGGTAGAGCCTTTCTAAAGCAACAATTTATCGAATTATTCATGAACATGTAAACATGAATAAGGTTAGTGCAAGATGGGTGCCTAGACTCCTTTTCTCAGTCCAAAAGCAACAACGAGTCATCTGTTGTCAGGCATTTTTGGAGCCATGGCGTGGCAAGGAGAGAGAGAAGTTCTGCAAACCATTGTTACTAGAAATGAAACTATGGTCCTCTATTATGATCCCTTTTCCAACAGAGAATCAATGCAGTGGCAGGCGTAAACCTGGCAAAGTACCGTCTCTAAAGGCCAAGGTCAGTTAGTCAATCAAGAAGATCGTGGCCACAGTCTTTTGGCATTGTGAAGGAATCCTCTTCATTGACTTCAAGGAGAAGAACACAACAGTAAATGGGGAGTACTATGTTGGCCTACTGCACAGACCACGTGCCCACTAAAGAGAAAAGGCGAGGAAAGCTGAGTGGTGGTGTGCGTCTTTTTCACGACAACGCGCCTGTGCACACAGCTCTTGTTGTAAAGGAAACTATGAAGAAATGTGGCTTCAAGGAGTTCGACCATCCACACAACATCCCAGCGACTATTTCCTCTTCTCAAAACTCAAGAAGGACCTTCGAGGAGGAAATTTAAATGTGGCGAAGAAGTGATGGATGCTGTTTATGCCCATTTTGCAGACAAGACTTCTGACTATTTGGGGGAGGGGGGTTGGAATGTTAATTCAAGGATGTGAGAAATGCATTGTAATAAAGGGTAATTATATTGAAAAGTGAAACACAGTTTTTACCTTTATCATACCTAGAAAATGGTTAGTCCGGAAACTTATGGACCTACCCTCGTATTTCTCGCCATTAAGACATTTGAAAAATTAACACAAAAGCTGTAGATGTGCCACCTGAACAAGCCCAACGAAAAGAGGTCATCTATCGTCAGCTTATCGAAATCCCGTGGATGGTAGATTTATTAAGAAAACCTCATACCTGTGCGATATATTAACGCAATCCTGTTGCCTATCTCAATCGACACGGGTAGCCCAGGTTGTTAAGATGCACACTCATGAGTGGGAGGTTTGGGGTGCAAATCCCAACAAGACCGTCCTTCCTGACTGGGCTCCTTTTCCCAGGTTTTCCTCGGTCCTCATGAATGGCAAATGCCGGGGAAGTATCCTAAACTTAGGTGTTCCTTTGTAAAACAAACTTTCTCAGTTTACTATTTCCTCACGATCATCAGAGTTCAGTGCCTGTGATGTCTCAATAGTGAAAACGGGCGTTAAACAAATAATAACAAAAGGTTCCCCTCAGCCTAAATAAAATCGGATCGTACCCAAATTAATGTTATGGTGGAATTTTGAAGATGTGATTCACCGGGACTTTGGTGCAAACAGGCGTGCAATGGACGTGTATCTTTCTTCCCAACAACTGAAACGAGTTCATGAACTTTGAGATAGAGATCACCCGCATTAGTTAATCGAAATTGAGTTCTCTTTTAACAAGAACAATGCAATACTCCATGCCGCTCAAATAACTATTTGAATTCCAGGAATTGGAAGGTATCGAACTACTACCACATCCAGCATATAGCCCTAATCTTGCGCCTTCAGATTAGTATCGTTTGGATTCTGCCATGAAATTGTTGCATGGGTTTCAGCATTATCAAGCAAGATTGTCCAAAAATTCTTGCCGTTTCTCCCAGTTAAGCTGTAGAATTCTCGTTGTAGCATGGGGTGTTTACAGTACGGTCTTCAGGAATAGGATCACCGACAAGAAGATCTACGATTAGACAAAAAAAAAAAAAAAGCATGATCTTTGTAGCAGAGCAACCTTCATCCGCTGCAATCTCTCTGAACGCGAATGACACGGTTGTCGATTCAGTAATATTTTCTCTTACGAGTACTGGCAACAAGAGATACTGGAGTCCCAGAAATCTTCCATAATTGCACCAACAATTCTACATGATATATAATTAAATTTTGGGACGGAGACCAGTGTCACCGACACACGGAGGTATAGTCACATGTTGCAGTGAGACCAAGTATACGCGCTTATTAGTTAAGTTTGTTTCACGTGGTGGCTGGGCAGTTCAAAGAAACGTGTTAAAAATATGACACACTGAAATGAGTACTCCCAGATTAATATTGATCATACATCTCAAGGTCACGTCTTTCGTACGTAGAATCTTATAATAGTCGCCAGCATACCAGGATGAGGAGTAGTAGGGAATCTGCTTGAGTAACCCTCACGATTAGCCGAATAACATGTAATAAATACGTCATAAGCAGGGTCAGTCGATCTATGCTCCGGTCTGAACTTATTATTAATATCAAGAAGTGTCATAATTCAGTTGAATAAATGCACTTGTATAACGAAATCAAAAATAGCAGTTAGTGACATAGCACGGAAATACAAGCGCCTTACCTTTCCTCCGCCACTCCCAGGCAAGCAGGAAGCATTGATTAGCATGCTTTGCCCATATGTGGCCTGTCTGAGACTACTGATATCCATTATCTTATACTCATGAACAATACATCATCATAAATTCCCCACATTTCGAGTTTACCGTGACCTTAATAGGTTCCCCCGTGGCCTATCAATCGTGCCGTAAGATACAGTACGAAGATTATGGTTGGATACTCCATCGTTTAAGAGCATTTGCTGTTACCATAACAACAGTGTGAGTGCAGTGAATTAGCCACCTTATTAGCGGATTCCGAAGGAATGTAGTAGCTATTGCGGTTGCACCCATGTAAAGATTTTTTTAAAAAGTTTTTAAATCTCCATTGAGTCTACTTACTAGACACCAAAAAATGACAAGGAAAAAAATATGTATTACAAATTATATATATATAATGTATATGTGTGTGTGTGCGCGCGCGCGCCTGTTAACGCTGTAGCGGTCGCAATTTATGTTTTTTCTCAACAAAACTCGGTTTAAAATGATCAATTAACGAGTGATTCATCGAGTTCGTTAACCAGCAAAATTGGACTTTAGAAGTCGGGGTTAACCTAAAGTTGGTTAACTACTGAGGCACCACATGCGGTGGACACTGATAATACATGAAATGAAATGA
Source organism: Metallyticus violacea (assembly GCA_030762175.1). Lineage (NCBI taxonomy): Eukaryota > Metazoa > Arthropoda > Insecta > Mantodea > Metallyticidae > Metallyticus > Metallyticus violacea. The sequence goes on along the minus strand of CM060833.1, from coordinate 14,144,425 downwards.
AATTATATATAGGAAAAGGATATTTTAAGGAAGAAAACGTTCCAGGCCCAAGTTTAGGGTTCCTCCCCGGCATTTGCCATTCATGAGGACTGAGGAAAACTTACAAAAACCTGTCAGGAAGGACGGTCCTGGTGGAATTCGAACTCCAGACCTCCCGTTCACGAGTCCGCCCCTTAATGACCTCGGCCACCCGTGGCGGTGAGATACTTTCGTACTAGTATTGCGTTGTACAATATAAGTATCATATAAATTTTATAATCCTATAATTAAATATTAGGATGAATATATAATATAACAATTTTAATTAAACATAACCTATAGTTCAATATTTACATTGATATTATAACGGAAGCATCGCTTAAATACTGCTTCAGGAGTCACAGTTGTTCCGGAGAATAGAAAATACTATATTAGTTTTGTTAAGGCTCTTAAGGAAAATAACTTGCAAAGATTTAGTTGCTATGTGCAATGGTATTCATAGGAAAGTGAAGTATCATAAAACATGCCTGCTTCCACAGTTCTTCCAGGTCATAGCAAGTTGTGAAGAGTAATTTAAAAACTTAGATGTGTCATCTGTTTATTGTTCATATCTCAATACTTACTTAGTGACACTTGTACAAGGGTAGGTCCATAAGTTTCCGGCCTCTCCGATAAGGATTATCGCCTTCACAAAAGTCTTTTCTAGTGTCATACCTTTTCTATTAAGTAAATAATAGTTATAACTTCCGCTTCGCTGTGCTCAGTTGTTCAGATATAGTTGCATAAAGAAAGCTATATGTAGAAGATTGTGACATGTTCAAAATGGAGTTTCGAGCTGTTATTAAGTTCTTCACAAAAGAAGGACTTACTGGAAATGAAATTATACAACGATTGCACGGTGTATATGGGGAAATATACCTCTAATAATCTACCGTAAAAAAATAGGTCAACCTTTTTCGAATGGGATGGGTCGAGAAAGCATTGAAGACGAAGATCGTGCAGGTCGGCTCTTGGAGGTGCTCACTACTGAAAACATCGTTCTTGTTACAGAAATAGCAGAAATAGCAGCAAGGTTGGGCCTTTCTAAAGCAACAGTCCTTCGATTTATTCATGAACATTTAAACACGAATAAGGTTAGTGCCTAGACTTCTTTCCTCAGTCCAAAAGCAGCAACGAGTCATCTGTTGTCAGGCATTTTTGGAACTCTGCTTTGGCAACGAAAAAGAGAGAAGTTCTGCAAACCCATTGTTACAGGAGATGAAACTATGGCTCTCTACTTATGATCCCTTGTCAAAAAGAAAATCACTGAAATGGCGTAAACCTGGCGAAGCACCTCCTCTAAAGGCCAAGGTCACTCAGTCAACCATGAAGACCATGACCACAATCTTTTGGGACTGTGAAGGAATACACTTCATTGACTTCAAGGAGAGGAATACCACACTAAATGGGGAGTACTATGAGGGCCTATTGCACAGACTAAGTGCTTCCATCAAAGAGAAAAGGTGAGGAAAGCTGGATGGTGACGTGCGCCTTCTTCACGACAATGCGTCTGTGCACACAGCTCTTGTTGCAAAGGAAGCTGTGAAGAAATGTGGCTTCAAGGAGATCGATCATCCATCCTACAGCCTAGATTTAGCTCCCAGTGACTATTTTCTCTTCTCAAAACTCAAGAAGGACCTTTGAGGAAGGAAATTTAAGTGTAACGAAGAAGTGATGGATGCTGTTTATGCCCATTTAGCAGACAAGACATGCCTATTTAGGGGGGGGGGATTGGAACGTTAATTCAAAGATGTGAGAAGTGTATTGCCATAAAGGGGAACTATACTGAAAAGTGAAATATAGTTTTTGTCTTTATCATACCTAGAAAATGGTTAGGCCGGAAACTTATGGACCTACCCTCGTACTTAACAATTAGTTATAAAACTTTTACAGTTTTTCAAATTGTGTTTTTTTGAAATTTTTCCAGATTTTGCGGCTCCAAGTGAGTAAGAATTAAAATATTCATTTTCCCTTAAATTCATACTGTTCTCCTCCTTTCTTCTTCTTCTTACCCAGGAATGATTGTCTACTTAGACCTCTCTAGTGTTCTTCTTAAGGTTTCCCTGAATATAGAACATCGGAGATGGTAGGGGAATGTGTTCTAAAACGCCATACGTGTTTTCTCTTATTAAGAAATAGAGTTCTTAACATTATTAGCGCTATGCCTCTCTCTCTTTTCAAAAATGTGTTTTCAGTGAACTATCTGTAGCGTAGGAAGCTTCCTCCAGAGTAGAAAGACCATATTCTTTGTTAGTGATACATGTGCTGAGCATGCAAATATGAACCTTAGGGAATTATGAATTATATGTCATAATCGGATATCCTGCTTGCTGGAATGCATTTTCCCTCGCCATAGCAACCTTTTCAGGAGCGAAGCCATTATCACCATTGTATATTAAGTGCAATGAGTCTCATCTACTCGCAGGTCATCAGGGTCCTATCCCACATACGTGTGGTCTAATACATACAAGTGTATTAATACAAGTTCATGTAAAGTATGTTCGTATAAGTTTGTGCTCCACGAAAGAAGTGGGACATTTGTAAAATATTAGTAAAAAGTTACAAGTGACGTCATATAAGAACAAGATGAAGGAACAGCTGTTTGCCGTACGTCATTTGTACCTTGAATTAGGTTATGTCCACTACTTTGGGATGTTTACTTTACAGAGCGGATCATTGTCATTTCTCCTGAATGGGTCATGTATTTTTTTCTCATTATAATGATAATTTAAATACTTGATTATGTATTTATCGATATTCAAGTGTAATAATCCACCATGTGGGGACAATTTCTGTCGTCCAGAGATTGCAGAAGAATCGAGTTTTCCGGTTTCTCTGTCATTTATTTTATTAGTCCATTTGGTCATTTAAATTTATTTATTTGTTTGTATTGTTTGACAATTATATTCTGACTACAAGCAAGCAAAAAAAAAAAAAAAAAAAAAAAAAAAAACCCCTCAAAATTGTGTCAAAAAGACTATTTTAAAAGAGAATGAAGAATGAAAAGAAATTATTTTCGTCGTATGTAGCAAGAACCGCAAAAATATAACATATAAGATGCGGTCTGTAATATGCATTTGGAAAAGAAATTCCAATATTAGTCGTAAGCCCTTGCATTTAATCTTACCTATCAATGTACACAAATATTTATTTATTCTTTCTTTATACATATTCCTACTCATCATTATCATCATTTTCGCTAATACTTAGTACATTTGGGTCAACTGTCTACCAAAATCATTAAAAAGATAATAAATTTTGTGCTAATATTTGAAGTTACCAATGTGCCTACACTTGTAGAGAAATTAATACAAATTAACAGTACCCGACTAATACTGAACACTTCCGTAGAACAGAACACTGAAAAACCACTTGTAAGTTTGGAGTTGTAAAATACAAGAGTAGCAGAAACCTTTGTGGAACAGAATTTTACTAATAACTACAAGTTATAAGTCCATACACTTGTAATGTATTAGACCATACTTTCAGGAACAGCGCCCAGGGCATAAGTCCTCAAATCTGCAGCCTCATAGAGTACCGTTGGGAAACAAAAATGTTTCTTTGTTTACACTGAAACATAAAGATAATTGTCGGCAAAATAAAACACCTCTATCGCAGATAGATTATACATTATGTTAACTGAGTTTTTCCGGGCTGTATCTTCCCAATGTTTCGTTCCACAATTGCAATGGACAAAACATCTGGGAGATAAGATGAAGAATCCCAATGGACCATGATCTTACAGCTTGCAAGACTAAGTTCACATATTTTACACCAGCCATGAAAGTCTAGTTCTAACTAGATTACGAAGTAGTGTTTAAAATGTGTCAGCTGACATTTTTAAAAATATATCGCAAGGAACAAGAAAAAATTTATGTACACCTTTCTTCGATCTTTCTTAATTTGTGGAAACTTTTTGAAAAAAGGGACGATTGGCAACCGCTCCTTCCTCTACCGGAATGGCGCTCCTCTGCAGGTGAGTGTTAAAGGGCACAATCAGGATGGAGGAGGAAATATGAGGGCAGGTCCATAAGTTTCCGGCCTAACCATTTTCTAGATATGATAAAGACGAAAACTATATTTCACTTTTCAATATAGCTACCCTTTATTGCAATACATTCTCACGTCTTTGAATAAACATTTTAATCCCCTCCTCTCCCCAAATAGTCAGAGGTCTTGTCTGCAAAATGGGCATAAACACCATCCATTACTTCTTCGTCATATTTAAATTTCCTTCCTCAAAGGTCCTTCTTGAGTTTTGAAAAGAGGAAATAGATACTGGGAACTAGATCTGGGCTGTATAATTGATGGTCGATCTCCATAGCCACATTTCTTCACAGCTTCCTTACAACAAGAACTGTGTGTACAGGCGCGTTGTCGTGAAGAAGGTGCACACCACAACTCAGCTTTCCTCGCCTTTTCTCTTTGATGGAAACATGTAGTCTGTGCAGTAGGCCAGCATAGTACTCCCCATTTACTGTGGTGTTCCTCTACTTGAAGTAAATGAACAGTATTCTTTCGCAGTCCCAAAAGATTGTGTCAATGATCTTCTTAGTTGACTGAGTGACCTTGGCCTTTAAAGGCGATGCTACGCCAGGTTTACGCCACTCCATTGATTCAATCTCTTTTAGACAAGGGATCATAGTAGAGGACCATAGTTTCATCTACTGTAACAATGGTTTGCAGAATTTCTCTCTCATTGCATTGCCACGGCAGAGCTCCAAAAGTGCCTGACAACAGATGACTCGTTACTGCTTTTGGACTGAGGAAAGAAATCTAGTCACCCATCTTGCACTAACCTTATTCATGTTTAAATGTTAATGAATAATTCGAAGGACTGTTGTTTTAGAAAGGCCCAACCATGCTGCTATTTCTGTAATTTTGAGCCCCCAGTCTTCCGTAATTTCCCCTTCCACAAGAGCGATGTTTTCTGGAGTGAGCAACTCCAAGGGCCAACCTGCATGCTATTCGTCTTCAATGCTTTCTTGATCCATTTGAAAAATTTTGGTCCTTTTTTTTTTTTTTTTTTTTTTGCGGTATAAAATGAGGATGCTTGTCCGTATACACCGCCCAATCACTGTTTACTTTCATTTGGAGTAAGTCCATCTTTTATGAGGAACTTAATGACAGCTCGAAACTCCATTTTGACAATGTCACAATCTTCTACACATAGCCTTCTTTATGCAACTATATCTGAACAACTGAGTACAGCGAAGCGGAAGTTATAGCTGCAATTATTTACTTAACTGATAAGGTATGGCACCAGATAAGGTTTGTGAAGGCGATAATCGTTATTGACGAGGCAGGAAACTTATCAATCTATCTTCATATCTGCTTGGTTAGTCTCACATTCGTTGTGCACTGTGAGTGGTTTTCAAGAATGTGTCTCAGCTTAGTCAGTGTACACGCAAGATGGACAGCACAGTTTGGCTGCATTGATACACGTGTTACAACTTGACAAAGAAAATTTCCTCGTTTTAAGCATGAAAGATACAAATATAAAAGTAGAAAAAGTATTTTCCTCGAGAAGAACCAATATGTGTTTGGCTTTTGTTGGTGTAACGACGACTTTTTGGAAAGTATACAAAATTCCGCTGTGTTTAGAGTAGATCTATATGTTGTTAATTTTTTTCCAGATAGATATTACAAACAAAGTCTAGCAGTAGATACAAGAACCCTAGCCCAAAAGAACAATTATGCCTTGCAGTAAGATGATATATGTAATTTCTAGCTGCTAGGTATCAAGACGTTAGTACGGTACATTTTATTTCATTTTTACTTTAGTTGATATCACAGTTGCTCAGAAAAGAAAAATGGTGTTAGAAAAATTCGAAACCATCCCGAAAAACTTCGTCCAAACCGCAATATTCTGCAGGATATGATCAACTGTGAACTGCGTGACCATTTTATTGCAAAGGGGCAGGAAAACACAAGAACAAAAAAGGAAAAATCTGATAAATACGGTATTTTATGTCAAATTTTGACAATTCGTCTCAAGTAGCTATATGAACAGCTGTAGTATACCTATGGTAACTTTGAATACCGTTATTTCACATTGTAATAGTTCATTGCAGCTTAAGTTATTATGGTGGATATATATTTTATTTCATTATTAAATGTACTGTAATGTACTGTATATGAATATAATTTACGCGACAACTTTTCATGATTCATACTTATCAGATCTTGCAGCCCCCCCCCCCTCTCTCTCGACCAAACCGGGTGGCCGAGGTCGTTAAGGCGCGCAATTATGAGCGGAACGTCTGGGGTTCGAATCCCGCCAGGACCGTCCTCCCTTACTAATTTTTTTTTTTTCAGGTTTTCCTCGTCCTCATAAATGGCAAATGCCGGGAAGGTACCCTAAACTTAGGCCTGGAACTTTATCTTTCTTTAATAAACCCTTTCCCAGTTTATCATTTCCCCTCACGTATCATCAGTGTCCACCGCCTGTCGTGCCTCAGTAGTTAAAACGGGCGTTAAACAGTATACAATAATAATCTCTCGACCAAGCACGACCCACAGTTGTGCATTGCTTTTTAGGTGCTGACCAGTCCGAGGTTTGTATCCCGATTTCATCAAGTAGCGATTTACACATTGAGCAGGGTGACACAGTTTGAAACTGGTCTCCAAATAAAAATATTGTCCACCACATTTAGCTTTATATATATTATAATATACAGCGAGAAGGGGTAAAGCTACTACACCTAAAACTATTTCAATATTTTTAATTTTGCACATTATTATATGTGAATTACTATAATACTGTTCATTTTTAAAAATTAAATGTTTCAAAACATTTTGCAACCACTCATGTGTTCGGATATCATTTTGAGTGTATAATTTACTTTATTGTATGAACATGAAAATGAATGCACTTTAATTACATTCCACAATGATCTAGTTTTTACCTTCAGGGTAACACAAGGTAGCACATCTGCCTTGGTAACACAACGGGACACCTTTTAACACTCAGTGGCATTTTCAGAAGTGGGTGTTCCTCCTTGGACTTGTGTCACAACTTGCAATCTTGCGGGCATGCAGCGGATCAAGGCCCTTAGGTTTTCTTGTGGTATGGCTCACGCAAAGCCTCCCGAAGTTTAGTGGGGCTCTCAGGAACAGCTGACTAATATTTTTTCCCATTATGTCCCAAACATGGTGCAAGGGGTTGAGATCAGTGCTTCCTCCTGGCCAGCCGAGCTCAATCAAGTACTGTGTAGGCCGCATGTGGACGGACATTGTCTTGTAAGAAGGGAAAATCATCGTCAACATACGGAACACAGGGGATAACATGCTTCTGTAGAGCTTCCTCGATGTGCCGGTTTGCATTCAGGGCCCCGTTTTTCACAATAACCAACTCTGTCTTGACTTCCATACTGACATAAGCCCACACCATGACGGAACCTTCTCTGAAAGTCATCGTCTACGAGAGGGTGCAAGAGACATACCTTCTCCAGTCCTCCTCCATACTCGTTCCCTGCCATCAAGCGATCTTAGGCTGAACCTTGACTCTCCTGAATAGAACAGCTTTCCTTTGCTCTTCAGTCCACTCCAGATATTGAAGAGCAAAGGTAAGGCGAGTTTGCTGATGTTGCTGGGTAAGCAAGGGACCTTTGGCTGGTCTTATAGAACTGAGCTGTGCTTCTTCAAATCTCCTCACTGTTTTCACACTGACATTGTCTCCTGATTCCTTTTGCAAGCAAGTTTGAGCTTCTACGGCTGTTGTGTGACGATCACGCAAAACTTGCAGATGAAGAAATTGACGTCACCCTTCTACGGCCTGTTCCTGGTTTTCTGCAGTAGATACCAAGCTCCAGGAACCTTCGGTATGTCCTTTGTATAGTAGAGACATTGACTCTAACACCTGGGCAAATAAGGAGTGATCCATTCATCTTCCAACATGGCAACTGCTTTAGCAGCCTCCTCTCGACTTAACGTCATATTTCTTTTTCTCATAGCCCAGGGTGAGCCTTTGTCTGCCGCAGCGACCTCTGCTTACCCTACCTCCGTCTTGCGACTTCAATGATAGGGGTCTATTGCAGAGGGCATGTAATCGGCATGCAGGCACTCCTCAGGTCGCGTATGATGCGGCTTTCCTGATCTTGATAACGGCATCTTTACCTCATAAAATTGTGTGTTAAACTGATTGGAATACCACAACAATAGAATAAAACTGGTGTAACAACAATGCCATTAGACATTTCAACTGGCCCAGGTGTAAAATTGTGATTAAAATGAACTCATTTTCATTCTGGTACAATAAAGGAAACTATAGACTCCAGATGATATCGAAATATATAAAAAATGTTACTTGCAAAATGTTAAGATTAATATTTAATGTTAAAAAATGAATTGAATTATAACATTCAAATATAATAATGTGTAAAATTTGAAAATATTAAATATTTGAGATGTTGCGGTTTTCTTTATTTTTTTATTTAATTTGTTTTTTATTTTTCCTCTCAATGTTGTTGAATTGAATTGGATGGGACAAGCAAAATACTTCTGTGCTTCAGCCGTACTCAAGGGCAAGCCGTTTGTACCTTCGTCCCCATTGGTGGCACCTCCGGGGAGAATGTATGAGGTGAAGGAAACATTTGCCTGCAGGACCCACGTGCGTTTAGACACGGACATAGAAATATCGTTTCCAGATGAAACATCCAATAGGTGGAGCCCTCACTAACGGTTTGAGCGCCTCAGAAAGTTTATTTCCATACCAGACGCCCAGGCAGTATTTAAAAATGATTAACTTCATTTCAAAAGTCATATATTTTGTAGTTCAATTCAAAGTTTTTCATGCATTAAATACTTGATCATAAATTAAAGGCCACAAAACCATGCACACAAAATGTCGAAATATGTACGTTGTGAGACATATACAGAGTTTTATTGTTTTCAGTGACTCCAGTACGAAAATCCATTCAAATTAGAGACGGCTTTTTCTTTGCTCCATTTTTCGGGTGGACGTGAGTGCTGTGGCCCCCTGCATTAGAGAAAATGTCTGATACGGAAACAAACCGCTCCTCCAACATACAAGCGCGGTCATAAGGTGTAACCCACATAACTTACATCCCAGCGGGAGCTGTTTGCAGTGAGGGATAATCTAGTTAATTATGAGGGTGGGGTAGACCAATCCGGCTGAGAAAAGGTGTCTAATTTCAGCTCTGTGTACGTCCTGCATCTCATTGTTGAGTAGGACTCGACACTTGCTCTATAATTAGCAGTGAAATGACGCGGTTTATTTCTGAACATCTCAGAAAAACGTCACATGTAGTGAAGCACCAAACACTTTCAATACCTGTAGGCTTTAATGCTGAAGTTCTGGATCTGATTTTTGGAAATATTTCAGTTTCTCATGAATAAAGCCCGGAAATTAGGCAAAATGCCCCTTTTCTTTCTGGGTGGATACACGAGGGGGCCAAAAAAAATGCATACACACTTTCACAGTATATATCTATTTAATATATTTCAAAGTTGAACTGAAAAACAACAGTAATGAGTAGTATGATGTTCTGTAAACAGATGTGACTCATATATTATGATAGCGTTGTTACGTGACAAGTAAATCAACAATGAACAAATGAAGCCAAGATTATGTATGATGTTCTGTAAACAGATATGACTCACATTACGTTATGCTAGCGTTGCTACAACAAAATGGAGTCAAGATTATCATTTGAACAGTGGAAAGCAATTTTAAAGTGGTATTGGAAAACTGAGAATGTTGTTGAAGTTCAAAGGAAATGGTGACGTGTATACAGAACAGAACCGCCAATGCGAGTAACAATTGCACGCTTTCGAGACAAATTTGAGACTCGTGGTATCGATGTGATGTTCACAAGGGCAAGACCTCGCACCGGAAACAGGCCCCGCATCCTCGGCTATGGTTTTGGAATGTTTTGAACACTCACCGCAGAAATCTACAAAGCAATGTGCACGTGACACTGGGATTAGCAGAACCAGCGTATGTCGTATTATTAAAACAGCAAAGTTGAAAGTTTTCATCCCAAGACTTTTGAATGCATTAAATGAAGATGACTCAGATCGAAGAATGCAGTACTATGAATAGTTTTGGAACATGGGAGGCCTTCGTAGGGAAAGTTGTTTGTTCCGATGAGACACAATTTAAGTTGAACGGAACTGTTAACCGGCATAACTGTGTGTACTGGTGTGCAAACAAGCCACATGCTATTTTGGAAATGCCTGTTAATTTGCCCATAATTAATGTTTAGTGTGGGTTGTCATCTAGAGATCTAATTGGACTATTCTTTTTTGAAGGAACAATAACTGACCCAGTGTATCTGAACATGATACGCACATCCGTCTTACCCTCAATTCATACACTCTACTGAAATGAGGAATTTTACTTCCAACAGGATGGTACACCACCATATCACTACCGAGATGTACGTGCGTACCTTGATGACAATCTTCCAAGGCTTGAGATTGAGTTTCCACCGCGTTCTCCGGATCTAACTCCGTTGGACTTCTACCTATGGGGAACTCTTAAGGATGTTGTATACCGTAGAAAACCAGCTACACTGGCAGCACTTCGGGAAGAAATTGAAACGGCATGTGCTGCAATCGCTGAGGACACTTTCGCAAACGTTGCTCAACAGTAGTTCAACGTACTCAGAAGTGTATCGACGTCGATGGTGGGCATTTTGAGCAACTGTTGTAACTGTAAAAGTCTAAGATGATTAGTGCTCATCATTTTCTGTTTGTGTGAATTCAGTTTTGTTATGTTAACACATTTTTTATTTGCTTGAAGTCTGTATACATTTTTGGCACCCTCTGTATTTAAGAGACGGATAGAAATCAAAATGTTTACGTACATTTGGGGTCGGTAAGGCCAGTTTTTATTTTGCCTTATTTGCCTATTTTGGCTTTTGTTGCCTATTTTAAGGTTTAAAACCTTCTTATTTCTGTTTTGGGGTTTTTCAGCGATTATTTTCGCATTTTAAAAAGTGTACAGTGTGGCGCAAAAGTAACTACACACTTGTTAAATTTCCGTTAATGTATGATATTTTTTCTTTTTATTATGTTCAAAAAGGTTTCGTTCTTCGTTTTGTTCAAAAGGTTTTACTTCTTTATTTGTTTTAACTGCACCGTTTCTAGATTGGTAATACTGTCAGTGCAGTGCAGCTGAAAATGTTGGCTAAAGAGGAAATAACATTTGCTATAAAGATCGGCTACTAACGAGGTTTAAGTTCTGTAATGTGGGAATGCATAGAACATTGCGGTTCAAATCCACGTCACGTAAGGTTGTTTATAATGAAATTACTAATTTGAAATTGAGGGTTCCTTTTGAATGTATTTCGTAGTCGGCGACCTAGAACAACATTGATTGATGAACATTAACTCAATATCTGTCTGGCTGTCGATCTAAGGAAGTCCAGAATAAGACCAGCGATAGAATTTCCAGCAATGTCACGTCGGTCAATCCAAAGGATGTTGCGTAAGCAGAAGTTCAAAGTGTACATTTCACGTTTGACACGTGAATGTTGGAAGAGGATCCAAACGGGCGGCTACAATTTTGTGAGATTATACTCGATCAGTATCGACATGGCCCCAATTTCTTTCACAACATTGTGAGGTCGGATGAGGCGCCTTTAAGTTGTCAGGACATGTAAACCACATAAGGAAACCATCAGTTATTTTGGAGTAAGCGCTAAATCAACTCGGTGTAAATGTGTGGGGTGCAATATCGACACGTGGGCCGCACTTTATTCAAGGAAATCTCGATGATAGCAATTACTTTGTTTTACTTCAAGAGGTTACATCAGAAATCACCATGCATTTGGACAACTTCAACCAACTTTACTTCCAGCATGATGGATCTCCTGCGCATTATGCCGTAATTGTTCTAGAAGAATGTTTGGACGTCGTGCAGCAAATGAATTCCCACCACGGTCCCCTGATCTTACTCCCATGGAGTTCTTCCTTTGGAGTATAGTTAAAGATGAAGTGTATGGAAGAAAACCGTAAAATGTTAAAAACTGACTGTTTACATTAAGAATTCACGCTGTGTTTGCGTGTATGCCAGAGTGTTCCAGGTAGACTCCAACGATGCATTAATGCCGAAGGGAAACAGTTTGAAAATAAAAAATAAATAAATAAATAAAATCCTTTGCCAATTGAACTCCGCTGAGTGTTTAGCTACTTTTGAACATAAAAAGGAGTACGATCCTTTGTTGACTGAAATTCAATAAGTGTGTAGCTACTTTTGCTCCATCCTATATAAAGAACTTCAATATATCGAAGTGGAAAAAGCTATTAAAATTGAATGGCATATTCACTTCACATAAATATGCATTAAGCTTCTTTTTATACATTTATTTCCTTTCTACCAGTCAAAAATTTTCTCCTCAATCCATTCACTTAAACTCTTTAAATAACTGAACCTTCATTAGTGAAAGAAACGCACAGTTACCTCGGGAGTACGAATATCAGGAAATAAGAGAGGATGAGGGAAGTACTGTAGTTTTAAATAGCACTGATGAATGACGTTGTATCGATCTGCGCAGGACAATTCTAGAAAATTTGTGATGGGAGTAACTTCTCAACTGCATAAATGTAACAAACAATTGCAAGCGAAAAAGATGCAAGTGGTACAGCTTTAAATAAATGTGTTCAACACAGAAGTAAGAGAAACACTAACCTGATTCCCCGATAAACTCATAAATAGAAAATGAACTCTATCAGAAACCACTGCGCACCTTTTGCTCATTCGCTAGGATTATTCAAAACTGCTTTACTTTGTCTTGATCAACATTTCCATAATGCCCTGAAAGATTAATGTTCTCCAATAAAATAATGTTTCAGGGCTTGTTGGCCGTAGTTCAAAGGCTGTAAACACACCTGACGTTTCGCCCGTGACTCCGCCGGGCATCTTCGGAGGAATGACTATCACCACTCGTTGTTGTTGCTCAAGTGACGCTTGATTTGATTTTTTATTGAGCTATAATTCCCTGGGCTGGTACATGGGGCTGCCTTACAGGTACATAATATACATAATTTAAGCATTTAGTGACGCTTGTGACAGCCCCGTCTAATACATCTAGGTACGGAGCACCGCCCCCTTCCTTTTCATTGACTGCTATTCCGCCAATCGCAGTAGGGCACCGGTCCTTATGACGTTATAGATACTGTTTGTTGGTTGTAAAACTTGATTTTTGTGTCATCCAAAACCGACATCCATGCCTTATGTATACGGGCTGCCTCTTCTTTTCTGTTGAAATTATTTTTGTGTTTGTAAATTTCGATGGCCTCACGATACAATCTAGAATGGTAGTGGGCTGTGTTGTCCAATACTTCAGTCTCGTCGAACTTGATGTCATAACATGACATCATTATTGGATTAACACCGGCCGTGAAAGCCTAAATAATTATATGATGAATGTTCTGTTGTAACTGGAAACATTCCTTTCGATTTAACTTATTTTAAATATGCTCCAATGATTTCAGTGGAAGTAGAATTTTTTTTTTTTTTTTTCCATGATGGAAAAAAGTTATCTCTGACAAACAGCTGACTATGACAGTTGATAGCTTTAAAACACATATTGTTGTTGCTTGTAACTAAAAAAAGTAAGCTTAAATACTTTAATTATGTGGTAAAGAAATTATACCCATTTTCATTAATAATATTACTCCCTGTTTTCAGTTATTTTAATTATTTTACTGCCTGTTTTCAGATTTTTAACGGCCTATTTTAACCAAATTGAATGCTTGAACCTTCGGGCTCTGCTCATGAACATATTGTTCAAAACGTTGAATAAATATGAACTACAATATCTGACAAGATAATTAAATTTGACCGTAACGCCTGATTCAACATTGTAATAGTGATAGTAAACGATATACAGGAAGAGCAGTTTAAAAGCAGTTGCGAGCGGGATTTCGACAGAGTCAGGCAGTCGTGTTGTACAATAATAAGATAGATGTTTACTACCTCGTCATATATTTATCTTCAACGTCATGCAGCAGAACGACACAGCAGCAAATTTCCTGGCAGCCAGGTTCCAACATGAAAAACAATATTAAAATAGTGAGACAGATTCTGTGACTCACCCGAAAAAGATCATAGACGTCATGTGCTCTCAGAAGAAAAACTTGATGAAAGCAGAGATTCCATTTAAGCCCTTCCATTTCTTCAGATCTTACAGTTTGTGATTTGTATCTTTGGGGAACAGTGTATTCACACACTGGAGGAACTTAATACAAACATTCGAAACAAAATTAGGCTCATTAGTAATGGGAATCTGGTGCTTGTCAGTGATCATTTCAATCCCCACTGCCTTGGTTGTTGTTAATGCTGAAAGTGTTGCTGTTGTCACGATCTCCACCACCACAGCGTCCATTGTTTGGATCATTACCATCCCCTCCACTAGGGTTCCTTACCGGTGGGTTGCCACCGCCGCGGTACGCTTCTCACTGTCTCGTGTCCACCGCCGGTTCCTCTCGTCTGCCTAGATTCGAAGCGCGAACTGCCTCTTCATGTCTGCTCTGCTTTTCACTCTCCCGTTGACCACGAACTTGACGCGCAAGAAAGCCTGAGCTCCCTGTCTCCGGGCGTCAACCAGAGCTTCTTCAGGAAGTTTCGTTCCTGACGCACTCTCTTAAATCTTCGCCTATAGGGCACCCACCACACTCTCTCAAACACTGAGCCGCCTGAACTACTTTCTCCCATGCGCCAATTTGCAAATGATTCGCCTCGGGCTCTTCTCACTTCCGACGCTATGAGCTCGTTCAGTGTCGCACTCCCAAGCTTAATTCCCTTTGGGATATGACGTTTCGCACTATTATCCCCGTCAACTCCCAGCTCCCCTCCTCCTTCCCCACAGCAAAATAATATTTCTCTTAGACTGATTTTGCAACAGTCTGCTTTCTCTTGTAGATTTCTCACTGTTGTCCATTTGCATCCAGGTCACCACCAGCCCCTGGACCCGATCTATCACTCTATTCACGTGGAGATTGATTTTTCAATCGTGTTCTTTACTTTTCTATTCAGCGCCTCTCCCCGCTGGAAACCCCGTCCTACCGCGTACAAGTAGCCAACCCAATATTTCTATCACCACCTATACACTGGCAAGTGTTAACGCCATGGGGCCTTCTCTTCCGCTTACCAGGCAAAAAAGCCATTAAAATACAGAATACAATATACACAGTTATATAAAATGCATTTGAAATGAAATGAAAGAGCATATTATGTCCCATAAGAGTTAGAGCCTCCTGCTAGAGGGAAAAGCTTATTTTGTGACTCACGTGGTGAGATATTCCACATGATTAGAAATTCTACTGAAAATTTTATACTTTTTATAGTTTCTTGTTCTTTTTGAGTACTTGCCACTTTTCACTCCACTCATTTCTACAGCGGGCGATGCCTCCGAGATGCTCCAATGAACTCCGAGATGCTCCTTGAATGTGTTTGACCATCTTCTCGGTCGGCCTGGAGTCCTCTAGGGGTCCCACATGGTTGTTACCTACGCCCATCTGTCCTGATTTTGCCTCGCCACGTGCCCGCCCCCTTTCCGTTATATCACTGAAGTTTTCTCCTGATGCTTTCA
Source organism: Metallyticus violacea (assembly GCA_030762175.1). Lineage (NCBI taxonomy): Eukaryota > Metazoa > Arthropoda > Insecta > Mantodea > Metallyticidae > Metallyticus > Metallyticus violacea. The sequence goes on along the minus strand of CM060833.1, from coordinate 14,128,844 downwards.
GATTCTGTGATTTCCTGTAGTCTAGTGCTGGAGATCTTGTCTCTCAGTGTTATACCTGGAATCATCCTCTACGTTTTCCTTTGACATATTGCTATGCTCTGCCGCTGTCTGTTGGTAAGAGACCAGGTTTGACACACATAACAGCACCGGGAAGACACACAAGTTGAGTACCTTGAGTCTCAATTTCTTGTTTAGAGATGTGTCTTGCAATGTGAACGCTAGAGACCAGAAGGCTTTCCAGTTTGTGCTACTCTCCTCTTAATCTTTTTATCCTTTTTATGAAATGAGACCGTGTGGCCTAAATATATGTTTTCATCCACATACTGAATCTCTTAACAATTTATTTTTATTGTATTTTCGGTGCTTTGGTTATTATTTTAGTTTTAGTGTGTTCATCATGAGACCAACGGGCTCACTGTACTCGTTTAGTTCTAGAAGCATCTGTTGTAAGTCTTCGGGTGTTACTGAAAATTGAAGTGGATATTGAATAGGGTGGTTTTAATATATCTGAAGATTATAATGCCCCACATTGGTAGCCACGGTTTGAAGTAGTTATGGGTGACGGGAAGAATGGTGATGGAAGTTTGATGCAGCTCACCACTCAATAACTCTTCTTGTCAATCTGCAGGGATATTGGTGTTTTTTGGGACCTCATAGTGCCGGGTTGAGTGAGAGGAATTAAAGGTGATGTGTTGACGAGAAAGAACACCTTGCTATCTTCCAGTTGACGTCGTTTATTCAACAAAAAGTGATTACCAGGGCGTTTCTCTTCGGACTGCAGTAATGAGACATTTTGGCAGACACCGGAGTTATAATAGCTGACAAACAATAGTCTTCTGACTGCTGAACAGAAGTGCCGAGCAGAAGTGAAGCTCGAACTTTGAAGTTCCAGTGCGAGTTCCCCAGAGAAAATTCTGACTTCCGAAAGCTGAACTTCCTCAAAAAAGGCGATTTCATTTCCTTAAATACTCATTAGACTCTGCTGACTATGTGATACAGGGACGCTCTATTTTCCCGCCACTATGGATTTAGACATCCTTATGGGCTATCGGTGACAACTCTCATATTATTGGCTAGTCAGATTATCTGATCGTATCAACTTGGCTATTAGTCCAGCATTCAATTTTAATTTCTGCCGTACGTTATAGTTCAACGTACCTTAACGGTAGCACAGGTGTTAACAGCGTGCTTCTTTGCCAACATACCTGCCGGGGGAAAGCAACTCCCTTCCAATGAAGAAAAGAAAGAATGTAACTATTGTTTGCCAAAATTGTCACTCTGCTGTCCGAGCGAGAATTCCTGCTTTTCGTGACATTTTTACACACTTACAGCTAGCTGAAATAAATTGTTGCACATATTCTAATTAATTTCTCATAATTGATGGGGTACCAAGGACGGTATCAAATTAACACATCATCTGCGACTCTTATAAAATACATAAAAAAGCGAAATTATATAGATACTGCATGTAAATATAGTTTTTAGTATAGTTATATATAAAGTTGATATACATAGTGTTACAATTCCACTTGTTTTTCAGTAATTTTTCCCCAGTACAAGGGGAGGAAGGAAGAGGAGCAGAAGAAAAGAAGAAAGAAGAAGGAGAAGCGAGAGACTAACTGTTGTGACTTCTAGAGTTAAGATGAAAATTTAATCTAAGTTTAAATTGCTTTATTGTTCGACAATCTGTGACTTCAGGAGGAAGGGAGTTCCAAGGAGTCGTTATGTTGTTCCTAAGTTTAAAATGATGAAGTGCTTGCATACCGAGAGCTTACACAAGGACAACGTGGTCTCCAGAGCATTCTCTGAAATTCGAAACTGAATAATTTCCCGGAAAACCCAATCACAACAAATGCTCGGAATGTTCACATGTTGAGGAAAATTAAAAATGCATGGTAACACACACCCTTGTGCAAATTAATGAGAACAAGGATATTATTCCATTTTTTAAATTATTTCACAAAATGTCAATATTACTTTTTACTAAAGTGTTTTGGGTATTTAATATGCCCAATCTTCACCTTAATTACCATTTTCACTGGTCATAGTCAATGAATTTCTCATATATTTAACTTATTCCTGGTTAAATCATAGTTTCTTTGGCGATGCTGTTCATTTTCCTCGTCCGTTTCTTGACATTCGCCCGAAGATTCTCTATAGGGTTGAAATTCGGTGAATTTCCACGTCAGTACAAACACTGAAAACCATTTTTCGTCAAAAGTCTTTGACATTTTTCGATGCGTGATTTCGGTTCTGGTGGTGGTGTGATAACCGTACATGCTAGATGACCCAAGATCGCGGGTTCAATCCCGGTCAGGATAGATGGATTTTTTCTGGCGTAAAAATCCTAAGTATGGCTTCCTTCGGAAGGAAACTAAAGCCATGGGTACCGTGTCGTTGATTTACGGCACGTAAAAGAGCTTCAAGCCTGAAAGAAGTGGCCTCTGAACAACATTTATCGGCCGTTTCACGCCCAGAAATGAATCACTGATCACCTGATGTTAAAGAGAGCCCGTAAATAAACCGATCAACAACAACAACGATGCATGACATGAAACAAGGTCTTCTGGGAAATCATATTTTCAATATTCAGTTCCTCTGCCAATCTCGTCAGTTCTGGGGCGGTTCTTTTCTCTAAAATTGGGATGTGCTTGTCTCTGTTCATCATTTCTTCAATACGAATAAAATATTTTGTGTCTGTGAGTGCAAAATGGCTTCTTTTGTGGAAACTTCACAGTCTGTTTGATATGCTTCCGACAGATTTTCCTCTTCATCGCTTCTCCTTAGATATGAAACGGTCAACCCTTACACTTCATCAGAAAATAGGACTCCGCCACTCTTCTTGTGTCCAGTTTGATATGTTCTAGCCCTTGCCAATCTCTCTTTCTGCATAGGATACATGAAGTGTAATAATTTATATTACAGTGCATTAAGGGAAGGCGAGGGAGAAATGATGAAAAATTGTTTGATAGTTAATGATTGATAAATTGAATACGGGTAGGAATGGGAGTAAATTATCATTAGAAACAGGGTTATTACACACCAATAATCTAGGTGTTAGCGTGTATATAGTCCTAAGGGATGATTGATTGATTTGTTTTATTTCCAAACGCTCTTTAACATCTCAAATCATCAGTATCCCATTTAATTCAGGGCGTGAAACGGCCGATAAATTTTGCTCAGAGACCTCTTCTTTTGAGCGTGAGGTTATTTATCGTCCCGTAAATGTACGACACGGGATCCAGGGCTTTACTTCCCTTCCGAAGGAAGCCATACTTAGGATTTTTACGCCCCAAAAAAATCCATCGGTCCTGGCCGGGTTTGAACCCGCGATCTTGGGTTTAGAAGGCAAATATGGTTGCCACTACACCACTAGGACCGACAAGTCCTAAGGAAATAAGTAACTTACAAGTAGAGGATAATAATTGGATGAATTAAAATATTACAATAGAGTCATAACGATATGTATTAATTTTATGTTGTCAGTTACTATTATGGAAATGACGAAGACATAGATCTTATTGCAATATTTAAAGTTGTATGTTGTTGTAAAGAGAAATAAAATCATATGACACGTCAATTACTGTTTTCTGACCATTCTTTCAGCTTTCCTTCCAGCTTCTAGTAGCCGCCTACACACCCCTGCTGCCCTCAAATTTTTTTGTTATTCAAAACTGTTCTTTTAAGGATTAATTTTGCTGATTATGATTAGATAGGCACCTTCCTTCCTGGACACTTTTCCTTTTTAGTCACATCGTCCTTTACTTTGAGGTGAAATTGACCCAATCTCATTTTTCCTTCTAATTATATTGCGTCCAAACTTATATTACATTCAGCTGCTATCTGTCTCTGAGTCATAACGCTAAATTCAGGGATTGTTATGAACTTACTTCTTTCTTAGACGAGATATCGAGTATGAATAAAAATATGCTTGCTAAATAAAATGTTAAAACAGCTACGTAAAAATCTTAACTTCTAGCACAACCAATAAAAGCAAAAACTACAGCTATCTCAACAATGGGTGTCAATAATGCGGTGTAGAATTGGAGGGAAACAGTTATTAGCACTGGATAACTATAAAACTAAATTTCCGTGCTTGTTCACATTAACTCGCACAAGACCGTATTATTAAAGAAGTATTTATGGAAATTGGTGGAAAACATGTAGGTAAAATTGGTTTTGTATTAAAGAAATATTCTGTTGAATCAGTTATCTTAAGGTTCCTAATATTATAGCCACTCTATAGTTACTAAACTTAAATGATACAGTATAAAATGAAAATTTAAATAGCATTGTAAGAAAAAATAAATATAAATGTATGTAGGGGAATTAAAACCACAGTCACTTGATGTCTGGAAAACTTGTCCATAACAGGAAGGGTTGAGCTGCTTCGTACATAACGTGAAAACAAGATATTACTATATTGTTCCTAAAACAATGCATGTCAAAATCATTTTGATGGTTTCGAAGCTCCATGCCATGTATTGTTTTTCGGAAGATTAACGATTACCATATTCTTCCATCAATAGCATCATTAATCATAAGGCGGGCATTTGTATCAAAGGTGAAATCTACTTCTTTCAGTAGATATTTGCATATACATCCCTTTCAGGCATTCCTTTTACAAAATATGAATTAATAAAACTCTGAAATAGTGAAATATTTTAGCACTAGAAAGCCCATGGCGGTAAAGTGGCCGCTTTTGATTTTCAAACGCTCATGTTTTCACTGTCTTCAGAAGTATTTTTCAATAGTGTTATGACTTTTAATTCCTATCAATGATGTTTAGCTCATCAATATTTTTTTGCATTTCAGGCTTAACTTTTTAAAATAATAGCAAATTTACAATCGGTTTCCGGAGGCGGTCAATTGACCATTTTCTTACCCACGTTTCTTATGACATTTATTGCGTAGTTGTAATCGACAATAATAATCACTGAACAACAAACTCATTGTAGCATAGTGCGTGAGTCATTGTTTATCAGCTCTTGTATACATTTCGTTTGGTTTTTTATTTTCACGTAGCTTTCATCGACTACTGTCTCCAATGGCTCATGACTGATTATAGGGACAAAGGAACAGCTAAGGTCGCTAAACACAAGACGTCAAATAGGGTTACGTAAGAAAAACAAAACCAAAGACAGCTGTTCGACATGTAAAATGTTTGTATGTGGTTCTTGTATAATTAAAAACTCTGCAAAAAGTATCATTCTAATATCTCTGAGAATGTTTCAATGTAACAGCTTTCTGTGTATATATATAACCTGTAATTGTATATATTGTGTCTTTTGTACAAATAATTTGTTACTATATAGCATAGAGCAAACCCAATTTATATCATAAAATATTTCTTATTTTCGAGAAAACACGCGCTTATACTTGAAATAAAAAATAAATCAAATTTTATTAAAATTTATTTAGCCGGAAATGACTTAAAAGATAAAAAAAGAATGAACGAACAAACGTGTTAATGCATCTTTGGATTATCAACAAGTTAAATGAATAGACAAAGGGACCTGGGGACATAAAGGGCTAAACACATGATACGTGAGCAAAAGCCATGTATATAAAAATATCTGAAACCAGAAGTTTGATTCAAGCTGGATTCGAATCTGGTTCACAGCTCAGACACCATATTATTTCCTACAGTCGTCTGGTAAGTAAGAAATTCATCGGCCTGAGTCAGAAGATCACTTAAATATGACGTGATACTGAGCAGACACCAAGTATATAGAAACTCACTACGGAAGCTAAATGCAAACTGGATGCGAACCTGGCTTGCAATTTACAAGCAAAATCGTTTGCTTTATATCATCACAGTAAGCTAGAAAATTTAAATAAGATATTTCTATAGTTTTCAGCGAGAAAAATGATTACAATTGCATAAGAAAGTAGCGGCCAATTGACCGCCAACGGGTGTTTTAGGGAGTATTTGAAGCTCTGGCGTTCTAGTATTAAAACCTTTCGATATGTTCTTTTTATGCATATTTAAGTTTGTAGTCAAAAGAGGTGTTTGGAAATGATCTACAATAGCAGTGTTTAACGAATATCATGTAATCTATGGATGCGTCTATTCGCAGGGCGATGGCGCGGTACTGGCATGCCATGCAGATGACGGTTGTAAGCGGAACGTGTAGCATAAAGACAGTTTTCGTTTGTTATCAAGTAGATAAAGACGTGGACAAGAAGGAAGGTGACTATCATGAAAAAAGATGAACTGTAAAGAAGGCGTCAAAACCGCAGAAACCCGTAGACGTTTAATTGGGGTATGTGGTCAAGAAGCTCCTGCACAGAAGACTGTTTATAACTGGGTCAATGGGCTCACGTCAGACAGGTCTCGGCTCAATCCTGCACACCATTATGAATATGAAAAAGGTGTGCACATATTGGGTTCCACAAGGACTTGACACCAGCACGGAAGGACAGAAGGGTTGAAGTGTGTCGTCGGCTACTGGAAATGCATAATGATTTGGACGCATGCAAAAGTGTATAAATCTTAAAGGTGAATTTTTTGAAAAGCAATGTTTCTTACCTACTTTTGTAACAGCTTAAAAGAGAACCCTCGTAGTCCAGCTAGTAATAAATAAAATAGGACGTTCTTTTGAGTGTTGTTGTCAAGGAGTCAGATTTATTTGTTTTATTTCTGCTATAAGGTACAAATGCAAAATGTGTTTTGTTTAGATTTAGTTCTAAGATGTCAATTAGAAAACCTCTTTACCTCGTCTTGTTTTGGAATCATCCACGATCAAGGAAATTTATTCTCCAGCTCTCTACCCCTTCCCCTGTACTTTCACCTCTGCTTAACTTGCACACAAATTGCCCTCAAGGAGAACGCACGGAATTGGAGGAGAGAGAGAAAGAGAGAGAATGGACCACGCTTCGCAAACACCAAGAGAAAACTTTGTTCGCTCGGTTTTTTTATTTTTTGCTTCTCTAATGCTTCTCCAAAACGAATTAAATTGCTTTATTCCCTTATGCAACCAGAAACCAAGTTGAAAAGGGCTTTATTTGTGCTATTGTTATTGTATATGCCGGATTAAAGTTATTCTCTTTCCCATTGGTAGCGAAGTTCATTAGGATGCAACTTTTAGCCAGATTAGTGAACGGTACACCTGTTCGAAAATTTTTACGGGTTTGGTTTTTTCTTCTCCCCCCCCCCCAACGAAAAGCGCAGGTTAGACTCTTCTGGGGATTGTATACATAGATGAATTTTATTCATTCTTTTTAATTATTGGTCTATTCTCCTGAAACTGTGATTCAAATATAGAGAATTTAATTTTGAGATATGCCCTGCGAGAGATTCCCACACTTTTTCTTCTTCCCACAAAGGGTTAATAATGCATAAAAATAGAATACGATTTGAAGAGATGAAATTGCTGTATTACTGTGGTATTAAAAAACTTGATAGAGCTGAGAAAGATTGTATACAATTAAATCCAATTTCAACAGCCATATTATTCGAATACTACCAGAATTTAGGGACTGCCGAAAAATATTATAGCAACGAAAAATTAACAATATATTACGAATCTATAGATCCTTTAAGAATGGACAATTATATAGCGTATTAAAAACCTTAGAAACCCCTAAAGGACTGGGCACAGACCTAATAAATATAGAATTATTCAAATTGCTCCTGAAACAATTATATATATTTTTATATTTTTATTAATACATGTAAGCAATATGGTCATGTACCAGAGGAATGGCAAGAAACTTCCATATTATAAGAGGAAATCTGCAAATAGGCTTCTTTTTTTTTTGAGTAGTGTTTAACGCCCGTTTTTACTACTGAGGCACCACTGAGGCGGTGGACACTGATGATACATGAAATGAAATGATATATTGGGAAAGGATTTTTTTTTAAGGAAGGAAGCGTTCCATGCCTAAGTTTAGGTACCTCCCCGGCATTTGCCAGTTATGAAGACTGAGGAAAACCTGGAAAAACCCCAATCAGGGATGACGGTCCTGGCGGGATTCGAACCGCAGACCTCCCGCTCACGAGTCCATGCCTTAACGACCTTGGCCACCCGTGGCGGTGAATAGGCTTCAACTATAGAGGAATAAGTTTGTCATTCAGAATATGAGGAATATATCTATCAAAGTAATAACTAAAGGGTTAAATAAAATTAGTAGAACATATGCTCTTAGCAGAACAAAGTGCTTTCAGACAAAAAAGAGCATGTATGAACTGTGTTATTTCTATTAACCAATTGATACAGAATTCATTACCTCTACTTATATACCCTTTATCGGCCATGAAAAAGCTTTCGATACATTCCACCGCTAGACATTATGATGAATTTAAGATGAAGAGGTACACCTCAACATCTACGCAGAGCAATACAAAATTTGTATGCACATATGAGAATAAAAGTAAAAACAAATGAAGGAGTAAGCGTGGCTAGTAGAGATATTAATGGAAGTGTGTGACAAAGGAGTCCATTGTCACTAATTTTATTTTATATATATTCTGCAATTTCATCAATAGATTAGATTACCAGAATGTGGCGATCAGACTATTTTTTTTTATTTTACAGTAAATTACATTCCTTTAAATACTCGACTTTTTGCTGACAATGCAACACCAGAGGACAACTTGCATATCGCTGTTTAAACAAACCTCTATGACTGGACAACATAGTTAACAAATATCAATACAAAATTTAAATGTTTTTAAACACGTTTTTATTTTCTTAATTATAAATTAACTAAAAAGTATAAAATAATTCATCCTAGCCAAATTCAGATTTGTAACTCGATGCAAATTTATAATCTCATAACTTCTTTAGAAAAATTCTTCCAAATGAAAAACATGGGGCGCATGCAATAGTTTGTCTGGACCCTTTGTATGATTAATTTAAACTATAAATACCCTTAATAGTTATTAATTTTATCTATTGCATGCGCGCCACGTTTTTCGTTTTGAAGAATTTTCTAAAAAAGTTTATGAGATTATGAGTTTGCATGGGGTTATAAATTTGCATTTGGCTAGGATGAATTATTTTATGCTTTTTAGTTTATTTATAATTAAGAAAATAAAAACATGGTTTTAAAAATGTTTTTATTTAAATTATTTTCTAATTTTTAGTCTTGTGTGCACGTAATTTTGCAATCAGTATTAGACATTGGATTAAATAATGACAAAATTGAGCAACTTTTAGATTTATTAATTTGTTTTCTCTTGATCACATCAAAAATAGACAATTGTTTTATCTACTCCATTGATATATCGAAACAGTTTATTATTGTTTTTTTAATTAAAAACAAAATACAGAAAACAGAATGTTAATTTTGAACAAAAATATTTCAGTATTAAATACATTTGTACCAGATCCTCAATAGAGAAGCTAAAATCTTTGATAATATATGTAACTCATTATATTAAATATAATACTCATTCACTTATAGTATAATAATTATAATACACTTATTTACATAGTTGAAATTATTAATACATTGTTAATACACACTAGCGCAACTGAATTTATGTAATAGAAATCAGATTTATTAAATGTTATTTGTAAGGATTTAAATCTGATGTTTTTATTTGAAAAGTTGCCATGGCGACTGTATTGTTATCAAAGCATTTAGCATATCGCGTTTAGCATTTAGCATTTAGCGAGTCGATAAGAACGTTTTTCCATCGTCTTAGTAGATCGCGCTTGAGCCATGCGTTTCTTGGAATTTGCGCGTTCGACATCGCGCTGTTTATTTGAATAGTTGCCATGACGACTGTATTGTTATTAAAATATAACGAAAAGAATTCTAATCATTTTAGATTCAAATAAAACGTTGAAATTACATATAAATCAAGTTGCACTATAATTTATTTGCTGTACTGATAAATATACAGTCATCATAGCTACTGATCTTATTTTTAATAAAGACTTAAAATTTTTATATTTTTTATCTGTTATTAGCGAAACTGCAGAAATGAGTTCTTACTATTCAATCTTGAATTTTTTAAAACCTTCGTGTTTGATATCACGCTGCTTTACTTTCAAAACTGCGGAACCATGTTTTTGAACCATGGAACCATTTAACCATGATAATTGCTGCATTACATTGTATTGCCATCCACTTATGACCTATGTGCAAATTTTCAAGTCTCTATCTCATTTAGAAGAGCATGAAAAATTAATTACAAAATTCCACTCGAACAGACAAAAAAGCGAGCTAATAAAAACGTTTGAAAAAGACAAATGTAATGAGATGAGAAAAACTCCACTCAGAACAAAAATCATCATCAACAATGAACCAATGAAACAAGTAAACACATTTAATTATTTAGGTTTTAATTTAACTTTGGACTATACAAATAGACGTTAAATTACCCAAATTCCAGCAGCTGTTAGGCACAACTAAAAGAACACTTGTTGGAAAAGTAAGAACAGGTACTGTTTAAAAAGTTTACAAAGAATTAGCAATACCATACTCTATGGCTCAGAAACTTGGACTGTAATAGCAAAGCAAAAACAAAGAATACAGACCGCAGAAATGAGATATTCACGTCATTGGCTGGATATAATATGCTAGACCATAAATACGTGAACAGCTTGGAAAAAATCGATAAATACATTAGAATGACGTGATTGTGTAAATAGAATGGATCCCAATCGCATTCCCTAAATACCAGCAAATGACTATATACCAATGAATGAGTGATATTGAACACCCTAGAAAGGGATGGAAACACTAATTTCAATAAAAATCGTCTATTACGTGGAGACGAAACAGGTCTAAACCGTAAATGCATTTGATGATGATGACAGTGGCCACCGTATAGGAAGCATTCTTGATATAAGCATACTACGTCATGGGCTGGCTGTGTTTGAAACCGAAGCACTTGAACATTTCTATTTCTTCCCTTCCCATTAATACCTTATAGTTTCACATTATTCTTGTCATTTCCGGAAGTTTTGTGCTATGAAAAACGCTACATGATTTGGTCAAGAAAGATATTTGTACCCCCCCCCCCCCCCCACACACACACAGAGGGAGAAGAAAACAGAGATTCCATACATAATGTTCTTGTATGTATTAAAACATACACAGTCACAGTCACAAAACTCAAGGAAAGAAACAAACAAAGGATAGACGTAGGACATTTTTCGTTCTTATGCAGAACCTTAGATATTTGGTACAATTTATTTGCAGCAGTATTTGAGAGCTGCTCTCTAACAGTTAAAACATTTAAGAAACTTGTATTTAATTGAACCGAAATGTATTTAATTGACATGCATTTAAGTATACTGAATTGTATTTAATTAGACGGAAATGTATTTAGTTAGACAGAAATGCATTTAATTAATTGACATGTTGTTTCATTACATTGCGATTAGTTACATTATGTTAGCATATATTTAATTACGATGACATGTACTTAATTAGGCTGACATGAATTTAGTTTGACATGTACTAAATTATGTTTTCGGTATTTAATTAGGTTAATATGTACTGAAGTATACATGCATAATTATGTTGTCATGTATTTTATTCCGTTGACTATATAATTAAGTAAATTGACATGTATAATTAGGTTGACATGAATAATTAGGCAGTATGTACGTAATTATATTGAATTGTACTTAACTATGTTGGCATGCATAATTATTTTAACAGGTATTTAATGAGGCTGACATATATTTAATTTAATTAATAAGTACTTAATTAGGTTGAACTTTATTCAATTAGGTTGAAATATATTATGCTTATTTGAATTTAATATATTGACAAAATTTTAATTATATTGACATGTATTAAATTAGGTTGACATGAATTAATTAGGTTGATATGTAGTTCATTAGGTTGACATTTATTTAAATAGTTTTACATGTGTTTAATTATGTTGGAATGTACTTAATTAGGTTGAAACGTGTGTGAATTAAATGATGTTGACATATATTTGATTGGTTCAAATGTATATATACAGGTTGTGACGTGCATTTAATTGGGGGGACATGAATTTTAATAGGTCGAGTTGTATGTACTATGTTGGCATGTATAATTGTAAGTACAACTTTTAAATATTGTAATTTCGTTATTTTTTAATGTCACCGGGTGTAAGTCAATTTGCAGAATGGATAAACATAATTCAAGAAATTGAGGCGCACGTTCGTAAAACGTGGTAACTTACAAAAAACAAATTATTCGGAAATCGTTTGTAAAGTTTTAAAAAAATCCTTTATAATAGTCGTAATAGAAAATATATATTTTAGTACGTTGTATAATTATATTTACTCGATATATTTATTCTTGAAAGGCTGCTGTCAGTTGTGAAAGGGTGTTCACGCACTTGTTTTACTTGCAAGCTTGCCAATTACAATTAAATAATTAATGAAAATTACCATATTTTCCTACCAAATAGATATAAATTTTGAATGCGTTGAGGTTAGTCAATGAAACTATGTGAAATTGAAGAATGGTTAATTAATAAATAAATATATAAATACAAAACTGTATCATCATTGAAGAGCATTAGAAACGGAAAAAGTGTATTTTATAGACCCAGCTCTTGCTATTTTTTAATACAGATTTATTTTTGGCAAAGTTTTTCTTCTTGTTCATCAACTGCATCAAGTCCAAATATCAGTTCTCGGCAGTATCCGTGATGCACTTCTGGAATAGAGCGAACAGACTAAAGACATGTTGCATGAGTTGTCTTTTTTATTTATACTTTTGTATTCCAGTATCGCATGGGCAAAGAAATCAACAAAAGAATTTCCTCAGCATGGAAAACATTCTGGTCATCGAAATTCATACTGATGACAATACTTAGAGCAGAAAACTGAGGTTAGACGTGCTGGATTCATGAATATTCCCAACACTATTATATGTATGCCTAACAGAAGTGGAAAAGAATAATAATATGCCAACGTAAAATGGAACAGGAAGTACTAGGATAAAATATCACGTGGAATTAAGAAAGATGTCAGGACTAAACGACGTGGCTCAACGTGCAAACAGCCTGAAGTGGAAATGGGGCGGACATGTAGCAAGGTTACCAAGCAGCAGGGCTACCACATGGATCCACGTGTCGGTAGGAGAGGAAGAGGAAGACCAAGAAAGAGGTGGGCAGACTCCTTCAGGAAAACAGTCGAGCCACTCTGTACCAGCGTAGCACGGAACCTGGAAGAACCTAGGAACAGAGCTGCAGAAAGAAAAGAACCACCGAAGTCAACAGTGAAGTGATACCAAACTTATAATACAAAAACTTAATAGACTCAGCACTTGAGCCTTCTAGTTAAATTGTATTAAACTTGTAAAATATGAAACGTTATAGACTTAACAATCATAGGGACAATAGTTCATATGGACTAGCTCACCATATGAGAAATCAACGAGTTTGCGGAGGCCCTAGCCCTGGATGGAACATAAATGGCTTAATTCAATCCAATTCAACTTTTGTATTGTATATTTACCCATTATAAATTTCCAACAATGGACTTGAGATAAATAAATACTATGTAATTATATCTCTCTATTATATCTAGCAATATAACAACTTTCCATTACTTAATTAAATGCATTTCACACTTAAATTGTCTCTTAAACTATTGTGCAACATAAGATAGCGCCACAAGCTTGCGTGGGTGGCGTAAAAACTTCAGCAGATGTCAAGAGTGGCTTGATATGTAACATGGTCTGATATTCAAACATGATGAATACATATTGCCCTTCGTTTTATTGTAAAGTAGTCCTTTTTCTCCTTTTTTAAAACTTGGATACACCACTCCTGTTAACCAATCTTCTGGTACTCGGTGTAATTTCCAACACATATTTAAAAGTTTCAGAAGTTCATTTTTTATTTCCTTTGATGCATATTTTAAAAGTTCTCTATTTATGTTATCTTGTACTTGTAATTTTTTTTATTTTTAAGGCTTGTTATGATATTTTCAAATTTTTCCTGCTTTACTTCCTCCAGCATTTCGAAAGTCCAAGAATAAGGATCGGGCAACTAAATTCATCATTCTTCTATAAATTTCCAAAGCGTGCCAGCCATTCTTCTTCTTTTATATTACTTAGTTTTATTATATGACTTTCTTCTTTATTCAAATGTTTCATAATTTTATAACTTTTATTTTGTGCACCTATCATAATATTATTTCATGAAAATGGGTGACAACTTGATATCTACTTTGTATTTATTAATAGCTCTAAGCTCTATAGCGAGGTCCTCATTGCTTACAACTGCTAGCGTGCCTGATAGCACGCGTTCTATGTACTTGCAAAACTTGTCCTTAGCCGTAGAGAAATTCTCGGAGCTGCTATAGCTTCAGTTCCGAGCTACAGCGGAGAGAGGCGAACTCCTCAGTCCCGAACGGGAGATAGCGGAATAGATTACGTGATGGCTTGTAAAAGTATAAATATTGATGTATTAATTTTTGCTAAAGATAATGTAATTTATGCGTTGTCCTCGTAACTTCCTGGCTACAATATATTGTTCCTTATTACAAAAGTGTATTTTTCAATTTTTACCATGCTTTGTCTTATTAGAATCCCCCCCCCCACACACTAACCTTAACGCCAACTTCGGGTAAATCCTAGAAACCGGTGAACGCGGTAGTTTACTGCGGCTCGCTACGGCCTGATGGCCTACGCTCGTCTCCTTTTCGTAAATATAATTGATAGGGGGAGGAAAATCCCTGTAATGGTGGCAAATCTCCTTTGATTCCATTATAAAAATATTCTTAAATGTCAATTTATAGCGCATTGTGGCGTGGAACTATGTTAGCGAATAAAGCATTATAATGGTGGCAAATCTGCTTTAACATCAGTATGTGAGAACTCGATGTCATTACCTACCTTCACAACTATAGCCTGACGCTCTAAACGTCTGAGCTACCATGCCATGCTACTTGAGAATCTTTCCCCGCTATCGCTCGGGAGTGGCTCGGGTCTGGAGCTCTAGCATTTTTCTAGAAAAATTTTCCAGACAAAGTTTTGTTTATGCCCACTTATTTATCTTATGAATATTGCCCTCACTTACAAAAGTCAAACTGGATTACGTGTACGGTTGAAATTATGGATGCGAAATAAATATCAGTAATTGATAAGTAAGGTTAATGTTGCGCAAAGATAAAATTACCAGTCTGTTACTAAGGTAGCAATATCTTTTTTTGAGCTCAACATTCATTAGAAGAAGTAGGTTATGTTCAACTTCGCATAGCGAGGGTTATTAAGATAAATTACTTTCTGTCTCACCAATTAACTCCCTTTAGTTTATTACATCAGATTTCACACAACATTTGGAAGACGGAATTACCATCATTTGCTGTGTACAGTACATTTATTAGAACATTATTCACAGCAGAAGTAGCATATTTTCTGGGTAAATAGTTTTACCTTTCATGTTAATGACTATTAGTATGTTTATGTGTTGCAAGTCATGAGCAACGGTGATTATAGCCTCTCTGTCTGGACCTTGCATTCTTCAGATAGAAAAAGTAGGAACGTGGCGATGAAAGTATTGCATTTTGAAAGTCTACGGTTCCAAGTCAAGTTCATAAAGTATAATCACTCAGTATTCCATTCCTCACTTCTTTGGAAGGATGATGTAAAGAAAAAAATCTAAATTTATAAGAGTTTTTTAATCGCTGCGCTCTCATTCCATTCCATTAATCATTCAAAAACTTTTACTTCGCGGCCACACTTCTTCAAAAGTTTAGAAAAAAGTCATGATTTTGTTTTATTGATCCATTTAAGAGATTTTGACTTGCAATCCCTTTATATGAGTCATCTGTATATACCGAGGGTGCCAAAAATGTATACACACTTTTACAGTAGGTATTTATTTAATATATTTCAAAGTTGGACCGAAAAACAACAGTAATGTGTAGTATGATGTTCTGTAAACAGATGTGACTCACATACATCATGATAGCGTTGCTACATGACAGGTAAATCAACAATGAACAAATGAAGCCAAGATTGTCGTAAATCAACAATGAACAAATGCAGTCAAGATTATCGTTTGAACAGCGAAAAGTAATTTTGAAGTGGTGTTGGAAAACCGAGAATGTTGCTGAAGTTCAAAGGCAATGGAGACGTGTGTACAGAACAGAACCGCCAACGTGAGTAACAATTGCACGCATTCGAGACAAATTTGAGACTTATGGTACCGTATGCGATGTTCACAAGGGCAGATCTGGGAGACCTCGCACAGCAACAAGCCCCGCGTCCTTATGGTTTTGGAACGTTTTGAGCACTCGCCGCAGAAATCTACAAAACAATGTGCACGTGAGACTGGGATTAGCAGAACCAGCGTACGTCGTATTATTAAAACAGCAAAATTGAAAGTTTTCATCCCAAGACTTTTGCATGCATTAAATGAAAATGACCTTGATCGTAGAATGCAGTACTATGAGTGGTTTCGGAACATGGTGCAAGAGGATGAGGCCTTCGTACTCAGAAGTGTATCAACGTCGATGGTGGGCATTTTGAGTAACTGTTGTAACTGTAAAAGTCTATGATGATTAGTGCTCATCATTTTCTGTTTGTGTGAATTCACTTTTGTTATGTTAAAACAGTTTTTTCTTTTCTTGAAGTGGGTATACAATTTTTGGCACCCTCTGTATAAAAATCGTGAACTAGGGCATTCTAGTTATAAATGAAGTAAACAGATATACCAAACACAGTAAAAAGTTTTTTGGAGGGCGGTTAGGTTCAGTAAGAGAAACTCCTCATTTTTCTTGGACAATATGTACATTGAATTCTCTTTCTGTTTTCTATTCAATTCTAATTTACGAAGAGTAAAGTCGTATTTTATTTACTAGGGCTTAACCGCTGACTTCTAGTTCATCTTTAAATTAAAACATTGTGATATTGTGCTTAGTTTGTTTATGTTACCCATTTACAACTAAAACACCCTGGTTCACAATTTTTATAATGTTCTTTAATGTTATTTTTTTTCTTTTAAAGCTTTATATACCTCCTTGGTCTAGTAGTTTGCGTTGCTGACTGTTAACCGAGAGACTCGGGTTCGATTCCCGGTATATGCTTAGAAGTTTTATTTAGACTGTTCCGGAACGGGGTCCACCAGCCTCGTGAGGACAATTGGGAATCTGCATGTTGGAGAGGTGGCGTTCTTTGATTTAGAAAGCTGTATGAAGGCAACTGGTGGCGTGCCGGCTTGCTGATCAAATGTCCCCCTTACAATTCTGCCCTCTATCAATGAAATCGTTAAGACGAAGGTGGAGGAAGCAGAGGTCGCTGCGGCAGGCCAAAGCTCACCCTGGGCTGTAGCGTAAATAGGAAGAAGACTTTTTATATAAAGTATGGTTAACTAGGCGGCTCAATGTTTAAGTAAAGAGAAACACTTAAATAAATCACATACATTGTAATACAATATTTCGAGTAATTAGGTAGAGGCACAAGGTAAACCGAATGATTCTTATATAAAGAATGTTAATGAACTACACGGAAATCATTTCAGAGTGTAGGGATGTATATATAAGCAACTAGAGATAGAAAACATGTGACCTATTTGTTCAAATTTCGAAGCTATGGCTATAAGTTTCTAAATTTCCAGTATGCCACTGACTAATGGAGATACCCCTCGAAAGCATAACACGCGATAACGAAAGGAGATTTCAGAACGTGTACTCTGGCGCCATGGTTATGGCATTAGCCTTTGAGCTAGATATGGTCATTTGTTCAACATAATATCAAAGGTAGAAAGGTGGATATTCTTAATGAGTCGAGTGTCGTATGTTCAAAATTACCTAAATTTAATTTATAATTCTTTAGTGTACATATCGTAGCATTTCATGATAAATAAAAAAATTCAGCGACATATGGAACTTCCATTTTTACATTATGCATTACAGGTAAAGAGCTCCTTCTAAAGAAGGCTACATAAAGCAACAGATGTTCAGTGTCGCACTGTCACATGATTAGTTCGAGATTTGATGCCACTAAATGTTGAAAACGCTGATAACAAGATGCATAAAATCGATATTTCCATGTACGCAAGGTAGTTTTAAAGGCACTGTACACTAATTTTTCACCCGACTTGACTTTAACGCTGACTTATCAGCATCTGATGCAAACATGTTTAACACCATAAAACTGTGTTATGTTTAGTTGTGGACTATACTGCCTATCTCAGTTTTTTTAATAGTTACCGTCCGTTTTTACTACTGAGGCATCACAGGCGGTGGACACTGATGATGCATGAGATGAAATGATAAAATGGGAAAGGATTTTTTTTAACGAAGAAAACTTTCTAAGTCTAAGTTTAGGGTACCTCCCCGGCATTTGACATTTATGAGGACTTAGGGTGGCCGAGGTTGTTAAGGCGCGAACTCATGAGCGGGAGGTCTACAGTTCGAATCCCACCAGGACCGTCCTCTCTAAGGTTTTTTCCAGATTTTCCTCAGTCCTCATAAATGGAAAATGTCAGGCCTCGGTAGTAAAAACGGGCGCTAAACACCATTAAAAAAATGGATGAATTAAAAGAGTTCGTCATAGATGTATTTCATCACTTTGAAGTTGGCCATGGTTTGTGTATTACTGTGTCGGAATGTTCTGCGCAGGTTCGAACAATATTGTAACAGGACATTTTGAATACTTAGGAAATTAAACATTCAATATTGTGTTGAGATGCATGAAAAAGGAAATAAATTGACTGTAATGTAATGAACTGTATACCAGTTTTTGGACCACCACATATAAAGAAAACAAATGCACATACAAAATGTTTCAAAAATAATTTGACGAATGTTGTGAGGGATTACTCACACTAAAAATGAAGAGATGCAACGTAAACATATGTACAAAAGTGGTTCGTTTTTTTAGTTATTATTGGAAGAAGATTTTACACATTATCTGTTAGAAATTATCAGTTTATGGTATGTGTTAAAATGTTTTCTACTCGTTGAAACTCGTAGAAAATGTCCTCTTGCTTCTACACACGCTTGGAATGTCGCACCCCTTCAAAGACTTCCACGCCGTGTTGAATGGCCCTGCAGGCCTCCATGATGAGTCTCTACATTTAGAATTTCTATTGTATAAACTGATTCTTTTACATGTTCCCACAGATAAAATTCCAACGGTTTGGGGTCGAGCGAAAGTGCAGGCCATGAAATTGGTCCTCCCCTACCTATCTATTAGTCATGAAAGATATGTCTGTGCAGCGCAAAAAATATGACTAAAATGTGCTGAGGCCCCATCATGCATAAACCATATGCTTCTTCTTATTGCTAGGGACATTCTAGGGAATATTTGGAAGAGTGTTCTCAATAAAGTTTCTGTAAACATTACCTGTAAGAGGAACTGGGAGAACCTACTGGGTACGCTCCAACAACTCCATTCCACACATTTATCTTACATTGATTCTGGTTTCCAGCCTGAACAGTTCTTGAGGATTGCTTCAGACCACACATGTTGGTTACGAAAATTTTTATCCATTTCTTCAAAATGTTTCCTCGTCTATAAAGAAGACAAAACAACGGTTGGGCAGTTTGCGCAACAAACCATCGGCTATAGTTCTCCCGTGATCGGCAGGCGAAATACCCTGCACACTTGAAGTTGATACGGATACAATAATGCTCGTGAAGTATGAGTACAATGAGATGCACCACGTGCTAGGGTCAATCGTCTTCGTCTGATACCTGGATTTTCTTCGACCGCCTGTTGATTGGGCTCTTCCTGGTCAGGCCTAAGTGCGAATCTCGGTCTTCCTCGATCCACAGCTTGTGTTACTGTAGATCCTGATCAGCTACTTGACGATGAACAGCAGCAAAGGTTTGATGACCTAGGTCTGGAAACGCCATCCAATACAGCCGTTCGCTCATACGACTTCCAGCTCACGTAATGAATATCCTGCCATGGTTAACACTGCAGTACACAATACACAATACAAGTGACAGACTAATCACAAATGTAAACAAGTCTCAATAACAAAACATCGATATCTATAATGAAATGAGTGTTTTTATTTGCTTTAGTTATGGAACATCTCAGGTCATCAGCGTCCCATTCAATTCAACTGTGAAACGGCTGATAAATTTTGCTCAGACGAAAAACAACATGACAGTTGTCCCCCACCCATCGTACTCGCCTGATTTGGCAACCTGCGATGCTCTATTCCCCAAACTGAAAATCAAGTTAAAAGGACGTCGGTTTGACACAATTAAGAAGATTCAAAAAGATACGCTGTCTGTGCTAAACACCCTCAAAGAACAGGACTTCCAAGATGCACTTGAAAAATGGCAGAATCGGTGGAACTGGTGTATACGTTTGGAAGGGAACTACTTCAAGGATGACGGCGGTCATTAGTCTCAAAGTAAGTTTTTGACCAGATGGCAGCACCAGTCCCGAATATTCTCGTATGCTTTAAAACAAAAACATAATTTTCTGGAAGTTTTTGGCAAATTTGACCTATGGTAACCCTTTCAATGAATTATTAGTATAACTGTTATGTCAAGATATTGCAAATATTTTTGTATTTTTCTCCTCAAAATAGCTTAAGGTTTGTTCAGGCGCTCATTTCTATTTCTAATTAAATGCTTTTCAATTTGCTTTAAACCGCCACGGGTAACCGAGGTGGTTAAGGCGCGGATTCGTGAGCGGATTCACACCAGGACCTCCTCCCTGATTGAACTTTTCTCCAGGTTTTCCTCAGTCCTCATAAATGGCAAATGCCGGGCTGGTACCCTAAACTTGGGCCTTAAAAATAGTTCTTTCCCGATTTATCATTTCACCTCATATATCATCAGTGTTCACCGCCTGTGCGCCTGAGTAATAAAGACGGGCTTAAACACTATTGAAAAAGTTTCTTTAAATTTAAAAGTATGTATATTCACATATTATACACTTATTGCATGATGTGGCTTTGATTGTGAGGTCAGGTCTGCTCTCTGGTATATTTGCAACGTGGAATATTTAGAAAATCAGCATTTGCTAAGTCAATTTTAGTAACGCACTATATACAGGAATAGATGCTGTGCCAGTAACGGAGTTAAGACAATTCAGTTTGACGTCACCAGGGTTGCGTTGTTTGTATAGTTGCACAAACACACTCCACTCCGCTGTGTTCGTCCCTACTCCATCAGGTCCCTCACAAGAAGCCAACATTTCACAAAGAAAACTGTTAACTTCGCCATAAGGCTCGCTTGTTTCGTTTGTAACTTGGGAATACAGTTCATGGCAGAAATCCATTGCTGCAATGACTACAAAACTTTTAAAGCTCTTAAGTCGTCCTTTCCCTTATGTCAAGTTCTGTGGAAGGAACACACGAAAGCAAATAAAGTACAGAATATATTGGCAACTTTAGTTGACATATTGGGGTGAGAAATACAACCGGAAATAATAATACAATTAACACTCTTTTTGGCTCACATTTGAAGTACATTTTAAATGTAACAAGTGCAGGATACTATACAGCCAACTGCAACATTTCCAAAAATTCTACCAATAAATTCATTGGATAGGTCGCTCAGGTGGTAAGCTTTGAAACTCGCTTTCGGGAGGTCCTGAGTGCAATTTCCTGACTTTGAGGTTTTTTTATTTATTTACTTTTATTCATTTATTTATTTATTTATTTATATTTGCTCCTGGTCACTTAGGCACATGCTGGGATAGATGTTTAGGAATGAGGTGAGTTTGGGAGATGGGAGTTACAAATAGAAGAAATGTTTGGATTGTTGATGTTTTTTATTTAGCTCCTTAACATCTCAGATAAATTTTTCTCAAAGGGCTCTTCTATTAGGCTTGAGGTTCTTTTACGTGCCGTAAATTTACGACATGGAACCCACGGCTTTACTTCCCTTCCGAAGAAAGCCATACTTAGAATTTTACGCCCGAAAAACCCCATCGGTCCTGGCCGGGATTGAACCCGCGATCTTGGGTTTACGAGGCAAGTATGGTTACCACTACACCACCAGTACCGATACCCAAAGCACAAAATAGAAGTGCAATAAACCTGTAGGTATAGCAATAAACTGAAACATTAAACCCCATCTATAAAATCTCAAATTCTGTTTTAATTTAAATGCAGAGCCGGTTAATATCTCGAGCTGTAATAGCTGCAGGGCATTCATTTTATATCCACATCTTGCTTCAGGTGCCTGCTTATATACACAATGAATACTGGCAGGAAAATTGTTATTGGAGGTTCCCACAACAGTTTGGGATGTAGGTAGGTTCTTTATTATGTATGAAATCTCTGGACTGTCATGCAAACTATTTTTGTCAATAGTTTGGTCCAAAAATGTGTTTTTTGCTTTAATTTTATGGATATTTGTTGTTTTCTCCTTTGTTAAAAGAAAGACAGCATCAAAATTAGCTGATTCATTTTACTGATGAGAAGCAACATGTAGAATGTACTTGCATACTTTTTGGGTCGATCCTGGTGGTCTAGTGACAACCATAGACCCAAAATCGCGGGTTAGAGCTGATGGATTTTTTCGGAAGGGAAGTAAAAGTTATGGGTTCTGTAACGCATATTTACGGCACGCAAAATAAAAAGAAGAGGCCTCTGAGCAAAATTTATGGGCCGTTTCATGCCCAGAATTGAATGGGGCGCTGATGACTTGAGATGTTAATGAACGTCCATAAATAAAACAAATCAACGAAAATACTTTTTGGATCTGAGAGGAATTTAATGACAAAAGTTTGAAGTTTTTAAAAAGTAATATTTATCTAACTCTTAAGTGAAAAATATACATCTCATTTTGCCACATTTAAAAAATTGTTGATTTTTCCTTTGTGGGTTTGCTTGACGGTAACGGCCGACCTGTCGGCTCAAGGTGGTACCGCGGTGAATGGAAGCTCATAGCTATGGTTGTTATTACTAACACTTAAAAGGTACATTTTCTCACCATTATCAAGCACGGAGATGTTAGAACTTCATTTTCTTTGTATTTCTGGCATCGAACTTTCGGACTGGGGGGAGGCAGAGCGATTTGCGAATTAAGGGAGAATTCGGGGCCTATAGCAAACTCTCATTAGGGCAATGTGAACAGCTAGCAATTGGACGGAACATCAATGAGCATCCAAATTAAGAACGGGACTAGAAACAATAGAGATGGGCTCCATTTGGATGATGGGTCAGGGGAATAGAAAGAGCGCATGGAGGATGGTTAAGAACCGCTTGAAGGACATGGGTAGGCAGCAGATAATTTCAAAATGCAGGGAGATGATTTCGCTGAAAGTACAATCGAGACTAAAAGCAGAATGGGAGATGGAGCAGTACATCAGAACAGAGACCAAAAGTACTAGACAGGAGCATGGCGGATGATTAAGACTATGAGCAGGGAATGTGCCCCATCTGTGAGGAACGAAAATCATGGACACATATACTGACTGAGTATAAAGGGGCTGAAGAATGAAGGAATCCAACAGAGGGAGATGCTCATGGGCTCTGCTAGCAGACAAGGAAGAAGAGGAGAGATTTCGAATGAAAGTGAAACAGATCAGGTCTTAAAAGGTTAATAACCGGTGAAGGAAGTGGGGAGAATAATGTATTCAATTCAGCTGTTTGTGTTTGTCATTTATAAATGGACTTCTTTTCTATTTTATGTGTATTTGTTAATTTTTATCTTCTTGTTCAATATATCAGTTTTATAGTTTATTATGAATATCTATCTAGTATCGTGTATTAAATTGAATAGATCTGAAGCACATGCGGTTCGCTGGAACCGTGCGCCTGTTGCAAGTTGTATTGTATTGGTGCCACTGAAATAAATACACTCCTCCTTCTCCTCTTCCTTCTCCTCTTCCTCCTTCTCCTCCTCCTCCTCCTCCTCCTCCTCCTACTCCTCCTCCTCCTCCTCCTACTCCTCCTCCTCCTCCTCCTCCTCCTACTACTACTACTACTACTACTACTACTGCTGCTGCTGCTTCGAAACAATTGATTATTACGTAATTAAATTTTTCTCTATAGACTCAACACGCATTTAATGGAAACTGCTGTTAAGGCTGTGTATTGCTATGAAGCATCAAGTGTACAAATAGCTGAAGGAGAGCAAGAGGTGAGAGGAGTCTTGGAGATTTATTTCTCAAAAGCTTCCGACTGAGATAGGGAAAGGAGGACAGACTGACGGCTGTTTCCCCTCCAGATATTTGACAAACCATTTTCTTCTTCACCGTGCAAGATGAATGATGAGCTCTGCGTGACGTCATTGATCAAGGGACACCAGGGTAGTGTACGGATGTGCACACTTGAGTACACAAGATTTAAGTTGTGGTGCTTACAAAAGACACACTGTTCCTAAGAGGGGAGGGGGAAGGTATGCTATTTGGGAACATGGAACATTTATTCTCTGACGAGAGATCGTTCACGGTCGAAAGATCATGCACAAACAGAATAAAGTGCAGTTCCGTCATTTCTAGAGGCTTCCAGTTGCAGAAAATATGAAACAGCTGTTTGCCAACATTTCGAGCTGTATGTCAAGGCAATAGCAGGAATATGTTAATGCAAACATTCGCAGTTTATTATATTA
The DNA here is from genome assembly GCA_030762175.1 of Metallyticus violacea. Lineage (NCBI taxonomy): Eukaryota > Metazoa > Arthropoda > Insecta > Mantodea > Metallyticidae > Metallyticus > Metallyticus violacea. Next base: position 14,104,395 of record CM060833.1, on the reverse strand, counting down.
ATAAATATAAAATCAGTGAGATTTGAATTGAAACAATCGTGAGTAAAAATTAAATATAATTACCAAGCACATTTGAAAAGTAAGGGCCGGAATTAAAAAGTAATTGAAAATTAATTGTAAATACATGCCATCTTTAAATTGTTAGCAATATTTTACGAATACGGTGGGCACATAAAACCCTAGGATTATACTGATACTAGTACGCCGTGTAGACGCTAGAAGGCAGTTGCAAGCACAGCGTGTAACGAAAGAAGAGTGTTCATTTGTTGTCAAGTAGAGAAAGACGTAAAGAGGGTGGAAGGTGACCATGATGAGCAAAGATGAACTGCGCAGTTTTTGTGGAAGGAAAGCGTCAAAATGCAGAAATTGGTAAACAAATGTCTATGAATGTGGCATGAGATCAAGAAGCTCCTGCACAGAGAACTGAATCAATCTGCACTCAAGAATGCAAGTACTGTTCGTTCGCAACACCCCAGGAACATTGAGGTTATGTCTAATTGATTATGGCTGATAGATGCATAACCTTGTTTAACACTAAAATGCCCGATCTCCAAATTACTCCCTAAAACATCCATTGATCGTTACTACTTTATTATGCATTTTTAGGCATTTTTCTCACTGAAACTGTATAATTTTTCCGTATCGCCTTCTAGCCTACTGTAATGGTATAGACTGAACGATTTTCTTCTAAATTACAAGCCAGGTTTGCATCCAATTTGCATTTAGCTTCCGTAGTGAGTTTGTATGTACTTGTTGTCTGTTCAGTATCACGTCATATTTAACTGTTCTGACTCAGACCGATGAAATTTCTTACTTACGAGACGAATGTAGTGACGTAGAGGGAACAATAGGCATCTGAGCTGCGAACCAGGTTCGAATCCAGTTTGAATCGAGCTTCTGGTTTCAGTTATGTTTATGTTCATGGTTTTTGCTCAAGAATGTTCAACGCTTTATGTCCCCACGCCCCTTTGCCTATTCATTTAATTTTTGTTGATTCAATGATGCATTCACAAATTTGTTTGTTCATCTTTGTAGGTCATCTCCGGTAAATAGCTTTAGTAAAAAGGGGGGGGTTATATTTTTATTTAAAGTTGAAGCTCATGTTATCTCGAAAATAAAAATATATTTAATATACCAATTGGGTTTGCTCTGTGCTATGTAGTAACAAATTACTTGTACAAAAAAAGACGTAAGTTATCGAAACATTCTCAGAGATATTCGTGTGACACTTTTTGCAGAGTTTTTGATTATACAAGAACCACATACAATTTTTTTACATGTCGAACAACTGTCTTTGGTTTTTCTTACATAACCCTATTTAACATGTCGCGTTTAGCGGCCTTAGATATTCCTTCGTTCCAATAATGAGCCATGAGTGAAGCTGATAGAGGTCGATGAAAGCTACGTAAAAACGTAAAAACTAAGCGAAATTTTAGACATGGACACAGGAGATGATGAACAATGACTCAAGCACTATGCTTCAATGAGTTTGAAACATGTTTGTTGTGCAGTGATGGTTATTGTCGGTTATCGCCTCATGGAACAATTGTAAAATATGCTATTATTTAAAAAATTACACCTGATATATATTAGTGAGCTAAACGTCATTGAAAGGGATTAAAAGTCCAAAAACTATAGAAAATATTTCTAAAAACAGTGAAAATATGAGAGTTTGAAAATCAAGAGCGAACTATTGGCCAACATTGGGCTTTCTAGTGTTAATAAATATGGCATTGGGCTCCAGGGGACTTGATATAAATACAGAAGCACATTGGGGATTGATGTCTGTCGTCGACTACTGGAAAGGCATAATAAAGATGTAGATTTTTTGGAAAAGCTGGTGACCGATGATGAGCCTGGTATTACTACCACACACCAGAGAAGAAAGTCAAACCCATGCAATGGAAACATCAAGAGAGTCTCCGGCCCAAGAAACTTGTGCTGATTCACCTGCGATCAAGCACATGATGGCAGTCTTTTGGAACACTTCAGGCATTCTGGTAATGAACTGAGTTCCTCAACAGCGACAGACCCTTACAGTAGTCATCAACAGGAGTGTCCTCTAACGTGTCATTCCGCGACACCACACCAGCAACCATACGACCGCTGGGGTTCATTTTGGCCGCACCCAGCGTATTCGCCGAATTAGCTCCGCCTGATTATGCATAATTCGACAAAATGACGGACTAACGTAAAATATTCGAGAAAAATTCAGGCAGCTTTACACAAATGATGACGTAGAACTCCCAAACAATGCTTTCGCGACGCCATAATGAATTTACTAGGAAGCATTGTGGTTGGTGGGGAGTATATTGATATTCCATTTATATAGAACCATAAATAAGGTAAAAAACTGCTACTTTAAAGCATTTCCGATCACCCCTGGTAGTTATGGATAACACTAGTTTTCACAGTGTGCAACAGGTAGTAGAAATGTAAGATTCCATTGCGGATAACTTTATTATAGTGTACACATTGCTGTTTTTGTCACTCCAAATACCATATAGGTTACATATAAACGCAACTCTATCCCTTAAGAGCAGAGGCTCTTCCGCTTAAGTTTCATTATTATTCTCGTATATCCTCGCCTGCAGTTCGGCTGTGCATTATGTTTCGTATCTATTCTACTAGCCGTCTCCCCGTGACAGAAAGCGAACGGAGATAAATTATAGAGGGCAAAGCTTCACGCCCCTTGACGCTGTCGTTAAAAATGAAGAAACAATCGAAAGACGCGCAGCCCATCACGGTACCGCCATGTTGTATCGATCTGTTTACTTATTCTCACCCCCTCGGTCTTTTGATCCGCCGCGTGCTTTCATCATCACCGCTAACTACCTTGCTCCGCCTTATGCTTACGTAAACAGCCTTGGGGCTAAAATGGACCAAGCCCTAGTTCAATTCCATGCACTTACCGCCGGTTGTTCAGCAAGGGCTTTCAACCAGGACTTATCACAAGGGATACACTCAGCAAACATTTCCTATGGAAAGTGCTCGAGAGGTTCGCTATTAAAGTTACCAGTTGTGAGAAACGGTGGAAGTGAGAACATTTTGCTTTGCCCTTTCGTGCCAAGATGTGCTCGGCTTTAGTAGCAGAAAAGCCCCCTCCCCCGAATAAAGGGCTTCAGCGGGCTTTATTTTTAACCACATTTACATTTAGTTAACGTGGAACCGAGCGTGGCGACTCAAGCGGTAACTCTTGGAACTTGTACTTGGAGTCCCTGGTTCAGATCTCTTGGAACCGGTCATCCTGACCTTGCGGCGGAATTTTCGGCCGCCTCCGGGTATTCCAAGAGGGTAACTATGTAAGTTTCGAGTCACGTTAAATTGGGAATGGGTCATACGCAGCTACAGCCTCTTCAGGACTGAAGAATCGCTTTTATCGATAATAAGTAATCCTATGAAGTCAGGTCAGGACTGTAGGGAGGATGGGTCATGAATCTGATAACAGTTAATTTCAGGAAGTGGATGACGATGTTAGCCGTATGAGCGGAGGCGTTATCGTGGTGAAACAGGATCCTCTTCAGTTCTGTCCTTGGATGGTTCTCGGAGCTTGTCGAAAACTTTCAGCATGTAGACTGTGATATACCTTACTTAAAAGTAGCCATCCCTTGCTCCTCCAATTGAATGGTAAATTTCTTCCCAACACTTCGGTTCCTCTTCACCTTCGTTAGTGGATTGTCATCTGAAAAGATCCAAACTGGCAACTGTCGTTTGTTCTCCAGGTCAAATTTATGTTTCATCAACCGTGATGACATCAGAAACACGCCTTGAGCTTTCTCCGTCAAATCTCTGCAGCATTTCTTCACACCATTCGACACGGGTGCGCTTTTGTGTCTGTGTCAAATTGTGGTACACCCAACGGGAGGAAAACTTCCTGACACGAAAATGATTGTGTGGTATTTTTGATAATGCTAGCGAGCCAATCTGCAAAGCTGCCTTGATATCCCTAAATGTTACGCGATTGTTTTCGCGTACCAATTTTCCCACGATGACAATGTTTCTCTCAGTCACTTCGCAGCGAAATTCGGCCCCTTATGAATTCCGCAAATCACCAGAAAACTGTCACCGTAGATGAAGAAAGGTCCCCCAAAGCCTGATGCAAGCGCTCAAAGCTTTGGGACTCATTTAAATCATTCTTGAAATCATAAAGAATCAAAGTGCAAAAATGTTCTCTCTCCAGCTCCGTCGTAACGACTGGCTGCCTGTGCACGGGGGCGGTTGTTTACCTTTACTCCCTCAAATGCGGGATTGGTACTTTTTTTGTACTCGTAAAGGTTGGGGTTACCGTATTGCATATTCCTTTTAAGTGCAGCAGCATTTACTTTTCCTCATCTACAACCCTTCGTAGTGACCTTCTTAACTTCTACGTCTACATAGTCACCGCCCGGTGTGTCCCTCACTCTATCCCTTCCTCTAGGAGACGCTCTCATTCGGAACTTAGGAACAAAGAGCCAGCCATGAACAAGGTTGAAGAATTAAAGTATCAAAGAATGCAATGCAAATAAGAAATTTAGTGATTATTAAATGAAAATGTCTATAATTGATCATATTGAAAATAAAATGTTGATTCTTTTTTAAATTTGTAATGAAATGGGTGCTGGAATGAAAGAGAATTGTATGAAAAATATATTTTGTCATCTTAAAACTTACTCAGCCCAGAAACATCATGTAGTCTTTTATAGGTGCGATGATATCTTTAACAGACTGAACTTTTATTTATTATTGACTTGTTATTCTACTTAAGAGAGTAAAGTTAGAGAGAATGAGGGGGGGGGGGCGACACGTTCCACTACCATTCAGTCTAGAGCTTGTTGACGTCATAATGTCGATGAGGTGTTACATTGCCTTGAACGAGAATAAAACCACGCTCCAGTATATGTGGGTGTTTCCCTCTTCTTCTATTACAGGAGAAAGTTTTGTACATAACAATGCAATGTAGCGAAGAATTGAGACCATTACGTTTCTGTAGAAAATCGGTTCCACTCTGAAGTGAGCGTTTTCAGTTATGAAGGGTTTAAATCAACTTCAGTTACGTCCACAAGATAAAATACATTTCTGGATTAGGTATTGGGTTTCACAAAACATTAACTTTGTTATTAAAGTAGGAATGCGTCAACCGAAGATGTTGAAATAAAATTCAACACCTAAGTATACAATTCCTTAAGAAAATGTTTTCTTCTGTCAATGACGCAGTCGGTCCTGGTGCCATACTTGCCTTCTAACCCCAAGATCGCGGGTTCGAACCCGGCCACGATCGGGCGTAAAAATCGTAAGTGTGGCTTCCTTCAGAAGGGACGTAAAGTCGTGGGACCCGTGGCGTACATTTACGTCACGAAAAAGAACCTGAAGCCTGAAAGAAGAGGCCTCTGAGCAAAATTTGTCGGCCGTTTCACGCCCTGAATTGAATGGGACGCTGATGACCTGAGATTTAAAAGTGTCCGTAAATAAATCAATTCAAGTCAATGACGCTAGAGATGGAGCCGCATGTCTTCACCCTATCACTTTTCCTTACTTCGAGCATCCAAACATGCGTCTATGCGCATGCGCAGAGCTTGTTTACCCCTCAAGTTCAAAACTAGCAATACTAGTAACAGGGTGGAGCCAATGCTATCCGCTTTGAGTACCTGTCTTAAACACAACTTTTATTATTGTTATTTATGATTATTGCATTGTTAAGCTCGTCATATGCCACAGTATGCAAGTGCAAATTCAAATTTCATTGTACAAGGGACATCCAATATTTTTTTATTTCTGGAAAACAAAAAGCAACAATAAATTTTGATAAGAAATGACATAAAGAGGTGTAGGAAATACTGAAGTCGTTTCATTAAGTGGCGAGTATTAATTTGCCAGCAGTTAACCAGATATTATAGAGGTACCGCTACAAGGCGTGTTATGTTGTTATGAATTGGGTGCAGTCATATGTTTTTTTAAACGGCAAATCAGCATAAGCGACAATATTCATATAACTTTCACATGTGTATGTGCTTTATAATATACAAAAGGTATATTTTTAAAGTATTTTATTATTATTATTATTATTATTATTAATATAATTACTAAGTTATTTTTAAAATATATCTGAATGCAAATTACAAAATACATTTTTTCACATTTATGATTTTATAATGAATGGCATAAACTTCTGCAAATGTTCCCCTTAATCCAGCCATTGTTCTTCTTTTAGGTATCTATTCTTCATTTCTTCTTGGATGACCTTTATCCACGTTGCTTGTGTCCTTTCTCGTTTCCGTCTTCTTAGTAGAATCCATTTGTATGTCACTCTTGTGAACTTTTCTTCGCCTATTCGCATTAGATTATCCTACCATATCAATTAAAATCCATTAACAATATTATTTTAATTTTTTATTTTTTGTCTTATTGTATCACTTCTGAATTTATCTCTTCGCAACACCCTTGCTGACCCTTTCCAGTAATCCATTTCCTTTGCAAAAAAAAAAAAAAAATTCATTCTGTTTTTTTAATTTCTAAGTTGCCATGTTTCTGCACCATATTAGCGCTGCTTCTAACAATCGATTTCTAAGTATATAAGCAAATAAATATTATTTTAATTACTATAGGTAATGAAAATATAATAATGTCGATATTAGCGCACTGAAACATTCAGAATAGACCCTCCGTCGAAGTATAGACGCAAGCTGTTCATAAAGAATGATTATAACATTTTGACAACAAACTCAAACGTTACTCATTTTCATAAATTTCTCAAAATAGTTTCCGTTGGATGCAATGCACTGTACCAGCGTGTCTGCCGGTCTTCAAAGACGTGCTGGAAACAATTTTTGACAAATCTTCAGAATCGCCTCCGCAACCTCTGATGATACAAAATACCTCTCGCGAAGACGTTTTTTCAATTTGGGGAAAAAGAAACAATCGCATGGGACTAAATCTGGACCCTAGGGAGGATGAGGGGTACGCTTCCTCCACTGAAAGAAAATGCACAATATACTTGCACATAATTACTCAGTTTGATTTTAAAATTACAAATATTAATTATATCAATTATTCCGTATTTAACGGGGAGCCAGGGACAGCTTCAAAATTTATGGTATGCGGTTGTGCATTATCGTGATGTAGCATCCAGCTTGATGCACCGAATGTGATGTTTTGTGAGTGTTATGACCTGGGCGAGTTTTCAGAACATTCCTAATCTTACATGTGTATGTACGACGTACTGGTAAGTCATTCCTTGAACATCGAAAAAACGACATGACCGTAATTTTCCCAGTTCATCAGCAGTTATTGCCTTTGAAAGAAACTCTGCATCTTTCTGTAACATCATCTTTAACTGAATACAAGACTTTCGTTCGTGTATCCACCATGCACAAACACGCCTCATGTGCATGTTTTCAGGTAGCAACACGTAGATGACGCCCATTGACATTTTCAGTATTTCTGGAGGTGTTATTTATGTTATTCGACGATACTATCTCAAAATGGCAGTGACGGTATTAAAGTTTTCTTCACTTTGGGTTCAAACTGGAGGGCCATATTCTCCTCTTTATGGACTGCTTCCCCTCTTGAAACATTTTAAACCATCTTTGGGCTGTGCTTTAGTAAAGAACAAACCCTGCATAGGCCTCAGGTGAACTTTTGTTGAGACGAAAACAGAATTTCATAGCATCGTCACCTGTTACCCCCATTTTGATGCAGAAACTATACCGGTAAAAAATTATAATTAATATTTATTGTATAGTCATCGTATGTTACAAACATATATTTATCTCTCGGATATATGCCGTTTATTCACGAATCTTGAACAGATGCCAGGCCTGTAATCACTTGAAGGTAGCATAGCGAAAATTTGCGGAAATTCAGGGCTTGCCTTTTCATCATTCAGGTAAAGTTGCTCTGTGATTAGTTTCCTTTCAGGCTGTGCAATGAGTTCTTGCGGTCAGCAAACCGAGAAGCTCATGCAGGCTGTGTCTTTATAGTTGATTGGCTCATCAGATTACCGAGATTAATAGTGCCCCTTTTGGATGACGGCAGTGGCAGTAACATGTTATTATATGGTATTAACGCAATTATGATTAATTTTGTAAAGCTTAATAACTTACAGGCACAGAAACATCATGCTTTAGATTTTCCAGTATGTTTAAGCCTTTTCAGTGTACAACATTCTCTATTAGATGTCTGTAGAAATAAATGTGAATAATTTCCAGAATATTTGTGTATATATATATTAATATTTAAATATAAATAGCAGAACGATCGATAATTATTGCCAGTACTATATTGCCAACTGTCCCATATAGTGTGTGTTTTCTTGTATTTGAGATTTTAAAAAAAAAATCCCAAATAAATCTTTAAAACTGGACTCTTCCCGCAAATTTATCACAACAGTTTGCTATGCTAAGCTCAGATCCTCGAGTGATATTTATTATGACTATTTCACTTATAAAATAAGAATTTTAATTAGTTCCCGTAAATTTGACTTAAAATATTGTAATAATTGTAAAATTGTATTGTGAATACTTAACCTTTTCAAATCATCTTGCAACAGACGAATGTCGATTGTCAGTAATGCCAATGGAGAGATGCCAAATACAGGTCAATTTTATGAATAGAATAAAATTAATATATATATATCTGAAATTCGCGAACAGAATATTGACAGTTGTATATAATATCATACTTGCTTATGAATACCATAAGACTAGTACTTACTAAGTAAAGTCAAAGAGAGAAAACATTTTACCATTCTGAACAACGTGTTTATTAAAACTGATGGTTACTTAGGCAGGTATTGTTTCATAAGTTACAAAACGATTTCACACTGTTTGACTGAATATACAAGAACAATTGCTTGAATGAATAAACATTAACTAAGTTAACTTTTCAATTACTGAAAAACAGAAAGTACTCAGGAATTATGCAGCGGGGGGCTACACTGACCACGCACGTTTCCTGATAAAACGGTTTTGATAAAAATTTACGAATATTTCACTGCGATGTCTGGCAGTGGATGGTCAAAATTAAAAATTTTGTTTCATTTATTGGTTCATTTTATGTTGACGCCCTAAAGTCATAATAATTTTACCACTAATTTGTCAAAAGTCCATTAATATTACCAGTCTTTGAAATACTGTATAAAATACTATGACAGTGAGCCCCATTCACTGGATGATGCATTGTTAACTGCGAAATAATGAACAGGAAATCGCGTCACGCACAACGGTGGCATTAATGAAACACAACATTGCAGAATAATTGCAAGCATTTGCACTTCACACCTCAACGTAACTGAGGACTATTCTGCTTATTTTAGGCATATAATTGTTTGCTTCAATAAGTTTGCAGTTAAGCACAGTGTTTTCTGGAAATACGTAAAAAAAATTATTTTGTAAAGAATCGAGGAAGCACAACAGAAAATAAAAGTAAGAAAAACTCAACCGTTCCATACCATTGTGCTTAATGACCCATTGCAAAGCAGAGAGATAAACATGAACCAAACTCAAGCAAATAGCAGAAAGCCAGTTAGGGAAAACTTTTGATGTTACAGTACGTGTACTTGCTAGTTACACATTTAAAACTTTAAAAATAAATGCCAAAAACATGTATAAGTTAGCAAAAACACTTAACGAAAAGATAATTTGAAACACATGAGGCATACTACACCTTATGTATACTCTGGAATTAAGAATCGAACAACACAACACATACCCGGGAACAGCTGCGCTACGACTGTGACAGTAAGATCAACGGCGCAGCAAACGAATTGGAGCTCGCTCATAGGAAAATATCCACGCCAAAGGGGAAAGCACCACTGACCGCACTATATATTGCTTGTAAAAGAGCGTTTCCCATTTCGCAACGAGTTCAAGGTGATGTGTCCGATTTGGATTGGATTGTTATTGGAGGAACATACTTTTGTGCTTCAACCCTACTCAAGGGTTTGCCGTTTGTGTCTACGCCCTCCTTGATGACGTCTCCGGGAGGATTGAGGTAAGGTCACACTGGGCGGCCAGGAGCTACGGGCGACGATTGCGCGGACGCAGATGGAGTCACTAAACTCTTTCCATGTGGCACACCCCCACGCCGGTGAAGGCCGCCCCAGTTGTTCCAGGCCCCTGTAAGTTCGCTACCATTTCCACACCGCACTGCTCACCTCGTCCTAGCACTTTCAACTCTGAAACAGAACCAACAAATTAAAATGGGAGAGTGGAAAATTCGTGCAAAGTAAATATCCATCACACAATACGTCTAAATAATATGGGGAAACAATTCAAGATCAGGATAGCGGGCTCAAAGGGCATTAAACCTAGGCCCTTATCTGAAGTGAAAACAGCGCATCAATAGCACCTTTCGTTTTTCTTTGAAATCATAATCAGCATAATTTTAATAATCATAATTACAGTACGATTAATGATGATTTCTCTCTCTAACCGGAGCTTTTCCTCTGAGCAAGTCCCCGCTCTTTTGCTGCACCATGGAGTGGTAGCAAGCCTGCTTGCTTACTTGTTGATCTTCCTGACTGTCGCAGTCGTAGCGCAGCTGTTCCCGGGAGTGCGCTGTGCTGTTCGTTTCTTAATTCCACAGTGTATATAAAAACAATGTACTATATCACGTGTGTTTACAACGGCACAACGTGTATTTATGTACGATTCATGTGTATTTTTTGAGCATATATTTGATTCTGTTTACTTATGAAAACACCCTACCTTCTTTTTTCAGAGAACTAACTTACAGGGAACGTGATCATACATTTTTTCAACAGTACTCTGCCACTGCTCTCACTGCTAATAATTTCATGAGGCATGTTTTAAATGTTTTTATGAGAAACAAGACATAATTTACCCAAAAAGACAGTGAATTCAGCACATGTTAAATATACCAGAATTGCCAGGAAGTGTATTGTTCATTTATTAACAATTTTATAATTATTTTAAAATTAAATATTGTGTTTCTTTTTGTTTTTCAGGTAAGTGTGACCTCAGCAGTCGTGCTTTCAAATTCATTTGATTTAGAGATGGGTTAGTATGCACATAGACATCTATTGTGGTGAGTACATCACAGATATGCCTCTGTATTTCAATAAAATATAGTTTACCATATGGGTTTTACGTACATGCAGAGGGTGCCAAAAATGTAAACACTTCAAGCAAAGAAAACTGTGTTAACATAACAAAACGGAATTCACGCAAACGGAAAATGATCAGCACTAATCATCTTAGACTTTTAAAGTTACAACAGCTGCTCAAAATGCCCACCATCGGCATCGATACACTTCTGAGTATGTTGAACTACTGATTGAGCAACGTTTGCGAAAGTTTCCTCAGCGATTGTAGCACATGCCGTTTCAATTTCTTCCCGAAGTGCTGCCAGTGTAGCTGGTTTTCTACGGTATACAACATCCTTAAGAGTTCCCCATAGGTAGAAGTCCAACGGAGTTAGATCCGGAGAACGCGACCGAAATTCAATCGGATCTCTTCGTCCTATCAAGTGCCTTGGATAGTGTCTGGGGTAGTGCCTTGGATCTAGTGTGCGGTGATTGTTTTTGTGCGAGGTCTCACAGAGCTGCCCTTGTGAACATCGCATACAGTACCACGAGTCTCAAATTTGTCTCGAATGCGCGCAATTGTTACTCACGTCGTTGATTCTGTTCTGTACACACGTCTCCATTGCCTTTGAACGTCAACAACATTCTCCGTTTTCCAATACCACTTCAAAATTGCTTTCCACTCTTCAAGCGATAATCTTGCTCCATTGTGTTGCAGCAACACTAGCATAACGTAATGTGAGTCACATCTGTTTACAGAACATTTTACGATAATCTTCCCTTCATTTGTTCATTATTGATTTACGATAATCTTGGCTTCATTTGTTCATTGTTGATTTACCTGTCACGTAGCAACGCTATCATAATGTATGTGAGTCACATCTGTTTACAGAACATCATACGACAATCTTGGCTTCATTTGTTCATTGTTGATTTGCCTGTCGCTTAGCAACGCTATCATAATGTACAAGTATGTGAGTCACATCTTTTTACAGAACATCATACTGCACATTTCTGTAGTTTTTCGGTCCAGCTTTGAAATATATTAAATAGATATCTATTGTGACAGTGTATATACTTTTTTTGGCATCCTCTGTATATTCAGGAAATGAAATTAAATTGTACTGGTATTGTATGTGAAAAGTAGTTTTTGAATGATTTTTCGAACTTTAAGTCTAAATTGGTTAACGTTTTAAAGCGCCGTCTGCATTTTTACGCTTTTTTTAATGTTTAATGTATTTCGAAAGTTATTTAGGCCATCTATGTTTCACTTGTACAGACAGGCTGGACATAAAGCGTCGATACATTTTCATGAAATAGTTGTTTGTCCTAAATGAAATTCATATAGCATGTTGATATGATCTGTATTTTTCATCTTAATGAAACATGGATAGCTACCTTTTTCAATACATTGTGAGAATGCTGCCCGATTGCATGTGGCCTGAAATCTTTGCATATTCTTCTCGAATTTGATTCTTTAGGTCCTGGAAATCTGTTCGGTTTTGTATTTTTGTGGCTTTATAGATCCCAGAGTAAAAATATCCAAGAGCGTCAAATCCGATTAACTATCAGTGTAGCCAGCACTAAGAGAAAGATTATTATGACAGCTAACTTGGATGACCTTGACCCAGCGCTCGCTGCGCTCAGCTATGAACGCATGCTAGATCTATCCCTAATTCTTATACATTGGAACATACGATAATCAATCGTTGGACTTTTCAGGTAGCTTTGTGCTTCTGTTGCTTTCTTCGAATAACTTTTGTGAAAAAGAACACTATGGCAAAATTCTTTCTGTAAGAAAGCACACCCTAGCGTCATATTTGATAGGATAGTTTTGCAAAATGTAAAAATGAATAAACCACGATATAATTTAACAGAATGTATATTTTTCTTATATATAGTTATTTTTATGCTGGAAATATCTGCTGCTTTCTTAAAGAATAACGATTTTTTTGTTCAATTGCAATCACAGAAACTGTACATAAGTGAAAGAACGATAAAATAATGGAAATATTAATTTTTGTTACAAACACAAGAAATTCAAATACATGGAAATTAACTCAACATACGATTAAGTCAATGGGGTATCATTATCGAGTTATATGACTGGATTTGTCAATAATATATTTAAAAAACATAAAGTGCTCGTTCTGTTACACAATGGAAAATAAATTTTGTCGACAGGAATTTATTGTGTAACATCCTCGCCACCTGTCCAGAGAAATCATTTTGCGCGGTTGAAAAAATATCACTTAATTTTTGTTTTTTCATTATTTTAGTAGTAAACAGCAATTAATATTATACGCGTCATCATAGCAGATGCACCAAGTGGCTGCTCCCCTCTGTGAGACAAGTTTGATTCCATTTGAAAAGATCCTCTTTTCTGAATGTTGTAAACTCTCTTACAGATACTATGCAATCAGTGATGGTTTCCTCCACGCGCGGGATTTTTTCCTATGAGCGAGCCCACACTAGCTTGTCGCGGCTTGAAGAGTGTAGCAAGCCTGCTTGCTTACTTTTTGACCTTGCTGACTGTCGCAGTCGTAGCGCAGTTGTTCCCGTCTGTTCGCAGTTGTTGTGTTGTTCGTTTCTTGATTTGACAGTATACATGAAGAAAAGTATGTCCCTTGTGTTTACAGCAGTACAGCATGCAATGATTCATATGTGTTAACTCAGCTAGTGAGGTTTCAGAACTGTTTCAAGCTAGATTCCCAGGTACAGACGCTCCAGATTCTAAAATTGTCCGTAATATGTATAATAAATTTCTGGAAACTGGAAGTTTCAAGCCTAAGAAACGGAATAAAAAAAAATCAGCGCAGGGTTCACACCCAAGAAAGATTACATAACATTAGATTTAGTTTAGAAAATCTTCCTACAAAATTTCTTCGTTGTCTTGCACAACAAGTGGGAATTTCATGCGTCTATTCAAAAGGTTAGTAAATTTAGCAGCCTGCGATTATTATCTCTGGGGAAATTAAATAATGCCGTGTACAAGACGAACCCGCACCCCATACAAGAACTCAAAGATAATATTCCTCAAGTAATTGTCAGAATTTCTCAAAATGAATTACAGCTAGTGGTGTTATAATTTCCTAAAGAGATGCCAAAAATGTGTGGATAATGAAGACAGGCAATTTTAACATCTCATTCGATAATTTTGTAAGCAAAGAACCCCTTATCATTGGTTTGTGTATTGTTGTACACCCCTCCCACTAACCTCAGAGACTAAGCTACTCGCCCGCCCTTGGGCAAAACTGATTGCACGGTATTTTTGTTTAAACGCCTCCATGGGCTTTATTTCAAGTGCAGCAGTAGTAATTTTATATGGACGAAGATGAAGCTGCTGAATGACTTTGTGCGCACAGCCAACAGATACACCAACTTGCTGGGCTAATGGTGTTAAAGATTTTAAAGGAGGTTTCTAATCGCTAGCCTATTTCATCAAGCATCTTTTCTGCTAAAATCCCATTTTTGGTCTCGGCTTCTTGTCAGTGAAATGCATTGGGTTTGAACCTTGTTTGCCAGTCTAAAAATTACACTGTGTCCCAATTGAAATGTTAGTCATGAAATTTAGTACGAAGTCTTTCACTTGTACGATTTATTTTGCACTTAGCAGCCATAAATAAACATCCTTTGTCCTACCGTATTTTTCCATCTCGGTACATAATGTACATTAGAAAGTTTAACATGCACTGCTTACAGTAAACAGTTGACGTGATAAACACACTTGGTCAAGCCCAAAAGTTTGAATCAGCGCAACTTTAACCTCAGTCTTACTCGTAATTGCGCATCCAGTGAAGGTCAACCGGTTTCCCTTATTGTACACCAACTCCCATTGGGGTCTGATGGCACGGTAGTTGCGACAATTTTCAAATTATGGTTCTTGTACCACTTGCAGCATACGAGTTTTGCTAATATGTAACAAACACCCAAATTTGGAAAATCAGAACATGGGAATTAAATAACTATCTTAACACTTTCTAAATAGGTATGTATAAGCGAAGATATTTAGAATACTTTATTTAGTGCTCAATTATTATTTATTTAGTTTTCTAAATTGATCTAGAACCCCTTAGTTTTTCACAGTGACAGAACTTAGATCATTTAAATTGTGTATATATGCCACCACTGTCCATTCAGACTTTTCAGATGCCTGATGAGAGTGTATCCTTTTTCTGAGGTTGGGATGCCTGGAATGCCCGATTACGCTGCCTGGGGGATGATAGATGATTTTGAACAGTGTTTAACATCCGTTTTTACTACTGAGGTATCACAGGCAATGGACTTTGGTGATACAAGAGATGAAATGGTAAACTGAAAGAAAAAAAAAAGAAGGAAATGTTCCAGACCCAAATTTAGAGGATCTCCCCGGCATTTGCCATTTATGTGGACCGAGGAAACCTGGATTAATCCTCAGTCAGGGAGTATGGTTCAATCGAACCCCAGACTTCCCCTTACGAGTCCGCGCCTTAACGACCTCGGCCATCTGTGACGGTATGATAGTTGATAATTCGGTCGAATGAACTCGGGGGGACTTTATGACCTAAGTTTTCCAGACGTTCATCATAAGACCTGAGGAAAGCCCGTGAAACTGGCCTAGTCAGGAATCAAACCCGTGCTCGTCGCCTAGGAAGCACGATCACTAGATCACGGCGGTGGTCATAGAAGATGGTACCAAAGCTCGTGATATTCCTAAGCGATCACTCACACAAGGGCTGACCATGTAGAATGTTGATTAATGCGTGAAAAATGAAGAATAGCATATGATTAAGAAGTCCTGAAGATAGGAGAACTATAGACCAATCGTTCCAGAGATATTTGGAGAAATGCTTTCAGGTCAAATGGGGTAAATTCATTATAACTCCCAAATAACCGATTCAGTTAGTGATCTGCGTTGTCCATGCCCTCATTTATTACATATATTAATGCACACCGTATTGTGCATACCTAAATAAGTTAATAATGTAATATCAAAGTTTGCATAAAGTAATGCTGAAATGATAATTAATAATGTGTTTTAGCGATTCCATATTCCATCACTGTACTGGTTACTGGGTCCATCCCCTCTGATACATAGTAAGTCATATCCATTTGCGTTCGTGTTTATTTTTCCAAATACTTTTCGGTACTTGCGCAGCGCATTCCCAATAATCAATTACGAATGCTGAAAATTATTAATTAACTAGTGCGATGTAGAACAGACTAAATAGCGTAGCATAATTTTTTCAATGTGCTAATTACATGAAATTGCTAATGTTAAATCCATTTAATTGAGCAAAGTGCTACATGCCCCATTTGACAGAGTTTCTAAATATTATTAAAAGTTCTATTAACTGGTACAGAATTTTGCATAAAATAATTTACGTAACAAATAATCTAGCTAATTTCAAGACCAAGAATTTTGGACAAATATAATTGTATATGTGGCTTTCCCAGACTTTGATATCAAGGTTTCTGTACTCTACTTTGAGGTCCCTGGAAAAGAATATTGGTTTGTATCATTTAGTTCAAGAAAGTATACCTTTTCAACTATATATTGTTGGTCCTGGTGGTGTAGTGGTTACCATACTTGCCTCCTATGCCCAAGATCACGGGTTTGAACCCGGCCCCAGGACCGATGGATCTTTTCGGGCGTAAAAATCCGAAGTATGGCTTCCTTCGGAAGGGAAGTAAAGCGGTGGGTCCCGTGTTGTACATTTACGGCACGAAAAAGAACCTCAAGCCTGAAAGAAGAGGCCTCTGAGCAAAATTTGTCGGCCGTTTCACGCCCTGAGTTGAATGGGACGCTGATGACCTGAGATGTTAAAGAGCGTCCATAAATAAATCAATCAAAAAAAAAAACTATATATTCGTGTAATTATATACATAAATTATGTTAGGGGTTCAAAAAGGAAGCCTAGAAAGTTAAAAAGTCCGCAGCTTTGGTTGTCGCTTGTTGTTAGTAACGCTTAAACACTTAAAAGTTACATTTACTAGTCAGAATCATGTAACAACATGCAGGAAGGGCGAAGACATTTCTTCACGAATGTTGTTGTTGTTGTTGTTGTTGTTATTATTATTATTATTATTATTATTATTATTATTATTATTATTATTTTGCGTTCATCGTGTGTGTGTGTGTTTACTTGTACACGTTTCCCTTTAATACCCAGGGCATTAAATCAGGGGATCAATGGGGGCATATGTTGTTAGCTGGTGTCTCTACCCTCGAATTTTCATGACTTTCATGCAAGGAGACTGAGATTTTATGTGTCTTTGTACAGTCCAATTTGAAACAACGTTCCCTCTCAGTCTCAGTCAACTCAGAAAACGGGTTGCACAATATTCTGCACATAGCTACCACTATTATGGTTTCTTAAAAAAAAAAACAGGGTCTATTATTCTCTCGCCGGTAATGGCACACTATAGTCCTTTCTTTTGATCATGCAGGGGTTCCTCGTGAAACAGGGTAGTTTTTTTTTTCTCAGCTCCAGTATCAGTTGTTTTGTGAATTTACATACCCACTCAAGATTCGCTTGTAAAGAAAATTAGATTTGGGTCATTTTATTCGCCATGCACAATATTCAAAATCCACACACATAATCTACTCCTGCATGCAGGGTCACCCGGTTTAAGATCTTGCACTAATTTTATAGGATTTTTACTTCAGTACCTTTCGAAAGAAGGAATAGAAAATAGGAAATTCCTGTTTGCTGAGAAAGAGGTCGAAGTGAATTTTCAGAAGAACGTTCCAGAGCATGCTCCTGAAGTGGACGGTACATGAATTTCTGTACTTTAGTATGCTCTCGATGTAATTTTTTATCTGTAACAAGAGTTGGTTTGCAGAAAGGCATTCACATCCTAGGAGATTACTGCCTGATATGGGGTATGGTAAATGTTTACAAAACCAAAATAATGTTATTTAAAAATGCCTAAGTGTATGGCAGAGAAAAAAAAATGGCACCACAGTGGAGAAAAAATGAAAAAAATGTTTGTTATTAATATGAGTGGGAAATGCAATAAGCACTTATCTGTTATTAATTATAAGCACAAGGTCAACTAAATAAGTTACTCAGTGTTCTGACTCGCGCTCCAGATGTACCAGTAGATACACTAGAGAGGCTGTACAGTGCTATGATTAAGTTTATTCTGTTATATAGAAGTAAAATACGGGGACGGGCAGAGCTGAACATGTAAATAAAATTCAAGTCGAATTTTGTACAACAGTTCTCGGGCTCTCCAAAGAACGTCTAACCCTACAGGGCCATGAGGGAGGTGGGTTGCTATGAAGATACGGTTAATAGTAAAACAAGGACGGTGAAACACTGGCTTAGACTAATGCAAGGAGACCAGTCCTCACTTCGCGCTAAGTGCTATAGACTTGTTCTTGAAGGTTAACGTCCGTTTTCACTGCTGAGGCACCGCAGGCGGTGGACACTGATGATACATGAGATGAAATGATATATTGGGAAAGGATTTATTTTTTTTTTTAAGGAAGGAAGCGTTCCAGACCTAAGTTTTGGGTACCTCCCCGGCAATTACCTTTTATGGGGACTAAGGAAAACCAGTAAAAAACCTCAGTCAGGGAGAACGATCCTGGTGGGATGCAAAACCCAGACCTCCAGACCTCCCGCTCATAAGTCCGCTCCTTAACGACCTCGGCCACCCGTGGCGATATGTACGCCAGATACAAGATACAATACCACCCTTTTGGACTGTAGAGGGGAAAAGAGGATACAGAGGAATTGACTTGGGTTCAATATGGCAACGAGATAATGCAAATAAAAATGTATGAAAGAAGTTTAGAACAAGGTTAGAGGAGACTAAATGTAACTCGAAAATCTCCTTGAGCCTATTGAATGAAATTGATTAACCTGGGTCAAAGATGTATATGTGCTCTTTCTGGGGAGAAAGGCAAGATCAGGAATGGCCTGGTGGAAACTGGGTAGTGGAAAGGCTCAAAAAAAAAAATAGATAGTTCTGGAAGGAGAATCTACCCATTCTGGGGATGAGGAAAATATTCTGGCCAAATGTATCCATTGGCAACACCTGAGAAAAACAGTTTCCTGAAAACTTTTTAAAGCAATTAGATTGGCATGCTGGGACCTGTTTACGAAACACACAAATTCTTCCCATTTTAAATGTTTATTTATTTATTATTAATGTTGATTTTAACTGCATTATTAATTGTTCCTTTCTAATTGTGTATCATACTTAAGTATGTACGTTCTACGACCCATGTAAAAAATATATTTATAATATGTACATACAATTTTATAACTATAAAGATACATTTACTACTACTACTACTACTAATACTATTACTACTACTACTATTACTACTACTACTACTACTACTACTATTACTACTACTATTACTACTACTATTACTACTACTACTATTACTACTACTATTACTACTACTAATACTACTACTACTAATACTACTACTACTAATACTACTACTACTACTACTATTACTACTACTACTACTATTACTACTACTATTATTACTACTATTACTACTACTACTATTACTACTATTACTACTATTACTACTACTATTACTACTACTAATACCATTGCTACTACTACTATTACTACAACTAATACTACTACTATTACTACTACTACTACTACTACTACTACTACTACTACTACTACTACTACCCATTTTTATATGTTAACATCTATCTCCAATTTTATAAGATTTGACAATTTTGTAATGGAATGTATAATTGTGTTAAAGTATCATCATTAGCTAGCAAGATACAAATAGTCTAAAACCTAATATTCTAAACCTTATATATCACAACAGATAATTTCATTAGATTCTCAAAACCGCTGTATCTAGCAGGAAACACCGCATCGCGCTTGGCGCTCTGAGTTCATACGTCATGAAAAGATTCTCAGCCTGGAGCGGTATTTCTCTTCTTAGGCAATCTGTGTGATGTGATGCGGGCACCAGTATGTAACAGGAAGGTCTCTGTATTTCCGTGCTATAGGTGCTAAGCGTTTCAGCCCTCGGTTGTCGAGAGACATTAATCCCAGATTATTAATTGATTTATTGAAACCGCCTCCCGTGCTGAGTTCAAAACATTCTGTAGCTGTGAATTGTCTTGAAGCGTTTACATTTTGCAAAATTGTGCTTCTGTAAATAAATGAATTCCCTAGAGTTCCGCATATTTAGCAAAATGCCCTTCAATTTCTAGACTCGGTTACAAGAACTTAGCAGAAATATACACACTAAAAATTTTCATTTCCAGTGCACAGCATTAATGCCACAAAAATAAACGTTTTAATGTTTTTTTCATGTGAAATTCAAACTCGCAATTAGTAATTATCTTTCGGATATGGCTGTTTGCCAAACACTGATATTTACATCAAATGTTTAGTGCTTATCGCATGCCTTGTAGTGTTTCTATTTTATTTTGTATTCTCTCAAGAATGACAAGTTTAGCTGAATCAGAGCGCCAATAGTGGCGCTTTTGGTGGTAGTGGTAGTAATAGTAGCGTGTTGATAGTGGTAGTATAATAATAGTAATAGTGATGTCATAGTTGTAGATTGTTAGTAGTAGCGTGGTGTAGTGGCAGTCGTAGTAGTGATGATGGTAGTGGTAGTTGCGGTGGGTAGCGGTAGTAGTATAGTAATGGTAGTAGCAGTGGTGGTTGTTGTAGAATAATAAAATTAGTGGTGGTAGTGAAATAGTGGTAATGGTAGTAGTGGTTATGGTAGTAGTAGTGATAGCAGTGGTGTTAGTAGTTGTGGTAGTAGTAGTATACTAGTGGCAGTAGTAGTAGTATAGTAGTAGTAGTAATATAGTAGTAGTAGTAGTAGTAGTAGTAGTAATATAGTAGTAGTAGTAGTATAGTAGTAGTAGTAGTATAGTAGTAGTAGTAGTATAGTAGTAGTAGTAGTATAGTAGTAGTAGTAGTAGTAGTATAGTAGTAGTAGTAGTAGTAGTAGTAGTGTAGTAGTGTAGTAGTAGTGTAGTAGTAGCAGCAGTAGTGATAGTAGTAGAGTAGTAGTGGTAGTAGTAGAGTAGTAGTGGTGGTAGTAGTAGAGTAGTAGTGGTGGTAGTAGTAGAGTAGTAGTGGTGGTGGTAGTAGTAGAGTAGTAGTGGTGGTGGTAGTAGTAGAGTAGTAGTGGTGGTGGTGGTAGTAGTAGTAGTAGTAGTGGTGGTGGTAGTAGTAGTAGTAGTGGTGGTGGTAGTAGTAGTAGTGGTGGTGGTGGTAGTAGTAGTAGTGGTGGTGGTAGTAGTGGTGGTAGTAGTGGTGGTAGTAGTAGTGGTAGTAGTAGTAGTAGAGGTAGTAGTAGTAGTTGTAGTAGCAGCAGTAGTGGTAGTAGTAGTATAGTAGTAGTGGTAGTAGTATAGTAGTAGTGGTAGTGGTAGGTATAGTAGTAATGGTAGTAGTAGTATAGTCGTAGTAGTGGTAGTAGTAGTAGTAGTAGTAGTATAGTAGTAGTAGTGGTAGTGTTAGTAGTGTAGTGGTAGTGTTAGTAGTAGTAGTGGTAGTGTTAGTAGTAGTGGTAGTGTTAGTAGTAGTAGTGGTAGTGTTAGTAGTGGTAGTGGTAGCGTTAGTAGTAGTATAGTAGTGTTAGTAGTAGTAGTAATAGTAGTAGTAGTAGTAGTAGTAGTAGTAGTAGTAGTAGTAGGTGTAGTGCTAGGTGTATATTTATAAAATTCTATATACATTTTAGAAATATGTTTAATGTATAGGTCTTCAACTATGTACTTCAGAAGGAGAAAAATTAATAAAAATATCAAGCAATATTAATAAATAAAAAATGAGAAATACTGAGTGGAAACAGCGTACCTACTTATTGTTTACATTTACGCTAGTTATTGCGTTCTAACCAGAAAACAAATTGCTTCGCGCACTTTGGCTAGGAAAATACCCATGTTCAAACAATTAGTGTGGCTCGGAAACAGGCCCCAACATGCTAATTGCTTTAAAATTATATTTTCTGGGAAAAGCAGTTTTCTCAGGATTCTCTGCGAGTACATTCAGCTAGAACATGTATGCATTCCTCAACTCTCTACAAAATGGGAGATTCTCCTATCAAAACTATCTGTTATTTTTTTAACCTCCCGCTCCCACTCTAAACTAAGTCATTCCTGATTTTGTCTTCCTCCGTTAAATGAGCATATATACCTCTCTAACTCAGATTAGTTTATTTTCAAACTATAGGCTCAAGGAGACGAACAAAAGAATATGTTGCCCACCCCTGGTAGACTGTCATTGAAGCAGAACTACCACCAAAACAAAGTTACCACATTGATACATTTACTTCACTTAGAAATAACGATAAATGAATTTTATGATACGCTCAAGTTCGCTGAATAAGGAAAGGGGGTGTGTATTAGCTTAACCGCCATGTTTAAAAGGGGGAAAATGTAAATAAATACTTTACAATTATATATAATCTTAAAGGGAAAAGTCTGTAGTTTTTTATAATGCTAGTTAAATGTAATTTTTAGAGAAATATACTTCTATGTCCTTAATTGTTCTTTCCATTGTTACCCTTTTCTTACTGAAAAGAAACATATGTTTTACCACTATTAGGCAACAAATCCTATTTGTCTTTTTAACACTTATTTTCCGTTCCATCTTTGTCCTATTGTCTCCAAAGAAAACACAGCGGTTTAAGAAATATTTTTTTCGTAGGTAAGGAAACATATTCTTAAATACTAAGTCTCATTGAAAACTTTAAGCTCTTAAATAGATATTGTAACCGACACGGGTGCCCGAGGTCGTTAAGGCGCGTACTTACGAGCGGGAAGTCGGGGGTTCGAATCGCACCAGGATCGTTCTACCTGACTGGGTTTTATTTTTTCAAATTTTCTTCAGTCCTCATAAATATAAGCAAATGCCGGGGAGGGGGGGACCCTAGACTTAGGTCTGAAACGCTTCCTTAAAAAAAAAAAAAAATTTCTTTTACAATATAATGTATCATCAGTGTTCACCGCCTGTGGTGCCTCAGCAGTAAAAACGGGCGTTAAACAATAAAAAAGGGGGGAAAAAGCTATTGTGGTAATCTACGTGAACGTTATGCGAACTGCTTCCACGAGCAAAACAGGCACAAGTCTAAATACTGATGTTTTTCTGTATCCATTCTTTGTTTTTAGTTTAAATGTTTAAGAAATAAAATCGGTGGTAAATGCATCGGTACTAATTTTGTCGCCCCACGTTTAGTTCACAGGGATCTTGTGGGATTTAGTTTCAACACTTCCGTCTCCATGAGCTTCATACCTGGTGCCAGTTGGTTTCAATTGATACGATAGTACGCTTTTCTTGTAAGCTTTTTGAAATTCCTGTTACGTATGATACACGATATATACATATAACCAATTTTGGCAATCTTTAAAATATGATTAGGTTAGAGTAAGAATGAAACGGTGTTCAAAAATAGTATTAAGGATAAAATGTAACAATGAAATGATAGCAATGCATGTAATATCACTAATTATTAGAGTAATGGAGCATGCAGTAAATAAAGAAGATTAAAAACAAAACAACAAAATATATTTCTTTAGAGAGCACTGTATCACTTCTCCAATGTGAACAAGTTTTACCTTCGCTACAACACGACGTAGTTACAAATGCTGTTAATTACACTAACCAACAATGAAAATTAACTTGAACAAGACCCGCTGTTCTTCTAAATCGACCTCGCTGATCGTGAAAACATCCATTAAAAGTAAAACAGTTAAAATGTTCCGGGCTGTTTTGATGTGGTCATGGTTTAATATGCTACCATAGCTTTCACCAACTTCTGCGGTTGGGATCAGTGAACGAAGAACAACTGACTGCTAAAGAGACGACAGTATTGATCCGTCGGTCTGGTTTTTATCAATATTACTTGTTTGGGGGAAAGGAATAGTTGTTAATTTTTAAGAACCTGCTTTCATGTGCTACTTAGATGATATCCACCGTCTCTGTTAAAATTGTGTGTATTTCCAATGCCTCTCTCCTGGCTAGTTTGAAAAGCCTTGTGTTTTGCAACACCTCTGTTTTATGGCATTTATTTAGGGCATGTGCTATAATAGCAGTTCGTTCAGGTTAATTAAGACGAAGGCATCGCTAGGTTCCTGCAATCATTTTCAATCGATCTTCCTGCTCATGCCTTTGCCTACACTTTGCCACACGCACATGTTTTTTTTTTTTTTTTTTTTTTTTAATTTCCCGTTTTGTCAACCGTTTTTTTTTTCAAACGCCCGTTGGCACCACGTGCAGTGGACACTGATGATACATGAAATGAAATGATAAACTGGGAAAGGAGTTTTCATTTTTAAGGAAGGAACCGTTCCAGGCCTAAGTTTTGGGTTACTCCCTGGCATTTGCCATTATGAGGACTGAAGAAAACCTGGAAAAAATCTTGAGTCAGAGAGGACGGTCCTGGTGGGAAAGGAAGCCCAGACCTTCCGCTCACGAGTCCGCAACTTTATGTCTCCGGCCACCCATGGCGATGTGTCAAGAGGTTACCTAGTGTCTTTTGCATTACCAAGCATTTGCTCTAGTTTAACAGTTGTATGAAAATAGATTGTATGTCTTTTTATTAATACACGTGCAATAAATGCCACAGTAACGTCTTCTATGTACTCGTATGTTAGAAAAGCTTTGGGTATTTTGTTTGAGCAGGTGTTAGATTTTGTCGTTTGCCTGGGACGAATGGCTCTGTCTACACCTTTGTTGCAATATCCATTGGCCTTAAAAATACAATGTGAGTGTGGCAAAGTGACATAGGCACGATCGGAAGATCTGTTAAAAAACATCATTAATGAGCTATAGCACAGCACACAGCAAATGAATGCCATGGCATAAATTTGAAAAAAAAAAAAAAAAAAAAAAAAGAGGTGGTTGCAAAAATAAAACGCTTGTTCAGTCTAGCCAGATGGAAGGCATTGAAAGTGCAACATCCAAAATTTTAACAGAGAAGGGGATATTACCTAAGTAGCACAGGTGGAAACAGGTTCTTAAAAACAAACAATTACCCCCTCCCCTCCCTATTCGCCACTTCCACCACATATGCCATTACGATCCACTTTATTTATTTATTTATTTATTTATTTTTTGTGTTTAACGCCCGTTTTTACTACTGAGACACCACAGGCGGTGGACACTGATGATACACGAGATAAAATGAAATGATAAACTGGAAAAGATTTTTTAAAGGAAGGAAACGTTCCAGGCCTAACTATAGGGTACCTTACCGGCATTTGTCATTAATGAGGCTTGAGGAAAATCTGGAAAAACCTCAATCAGGGAGGACGGTCCTGGCTGGATTCGAACCGCAGATCTTCCGCTCCGAGTTCGCTCCTTAACGACCTCGGCCTCTCGTGGCGATCGATCGACCTTCTAAAACCAGAGACGCATCAATACTGTCGTCTTTTAGCAGTAAGTTGTTGTTAATCGTCCATTGATGATGCCAACCGCAGAAGTTGGAGAAAGCTATGGTAGCATATTAAACCATGAACCGCAGCAATGCAACCCTGGAAAATTTAACTGTTTTAATTATAACACCGGCCGTGAAAGTATTATGACCATTAAAATATCCGAATAGCTCTGGTTGGGGGATATATCAGTTGTTAATAAGCAATATCCGGAAGTTCAGTTCAACTTGTGGGATTGCGTTTCAAAACAATAAATTTAATTCACGCACAGTAACAAAGTCCGGCCCTAAACTTCATGCTTAATGTCCTGCATACGAAAAACTAGCAATAGTTCTGGTTCAGAAAGTGTAAATATTAGAACATGAGTGCGGCTTTGATTAACAGGATGACACTACAGTCCAAGAGGTAAATCAACAACTCCTCCGCCTCGCTGCATCACGTGACCGTGACGTGTTGCACATAACTGAACGTACAGGTTGCTAATTCACCGGCCCACGGAAAAGCGAAGAGAAATTAGTTCATACTGTGACCGAGTGTGACGCAGTTATCTCAGTTTGCAGCTGGGCTGATGTGTCACCGGCTGACACATTAGCCGGCCAGCGAGAGGTCGTAGTAGTTCGCTTATCTCTGAGGGAAGAGAGTAAAGGTTTGATTGCATGCGCTGTGTGTCACCATGTAAACAGAACACACTTTACGCAGTCATTTCATTAATGAGGTAAAACTTCAGGAAGTGAGAACGTAATGAGATTTTGTGGTCAGATTTGTAGTCTCTGGTGGTTCTGTAAAACGAGTTATAACTTTGACACTCTTCATGATGAAACCATCTCACATAAAAATGAACGTCGTTCAGCGGAAGTCAAAATAAGCAACTAAATATTATGTAGCTGCAATGTGAACATACCCAGATTAATTTGGCATTTCTTTCACAAAGACTTACAACATTTTTTGTAAATAAAGAATCCCATCCCGTAATTAAAGAATTTAAGTAAAATCTAATTGCATTTTGCCTCGTGAATTACTGTATACTAGTTTTTTAGATATTGAAGTCGAAAATTTGAGTTCTTGAATAAATTTTTGTAATGTTTTTATTTATATCAGCAAGTACAAATCTATGGAACTTAGTTATATTTTACGATAGATTTCCATTGTAGTTCTGAATAATACATCATCACAAATTATATTTATAAGGACTATTTCACGAATAAAATAAGAAATTAAATACAATTCCAATAGACTTGGCTTAAAATATTATAATAATTGTATACTTGTATTTTGAACAATTAACCTTTTCAAGTCATCTAGCAACGGAAAAATGTCAATTGTCAGTAATGCAAATAGAAAAGAGCCAAATACAGGTTTAGAGCTATTTCATGAATAGAATAAGAATAAAAGTAATATACGAGGTCCATAAGTTTCCGGCCTAACCATTTTCTAGGTATGATAAAGACAAAAACTATATTTCACTTATCAATATAGTTACCCTTTATTGCAATACACTTCTCACATTTTTAAATTAACATTTCAATCCCCTTCCCAAAAAGTAGTCCGAAGTCTTGTCCGCAAACTCGGCATAAACAACATCCATCACTTCTTCGTCACACTTAAATTTTCTTCCTCGAAGGTCCTCCTTGAGTTTTGAGAAGAGGAAATAGTCACTGAAAGCTAGATCTGGGCTGTAGGGTGGATGATCGATCTCCTTGAAGCCACGTGTCTTCATAGCTTCTTTTGTAACAGAGATGCGTGCACAGGCTCGTTGTCGTGAAGAAGACGCACACCACCACTCAGCTTTCTTCCCCTTTTCTCTTTGATGGAAGCACGTAGTCTGTGCAGTAGGCCAGCATAGTGCTCCCCATTTACTGTGGTGTTCCTCTCCTTGAAGAACTTAATAATAGATCGATACCCCATTTTGAACATGACACAATCTTCTACACATAGCCTTATTTATGCAACTTTATCTGAACAACTGAACAGAGCGGAGTGGAAGGTACCACTGCAATTATTTACTTAACAGATAAGTATGACATCAGATAAGGGTTTAGTGAAGGCGATAATGCTTCTCGGCGAGGTCGGAAATTTATGAACCTACTCTCGTAGAAGTGATAGAATGTATTGTTATTGGTTTATGTACAAAGAAAGACTACATCTGTAATTTATTAATTAATACCAAGTTAACATTTGAAGTTATGATAACAGTTTACAGTAAATTTATTTATTTTAATAGCAAATTTAAAATGAAATATATTTGTTATTTATTGTTTCATTTAAAACATGCTATTTAATGTTTTCACTGCATTAATTTATAGAGTTTTTCCTCTCTAAAACACGGCGTTTTACTTTCGGTTTCTTATGAAGAAATGTCCCGTTTACCTAAATGTATTCTCAAGATTACGAACCGTTTCTCCGCGAGGCGCACGAATAGCAGGAAAGCTGTCTATGAATCTCCGTCCCACTTCTCTACAAGAGTTTATTGTCACATAGGGAGCATTTCAGTGTGCTTAAGTATAAGGACTTTGTTCAACTCCTGCACAGCACAAGGACTTCGCGTCTGCACACGGAGAGGGGAGAGAAAATGGAGGAGGGAACTGAACCGGTTAGAAAAACAGGGCATGCAAATCCCCGTTAAGCCGGCCACGCATTGAAATGAAAGCTCTGTAGTAGTATATAGAATGATCTTGTAGGAAGTTAATAAACTTCGCTAAAATATTTTGTAGCGAATAATAAAATGATAAACGAATTCAACTCTTTCGGAACACATACAGGAATTCCAGAATGTGTCTTTACTGCTACCCAGGGTTTTGCGTCTCGGCAGTTCGACATGTCACGGCCGTCCGCGCCTGTCGTTCAACATGACCATTTTGGTGGAACCTTTTCTGTGGGCTGATTAACCCTGTAGTCACTGATGAAAGAAACCACTCACAACAACGCACACACACTACGGGATCACAATGGACACGTATACCTATACACTTGTAAGTTTTGGGTTTTAACTTTTTTTATTTTTTCTGTATGTGTAAAAGGCACTGAAACCGTAAAACGTTGTGTTAATTTGGCGAACGTTCAAGATTTGCACCAATTTCGTGTAAGTTGTCTTTTGTTAAAATTATACGTCTTCACATGCATTTCTTGTTTTGCCCATAGTATGGAATTCATTCACAAGATAATGAATTGCAGTTGATAAGGAGGAAAGTGCCTAGGGAACCTCCGAATAAAACACGACGAGCTGGTTCACATTTATAATAGCATTTGCATTGTTCTAAAGTCTTCGCGAACGAATGTAGATTACTAGGTGCAAGGACTAACAGGTAGACAGGCGGCCGTGAGTGTGGAGGGGAGCAGGCCTTAGCCGAGCTGTAAGAACATAGCTGGACGTTACAGCAAGAAAATGCTGGCTGGTGATGCGGATACGTGCAGTCCAGAGCGACAGCTGAGAGAGCCGAAAGTAATAGATAGCGAGGCTTTCAAGCCAACGGCATGATGTCTCTGACGGTTATAGCGTCATGTTATAGTTATGAAGGTAGTGGTTTCAAATTCTCACTTCCGGATGCTTTTTTTTTTTTTTTTTTTTTTTTTTTTGCCGGAGTTAAAGGAGATTTGCTACCATTACGATTGTTCACTCGCAAATTAGTACCACGCATACAATGCACTATAAATAGATATTTACGATTTTTTGTGCTGGAATCAAAGGAAATTTGCCACAATTACAGTTATTTACCCGCCCCTATCAATTTGTATTTACGAAAGCTGAGCGTAGACCGTCAGACCGTAGCGAGCCTCAGCTAACCACTGGTTCGCCGGTTTCTAGTATTTACCCGAGGTTTGCGGGTAAGGTTAGTATATATATATATATATATATATATATATATATATATATATATGAATTAATTGTGAATTCCAATAAAAACAGATTTGCCACCATTACAATATTTTACCCGGCTACTTAATAGCACACAATCACATATCAATTTTTATTTAAATGTTACGGAAGACAACGCATAGGTTACATTATGTTTTACAAAAAAAACAAGCCATGCAAATAACAATTCGGCTCCTGCTTGTCGCTTGGGTCTTGCACGTCTACCGCACTAGCAGTCAGCATTTACTTGGTGTAACGTCAGGTAGGACATATTCTGGAAGCACGATGTACTTCCAACATTTCACCACTAAACCAATGGGGAGAAGTAACGCGGGCCATGCACAGTAGCATTGCAAGGTTAGGAGTGCCAGACTTCACATCAGCTGTTGAAGATTGCATCATGGGAGGCCGTAACGCTTTATTTTCAGACGCTTGCAGCTTTCCGTATACCAGGTAATACTAATATTTCATTACTTTCTGTAGAATGTATGTAGAACTTCTATTATGCCAAAACTCGGGGTATTTCAACACGAGCAAGTCCATTCTTTCCTTGTTCATTGTTTAAAAAGCAAAAGAGCTGAGGCCTAGCTTTGGCGCCCCAGTAATTAGGACGTGTGATGGTTTTCCTGACAAAAGCGTACATAAACAAAGCAATTACTTACATACTCTCAGATGGTTGTTAGGGAGTGCTTGAGTAGTCCCTTGTGTTAGGTTAATGCATAACAAAACGGCATGCTCTAAAGCTCGCACTCCTGGCTTAACTTCATAAAGAAAGGTTAAATATTTTGTGTGCGGACCGCCTCGCTTGCCGCACGCCAGGCGAGACGGTTGTCATGGAAACGTTACCTCACACACACTCGTAATTACACGCGTATGGGATTTAGAAGTCTCTGCTAACGGTCTTGGGTTTTGGTTGCTACTGTACATTAAAGGGAGTTTTTAGTGTAGATGTTTCATATTTTAATGGCAGGTAGCAAGGGAAGGTCGTATTGGTTCAGTGCATAGGATTAATGGAGTACCAAGCACTTGACCTCTGCCGTAGGTGGTGTCTGATGAGCTTTATAACGGAGCTGGTGAATAGACGAGGCGGGAAAATGGGGTACATGCAACTTGCCTTGGGGCAGATCTGCTACAAAATAACGAGTGTAAATCCGGGCAGAGATGTTGCCGGCAGGTCTCAGTAAATTTGTTTAAAATGAGATTATTGCATCAGCTGTTGCACACCAACACTAATGGTCAAAAAAGAGCTATCAACAAGTAAACGCCCTTTTATCTCCTCTGGTTGTAGGGAAATGCTCCACAAGTAGGTGTAACAAACGTTTAAATATTGCTGGTAATGTTTGATATAATTGCAATACTTGCGACATAACCTAACAAAAATATATTTTTAGATCCACTACGTTTAATAGGACTATAAAACGAGAAAATGGATGAAAATATTATATATACCGGATTTTTTTTGATTGGTTTATTTATGGACGCTCTTTAACATCTCAGGTCATCAGCGTCCCATTCAACTCAGGGCGTGAAACGGCCGACAAATTTTGCTCAGAGGCCTCTCTTTCAGGCTTGAGGTTCTTTTTCGTGCCGCAAATGTACGACACGGGACCTACGGCTTTACTTCCCTTCCGAAGGAAGCCATACTTAGGATCTTTACGCCCGAAAAAATCCATCGGTCCTGGCCGGGTTCGAACCCGCGTTTTGGGTTTAGGAGGCAAGTATGGTAACCACTACACCACCAGGACCGACATATATACAGGAGATAACCTAACTGTCCTCGCGAATATTTTTTAAATCAAAGGTGACCGCCAAGGGTGGCCGAGGTCGTTAAGGTGAGAACTCATGATCAGGAGATCTGGGGTTGGATTCCCGCCAAGACTGTCTCCCTGCCGTTTTTTCCAGGTTTTCCTCAGTCCTCATTAATGGCAAATGCCGGGGAGGCACCCTAAACTTAGACCTGGAACATTTCCTTCCTTAAAAATAAATCCTTTCCCAGTTTATCATTTCATCTCATGTATCATCAGTGTCCACTGCCTGTGGTGCCTCAGTAGTAAAAACGGGCGTTAAACTATATTTAAATAAAAGTGTTATTGAGTCGTTGTTTTCAGTGAATTTTATGGTGTTTAACGCCCGTTTTTACTGCTGAGGCACCACAGGAGGTGGACACTGATGATACCAGCGGCGGCCCGACATAACGACCAAATGGACCCGGCCGCCCCCTCCCAAAGAAAAAGCCATAAGTATTTACCACTTTCTCTTCTACTGGCCAACTTAAAAAAAAAATACATGAAAACAGTGCCGTATATTTGATTAGTTTTTAATTGTATCTTACGCAATAAGCACTTACTCTCTACTGTATAATTTTTTATGTTAATAGTGTTACTACTGAGGCACCACAGGCGGTGGATACTGGTGTTACATGAGATGAAATGATACACTGGGAAAGGACTTATGTTTAAGGGAGGAAACGTTCCAGGCCTATGTTTAGGTTACCTCCTAGGCATTAGCCATTTATGAGGATTGAGGAAAACCTGGAAAAAATTCAGTCAGGGAGGACGGTCCTAGCAGGATTCGAACCCTAGACCCGCTCACGAGTAAGGCGCTTAAAGACTTCGGCCACCAGTTGCGGTCAAATCACAGGCGGTGAACACTGGTGGTACATGAAATGAAAGGATATATTAGTAAAGGTTTTCTCAAGGAAGGAAATGTTCCAGGCCTAAGATTAGGGCACCTCCCCGGCACTTGCCATTTATGAGGACTGAGGAAAACCTGGAAAAATCCTTAGTCAGGGAGGACAGTCCTGACGGGATTCGAAAACAAGACCTGCCACTCACGCTCGACCACCGTGGGGGTCGCATAAACATAGAATAATAAACAATGAATATTTCTAAACACTGATATACATAGTTTAATATTCCTCTCTAGGATATACCTAAATTATAAGCCGAACATGCAATGTTTTCTATAGTTGTAATTCCGAGGCTCATTTGGAAAGATCTTGGAATGTTTTCGTTTATTTGGTTCATTGTAGTTGCGTGGTTTATTACAGTGGTTTAATGGTTGGAAGTAATCAACAGTGGCATGTTAGTTCTTTATATTATTATGTTAATATTGCTCAAGTGTAACTACACCAGAAACTTGTGGAATAGAAAGTGTTGAGTGGAATATGGGAGCTCTTATTGTGTTGTATCTCTAATTGTGATAGTGCGCTCCATACTGCCATATTTAATTTTCCTAAATAGCAGTCATTAAAGGAGAAGTGGATAGAAATTACACACTGTCCAAGTTAATAAAACTATTATGTGTATTCAACAGTGTACCAAAATGTGTGGTTAGGGAGAACGTTTTTCCTCCGCACAATACGTGTTCCTATAAACATTTCAAAATTAACTAATCATGCTTATTCCATAATTTCCCATCATATGTGACAATGAGGCTTAGCCATGAAAGAAAATATCCGGAAGAAGTATGAAGCTGGTTTTGGAGCTGGATGAAGAGACTTTTAATGAATGGTGTGAGTCGGATGTTACAGCATGTTTCTGCTCCTTTGCAAGGGAGGTTAAGAAAAGACAGGCCCGCTGCTTTAAAACTATTGCCAAAGAATACTTTCTTCTCATTAAAATACTTGATGAAAAACATGCAATGCTGTTTAATATATGTGACTAGTTTTAAAGTGTCCAATATTTTGGAAATTAGTGTATTTTTAAATATGTGTACCTGCCTGTACTGAAGTTCAGTTCGTACTTGGAGTGCAATGGAATTAAGGAGTTAAAATGTAACAGATAGAGCAAATTGAATAATTAGGTGATTTCGCTGAATAATAATAATAATAATAATAATAATAATAATAATAATTTTTCACTGACTGAAAGGGTGACTCCATTAATAAAATCTGCCACTAGATCACAATTTGAATGTAAGGCCCCTCATGCAGGAACTGCGTAAACTAAGCAAATTCCTCAACAAGTTGAATTTGTGAAGGTTATTGGAGAGCGCTTGAGTATAGAAATGGTGCCATTAGAGCGCTT
The DNA here is from genome assembly GCA_030762175.1 of Metallyticus violacea. Classification (NCBI taxonomy): domain Eukaryota; kingdom Metazoa; phylum Arthropoda; class Insecta; order Mantodea; family Metallyticidae; genus Metallyticus; species Metallyticus violacea. Next base: position 14,071,119 of record CM060833.1, on the reverse strand, counting down.
TTTAAATTTCGGTTTTCAAGTATACCCCCACTCCTATTAATCCGATTTCCATAATGTATAGAAATTATTTTTCTTGTTTTTATTTTAATGGCATATACCGAGTTGCGTTGCGGAAAAAACTAATATTGATGCCCTTAGAATGAGGTTTAAGTTCTGGGTTTCAAGTAATTCCCCACTTCTAATAATCTGATTTCGAAGATTATCAGAAACTATCTTTCTTATTACATTCAAATGGCACATACCAAGTTTTGTGGAGGAAAAAAAATCGCGGCCACAAAATTGATTTTAAATTTTTTGCCTTACGTAATCCCCAACTCTTTAAATTATAGTTATCAGACATACCCCCACTCCTATTGGTCTGATTTTTATAATTTATAGAAACTATTTTTCTTGTTTTATTTAAATGACATATACTCGCAGCGAAAAAAAAAATACAAATATAATAGCCACTAGAGCGATTTTTAAATTTTGGGTTTCAAGTAAATCTCCACTTTAATAGTCTGATTTCACTGATTTCCTGAAAGATATTTTTATTTTTTTATTTCAATGGCACGTACGGAGTTATATGAGATAAAACAAAATTTGCGGGTGCTTTAGCGATTTTTAAATTTTCCATTATGTTAACCCCCCTCCCCAATTGTCCAATTTATTATATGTCGAATTTCGCCTCCAGAGCGTTAACAGACAGGCACACATACATTGGTGCCTAGTAAGTAGGATCACAGTTCCAAAAATATTTCAAAAACCTCTACATGGATGCAACTATTCCTTCGGAATTCGCTAAAAGCTGATAAAATATATTTTGCATTAGAACAATTATCTTCTTATAAAATCAAATGACATGTTCAGCAGAGCTCTTGATATGAACTGCAGTTTTTTCTTACACAAATGAGTATAGGATAAATTATATTATTTTGCATTTCATTTTATTTTTTAGCAGTTTAGTTCTACTTGTAGAGAATGAAGGAATGAATGAAGTTTAGCGCCAATTTTTGCTACAGAGGCACCACAGGTGACGGACACTGATGATACATAAAATGAAATGATAAATTGGGAAAGGCTTTATTTTTAAGAAGTAATCGTTCCAGACCTAAGTTTAGGGTACCTCCCCAGCATTTGCCATTTATGAGGACTGAGGAAAACCGAGAAAAAACCTCAGTTAGGGAGGACGGTCCTGGCGGGATTCGAACCCCAGACCTTCCGCTCACGAGTCCGCGTCTTAACGACTTCGGCCACCCGTGGCGGTCTACTTGTATAGAGCATTCTAATTAGCAATAAATGACTCACAATTTTATGTTTATGTGACTTTACAAAAGTGAAATCTGTAAAAGTTGTATGTGTGTTTAAATGATCCATTAATTTTGCACTGCAGTAAATTTGCTTAAAAGTGTTTCACTAATGAAAAAGTTTATATAGCTATATTTATTAATGCCTATTGTGTGTATAAAAGTATTATTCTTTTATTACTAATTAAATTGCAGTAAACGGTAATGGGCTGTATTTGATTAAATATTTTTTGTACATAAACGATTTGAAAATGTGGCACCACGTTGGGCGCCAAATTTGAAGTGGTTTTTGGTAGGGTGTGTCGGCTATAGAACACACAGCAGTGCTTCATTACACGCCTAGAAGGGTTTATTCACACGATACACGAGCTACATACTCTGTCTGAAATTGCATTTACTGTCCTAAAACTACATTGTGTACCTCTCTCTTTCAATTGCCTGCACTATTGACTTCAAATATAGAAAATGCATATATTCAAGGTTCGGACTGTGTCTAGAACAGCCTTCTTTTGCAAAATTGTTTCCCCTTATATACTAATTTCAAAGTGTCCCCACGTGTTTGTGAGAGCTCGCGGGGTTTACAGAATTGCGCCCACGGATTACTGAGCCTTCAAAATATTCAAATATTATTGGTGAGCTCTTGTGCTCCTTGCGCGCGTTACTTTAAATTCACCAACTCTTTCTCATTGGAGAGTTCAAGATCATTGAATGTAGTTACGTCGACGCTAACACCTTTTTGTGGTATCTTTAAAGAATTTCCGAGCATCTCCAGCAACTAAGAATACAAAATACCCATTGTTCGACTCATGCCGCACACCTGCATGCAGCTTTGTTACAACTCAAAGACTTTTTGCTCGGACCATTATTAGTAATTGAGAATACAAGAGATTACAGTCGTCAGCCTTTCTCTCCCATCAAGAATTGTTCTTGCTTGTTACTACAGGCTGTATGAAATATTTAATAAGTATTACTATTTGAATTATGTATAGACATAGGCTCTGGGGCACGCGTGGGTGTGAAGACTTGTCACATATTTTATATAAGTCGAATTCATATTAATTTATGTTCGTTTACATATAACAGAAATTACTTGCAACATTTTTTTAAATTCTTAAGAACTATCTAAATATTTTGAATGATACTGCCATCTTGTAAACATCTTAATGCATAAATTGTTTGTGTTTGCTATGGCAGTAATTGGGCAGTGACGATCACCATTTTTGCTGCATTGTGATCTGGTTAGTTAGTCGGTGTTGATTATAATGCTGTCTTATTTAATTTTTTTATTTGAAATGCAAAAAAGCGGTATATTATTAAATCGCGTTTTTACAACATAAAATATTTCAATATTAATACTATATATGTTTATTATTTTATGTGTATTTTTTTATTTTACCAAAAACATTGTAAACTTAAGAAAATATTTTTGTGTTTAATGCAACATTTAAATGAATGTTTCGCATATTCTTCAGACAAAATTCTCACCCCTGGTTACCAATATTGATAACACTGGAAAAAATAGATAGCGATTTAATTAAAACCATTTCAAATTTTGTGGTAAAATGAAAAATGTTTATAATAAAAGAAAAATACGTTAACATTAGAGGGAATTTCCATGGAAACATCTGCATCTCGCCAGGAGTGTAGGTCCACTGTGAGCAAATTCCTGGAATATTCCGCGGTGCCGAGAAGGCAACATGCCAGAATTTTAATTCGAGGGCCTTGCCCAAGGCTCCTTACAATAGCAAGTCGAAAAATACGAAACAAGGGGACTTAACGGGAAGACAGAATGGTGGTAGAGTGGGTTTGTAAGGAGGGGGTTGGGGGGGCCGTTCCTTTATTGTGTTGGAGAGAGACGCCATTAAAACGTCAATAAGAAACTGCTAGTCGAGTACGTGCCCAGATTAAATCATTATGGAGAAGGAGAAGGGAACAAGGGTTTGGGTTTTCTTATAGACGCTGAAAGCTTCGTCTTTCTTTAAGATAGTCTCAACCCTTTCCTCTTATGCGTTTATTGTAAATACATGCGCGACAATTGACAGCATGTTTTATATGGTAATTAAATCTTCCCAGTATTTGTCTGTTCATTTAAACCATATCCATGCGAGGGCCATTCAATAAAATTATTTTTAACAAATTTCTTTACTCATCCTCATAATTTTCGTTTTTCTCAAAGTAGCCCCCTTTGGGTGCATTGCTCCTGTTACTCCTTAAAGACACGTTGGAAACCATTTTTGATACATCCTTCAGAATCGCCTCTGCAGCCTTCGCCACTATTACTGATGGTGATAAATGCCTCCCATGAAGGGGTTTCTTCAATTGAAGACACACAGTGCTACATCTGGACTATAGGGAGGGTGAGGGACACACTACACATTGTATTCTGTTAGATATTTAGCAACAATATTTGCGATGTGCGGTCGAGTATTATCCAACTTGCTGTGTGGAAATGTGTACTTTTACGTGTGACATGGTTTTGTAGAGATTTCAGGACATCACCCAGCTACAGTTATGTGCAGCTACCACATGGTATAACAAACCATTCCTTGAATATGAAACCGTTCCTAGTGCCTCATTAATTAGAAGTTAATTATCATACTCAGTATAAATTAATAAATGTGTAATTATTTGAAGTTCTTTGGTGGAATTTGATTGGACGAACTTTACCTCACATGTATTATGTGCAGAGTTACGATCGAACAGTATTCAGAGCTGATCATAGTGTGTATAATATCTTAAATTAGGTAAAATGTGCAATTGTGTATGGTAAAATGAACATAGGAATGTTCTGGAGTGCTTCTTTTCTCTTGGTCGGGCTACATGCTACCTGCAAAAGTAGACAATAGGACCTTAATACATAAGAAATGTTAGAGGCAGAGGCAGTGAAATGCCTGAGTTAGCGTGTGAAACGCGCTCAAGTACAGTTAGGATTCATTGAACTTAACACAAAGCTTCGTTAGAGTAAAGGTCTATAGCAAAGCGAAAAATCTAACAAATGACATGTTAGAGAAATGACGTCAAGCCAGCCTATGAGAAAAGCTGATAGAACAAGGGCGCGAACTATTACGTGAGTTTCTGGCATCAGTATCAGATTTGCACTCGATATATAAAGAAGCAATCGCTCTGCATTAGGAATAACAACAATAACAACAACAACTTCTACTACTACTACTACTACTACTACTACTACTACTACTACTACTACTACTACTACTACTACTACTACTACTACTACTACTACTACTACTACTACCACCGACCTAAGTCCCTGCTACAAATTTAAGCCGACACTCGCTTTACTAGGCTTATACATTAAGCATAGAAGAGAAGTTATAATTTATAAACTTTATATATTGACCTTGAAAATCACGACAAGCTAAAACAAACAAAAAGCAACGTATACTCAGAACTTCGCGCCATTTCTGCGAGCAGAGAGAACTCACGCGGCCGTCAACTTCGCTTCACCCGGCTGACCGAAACATTTAAGAGAACACCAAAGCCTGACCAATGAACTTCGTCATTAAGCTATGTGGGTCATGTGTCTTTTTTTTCCCTCTTATAATTTCCTTCTTCAGTCCTGTCCAGCCTTTGCTCATAAAAATTTAGCAGAAGACCCAGTGAAAGTCTCTGTGAGGAAGGGTTGGTGACCGGATTCAACTGCTTTAAGATCGACGGCCCGCCACCATCCCCTCCAACGGAGTGGTCCCTTTCCGTAAGCCAGCTAAATGCACACATCTTCCCCAAGCCTTCGGCACCCAGCCTGGGGCCATCCCAAATGGTCTTATATCATCAACCGCTGCCTGAAACTTTTGGCGCCCAACTTGGGGCAATTCCAATTCAACAATTTCACCGATCCGAACTTCTTCAAATATCGAAAATTGAGATGACCACATCTTTCCCAGTAAAATCAACACTTTTAGATTATGATCAGGATGCCACACACAGAGACCTTGCTCTCAGGATCCATATACTGTTTATTTATAAGCCCAGTATATAACTTGACATTGAAAGTATTGATATAAATATTATGTATATATGTGTTTTATAACTTGAACTTCACTGTAAAAATTGTACAAAAGAGAAATTCCTTGGTATTTTGTTAAGGAAGCTTGAAAAGTCAAAAGGGACATAAACCTACACAATAGGAAGAAGCCCGAGGATCGCGTGTAAAGACCCATTCTGTTTTAAAAAGACTGCCATTGCAATGTTAATAAACCTAAAGGACTTTAAAATCCGTTTGGGTCTCTGAACCCGACAAGCGTTGTACTGCTAGCCTTTTAAACTAGTCAACTCTAGTAAAATGTTTTAAACTTTCAAAAACTCAAGAACAGCACGCATGGATTCCAGTCAATGTAAAATGTACGTTTGAACTTTTAAACATAGGCGCGAAGATTATGCGTGCATGTGTGACCTCGTGGCATCGTTAAAATCAACAATTGCTTGATTTGAATTTAATATACAAGGGAGCGTTTACTGGGCTGGGGCACTCAGTTTCAAGCTCTACACGCGGCGAGATGGATATTCTTGAGTTTAACACGCGGCAAGATACACGCAGTTTGTACTCAGTTTGAAGTTTAACACGCGACTAGATACAAGCAGATCTCAGAAGCAGTTTAAGTTCGACGTTGCGGAGGCAAGCAGTTATAAGATCTACAAACGGCAAGATACACGCAGTTCTGATATATTAGTTAGGCAGTTTTTAAGTTGAAACTCACTGCTACGGGCGGCCGAGGTCTTTAAGGGCGGACTTGTTAGTGGGAGGTATGCGGTTCGAATCCCGCCGAGACCGTCCTCCCCGACTGAGGGGTTTTCCAGGTTTTCCGTAGTCATCATAAATGTAAATGCTGGGAAGGTACCCTAAACTTAGGCCTGGAACTTTATTTCATTTCATGTATCATCAGTGTCCACCTCCTGTGGTGCCTCAGTTGTAAAAACGGGCGTTAAACACAATTAAAGTTATAAGTTGCGCAGTTATGATACATCAGTTAAGCAGTTTGCAGATTAACGCGCCGCGGCACTCATCTGTAAATTTCACACGCGGCAACTAAGTTTGTATCGGCGTAACGAAGTCTATCGTATGTAAAACACCAAAGTATGCGAAGGATTTTGGACAAAATAAAATATTAAGCATATATTAGTCGCATTTTGTGCTTGTTTACACTATTGAAATCCTCTCCCAGTCTTGTTGAGTAGGAGTCAACAAAATAGCAGAATTCACCCTGAGAAATTGCCATTGAAGCTTGGGCAACAACACCGAAGCGACCTATAACTAATATCAAAACAACTTCATTAACAGCATCACAACGTGAGGCCACTCGAAATCAACAACGCTTCGTAATTTGGCGTCAACGTGGGGCCACAAACAAACAGTCTCAAAATTAGGCTCTAATTGTTGGGGCCAATAACAACGACTACACACCCACCTCTAAACCCCTTCATATTGTTTATTCCGTTTATTTACGGATGCTCTTTAACTTCTCAGATCATCAGCGTCCCATTCTATTCAGGGCGTCAAACGGCCGATAAATTTTTCTCAGTCTCTTCTTTCAGGCTTGAGCTTTTTTACGTACCGTAAATCTACCCCAGGGCTTTACTTTCCTTCCGAAGGAAGTCCTACTTAGGAATTTTATACCCGAAAAAAATCCATCAATCCTAGCCGCGATCTCGCGTATAAGGAGGCAAGTTTGGTTACCACTATGCCACCAGGAACTACTGCACATAGCCGGAACCAACAGCTTTTTAATTTGGCGCCAACGTGGTATCACAAACAATCATTCTCATAATTTCGCTCAAATTGTTGGGGTCAACAACAACGACACCTACACATCCACCTGTAAACCGCTTCATATTGTTGATTTGGTTTATTTACGGACGCTCTGTAACACCTCAGTTCATCAGCGTCCCATTCAATTAAGAGCGTGAATCGGTCTATAAATTTTGCTCAGAGGCCTCTTCTTTCAGGGTTGAGGTTCTTCTATGTGCCGTAAATCTACCGCACGAGATCTAGGGCTTTACTTCCCTTCCGAAGGAAGTCAAGCTTACGAATTTTACGTCCGAAAAAATCCATCGACCCTAGCCCGAATTGAACCCGCGATCTTGAGCGAGTTAATAGTTTCAACTTGTATGGAAAATGAAAATAAAAAGAATGAAATTTTGATACAGCCTGGATTGAACAAGTAAAATATGTTTATAAATTACTCATTCACACTGTGAAACAAATACTGTAGAAAAGGCTATTGAAAAGGGAAACTGTTTGAATATCTGTTCATCTCTCGTTTTGAAATCCAGCTGTGTATACCAAACTTTAATGTGAAAATTAATTAACTTTTGGCAGGGCTGTAAATAAGTTGAAATCGATAAAAACAAGCCGAATTTCACATTGTATCGGCATCAAGCGGGCTTAGCAAGCTCATTTCATTGGAATTATAGCACGTACAAATGACAACGCAAATGTATTCAATATTTTAAAGGCCACAAATCCCGAAGCGCGAAATTTCGGCAGCAGTTTATTTCGCTGTGATTGTCTTGTTCGAAAAAGCAGATGAGTGTGTCATTAAGTGCATTTATAATCTTTATATACATGCGCAGAGTACTATCTGCCTATGCAAGCATTAGATGAACTGAAAAACAACATGCGAGATGTATTTGATAGTTCCTATCGATAGTGCCGCGCTTCTGTAGCAAACTCTCTCATCGGCAGTTGATAGCCCATTTACTACGTTTACAGAAGTTGCACAAATAATAACTGCCATCTTGAAATGCCTCACAAATCGTTGAGTGGGTTTCCTTCCACCATTGTGCAATAATCATAATTTTTACAAACATAATTTTACGCTTTAGAATTTAACTTTACAATATTTTCTTAAGCATAAAGTATAATGATATTAGTCCGAATGTTGTCACTTCCGTTTCCCACCTGTACGAGGTGTTCAAGTTGAGACATATTTAATTCCGCCTACAGCAAAATGGAGGTGACATGTAACGAACAATATGCTGATCTGAAATTCTACTTTCGTGTCAACAAATCTTCAGCTGAAGCCTATGCAATGTTACAGAAAGTCTATGGAGCGTTTATGCTTTCCTATAGCACATCTCGAAGAAGATTTAAAATGTTTAAGGAGAAGAGGCAATCAATTTCAAAGGAACGTGGACGCTGGATTAACATAAAGAACACCTTCAGCAATTTTAAAAATTTCACTGAGTGCTATCCACACGTTGGTAACTGGAAAGTTGCACTTGAGAGGTGTTTTTGCACGGTGGGTTCCAAAAATGCTAATTTCCGAATAAAAGGACGTTTGCGAGCAGGTTTGCATCCAGCTGAAATTTATATTATTAGAAAGATGCGGAATTTCCTTCAGAGGTAATCACTGCTAATAAACGGGGCTGTATTATTTCGATCCTGAGAGTAAACAGCAAAGCCCTACCTGGATATCTCCATCACCACCCCCCAAAAAAAAAAAAAAAAAAAAAAAAAAAAAAAAAAAAAGACTTTCTGCTGGGAAAGTTGTGTTCATCTCATTTTCCGATATTCAAGGAATGGTTTGCCAGCATGTCGTATCTGCACACACAACTGTAACTGGGCAGTACTACAGAAATGTCCTGAGAACTCTGCAAGGCCATATTTCCATACACCAGATAATGCACGGCCACTCATCCCAAATGTTGTTGCTGAATATGTCACAAAAAGCATTGTTAAGTGTATTTCACACCTTCCTTATAGTCCAGATTTAGTCCCCTATTACTTTTTCCTTATTGAAAAAAAAAAACTTCTTGTGGGGCATTTTCCATCATCAGAAGCTGTGATTGATGGCTGCGGAGGCGATTGTGACGGTCCTGTCAAAAAAATACTTCCCAGCATGTTTTTGAAGACTGGCAGAAACGGTGGGTCAGGTGCTTTGCATCCAACTGGGACTGCTATGACGATAAGTAAAGATATTTTGCCAATAAAATATGATAATTCTTTATTGGACAGTCTCTATGTAAAATAATGTAAGAATAGTGTAATCTAATGAGGGCTACTGAACAAATTACGAAATAAAAGGACCTGGTGTGTTCTGCATGGTAAAAGATGTATTATTGGTGTAACAGTTACATTTCTAATGATTATTGACCACATAGTTAAGGTATGAAGTTTGTGAGAGTCTAACTAACTTCTTGAGTAACTTGGAAGTCCCTTTCGGGAGGTACCGAGTACAAATATCCCGAGGCCGCTGATCCAGAGCTGGGTTTTCCGTGGTTTCCCCTAGTCGCTTGGCGATTGTTGGGATGGATGAATTCTTTGCATGAATTTCCAGCTCCCCGATTTCATTCCGTTGATTCTGCTGCAGGGTCAAAGTGACATAACGTGGGATGGCGCGGTGTGATGTTGGCTTATGCTTTGTAAAGCTTCCTGGTCAGACATTTATATGGAAGGGGACCTTTAGCTTGGGGACCCCTTTCGCGCAGTTACCGCCCATGGATCCTGGCCGGCGGCCGCTGTTTCTCCCAACTCATGCCTTCTGGAACTGTCCCATTAAGGCATAGGCACAAACAGTCAGCCATAGGCAAGCATGAAGTGAAGAAGTACCCTGCCAGTCCAGTCAAATCAACCATACGTATATGAAAACGGATTCGTACTGAAAAGTGGTTAGGCGATACGCAAGAAAACATCCTGGCAATCGGAACCCAGGTACAGAAACTGTTTGCCAACCTGTTAAAAAGTTTATGAGGAACAGGATTCTTTCAATGTAAGAAAGCGCCGTGGTCTTTCAGAAGAAAAGTTAGATGAAATGCAGGAATTCCCTACGTAGATGCCAGCAATGTATTGCCGCTGAGGGGCATCATTTTCAACACCTCTTGTAACACAAGTTAGTGCTAGTTTTTATAAATTGTAAATAAAGTATTATTTTGTGATTTCAGTAAAAATATGAGTTTAAATCATAAGTCATGGCAACATTTTTTTTTCTCGGGAACAAGGGACATGACGAAACATCTAATATATACAATTGAAAGTGTATCGAATATACTTGTTGGGAGCGACAGTGGTCAGGAATGGAAGTCACGAAGAATGAGCAACGTGAGTATGTGAAAATCGCATTTCTCCGCGATAGAAATGCACAAAAATGCCATGCGGAGCTACGGGAAACACTGAGTGCATATAACCTGTCTTATCGCACATTGACGAGGTGGACAAAGGACTTCAAACAGTGCAGAATGTCGACTATTGATCTGCCGCTCAGTGGGCGTCCTTTGACTGCGGACAAGGATATGGGTGATGATGGTGAAACTGTGCCTACCCGATGATAGGCGCTGGACACTTGTGAAATTAGAAGAACAATCAGGAATTCCGGCAAAAACTGCATCGATCTGAACATACGGAAATGTGTGCAAAGTGGATGCCACATTATTTAAGTGGCGGACTTGCTAAGAAACATGTCTCATCAATCTGGCGAGATTTCAGGATGAAGGAGATGCCATGTTGAATCACAACATTGCAATTAATGAAACAAGGACAAAGGCTGATGAACCAGAACTCAAGTGATAGTCCAATGAATGCCGTCACCCTGGGTCACCATGCAAACAGAAGTTTCGCCAAACTTTTTAATCAACAAAAAGCATGGCCATTCTGCCGTATGACAGTCAAAGTGTGCTTGTGTGTCATACAGTGCTTGAGGGGATTAATGTGAATGCCCCCAGTATTACAAGCTTTTTTGATGTCACTGTGTGTAAGCATCAAACTGCCAGAACTTTTGAATTATTCTCCACTATAACGTGACAGTGTCAAGTGTTTTTTACAGCCGTGGAGATGGGAAGTTCTTCCACACCTGTCATATTCACCCAATCTCAGTCCCTGTGATTCTGGTCTCATCCCTAAAGTGAAACAGCCATAGCATGGGGAATGTTTCGCTAACAGAGTGGACATTTCGAGTATTTCGACGCGAGATGGCTCACGTTAACAAATCACATACAGCAGACGGTATTCAGCGCGTTCCCCATCGCTGGCAACGAAACGTCAATGTACTTAGAGACTACTTCGAAGGCTGCTAAGCACCGTGGATTACCTGGGAGACCCGTCCTGACGGATTTGCAGCCCCGTGTAAGTAATTGTGTGTAACTATTGCTCATGTTGTCCGATTGCCTTTGTTTTTTCTTCTTCCCTACGAAAGTCGCCTACATCCAGCCTTCTCTTGGTGACACCATCGGGAGTAAGTGTCATATACTTTTAATTGCATATGTTAGATTTTTAATGTTGTCATTGGTTCGCAAGAAAAAAATAGTTACCATGACTTATGACTTATCTCTGGTATAAATACCAAAACAAAAAAATTATCCTCCGTTTTCCGGTTGCGGCCGCTGCATTTCCCCAGTAAGTGGCTATAATGGCCCGTAACTGAAATAATCTCACTGTATAGAATTGTATAGAACTGAACATTACTTATTGTAAGAGCACTGTATGTTATAAGAAATACTTTTAGGTCATCCGACTAAAAAATATACATTAAAAATTTTATATCTGAATTTCATTGGTCTTAATTTTTCATCCATTTGCATATGAAATTTCCCATGAGGTATTGCAATATGTAGACAAGGACCGCTATTTTGCTCTGTACTGTTACCAAAAACTACAAAGTCTGTGTCACACAGACAGAAGAATGGTCCTGTGAACTGAAAAAGTTGTGCCCGACGAGTCTGAAACATCAGGTGACTTTAAATGTTACATAATTTATAGCCTAGCAAGAAATCGCATCTCTGTTCGCTTTGAAAATGTAAAGCGAGTCGCTCCTGCGCTGCTAACGACGAGTTTTTGCATATCGAGCGACGCGACGACGCGAGAGGTAACATTTCCATATAATGCGTACAACTTCTTTTTATTGCTATTATCATCGCTATTATTGTTGTTATTATTCTGTCTGTCTGTCTGTCGCGAGCGGTTAGCCCACTTCATCTGCATGCGACCTCGATAGTGCCCCATGGGACTTGGTGGTTTCTGAACAGGCTGGTGCGTCACAAGGCACTCCTGTACAGAAACCCCCCCCCCTTTTTTTTACGTAATTGCATTTTCTTTCATTCAATCAGTTACTTTCGTTTTACCTTTCCTTTTATTTTCCCTTCTCTTCCTTCCTTGTCGCTCATTCATAGCCTCGTCTTTTCATTCAATAATCTTACTGGGTTTTCCTTGGATACTACTGGTGCATGAAAGCATAAAAGCAAAAATCTTAGATAGGCTCCAGGCTGTTTTATTTTGATATCTCTAGAGTAAAGTGCTTTTTTCTTAAAACCTATACCGAAAAATGTATTTTCCTCTGCTTTGGTTTTCTGCATATTTTTCCCTTGCACAGTGTTGTAGTCGTATTGGCATAAATGGCGTACCGGCTAAAAAGTGTAGTTTTGAAAATACTCGTTTCACCTATATTAAAAATTCAGTTGAAAGTTTTATAATTACATAAGAGTTATATGGCTTCTATTTTATATTAAAAATGTAAGTTTATTTCCTTTTTTTTAAAACACTTTTTTTTAATAGAGGTGGACCCTTTTTTTTATTGATTTATTTACGGACGCTCTTTAACATCTCGGGTCATCAGCGTCCCATTCAACTCAGGGCGTGAAACGGCCGATAAATTTTGCTCAGAGGCCTCTCTTTCAGGCTTGAGGTTCTTTTTCATGCCGTAAATGTACGACATGGGACCCACGGCTTTCTTCCCTTCCGAAGGAAGTCATACTTAGGATTTTTACGTCCGAAAAAATTCATCGCTCCTGGCCGGGTTCGAACCCGCGATCTTGGGTATAGGAGGCAAGTACTACCAAATGGTAGTAAGTAAGTGGTACTAAGTACCACTAAGTACCACTACACCACCAGGACCGACGAGGTGGACACTGATAACACATATGATAAAATGATAAATTGGGAAAGGATTTTTTTTTAAAGAATGGAAATATTCATTCCAGTCCATATAGGAAACCTCGGTCAAGGTGCCCGGTAATCGAAACCCAGACCTGCCACTCAGGAGTTGGCACCTTAACGACCTCGGCCTGGTATTTACTTTTCCTGAAAACAAGATGTCGGTCCTGCTGATCGACTGGTAACCGTACTTGCCTTGTAGACCCAAGATCGTGTGGATTCAATCCTGGCCAGGGTCGATGGATTTTTTCGGCTGTAATATTCCTAAGTATGGTTTCCTTCGGAATGAAGTAAAGGTAAACGAACCTCAAACATGAACGAAGAGGCCTCTGAGCAAATCTTATCGGTCTTTGCACGCCCTGAATTGAATGAGACGCTGGTGATCTCGGATATTAAAGAGCGTCTGTAAATAAACCAAATAAATTTTAAACCCGACAGCCACCGTAAAGTTTATGCAATTGTACGGCTTGCCCCCTAATTACTTATAATGTGCTACCTTAAACATTATGCTGCTGTGATTCTTTAATTTCAAAATTTCTCCGCTTGCCACTCTAATTGGCAGATTGACAGTAACCTTTTAGTGGTGTAGAAATGAAAGAAATACTATTGAATTATTTGGCTATTATAATACCAAAAACTGAACTACTGAACAGGGATATCTTGTGATGATGGAATCACCTACAACTTTTCTGAGCTTTTTCATTTTAATGACAAGCAAAGTACTGGGGGATTTTTTCCTTGGCGAGATCGCTCAACTTGCATCCGCAGTTGATCGAGCTCTGCAGTTCCCGTCTTGAAGTCCGCCAGAGGAGCCGGAGTGGAGGTCAGTACGAGTTCAACTGTAGGTGTGTAGGAACGTGATCTCGTGTTGAGTACAGTGTATTAAATATTAATTAGGCTGTTTACTAATTATATTAATCATATAATTCAATTCAGTTATTACACAAGGAGTTTTTATTTACGATAAATCGAAGTTCGATTCAAAGATTGGTAAATACATTTCGTGAAAAGGGAGGTAATCTTGATAAAAAGCGTACACACCCACGTCTAGCACTCACAGAAGAAAATTTAAATAATATTGGGCATGCTCTGGAACATTTCCCTAAAAACTCACTTCAACGTCTTTCTCAACAAACGGGAATTTCTCTGTTTCAATGGCTACAAAGCTAATGAAGTTAAAATCCTATAAAATTATTGTAGTGTAAGAACATAAACCGGTTGACCCTGCATTGAGTAGACTTTGGTGTGTTCATTTTTGCTCACAGATGTGTCATATTCTCACTGATCTGAATTATGGGCATGCCCTTAGTCTGAGCCACACGAGCCCCTCTCTAGTAAATTAGGACTAAGTTTTGGTATACTGCTCCATTCTCCATTTGGATTGTAGCTCTAATTGTACTTCCAGCGAAATCATCTCTCTGCATTGGGCAATTGTGTGCTTCCTATCCATATTCCTCAATCGGTTCTTAACCTTTCTCATTGCGTTCTTTCTATTCCCCAAATGGAGCCCAGGTCTATTGTTTCTAGTCCCTTTCTTAATTTGGATGCCCTCCAATCTCTTTCTGCTCATTGTAGGGCAATGCGGGGTGGAATATTTGTATAAGTTTAATCATGTGAGTAACAAGCAAGGATGTCTCAAATGGCCCCTATGCTGAAGTCATTCTCTTGCCTCCTAAACCCAAGATCGCGGTTTCAATTCCAGTCATTATCGATGGATATTTTCTGGCGAAAAACCTCTAAGTATAGCTTCCTTCGGACAGGAAGTAAAAGGCGTGGGTCCCGTGTGGTACACTTGCGGCACGAAAAAGGATCTTCAAGCCTGAAAGAAGAGGCTTCTGAGCAAAATTTATTGGCCTCTTCACGCCCTCACATGAATAGAACACTGATGTCCTGATATGTTAAAAATTTATAACTGAAAAATCAAATTGTGGCGAATCAATGTGGACTAAATTGTACAATTATCCTTAAAAATATATATTTCAGCTGTAAGGATCTCTCCTACTAATTCCAATTTCTATTCCCTAAAAGGGAGGGAAGATATTGAAAGGGCTGAGAAGTCGTGAGCTCTCCTTTCTGTATGAAATTTGATTTTGGGGGAAGCGGAACCCCAAATTGATTTATTTTTTGTGTTTGCACTAGCACCTTTGATTCCAACGGAAGTGGAAAAGAAAGAGAGAAAGAAAAAGGACCAGGAATCATGCTCCCAGATAGCAATGAAGGCAAAAACAAGTGAAAGTTATCTTCTCGCTTGAATTTCCAATTTGGATTTCCTCTCCATACATCATTTACTGCTGTCCTGAATGGAATACTTTTGTAGTTTTTAATAATATTATTTATCTTTTTACTGTCCATTGATATTATTCAATATGATCTGAAGTTAAAACAGTTTGCCAAGAGAAAGAGAGAGCTAAATTAACAACTGTCCATAAAAGAATAAATTTTATACTGGGTGAGCAGATTGAAAGTTTGTGTCCCATCTTTAATGATCCTGCTTCTAAAATGCCCCGAGCTGAGTATAGTTCTCAATGACTACAAATTATCACCGCAGCGTACAATTGACAGATGCTTTAATTAAAAACGTTAACTGTGGTAAAAATGTACTTTTTTCTTTTCAAAATAATTATTTTGTTGTATTTGTCATTGAAATAAAAGGTAATTATGTAGAACATTAATTAAAGTCGGTAAATCGTGTTTTTTGTTCATGTTGTATATTTGTTTTGCTTATTTATTGGTGGTTTTCGAACATTTTATTCATTATTATTATTATCATTGCATTATTTTTTCCTAATTCCCTACTTTATGTATAGCTGAGAAAGTGTAACATTTCTGAATTTTATCGGATACAGAAAAGGAAATGATAATAATTGCCGTAAAAGATTGATCTGCATTAATGTTTTAAAAGTATTTGTATTTGGAAGATGTGTTATTATTTGTGTATACTTAAAAAAAGTGTTACTATTGTGTTTTCCGGGCTGTACGGCGGTTTTACCATATCATATTCATTCACCGATAATCAAAGTGTGGGAAAGAGAGAAGAATATCATAAAAAGAGGTGAGTGGCGTTCTGCAAAATTATTGTATAAAATAAACCATTATCCAAAATCTAAATTCACTACACAATACATCTTTGATTTAATTAGTATCGCAATTAATTATTATTCCATGAAACAATTTTAATTGATTTTAACATTTTCCACTAATGAAAAACATGACTCTTCTATGGTAGTTTGGTTGTATTGTTTCAAAGAAATTTAATTCAACATTACGAGGGCGGTTTAAAAGTTCTCGGCTTGACCAAGAAAACTCAAGATTTAAGAGAAATTTTTTACATATTTTTCAATGTAGTCACCTTGTAAATCAATGCATTTAGTCCAACGACTTTTCAACGTTTTAATTACGTCAGTAAAATAAGATTTGTCCTACTGTGAACAATAAGCGTCTGTCTCAGCTTCAATCTCATCATTTGTTGTGAATCTTCTTTCCTCCCAACCATTTTTACAGGTTTGGGAACAAAAAGTAATCTCTGGGAGCCGAATCCGGCGATTATGGCAGATGTGGAAGCACTTGGAAGCGAATGTCATGCAGTTTTGCAGCAACAATCCCAGACGTGTGTAAAGGCGCATTATCGTGATGAAAGAGAACTTTCTTATTCGCAAGGTGTGGATGTTTAGCCTGAATAGCTTCCTTCAGTTGGTCCAGTAGTGCAACATAATACTCCCCAGTGCTGTTTGTGCTTTTCTCTCTTTCTGGGGTGCGCTGAAGAATATGATGCGTGTACTAGAGTATTCCAATAATAGTTTTACAAGCTGCCTTTGCCGTATGTGGTTTTACATTATCTTTCAAAAGAATGACACATCTGCGCTTCACAAGTGCAGACTCGTTAGTTTTCAGCGTTTTATGGACACGGCGACATTGATTGTTTGGGAGATTGACAGTAGTTCCCCATCAAAC
Organism: Metallyticus violacea; assembly: GCA_030762175.1. Lineage (NCBI taxonomy): Eukaryota > Metazoa > Arthropoda > Insecta > Mantodea > Metallyticidae > Metallyticus > Metallyticus violacea. Next base: position 14,054,004 of record CM060833.1, on the reverse strand, counting down.
ACAGAGAAAATCTTTTTGTGGTGCAGTGTCGGTTTCGTTTGTTTGGAGATAGATTCGTGGACTGTCAATCTGAGGAATGCCAGTACTCTTCTCATATCGGCAGCATATTAAAAAAGGAACCCTTCAGCTGACATGACAGTAATGCAAAACAAGTGTCAGCTCATGCAATTGTCATATCACGTGAAACTCAGCGACCGCCTTTATATATTTTTATTTTCCTTGAAGTCGTGTGGTTTCTGTACTAACGTTGAATTGCTGTGTTACGTCCTCACAAGTCTGGCTGTTGTTTGCCTCAGTAGTCGCTGAGGGATTCTCGTTAGGTGTTCATGTCTGTGGACTATCCTCGAGATTTTGGTTGCCTTCTTGGAACTTTCCAAAGCAACTTTGCACCGTCCTTTCATTTACATCAGCTCCCAAGGACTAGCTTATTTCCTAAGACGCTGCCGTTGCATATTTTCCCGTTTAAATCATACAGCATAAAAAATAAAATAAAATAAAATCTGCAACACTCCATTCCGACACCTTGTTGCCTATACCGGAACGTATTTTATCATTTATTAAAAATTATTTCATTATGCATAATACATTTTACAGGTCGTAGTCTATAAAACAAAATATAATACAATAATAAAAAATTAAACAGAACACAGAATCAAAAAATTCTTTAAATAATTTAATAATTTACATGCTACTGGGAACCAGTAGTTACCATTAGCTGGTAACCCGCTAACTACAAGAACTAAACTGACCGTCGGAAACCGAATGGTCAGGATGCTGGTAACCAGCACTTACTTTACCCTAGCTATCTAAGAGAATTTAATTCCCATTTTACTTTTAGTTCCACGTTCTGTATTCACTTCTTATCTAAATCATTATTTCTCATTAGGTTTTATGTGTTCTTAAACTTACAATATTTACACATGCTTTGAACTCTACCTTTCCCATTTTAGTTCTCTTAGTATATCGAGCATTCACTTTAAGCATGTTTTTACTCTTGCTATTCTGTCAATACTATTTGTACATACAATCCTTATACCTGCTACTCTTCAATTTACTTTCATTGTTTATATAACTTATCATGTATTTCAGTACTATTTATCAATCAATTTATAAACTCATCAAACACGTAAACACTTTTACTATCCCCTTTTAATTACCATTCCCTTCTTCTTGTACCGCTTACCCGTGGCTTCTTCTTCCCTTGGTCCTTACCTCCCTCCAGTCTTCATTCACCTCCTCAATTAGCAGTATGTTGTTTACTATAATAACCATAAGGTCTACCCTCGGTCTTCTTCCTTCTTCATTAGTTGAATGGTTGAGTAGTTGTTGGTGATGTGTTAATGATAGATTTGTGATCGATTATCACTCCCATCTTCTATTTTTACTCTTCACTCGGCCTTTTTTATTCTTCTCCTTCCCTCACTTTTCTTTCTAATTGTTGTGCTGTTAGGTTTTTTTTTTTTTTCAATCATTGATATAATTATCACCAAATTCATCTTTTACTCCATCCTCCTCTGTTCTCCTTTCTCCTTTCTCTTCATCTTTTTTGTTCTTTTCTTCACGCCTTACTCCCTGTCCTCGTTATCTTCAGTATTTCTTTCATTCTCTCCTTCTTCATGACTTGTTCTAATTTCATCTTTAGCTTGTACCATAGCTGTTGGTATCTCTTCCTGTTCCAACTTTTCTTCCCATGCAATTCTATTAATTTTTTGAGCCAGATTATCTAAATGCTTGTATAAAAATTTATCGCTTATGGTAAATGATAGTTATAAGCCACCTAAAATTTCCCTTTCATCCCTGGTGTGCTGCAGATAACGTACACACTCAAGAAGAACATGTTCTGGGGTCCCTTGCTTATCGCAGTAGTGACGAATATCCTTAGGTGATTTATTAATTTTGTTCCAGTAGGTTTTATGTAGTTCATGATCTGTTAAATAATGTATTAAATCTTAGTAGGGTTTATGTGTTTTAATTTTAATCTCTCGTTGATGTTAATAAAATTATTATAGGTTCTTCTTAACACTTCATATTCATACCAATTTGCTTTTAATGCGATTTTAATATTTTTTATTGAGTGATAACAACTCCCAACTATTTATCTTACTTTTTCAAAATTTTCCTTTTTAATTCAGTAAATTGTTTCCCTTAGCTTTATCAAATGATCAGTTGGCCAAAAACTCGTTGTTACTAACAAGGCCATTGTGGGTATGGTTCTTACTGCGCCGGTATATCTTGACAATATTTTTCGCCTCTTAATAGAATTCATAGACCATACAAGAATCTTCGGGTTTTCATGTTTGAATCTCATTTTTTGGAAAATACCGTGTGGTCAGTTTTGTTTTCCCCCAGAGTATTTTGCCTAAGGGTGAGATGGAAATAGAAAGAACGTAAGGAGAAAGGTTAAGAACCGATTGAGGAATATGGATAGGAAGTACACAACTGCACAATGCAGAGAGATGATTGGCGGGAGGGTAAAATAATAAAATAAACCAACCACACAGCTACACACAAAACAATTTAAGAGGCCCATTACTTACCAAATTATCAAATGAGGTGTTGAAATTGCCCACCTTCATTCTCCACATATTTTCGGCATCTCTTTAGGAAATGTTCCTCATTGGCTGTAGTTCATTTTGAAAAGACAATTTTCTGATTAAGTTCTTATATGGTGTTTTTTAATACTGTTTATCGCCCGTATTTACTACTGAAGCACCAAAGGCAGTAGGCACTGATGATACATGAGATGAAATGATAAATTGTGAAAGAATTCTTTTTTAAAGGAAGAAAACGTATCAGACCGAAGTTTAGGGTACCTCTCCGGTATTTGTCATTTATGAGGACTGAGGAAAACCAGGAAAAAACCTCAGTCAGGGAGGACGGTCCTGAGGGAATCGATCCCTAGACCTCCCGCTCACGAGTCCGCGCCTTAACGACCTCGGCCACCCGGTTTGTATGGTTTGCGGGTTCGTCTTGTACATGACCTTTTTTAATTTACCCTAGAGTTCTGTCTTGTGGAAACACATTGTGAATTGTTCCTATTGAATTGTTCGCAGTGTGAGCAGTGGCAGAGTCCTGTTGAAAAAGTGCATGATAACGCTCCCTATTTGTTAATTCTCTGATAAAAGGGGTTAGTTAGATATTACGTAAGTAACAGAATCAAGTGTATGCTTAAAAAATTGATTCTGTATTTTAACACATATGAATACATAAAGACACTCTGTGCCGTTGTAAACACACGAGGCATTTACTGATATACTGTCGAATAGAAACGAACAACAAAACACACCCAGGAACAAATGTGCTAGACTGCGACAGTCGGCAAGATCAACAAATAAGAAGATGGCTTGCTACCCTCTCCGGACACGGTAAACTGGTGTGGGCTCGTTCATAGGGAAAATTCCGATCCGCAGATAGAAGCACTGCAGTTAATATTAGAAAAAAATTGAACTATCAGCTTAATATCTTACTCTCGGCAACAATTGTTTCCGCTTTAAGTTTAGTTGTTGCCTAAAGACAACATCGCGAGAAAAAGGACAAAACGTTTTTGGTCAACTGTATCAATTTGTAACCGTGATGTTCTTCTCAGTCGTGAATAGTGGAGGTCTTGTGCATCCCAGCTGTTTACCTACTTGGGAGGAGCTAGATATCGATTGCAATCCAGTAATTACGTACTATAAAGAACAATGGCTAATATCCAGCGATAAATTTCCTACCCAATAAACTCTCTGAGCGGGTCAAAGGTCACAGCTTCCAATCAACGTAAAACACGCCTACACCCCTTTAGCTTAGAAAGTGTAACTTCACCTCTATGGCATACCTTAATGATCGTAGTCAGTTTTTTCTATTACTTATTAGTAATCACATCTTGACATAATTACCTTATTAACATGAACGAAAGACAGGGTGTAGCAAGGATCATGGAAGTTACATACAGGGTACAATAAATGATATTGTTATTTTATTTGGTATTATTTTAGGAATTGAAATGAGAATGATTATGTTTAATTTAAAGAAACTCTTGTAAAGAACATTGTATTTAGGGGGTTATACCTAAGAATGGCCAGAGCTAAATAGGTGAAGAGTGCTGTATTTATTTTTTCTTAGCATTTCAATAAATAAATATAACTTATTAACGATATATTAAATATAATGCTGTTCACTTGAATATAGTGCGCGTTGTTATAGGCACTTATAGCTTATTTTACTTTTCAGTATACGAGGGTAGGTCCATAAGTTTCCGTCTTCGCCGATAAGGATTATCGCCTTCACAAAACCCTTATCTGGTGACATACCTTATGATTGCAGCTGTAACTTCCACTCTGCTGTGTTCAGTTGTTCAGATATAGTTGCATAAAGAAGACTACGCGTAGAAGCTTGTGGCATGTTCAAAATGGAGAATCCAGCTGTTATTAAGTACTTCACAAAGAACGACTACTCCAAATGAAATTAAATAGCGATTGGACGGTGTATATAGCAAAGCATCCCCCTCATATTCTACCATAAAAGAATGGGTCGAGAAAGCATTGAAGACGAAGAGCGTGCTGGTCGGCCCTTGAAGATGCTCACTCATGAAAACATCGCTCTTATGGAAGGAGAAATTATGAAAGACCGACCGGCGGCTCAAAGTTACAGAAATAGCAGCAAGGTTGGGCCTTTCTAAAACAACAGTTCTTCTAATTATTCATGAATATTTAAACACGAATAAGGTCAGTGCAAGATGGGTGCCTAGAAAAATTTCCTCAGTTCAAAAGCAACAACGAGTCATCTGTTGTCAGGCATTTTTGGAGCTCTGCCGTGGCAACGAGAGAGAAGTTCTGCAAACAAATGTTACAGCAGATGAAACTATGGTCCTCTGTTATGATCCCTTGTACAAAGAGAATAAATGGAATGGGAGGCATAAACCTGGCGTAGTACCTCCTCTAAAGGCGAAGGTCACTCAGTCAACCAAGAAGTTCATGGTCACAATCTTTTGGAACTGTGGAGAAATACTCTTCATTGACTTCAAATGGAGGAACACCACAGTAAATGGGGAGTACTATGCTGGCCTACTGCACAGACTACGTGCTTCCGTCAAAGACAAAAGGCGAGGAAAACTGGGTGATGGTGTGCGCCTTTTTCGCGCCTGTGTACACAGCTCTTGTTCAAAGGAAGCTGTGAAGAAATGTGGCTTCAAGCAGATCAACCATCCATCATACATCCCAGATCTAGCTCCCAGTGAATATTTCCCCTTCTCAAAACTCAAGAAGTACCACCGAGGAAGGAAATTTAAGTATGACCAAGAAGTAATGAAGACTGTTTATGCCCATTTTGCAGACAAGACTTCTGACTATTTTGGGGGGAGGGATTGAAATGTTAATTAAAATATATGGGAAGTATATTGCAATAAAGAGTAACTATAGTGAAAAGGTGAAATATAGTTTTTGTCTTTATCTTACCTAGAAAATGATTAGACCGTAAACTTATGGACCTACCCTCGCTTGCATATTCTTTGTTATAACATTTGGTTTTGTAACTGAAATTCATTGAAAACGTACTATAAAATGCAAGAGACTGAAACCCAGTTAACTATTAAATATGCTCTTTACTAATGTACAATTGCACTAATTTACATTCAAAGCTATTTAAACAAAAGCATTCAATTTTATATGCACATTATTCAGTCCAATACGAAACAAGGCATAAAATAAAATAAATAATACTAATCTTACTTATCCCTTCTAGAGTTGCTTGTTTTGATCCCAATACACATATCTCCAGGTTATTAGTGTATTGGTAACCATAATATTCATCGCTTTATCCTTGTTTATACTTATTTGACCTATAATACTTGAGTCCAAATAGTCCCCTACATTTTATGTATTTTCTGCTTTTACAGTTATAATCTTTCTAATTAATATATGCCCATGTAAATTATCCTATTTTGGTTACTAAGTTTGTTCTCTCCATAGCTTTTGTTTGTTTGCAGTACAATAAACAATGAAAATCCGGATAGTTTCCTAACGCATTAGATTTTTCTACATCTTTATCAAATTCTAGTCCTTTTATATTCGTAATTGCAGTTCTGGTACATGCAATCTTCTCCATGCGTGTTTTATCACACAATTTTGTGTATTTTGCCTACCCCATATTATTTTATTTTTATTTACCTATAAAGTCTCAATAAACTCATTTCTCTCATACTACCAAATGTTTCTTGTCTTCTAATATCTTCCAATCTTAGACTAATTTCATCTCAGAATTCTCTGCTTTAACGAATAACGAAGGAATAGAGTTTTGCAACCGTACTCATAAAATATAAATTTTTATGCAAATTCTTAAGGGATTATATAATTCTTAAGAAGATTATATATGTCTCTACTTATTTACTTATAAATGTCACTTTCTCTCTCTTTCTCTCCCTCCATATGTGCATGTGTGTGTTTTAACACTCTAGCGGTCCTAATTTTTTGTTTTTCTCAACTAAACTCGTCACATACCCATGAATTAACAAACTAAGCAGCAAAATTAGACAATTGGGGGAAGGGGGAGTTAAACTACAGCGAAAATGTAAAAATAAATTGAAAAATCGCTCTAACTGCCGCAATTTTTGCTTTACCTCAACAAAACTTAGTAATTTTTTTAAAATAAATTTATAAGAGCGCGTTTCGAAATTCATGACAATCAGGCTGCTCGAAGTAGGGATACACCCGTAAAACTTTTGGGGGTTAAAGCTAAATTTAAAATCGCTCTAGCGGCTGCAATTTTAAACGTTTTGAAAGGAAACTCGATATATATCACTGAAATAAAAAATAAAAGATAAGTTTTCGAAAATCAAATAAGACTCTTAGAAGGGGCGTTACCTGAAACCCAAAATTTAAAAATTGCTCTAATGTCATTAATATAAGATTTTTGGCAACGAAACTCCGTATATGCCATTTAAATAGAATAATAAAAATAGTTTTTGAAAATCAGGCAAATCGGATCATTAGGAGCGAGGGGGTTACCTGAAACCCAGCATTAAAAATCGCTCTAGCAATACCAATAATTGTGTTTTCACAACAAAATTCGACATATACCATTTAAATAAAATAAGAAAAATAGTTTTGAAAATTATCAGATTATTGGGAGTGGGGTATACCTGAATAAGCCTTTGGGAGTTAAGCCCAAATTTAAAAATCACTCTAACGGCCGCAATCCTAATTTTTTTAAAGGAAGCTCGATATATGCCATTGAAATAAAATAAGAAACGTAGTTTGTGAAAATCAGTGAAATTAATATTATAGAGAGGGGATTGCACAATTTTAAAATTCACTCTAACGGCATTAATGTTTGTTTTGCGTTGAAATTCCATATATACCACTTAAATAAAATAAGAAAAATCAGTTCCTTAAAAATCAGTGAAATCGGACTATTAGCAAGGAAGGGGGGGGGGTTGCCTGCACTCGAAAAACTTAAAAAGGGCTCTAGTGACATTAACATGTGTTTTTTTTTATGCAACGAAACACCTTACATGCCATTTAAATAGAACAAGAAATATATTTTTCTGAAAATCAGGGGAATCGGGTCATTAAGGGGGGTTACCCAAAATTTAAAAATCGCTCTAGCGGCACCAATATTTCTTTCTTCACAAAAATTTGGTATATACCATTTGAGTAAATAAGAAAAATAGCTTCTGAAAATTAGGAAAATTGAACTATATAAAGTAAATATATACTTCAAAATTTATATTTAAAAATGCTCTTACCTTTAATGTTCTCTATAATTTAAAAGTAAATGAGAAATTAATTCAACATATAAATTGTATTTACAACGTTGCAAATATTTATATTTAACAAAAATACTGTCGTTAATCTAATAGGTGTTTGAGAATTATGTCTATATATAGGATCGCTCTGTAAAAATCTTCAGAAAACGTTTACATGTTTTTAATACAATTAAATTTTAAAGCTATTGGAAAATGATGAAACTTTCAATTGTCCTTGCTGATTCTGTGTATTTGCTTAGTGCGTGGAAATTGTTTTCAAATAGTAACATGTTTTTGTTTTAATGAAACATATGAAAATCTTAAATACACAATGTAACTCGAAACTTTGTTATTTTTCATTTGAATGAATGTGATGATATCAAGGGGTAAGTTCAAAAACATGGTTATATTTTAAAATATTTAAAAATGCTAATATTGTATAGCTATGTCTATCAATAGTCATATATCCCAATTAATTCTTGTGGTTTAGTCTCAATCATAATAATAACTCTAAAAAAGATGTTTTCTCTTTTGTAGTACTAATAGATTGCTAAATGTTTAATTTTGTCCTCCCAATACCCCACAGTAGTGACATAACTTACTTCATTTCATTAATTAATAAGGACTAATTTGGATTTTATATTCATTTTTATTAAAAGTTATTCAACCGGTGAGGAATTCACTTAGTTTACGCAGCACCTGCGTGACCGACTTGTGGTATTCCCTTATTATCCACAAGTTTCCCAAACCTATCTGTTGCCAAAAAACATTAGGTTATTACAGTTAAGAATCACATAATATATCAACTTTTTTCTTTATTTTGTTAGATAAATACTTTCTTTAAAGGTCTTTAACTCTAAAACATCAATGTTAACGCATCATTATTTATACTAATCCAAAATAGAGTATCTCTATTTACGATATATAGATTGTGGTAAAATATATACAACGAATTTATGGCTAGAAATGGGATAAAAATGTAGGTGCTTTTAGAATAAGAAGAAATAGCTTTATACACTTGTTTGTCATGCTTCAAGCGTGAACTCCAAAGCTACAAATTGTTTATGGATGATGGACAGGACTGAAAACACACTACCTCACCTTATTCTGTTAAGTACAGGACATAATTTTAGAAAATCACTGGCCCAAATACGCAAGTGCCCAAAATTGGTCCCAGTGTATTACCATCTCTTACTTCAAACACCAGATACCAGAGAACTGCTCAATAAAGAGTAAGAATTGTTCTTCTCTCTCTCTTTCATCTCACAGTGAACCGCCACGGGTGGTGAGGTCGTTAATGAGTGGAATTGTGAGCGACAGATCTGGGTTTCGATTCCCACCAGAACCGTCCTCCCTATTAAATACCATTAAAAAATACTAGCCTAGTGTAGCACATTATTTGAAAGGAAGAATCAAGCTTGAAATTTTCGGTTTACGGTCGAGATTCGAACCACGTATTTTCAGCCTTCCGTGCTGACGTTCTAACCAACTTGAGCTACCTTCTCCCCCAAGCATGGGACCACGAACTTTTTTCATCCTATTCTTTATCAAAAGTCTCCTTGAGTGTATTGAATAAAATTAAATTAACCTGGGGTATATATGCTCTTTCTAGGGAGAAAGGCAAGATCAGGAATAGCCTGGTTTAGATAGGGAAGTTGAAAGGCTAAAAAAACAACTAATAGTTCTGGTAGGAGAATCTGTCCATTTTGAGGAGGGTATGAGGAATGAGTGCGTATTGGGAATACCTGAGAAAAACCTTTTTCACAAAAAAAGGTAATTAGAGGTAGATTGGCATGCTAGGGTCTGTTTACGGATCGCACTAATTGGTTGAATATGGGCGTTTTTACTATCTAAAGTGTGCGAAGCTAGAAGCAAATTATTTTTTGGTTAGAACGCAATAACTAGTGAAGTCTTTTTACAGCCCCATGTGGGCCTAGCTTTACTCCAACGATCACTGACTTCTACCTCCATCACATGATTTCATTGCTAGAGTGCAGTATTGCAGAAGGGCATGTGATCAGTACACCGCATTTCGCTGATCAGGCAGCTGCCCAATTGTCCTCACTAGGCTGGGTGGACCCCTTTCCAGACCTCCCTAACTTCGAAAAATTCTTAAGTAGGTGTTAGGAATCGAACCCGGGCCTCCCGGGCAGCGGTCAGCAACCCTAAACCAAGGAGGTTGTCACAATAACTAGTATAATTAAAAATAATATGCAATTGTTTCCATTCATTCATTCATTCATTCCATTCATTTATTTTTAAATATAGTTTTTCCATTTTGTTAATGTTTATTTATTTATTATCATTCATATTGTTTTATTTGTATTATTATTTGTTCCTCTTTCTCTTTGTGTTTCATATTTAATCATGTCTATGATCCATGCATGCCTATGACCCATGCATGAAATATATTTGTAGCGTGTATATAGAATTTTATAGCAATAAAGATACATACACTACTATTACTACTACTACTATTTCTACTACTACTACTACTACTACTACTACTACTACTACTACTACTACTATAACTATTATCACTAGTATTACTGCTACTATTATTACTAGTATTACTGCTACTATTATCACTAATACTACTGCTGCTACTACTATTACTGCTACTACTGTTGCTGCTGCTACTACTACTACTACTGCTACTACTACTACTACTACTACTACTACTACCACTACTCCTGCTGCTACTACTACTACTACTACTACTACTACTACTACTACTACTACTACTGTTACTACTACTACTACTACTACTACTACTACTACTACTACTACTCCTGCTGCTACTACTGTGTTATCTTTGATCCAGGCTTCAGTTTAACCAACAACTGTTATTTCGTTGATATTTTAGACATTGAACATCTAGTAACTGCTGCAGATGAACCAATACTATAACACTCATTTCGTCGCTATTTTACACGCTAATCTTTCCCCATTCCAACGCAACTCCGTCATTAACTGGGTTCTGTGGGCAGTTAATCCCAACTCACAACACCCTGAGTATTGCTCCATTTTCTCCCTACTCTCATCTTCCACTCAAATTTTCCTCCCATAACACCAGCTCTTCTTCTCTAATGTAGCACATATCCTCCGTTACAGGAGCTATATAAAGACACCTCAACCAATTTCATAGCTAGTTTGCCCTTAGCTAATGGAAACTGTTCTCGCCATCTACTACATAATTTGTTTTAATCTCCAATAAACCCCAATAAAAAGCATATTAGGCAACATAATTTCATTTATGAGGGCTGCTCATTGTTTAAAATCATGCCTTCATTCACCCTCACAATTTTGAGAGCTTTCTCAAAGGAGTTCTCGTTAGATGCAATGCACCTGTTCGAGTGTTTCTGTCAGTCTTCAAAGACAAGTTTAATTCCATTTTTGATAGGTCCTTCTGAATCACTTCCGCAGTCCTCACCACTGCTTCTAACGGTGCAAAATGCCTCTCATGAAGATACTTGTTCAATTTTGAGAAAAGTAAAAATTCACATTGGGGTAAATGTGGATAATAGGGAAGGGTGAGGAATACGCTTCACACTGATTTTTGAGAGACATACGACAGCAACAACTTTTGCGATGTGCGACCGTCATTGTCGTGACACACCATCCTGCTTGTTGAACAGAGAGGTTGCCTTTTGCGTGTGATATGATGGCCTTGCAAAGTCTTTCAGAATTTCAGAACAGCAAATTCTTTATCTGCATTTTGTTGTAGACGGAACTGAACATGTCTCATCTTGCACACGTCTCATATATACTATATACAACATTTCCATTCCTTAGTCTTTTTGACACAGTTTTCTCATTTTTGTTTATAATAAAAAGATTACTGCCAAACAGTTTAAAAGAAAATATATAATGTAAATGATCAAAATAAACTAATGCAATTCCGGGCAGGAGCCTCGTAAACTGTGCGAATTCCTCAGCAAGTCAAATATGTGAAGGCTATTACAGAGCGCTAGAGCAGAGAATTTGTGTTTAAGGGCTGTTTTTACTACTGAGGTACCACAGGCGGTGAACGCTGATGATACATGAAATGAAATGATAAATTGGGAAAGTGTTTCTAAGGAAGGAAACATTTCAGGCCTAAGTTTAGTTTGCCATTTATGAGGACTGAGGAAAACCTGGAAAATAAACCTCAGTTAGGGAGGACGGTTCTGGCGGTATTCGAACCCAGACCTCCCGCTCACGAGTTCGCGCTTAAGACTTCGGCCAACCGTGGCTGTAGAGAAATTGATGCCGCTAGTCTGTTCAAATTTCCGTTTTCGGTTATACCTCGCTTGCTAATAGTTTGACATCCCTGATTTTCAGAAAATATTTTAATTTGCATAAATGATATATACAGAGTTTCATTGGGAAAAAAAACGAATATTAGTGCAGATAGAGAGATTTTTAAATAGTGGGTTTCAGGTGACATCCCTCCTGATAGCTGATTTTGACTGTTTTTTTTTTTTTTTTTTTTAATTTCAATGGCATATACCGAGTTTCTTTGCGGCTGCTAGAGCGATTTTTAAATGTTCGATTTAGGTTAACCCCGCCAAAAATTCGGCACCAGCTATTCACTGTGCTTCAGGAAGAACGGCCACAAATTTCGCCTTCAGTGCATAAGAACTCAATGGAAAGTCTTTCGCGAAGATTAAACGCTATAATAGTTGCAAAAGGAAGCGTACATGCTAAAATTTACATGACTGGCGTCTTTATAACGAACAGTACTGGACTTCCGGATACTTTTAGCCAAACAGTGGATGTGCAGGCCTTCCTTGGGAAGTAGACAGAATTTTATACCATAGCAAGCTTGGAACCACCATTGCTACCTATAGGTACTTTGAGGTTGTTTTTTTTTTATTATTGATTTATTTATGGACGCCCTTTAACATCTCAGGTCATCAGTGTCCCATTCAACTCAGGGCGTGAAACGGCCGACAAATTTTGCTCAGAGGCCTCTCTTTCAGGTTTGAGGTTCTTTTTCGTGCCGTAAATGTACGACACGGGACCCATAGCTTTACTTCCCTTCCGAAGGAAGCCATATTGAGGATTTTTATGCCCGAAAAAATCCATCAATTCTGACTGGGTTCGAACCCGCGTTTTGAGCGTAGGAGGCAAGTATGGTAACCACTACACCACCAGGACCGACATAGGTACTTTGAGAACTTTGCAAATTACCAATATTAGAAAATAAACGTGTATATTACCAGTGACTATATAAGATCATAAATATGCATTTCGTTTGCTGATATGTTTCCTTAAAAGTTCGCTCATTGCTAATGATTTTTAAACGATTTTTCTGGTTTTTTTAACAGTTTTTTAAACTGAAACAAAAATAATGATATTTGCTTTAATAATGAGCTCTGCAACTACAGTAGAGTCAACTTCAATAATCGATACTTTTGAGAGTTGTTAAAATCATGTATGGGGCTGAAGCTTCCAACAGCTAGTGGAATTAATAAAGAAGCATTCCTTAGTGCCTGTGAGAAAGGTTCCGGAACGCAGCTTTACACTTCCCTTCCATTAAGCCACGCTAATGATTCTATCAATTAGCAACGCACTTGAGAAATATCCACTGAGAGCCTATTTAAAGCTGCAGAGGTTATAAGCAGCAGGCTGTGAAAAGATGAAATATAAGTGGACAAATATTGTAAATCTACATCCTGTCTGGCTTTTAAATACTAGGTTATTCATAGTATCTTTACACTTTTACCAAATTCCGAAGGAATATTGCGGTTGTACCCATGAAACGACTTTTGAAAAATGTCCTTAAATCTCCATCGCTCCTACCTACTAAATACCGAAAATGACAATGAAAAAACAAAGTACTCCTATATACAGCGGGTGCCAAAAATGTACACACTCTTCAAGCAAAGAAAAAAACTGTGTTAACATAACAAAACTGAATTCACACAAATAGAAAATGATGAGCACTAATCCTCTTAGACTTTTACAGTTACAACAGTTGCTCAAAATGCCCACCATGGGCGTAAATACACTTCTCGAGTACGTTCAACTACTGACTGAGTAACATTTACGCAAGTGTCCTCAGTGGTTGGAACACATGCCGTTTAAGGATCATTTTCATTTAATGCATGCAAAAGTTTTGGGATGAAAACTTTGCTATTTTAATAATACGACTTGGTGGATCTGCTAATCCCAGTCTCACGTGCACATTGCTTTGTGGATTTCTTCTGTAGTGCTCAAAATGTTCCAAAACCATAGCCGAGGACGCGGGGCTTGTTGCTGTGCCAGGTCTCCCAGATCTGCCCTTGTGAACATCGCATACGGTACCACGAGTCTCAAGTTTGTCTCCAAAGCGTGCATTTGTTACTCATGTTGGCGGTTCTGTTCTGCACACAGGTCTCAATTGCCTTTGAACTTCAACAACATTCTCGGTTTTCCAATACACTTCAAAGTTACTTTCCGCTGTTCAAACAATAATCTTGGCTCCATTTCGTAGTAGCAACGCTAGCATAACGTAACGTGAGTCACATCTCTTTACAGAACATCATACGATAATCTTGGCTTCGTTTGTTCATTGTTGATTTACCTGTCACGTAGCAACGCTATCATAATGTATGTGAGTCACTTCTGTTTACAGAACATCATACTACACATTACTGTTGTTTTTCGGTACAAATTTGAAATATATTAAATACATATCTACTGTGAAAGTGTGTATGTTTTTTTTTTTTTTTTTTTTTTTTGAAGGGGGCATCCTCGGTATATATACGCTCTAGTGGTCGCAATTTTTTCCCCCACAATGAAATAGAGCATTACATGAATTTTTCACTTACGAATAAAGTTAATAGAAATAATTATCAAATTACTCAATTTACATACTAATCGATTTCTTGCACCTGCATCTTCACACTAAGTAATTTTATCACAATACATATTACAGGATACAGTTTCACTCAGCACTGTAATTAAAGTATTCAAGGCAATCACTATATTAATATTTCCTTTGTTTCAATATCTTTCATAAAATTACCAGATATCTTTTTCTTGGAAGCACTAGGAGTTGGTTTATCATTCACTTAATTATTCTCTTAAGAAATTTGCCTCTTATTTTCATTATCATTACTACCATAGTTCAATGAATGCTTATTTCCTTTGTTTTAAAATTTTATAAACCCTGGGGGATCTAGGCAAGATATATGTATTTAGAAAAGATAACTACGATGTAAATATAGTTTGTAAAACTTAAAATAAACACAAAACTTCCCAATTGCTACACAAGAAATCAATACTGTTTTTGACTTCTGAAATAGTAATTTATCTATAAAATACATCAAAACACAGCCTTCAATGGTTTCAGAAATATTATAATTTTTATACGATAGTGCGGGGTATTAAGAAAAGTAGTTTGACATAAAACACGTTAATAACACTTACAATAACTGAAAGTTTTCAATAAATGATATACCGAATTAAGCAGAAAAAGCTAAATAATCATTTGGAATAAAAAACTAATTTTGATGTTTTTTCTCAAATTTACTTCTGATCTTACCTTAAGTTTCGTAAAATTAGATTTAACGTCATTAAGGTTAATGTTGTTTCGATCACGAAAACTGCATGATAGGCAACCGGATGGGTGCGAACATGCTGATCGTATGTCCCTTGCAGTACTGTCCAGTATCAGAGAAGTCGCAAGACGGAGGTAGGGGAAGCAGAGGTCGCCGCGACAGGTTAAGGCTTACCTTGGGCTGTAGCGTTAAATAAGAAGAAAAACAGCTTAATATGGTTATAAAAGTGTTAACTATAAAACATATTTAATCAATGAGTAACACTATTTATATATACATCATCTTATGTATCATCAGTGTCTATCACCTGTGATGCCTCAGTAGAAAAAACGGGCGTTAAACACTATTGAAAAACTGTCATCCACTTATCATTTTTAAATTTCAAATGACATTCCAAATATCCATGCTTAAATTGCAATTTTATGCATCTTTTGTTCGTTTTTATTATTATTATTATTATTATTATTATTACAACTACTACTATTGTTGTTGTTGTTTTTGTTGTTGCCCGAATACCTGGACTGCAGTTTTTTTTATTTGGTACAGAATAGTAGAATAAAAACGACTGAGCATTAAATGTAATAATTGTGTTTTGAAAATAAATTGTTCCAAAATGATAAAAAAATATTAGAGTGTAAGCGGATTAGAGAGAATATCCAAAGTTGAATATTTTATTGCAATATTAATAACTGTAATTTTTCAAAAATAAATTCTGTATCCATCTTACAACTTACTAATTTATTTTAAAAGCTGTCCAAATATTTAACATCACTAAACTAGGATGAGTCAAAAAGTAAGTTTCTGCATTACAAATCAAAGGCACGAGGCTCGCTGCAGTTTGTGTACCCTAACGTTACTATACAGTCCCACTGCCAGATGGTATACAGAACAAAGACGTCGGTCCTGGTATTCTAGTGGTAACCAACCTTACTTGCCTCCTAGCCTCAAGATCGCGGGTTCAGTCCCAGTAATAGTCGATGAATTTCTCGGGCGTAAAAATCCTAAGTAGTCTTCCTTTGGAAGGGAAGTAAAGCCCTTGGTCCCATGTCGTGGATTTAGTGTAAAAGAAACTTCGAGCCTGAAAGAAGATGCCCCTGAGCAAAATTTACCGGCCGTTTCACGCCCTGAATTGGATGGAATACTGATGATCTGAAATGTTAAAGAGCATCCATAAATAACCGAATTAAAAAAATATATTGCTGTATAACGTAAATGAAGCAGCAACAGGCCAGGGTACTGAATAAGCGGTTAAGAGTGATTTTTGATTTGGTTTACTTACGGACGCTCTTTAACATCTCAGGTCATCAGCGTCCCATTCAATTCAGGGCGTGAAACGGTCGACAGATTTTGTTCAGAGGTCTCTTCTTTCAGGCTTGAGGTTCTTTATCGTGCCGTAAATGTACGACACGGGTTCCATGGCTTTACTTCTCTTCCGAAGGAAGTCATATTTAGGATTTTTACGCTCCAAAAATACCTGGATTCTTGCTGGGGTCGAACCCGAGATCTTGGGTTTAGGAGACAAGTACGGTTACCACTACTACACCACCAGGATAGCGGCTAAGAGTAAGAGAGGAAGTGGTTAATGCACTATGATGGATTGTGTATATGTATGGGATGAATATGATAGCCATTTAACAGATGCGAAAACAGTACCGTAAATTTCCGGTATGTCAAACGATTACAAATGACTTGTTGGACAACTGACATTGGCAACATGTTCTTCATCTTTCATCTGCGGAATAGACCATTTCAACTTTGTCAAACACAAAGTGTTGAAATGACTTAGCGACTTTTCAATCGTATGAGCGTGAAAATCTCATTACGTTATGACAAATTCTGGCGTATTCTTAGTGATTATGTCGGAAAATTAAGGTGTGATTGAAAAAAACTGTGATTTTATCTTGATCTGTCTCAATTTATTCACCGATAAATAATTGGGGAAACTTACTTTTTGACGTACCCTGGTAATTATGATTGTTCTTCAGGAATTAGTTTATCAAAATAATTCAACAACAAAAAGTATGTTGGAACTTTGATCTTACGGCAAGGCTAGCTAATTTCTTATTGTTCCACGCCAAAAAGGAAACATATTTCATTGTTTTCTATAAAAGAATCACGTTCCTTGTTTTGCTTCATCTACGCTGAGGGACCTCCCTAAGGCAATATTTAACACTGTCTACAATTTTATGATTGTTGCCGGGTTGAATTTAACGAAGTAATGTGACGACAGTGATGCAATTTCAAACTTTAAATTGTATTTCGGGTCGGTTGGATAGAGTAGGACAGCAGGACTGGGGCCAACGTGGAAATCCTTCCCGTGGTCTTGTGCAAATTGCCAACATAGTCGCTAGTAATGCCACAATACATTAGTAGTACTTGAAATTAGTCTACATTTATTTCGGAGCTATGTCCTTAATGTTCCTGGTTAACAGTTATCTATTATTACGTCACACCTAAGCGTAGCTCACTAAGAGTTCGTAGGAAAAAATTTTAGACGCATTGTTTCTTGAAATGTTCAGTTTTGTTAACTTTTATTACCCAAGCCGATCAGATAAGCTTTCAGTTTCGCTCGTATCTCTGCGGCTGGACTTGGACGTTCTCGTTACCGCAAGGAGCATGGCATGAAATAGCAGGGCGAGAGGGGTAGCCAATGGTAGCGTACGAGAACGCATTTGAATTGAGAATTATTCTTCTCATAGGAAGAAATAAAAGGAGTGCGTATGTTGATTGGCTTGATTAATGGATTTATTGATTGTAACTAATATATAATCTGAGTAATTATAAAACAAGTGAATGTTTAGCGCGTTCACTTCTTTTTTCGCGAGTGTTCAGAATAAGATTACACACGTGTTGCATACAACGTTTTATGCACTTTTAACATTGAAATATTTTAAAAAAATATTAAAAATTGGCAAAATGTGATGTTATGACATAATAAATATGACGTATTATATTGCATGGTTTCTTAGTATGACGAGGTTATTTTGTTTTTATTTTGAAGAATTCAAATGGAAATGGATGCTAATTCCGCATTGTTTGATACTGAAAATATGGATATAATTCCAGAAGAAATTATAAAGGAAGCCGAGGTATCTAAGGATTTGTTAATTTCTCAAAAATTGAAAAGTGAATACGAAAAGGAATATGACAAGTTCTGTACATAGAGAAAAGAGAGACGTGTTGGTTCAACTAATGAAAAAATATTGTTGCCTTATTTTTCATCTGTTAAATATACAATATAACGTTTATTTATTATTAATATAGTTAGTAATTCAAATTTTATATTTGTGTATTTTTTCCAGTCAAAGATTTGTATGCCTACAATTTGGTGTGTGTGTGTTTGAAAGATAAGTGCATCGTGAAAATGCAACAAAATGCCACGTTTCATCTTTTAGTAAGGTGTTTGATTTCTTGAAGAAGTGTACAGTGGAATATCAGGCGAAAAAAGCACATGTTCTCTCTAGATCCGAAATTGATCCATTTATTGTTGTTGAGTTGATTCGTTTTATTTACGGACGCTCTTTAACATCTCAGGTCATCAGCGTCCCATTCAATTCAGGGCGTGAAGTAGCCGACAAATTTTGCTCAGAGGTCTCTTCTTTCAGGCTTGATGTTCTTATTCGTGCCGTAAATGTACGACATGGGACCCACGGCTTTACTTCCCTTCCGAATGAAACCATACTTAGGATTTTTACGCCCGAAAAAATCCATTGATTCTGGCCGGGATTGAACCCGGGATCTTGAGTCTACGAGGCAAGTATGGTTACCAGTACGTCACCAGGACCGACCTTGATCGATTTATCATAGAAGCATCTGATAACAGGTATTACTAATAAAGGTGGTTTTGTCTTTTAGAATTTTTGGGGCTTACTAGGCGTCATTAACTACAGGATTTGTGTATTGATGATGGTGAAGTTGAACGCCTTATTTTAGTGGTTCATATTCGAGACACGGAAAATTATAAGCCAGGCATCTTTACTATTTGGATATAAATGTATGATGATTAATAACTTGTTAGGTTATTACAGTTTCAAAATGTTTGTTTAATAAAGTGATTCCTTAGTAGAAATGTTGGTATGCTTGTTAGAGCGACGATTTTCGCACGTTATTTGAAATTGTGTTTGAAGGCGGTGATGACTTTATGGAGTACTAGTTGCTAGGTAACCAGTGTCAGAACTGGTCTAACTGTGCACGATTTATAGCGTCATAAGAAGCATGTTTTAATGCTAGGATTGCATAAACGAATCTTTAATGTTCATACTATCTCGTCATTGTATGTAAGCTTTCTTCCTGTATGGTATTATGCACAGTGCAAGACAATGGCGTATTCCTTTAAGCTGCGGCATGAAAACTGAATAATGTTGGCACAGAATAACCAGATAATTAGTAATTTAAAAATAAATCTCATAATTCATAATACAACTTTTATTAACAGTCATTTAAAATTATTATAAAAGACTAAAAGATTGACAAGTCATTAAAAACAGTATTAAGTGTCACCATTACTACATTTACCGATTCTTTATTCAAACGGCAACATTCCCCTATATTTTAAAGCAAGATTCCACCCACCTTGCCTTTTTGTAGAACTCTTCTCTGACTATCAAAGAAAGTGTATCTCATATCCATAAGTAGAGCTTTTGTACTGACATTATTGTTAGTGCAGACATACTTTCATTGTATTTGTGAATTTTTCTGAAATATTTTAATGCGTTTTAAAGTCGAAAACGAACATTGGATTCATGATGTCATTGAAGAATGGTTTTCAATAAGACAAATCATCAAATTCTACTCCGCTATGGACCTATTTAAAACTAACTATTAGCGAATGTACCCTAAATTTCCTCCCTTAAAGGAGGAATCCGTAGTTTTTATCCTAGTATTTTGAACAATTGGGATTATTTGAGTCATTTAGATTCTAGTGCATATAAAATTTAATTCTTCTATTTATAATATTACAACAAAAGGTATGTTGTAATTTCAAACAAATATTTGAAAATTATATTGCTTGGTGCATTTTGAACATTCAAAAACATGGACAAATTAAAAGTAGAATAAAATAAAATTAAGGATTTGGCTTGGGAAACATATTTTGCTTTTCTTTGCAATTCTCTTGCCCCATTTGAAGTCCTTCAGCTACCTTTTTGACTTCTTATTTTTAGTTTTTCTCATCCTTAACTTATTCTTTATTATTTTATGTTATTTTATAATACAATACGTTATGGTTCAGTTGGCGCCTATTCTTAGCATTACTATTTTTTTTTTTTTTTTTTTTTTTTTTTTACTTACTGAACGTCATATGTCAGCGTGATTTTCTTACTAACATTAAATGTTCCCTGACATCCCACATTAAACTCATCAATAGCTGCAGTCACTGGAATTTGCAATTTTTTCTTGAAACAAAACTTCTTTAGAACATGTTCCAAATTACCCAATGTAAACTTTCAATGACATTCTGTGTTATGCCTTTAGTACATCTCTCTAGTAAATCATTTATGTCTACTCTCTGCCCTGGCATTTATTATACACAATAACAGGTTAAAAAAAAAGTTCCCTTTATGTTTTGTGGGTTTCTTACCTCTGGCAATGGCTCATTATAAAAATACCATGACATTTCACCTACAGGACATTTGAAGTGCATACTTCCGGTGTCTACAAGTCTTCTGAAAATCCCACAAGATGCCTCTAATTTCAAACCTATAATCTAGCCGCGTATGTTAAATGTGAAAATTTCACTATATTTTGCAGTAGAGAAAGAGAGATTAAAGTCATTTAAAGAGCCTCGCCAACTCACACAAATCACACGGCACATAACTGTCGACAGATATGGAATATATAAATAAATTTTAAAACAAAAATGAAAATATTAAATTTTTCATTATTTTGTCCAAAGTTCACCCTGAAAATGAATAGTATCATATAATCCCTTAGCTGAGCTTCAATATTACAAAATCAAAAGTATCTCTTATACTTTTTTTAACTGAAAGAAATTGTTTCGAAAACTTTGAGAATAGTGTAGATTTTTAGAACGATCTAGATGCTAAAAAACGCTGATTTTGATAATGAAACAAAGTTACTGTGCTGTATACTTCACAATAAAATTTCTTATTGTGCCGTTACCCATCAAATCATTATTATTATTATTATTATTATTATTATTATTATTATTATTATTATTATTATTATTATTATTATTAAACCGCCACGGTTGGCCAAGTCGTATTGGCACGAACTCGTGAGCGGAAGGTTTGGGGTTCGAATCCCACCAGGACCGTCCTCCCTGACTGATTTTTTTTTTTTTCCAGGTTTTCCTCAGTCCTCATAACTAGGCATGGAACGATTCCTTCCTTGAAAAATAAATCCTTTTCCAATATATCATTTCACCTCATGTATCATCAGTGTCCATCGCCTGTGGTGCCTCTGTAGCAAAAACGGGCGTTAAACACCATTCATTCTTTACCATCAAATTATTTCAAAACTACTGTAACATTTTGAAAGCAAAATTTCATCTAAGTATTGATGCGAATCTAATGCACACCTTATTGTCCAAATCTAGTATTCAAAATAGTGATTAGATTCGATGGCGTATTAGATTCGAGTGCAAATCCGTTCCGTAGTTTGCCGGTAACGTCATTCAAATTTATCGTTTATTACGTCATAATGCATTGCTGCAATTCTCGACTTTGTTACGTTTATTGTTGGTCTATTATTGTATAGAACGTTTCAGTAGTAGTTATGAAATGGAGGGAAAACAGACAAGAACATCTTATGACGTCACTTTCAAGCATTAAGTAATTCTTTATGCTGAGGAAATGTTAACAGAAAGTCAGTAAGAGAGTTCAATGCAGCTGAGAGCAACGTTCGCTTGTAGCAGCAAAAGAAATTGACATTATTTGCAACTAAAGCCAGTAGGAAGAAATTCACTCATCCCCGCAAAGAGTGACATCCTGACATTAAAGAAAAAGTTTTGGAATTCGTACATGAATGGAGGAAGAACCGGCAACCTGTGACTAGTGACACCACAACAAATAACTTTTTCTTCTTTGACCTACGTCAACTGTCCTGGCAACAGAACGAGTGATGGATTTTGTCCTATGTGCTCCAAGATGTAACAATAGTCCACTTATAAATTCGTCAGTCCTAGTGGTGTAGTGGTAACCATACTTGCTTCTTAACCTAATATCGCGGGTTCGACCCTAGCCAGGGCCGATGTATTTTTTCGGGCGTAAAAATCCTAAGTATGGCTTCCTTCGAAAGGGAAATAAAGCCGTGGGTCCCGTGTCGTACATTTGCGGCACGATAAAGAACCTCAAGCCTGAAAGAAGAGGCTTCTGAGCAAAATTTGTCGGCCTTTTCACGCCCTGATTTGAATGGGGCGCTGATGACCTGAGATGTTTTTATTATTATTATTATTATTATTATTATTATTATTATTATTATTATTATTATTTGGTAAATGATCCAAATAAAAAATTAAAAGTTGTATGTTTGATTGTTTTATGAAGCGGGCGCGCTTATCTCCATTATATATATATGCATATAATTTTAAGTTTCAAATTTGAGGTGCGCATTATATTCAATGACACATACGTTTTGCGTAAACACGGTACATTTCCTAGGAGGTAGGAGATAGTATTAAATAAGCTATGCCAGAAACATATCAACCCACATTTCACTTCTGTTACACCTTTTCACTCCCTTTTTTGCGCTATTTTATATCCCTTTCACCCCTTGACTGTTTATCATATGAGGACTGGACAAAAACTATGACAAAGTATTCATAACCTGGAAACTTCAATCTGAAAGAGGCTGGACACTCGTAGGTATGATGTCCGAGAGTCATAAACTTTATTTATATTGTTGCTTGTTCTAACTTCTATGGCTAAGTCCCTCTTTGTTCATGTCAATTACTTCCACAATTTATCGAATCAAATCAATGTAACGTGTGTCGAAAACAGTGACCTGCACGTGAAGCATATTCTTCTACACATCATGTGCTTGTCGAAAGGATGACACCTAAGGAGTCACCATCCATTATGGCACAGTTTCATTGCTACAGATTTCTGGAAGACCCTTGTGTTTCTGTTATGTATCAGCAGAAGTTTAATTTGTGTGCACTGTGTTTGTATTCATCCGTTCTACAGGCAGTGCACTCGTGACACTTAATGTGTTCAACAGTTATGTACTTCCCCCAGACAAGCGGAGAACAACAGTTTGAGACAGTGTTGCCAATGTTTTCTTTCCAATGCTCGTATTTAGGATGCTTTCCCTCACACCAGTAGTGCAAATTTGTCCATTATGTATTTTTAACTCGAAAATATTTTTGAGATTTGCATCTTTAGTGTCTTTTTTGTTACGAAGGTGTTTTTGAGATGCTCCAGATTTCTCAATCAAGTTTATGACTCTCTAGGGAGCGACAAGCATGTGGCTATTCGCAACGACTTGAAGATAACACATCTTTCTACCCCACACTTGCAAAGGTAATTACAACAGTTCTGTTTTGTTTTCTTATTATATGGTAGATTCCCTAATACTTAACTGGAGTTACTGGATAATTTACGGAAGGATAAAACTGAGTTTATCTGGTGATTTGTGAATATGCTAATGCTTGCGTACACTGTTACACTTAAAATAATCAAAGCAATTGAAAAACATGATTCCGTACAGTAGAAATAAATAATTCAAACTCAAGCGACTGTTTCTCAATTCTGAAAAGTCCATAATCGAAAACGCTCTCTTTTGCTCTTTATAGTTATGCTCTCAATTCAGCACCTCACAAACGTCATTACCTAAATTACCAGTACAGTAATGAATGAAGAGATTTCTTAGTCCTGGAATACCCCCAGACTCATTGCAATGCACTTTTTTATCCTTTATATCAACATGCTTTACTTTTGATCTTTCCATCTATTTTTCTAAAATATTTTTTTTTATATCAGATGATGGCAACATTACGGTTGGTTTAATTCAATGGAATGGTGCTTTAACACCCGTTTTTACTACTGAGGCACCACAGGCGGTGAACACTGATGACACATGAAATGAAATGATATATTGGGAAAGGATTTTTTAAGGAAGGGAACGTTCCAGGCCTAAGTTTAGGATACCTCCTCGGCATTTTCCAGTTATGAGGACTGAGGAAAACTTGGAAAAACCTCAGTCAGGGAGGACGGTCCTGGAGGAATTCGAACCCCAGACCTCCCGCTCACTATTCCGCGCCTTAACGACCTCGGCCGTACGGTTAGTTTAAGTTTATCATACTATGCCTATAAGACTTTGTTTTTTGTTACACTGACACCCAGATAGACTTATTTGAAAATTTATTTGTGTACTATTTGTAGGTTGCACTATTGCTATTGGGTTCTATTGTTTATAAATACCTTGCTCAGAGTACAAAAGTTAATAACTCATATTTCCACTATATGTACAAATAATTCCAATAATATAGTGACTCATGTTCACCGTTGCCTGCCTCTTCCGATCTGAGCTGTCTCACTTTATTTAAAAGTTTACCTGTTCCTTTCTTCCTCCTCCCTATCTGCCAGCAAAGTTCAGCACTGCCATTGTCTCCTCCCCCGTTAACAAACTGTCCCTGTCGATATTTTTTCTCCATTATTCCGTCCAGTACACCAGAATATGTTCCCAAGACTCTTTCTGCGCTCATATATGGCAGATTATCGTACCCTCTCTGTCCTTTACTTTAGTCCCACTATGTGCCGAACCTACACCAAGCGAGTCCCTGATTGCAGTTTGGCTCCTGTTTGGTCGTAACGCTCCATCCCCCATAAGATTTCAGCTCCGATTGTATCTCCAGCGAAACTTTTCTGCTAACTCCGAAAGAGTCAGCTGCCTATTATAGTTCCTCAAGTGTTTTTTAATTTTTCTGCAGAATCCCTCCTCCTGTTTCCCCGCTCTGCAATTCAAATGTACCCCATTTCTATATTTTCCAGGCCCCTTCTTAATTTTGAAACCCCCACGTCTCGTCCCCCCACTCTTCGCCCTATTCTCAGCTACTCAGATCGCCCAAAGTAATGTCTGACCTCCGTGAACAATTCGTAGCCAGCTCTTCACTGCTCAGGTCCTGCATTCTAAACCTCGCTATAGGCACCAAATTCCCTAAGAATTTCACAAATTGCTGTACCCCTCTTCACTCCTAAAATGCTTTTCAGAAAACCCGTTCTCACCCCATCAAAGTTCTATGTTTATTCCCAACCCCAAATTTCGGCCCCATAAGTCATTGTAGATCGTACGACCTGATCGGTCCTTAAAATTCAAATTATATATGTTTAATTCCTTTCCCCGGTTTATTTTTAGCTTATTACTAAGTTCTAATGATGTTTTTTTTTTCTTTCTATAAAAGATGACATACAGCGGAACAGTATATTATGGTAAAATTATATAGGTGTTGGCAACGCTGAAAAATAAACGCCAAACCACTAAAGATAGTTCGCAGAGCCGCCCTGGTGGGAAAAACGCAAGACAAGCACACGAACATGATAATTTGAAAATTTGCTACCTTCATAACGCAACATCTTTATTTACCACTGGATAGTTGCTACCACGATCTGCACTAATTCTTCTGTAATTAAACTTGCTGCAATAATTTGAACACTGACTTTGTGGTAAGTTTTTATGACTATATTTGTGTGCAGCGCGAAGGAAGTCTCATTGAAAATATATTACAAGCTTTTGAAAACATAATTAATTTCAGATGGAGGGTATTTTGGTGTAAAATGGTGCACTTTTCGGTAACTGTAGGGTAATTTGGTTACTAGAATTGGCAACGCTACGCTAGACGTTATGCTTTGTTTCTAAGTTCGATAGGTTGGCAACTTGACAGACATGGGGCTCTAATTTAGCAGCAGTCGTTGCTGGAACATGGTAATAGTATACTAGAAGACAGATTGTATTCTTTCTACTTGGAATCGGAAGTAATCCTACCCTCGCAGTCCTTCCGAGCAGCGAAGCAGCAACACAAAATGAGCAGTTCAGGAATGCAGTGTAGCTAAATTGAATGAGGAAGTGAATGCCACGAGTTTTCAGTCTGTTCATAACATTCAGTGGAAGTAGTGACATTGTTACGTGTGTTTTACACGTATATGCAGCAACTGGTAAGTAGGCGATACAATTGAGGATTTGTTATTTTGGTACTCCTGTTGGTTCAGAATAAAGATTTTAGGCCAACAGAATACTTCGAAACAATGTTTAAAATAGCAAGAGAATGCTATATGGTGCATTATTTGATGAATAGAATTAAAGTTGATATGAAAAAAGATTAATTCGATAGGAGTAACAGAAAGTGTTTTTTCTTTTTTAAAGAAATTAAACTAAGAATTGAAGTTATTGAAACTCAGAAGATATTTAGTATTTTAATAATAAAAAAATCATTGAGAATATATATAGAATTAAAGAATGAGATGTAAAGGTATGTGGAACTAGGGGACAGAATAGCCAGAGAAGGAATCGCATGGGCTAGAAAAGGTGTAGTGAAATTTAAAGGTTTAATACCAGAACGCCAAATGCCGTCATTTGGCCGCTTTTGATTTTCGAATTATCATATTTTCACTGGTTTTAGAATTATTTTTTTATGGTTTTGTGATTTTTAATCCCTTTCAGTGACGTTTTAGCTCAGCAATATTTTAATTGCATTTTAGGCGTAACGTTTTAAAATAATAGCAAATTTAACATCAGTTCCCGGAGGCGGTCAATTGGCCGCTTCCTTACCCACGTTTCTTACGACGTGTGTTGTAACCGACAATAATCATCACAACACAACAAACATGTTCCAAACTCATTGTAGCGTAGTGCTTGAGTCATTGTTTATCAGCTTTTGTGTCCATGTCTAAAATTAAATTTCGCTTAGCTTTACGTTTTCACGATCGACTACTGTCAGCATCACTCATGTAAGGCCGCTAAACGCAAAACTTGTCAAATAGGGTTATGTAAGAAAAACAACCAGAGACAGTTGTACGACATGGAAAAAAAAAAAATAATTAATAGGTTCTTGTATAATCAAAAACTCTGTAAACTCTGTAAAAGTGTCATCTCTGAGAATGTTTCAATGTACCAGCTTTTTGTATAGATATAACCCGTGTTGTATAACTTATGTATTTTTTGTACAAATAATTTGCCACTACATATTATAGAACAAACCCAATTCGTATAATAAAATATTTCTTTTCCGAAAAACATGCACTTGTCCTTGAAATAAAAAATAAATATCCTTTTTTATTTATTAAAAACCATTTAGCTGGAGATGACCTATAAAAGCTAATTAATTTATTTATGTGTGAATTAATTAATAAATTACTAACAAATTAAATGAATTGGCAAAGGGACTTGGGGACATAAAGCGCTAAACATACATGCTACGTGAGCAAAACTCATGAACATAAAAATATCTGAAATTATAAGCTCGATTCAAACTGGATTCGAATCTGTTTCGCAGCTCAGACGCCATATTGTTCCCTACGGTCGTCTGGTAAGTAAGAAATTAATCGGCCTGAGTCAGAAGAACACTTAAATATGACGTGATACTGAGCAGACACCAAGTATATACAAACTCGCTCCGGAAGATAAATGCAAACTGGCTTGCAATTTAGAAGCAAAGTCGTTCCCTCTGTACCATCACAGTAGGTTAGAAGGTGATAAGGAACACATTCCGTAGTTTTAGTGAGAAAAATGATTTAAAATGCACAAGAAAGCAGTAACGGTGACTTGACCAATAAATGACATTTTAGAGAATACTTGAAGCTCAGACGTTTTAGTGTTAAGAGGAGGGAAGGGATTTAGAGAAATGTTCAATGTGTGGAATGAAAGATAATTCTCCAATATGAAGTAACTAAAATAATGAGAAGAAAATTAAGATTGGAGAGATGGGCCAATGGGCCAATCTTCCAACAGTAAGTAAGGAAAAAGTTGTTTAATTATAAAGCCACTGAATGCGATCATGGAGATTGGTGCCATCTTGGTAAAGTAAAAAGCAAATGATTGAGGAATGGAAATAAATCGAGGGAAACTGAGCTTTTAGAAAAGTAATTAAATTAGAAATAAATGAGGTATAGTATATGTATAAAGTAGTCCCAGTAGTGGAATAATCAGCCTTGCTGTTTATATTTTGGATTTATAAATTAGCGTTTATCAGTGTAAATGAATATTATGTATATATATATATATATATATATATATATAATGACAGAATTAAATGAAATAATGGGTAAATGTTATGTAAATTAAAAATAAATGTGTATGTTAACTGGTGATTGACGAATTCAATAAGAATTGAAACAGAGTAGGAGTTTAAAAGAAGGCAACGAGGAAAATAAACTGGAAAAGAATGGAAAAATGACTCTCTAATGCTAGGAAAGAATTATTTGAATTAATGGATGAACCTGCGTTCTGGACTTCCAGTAGGGGATTACTGACTAACCAAACACGTATATTAGTAGGTTTGTAAATGATAGGTAGGGGGTATTTTAATTACGTTGTCATTATTTGGTACATCTCATCAATTGGAATAAGAATAATTATGAATAATTTGTAATTTAGCACAGAAAGTTATAGTATTTTACTGTGTTGTATTGTAATTTAAACAAGCATTTCAATACTCCAGACACACCCTTCAGTTTAGAAAGAGGACTTTACGTGGCTAAGCTAAAAGGTCGCGGTTGTGTCAAGGTTTGCGTATCGCAAGGGGAGGCAGGGGAACCTCGTTTGGGTCGCGGCCATGACCTTGAAGATTATCTATACCATAGCACTTTCTTTAAGTTTTACTTGTAAACAAAATATATCTTATGAAACTCTCTTTGGAAAATGCGAAACCTATTCAGTGAATTAATGAAAATGAAACAAAAATCCTATCTAAAGTTGCACAGATGCCATGGGTAGGAGGAAATATGAAAAGGCCTTGGGTTAAAAATATTTGAAATAAATATTTTTCGGTTCAAAAAGTAAAGTTAACAATTATTAGTAGTTTATTTATTATAATTTTCGGTACTTTTCTGTTACAATGTCGAACTATCCACTACTAATTATGACGTCAAGAATACTATAAGGCAGACTGTCGTGAAAGAGTGGGGATTCTAAGGCATGATATTATTACAGAATATCCAAAGGGTCATAATTGTGGAAAATGTAATTATTTACTTTTAATGATTAAAAAAGCTACGACATTCTGACTTCAGTATGAGCTTTGTAGTTGACAGATATTTATATGGGGATGAAAGGTGTTTAGGTATATAGATACACACGCCCTACATCATGAATGAATTAATTAATGAATTGAGCCACTTATGTTCCATCCAGGTCTAGGGCCCCGTAAACGCACCCGCGAAGGGGCGCTCATCGATTTCTCATGTGGTGAGCTATTGTCCCTATGATTGTTAAGTCTATAATGTTTCTTATTTTACAAGTTCAACACAATTTAACTAGAAGGTTCAAGTGTTGAGCCTATTAAGTTTTTGTATTATAAGTTTGGTATCACTTTCACTGGTAACTTCAGTTATCTTCTTTCGGCAGTTCTGTTCCTAGGCTCCTCCAGGTACTGATTGCTGCGGTTCCGTGCTACGGTGGTCCAGCGTGGCATAACTGCTTTCCTGAAGGAGTCTGATCATCCCGTTCTCAGTCTCCCACTTCCTCTCCTACCGATCGTAGATCCCATGTGGTAGCTATATACTCCCATCTGCTGTTCGGTAGCCTTGCTCTAGGTCAAGTATACTTTGAGGAAAAGAAAAGTTTGTAAGAAAAAATGTAACTTATTGAAAAGCGATCAGCAAATCATATATTTTTAAAATAAAAAATTAACACACTTATAAATGTCATAGAGACATAAATGATGAATCCTTTTAAAGATGAAAGTATGAATTATAATGAATGATCAAAATAAAAAAAAATGATTTTTTCAGACTTTTGTCCTATTGGGTGCTCTTAAAAAGAAATAAACAATTATCATAACAAACAGCGATAAGTCCAGGTTAAGTCCACAACCAGTTCAATACATTGAGCTCAGTGACAGGGTGTACCGTCTTGCTAGAAAATATGTTATTATTATTGTGTCACGCTTGGAAAGTTAAAACAATAATAAACGAATTTTCTGCTATTGCTAAAGACATCAGAAACGTTTGACTTTATAATAGAGAACATCCCGCGTGCTATTTCCAATTAGTTTATATTCTTAATGAAATAAACTCATCAGTTTCTTCTGAAGCTCTCTAAGTTAAACGAAAGGATTTAGAAACCCGCAAACTTTTCATCCTCCTTGTGCTAAACATCTAACGTTGAACTATTTTGTTTGCGGTTTTCTCTCTCCAGCGGCATACAATTTCATCTAAGGATGTTGAGGTATTCTGAAAGTGGGAGAATTCCTGCAGTTAATATTCCGGATATCCATAGAAATGCTTATTTCTGTGATCCATAAGCAGTTTCACAACTTGCAGAAAGCGTATTCATACCTTGTTCAAGTCGTTAAGTTTTACTCGGCAGTACAAAGTAGTTAACGTTTCGCCCTTACGGACGACTGCTAGAATAAACTTTTATCCGACCGCGCTTCACGGGCCACTCGTTTGATAATCTAAAGCAAGAGACCCCATCTCTATACACACAGCACTGCAAAAAGCTGTCTGCCGTTCACAGTTCGGTACAAGTTACAGACCTTCCAAGTCGTTAACAGTTATTTGGAACTATTTCTGTACAGTTAGTTGAACGTGAACGAGATGAAAATTTCCTTTGGGCTATTTCTAGTTCGCTTTCTACTTGCAGCATACTTATTGCCTAAGCAGAGACTTTTGATCTCTTATTTTCTTGCTATGCCCATATTTCATGAATTGGTAACATACTTGCCTTCTAAACCCAAGATCGCGGGTTCAAACCCGGTCAGGATCAATGGATTTTTCGGGCGTAAAAATCCTAAGTATGGCTTACTCCGCAAGGGAAGTAAAGCCGTGGGTCCCTTGTCATAAATTTAAAAAAGAACCTCAAGTCTGAAAGAAGAAGCCTCTGAGCAAAATTTGTCGGCCGTTTCACGCCCTGAATTTGATGGGACGCTGATGACCTCAGATGTTAAAGAGCGACCGTAAAGACCCTGAAGTACGAGTCATAAGTCATGGCAACTATATTTTTTCTCGTAAACGAGGAACAATGCGAAAAATGTAAGATATACGATTGAAAGTATGTACTTACTATGACGGCACTAGATGGTGTATGTGAGCAGCACATCTCGAGGTTCATTTGGTGAGTGACAGTGGTCAGGAATGGCGATTACGTGGGTATGTGAAAATAGCATTTCCCTGCTGCAGGAATGCACGATAATACCACACAGCTAAGGGAAGCACCGAGTTAGCCTGCCCTGACTTAACGATCAATGGCGAGGTGGACAAGGCCTTCAAACGTGGCAGAATGTCAACTGCCGGCCTACCGCGCAGTGGACGTCCTGTGTTCGGAACCAGGATGTAACGTGATGGTAGTAGAACAGTGCTTACGCGATAAGTCCTGGAAACTTGTTGCATTAGAACTACAAATAGGAATTCCGGCAAAAACAGTGCACCGCGTTTTACGGGAGGATCTGAACATGCCGATAATCGCTTACATATTTAGATAAATTGATTAAAAATTATTAAAAATATCACTGGTATTTGTAGTTACCAACAGTGTTTCCATTGTATGGAAATATTTACATATTACAAGTGCATAATTAATACTAATACTTCTGTGAAACAAAACAAGGAAAAATTACTTGTACACTTGTAAGTATTTAGTTGAAAAGTATAAGCGTAGCAGAAACTTTTGTGGAATAGAAGTCTATTAATATCTGCAAGTTATAAGATCGTAATTGTATACAAGAACTCGTATTTAATTCATTTGTTTTATCCACCTCTCAGGTCATCAGCGTCCCATTCAATTCAGGGCGTGAAACGGCCGATAAATTTTGCTCAGAGGCCTCTTTTTTCAGGCTTGAGGTTCTTTTACATGCCGTAATTCTCTTCCCAAATAATAATAATAATAATAATAATAATAATAATCGTTATTATTCCGTTATTTTTTTATGCCAGAACTCGAAACGATAATGTATCATTAAACAAGCGAAATACCTCAATCTCTATTTGTCTTTGGGGTATGAGAAAATATTATATTTTAATACATTAAACGTGACGAAACTATAATAATAATAATAATAATAATAATAATAATAATAATAATAATAATAATAATAAAAGATAAATAGAGATGCAGGTATTTCGTCGCTTGTTTAATATTGAATTATCATTTCGAGCTCTGCTATAAAAGGGGGGGGGGAAAGGAATAACGTCCACAGAATTAGCTTGAAGCACGTAATTTGTTACATCTCCGTGGCAACCGGAACAATCGAAGATATCTCTAATACATATATTCCGCAAGCGGTGTTAAAACTAGGTACATCAAGTGTTTGAAATATTTAAGAGCCCGCGCTTTGTACGATATATTATTCGCTAATTTGTTGCAAACTTGGGAACGCAGGAGTAAGTGGAGTGTGAAGCCGATACACGATAGTGCAACTAGCTGGCGGATTCCCGGGTGATTTCTTGCAGTGAACTCCCTCTCTGGCCATCACCCCTCGCAATTTATGCAGATTACTTCTACGCGACGGAATTGAATTCCCAGTTCCGAGTAAATGGTAGCACCAGATCAACATTTTCGATTCCAAAACGACTTTGGCAGGTCTCATGAAAGCAGTTTTAACAAAATAGGCGATTTTACTACTGCCTACGAACGGAAAAGAAAGCGTTTAATGTTCCATTTTAGTTGTCAAAGGCTTTCAAACGTGGAATTAACGAATTGTATGCTGATACAACCAATCTAGAACCTTTCGAAGTAGGTCTGTTAAGATAAACTCATGCAAAGATTATTTAAAGTCCGACACACATGCGAGTTGCGTAAACTAAGCGAATTCTTCAGCAAGTAGAATAAATTTAAAAAGGAATATAAAAACCAAATTATGACTTTATTAATTATTTAAATAAGCTATGCCATTACTGTATGGTATTAGCGGAACAAAATTATAGTTCTTGCAATCTATAATTATCACAAAAGAGAAACCACATTATTATTATTATTATTATTATTATTATTATTATTATTATTATTATTATTAAACCACAAAAACTATTGGTATTCTATTGATTAAATTAAATGTATGACCACTGATAGCGATATACTATGTGGCTATTTTGAAACATGTTTAAATGTAACCATGTTTATGAACTGATCCCTTGATATCATCTTTACAATTACTAAAATAGAGAAAAATAACAGAAAGTGTCCAGTTACATTGCGTATTTAAGATTATGTTCATATGTGTCAACTAAACAAAACCTGTTACTATATAAAAACAGTAATAAGCAAATATACACAATCAACAATAAACAATCGAAAGTTTCATCGATTATCATTGGCTTTGAAATTTAATTTAATTGCTATTGTAGTAAGAACATGCAACACAAATGTTTTCTGAAGATTACTACAGAGGCCTCTTACATACAAATATATTTTTCTCACATATATTATATTAATATTTCACATTTGTTATCTTCATGACGATGTTTTTGTTAAATATAAAACATAGACATCGTTATAAATACAATTTATATACTGAGTTAATTCATCCTTTTACTTTAAAATAATATAGAGAAAATTAAACGCAAGAGCACATTTTAAATGTTGGTTTTCAAGTACACCCCTACTCCAAATTGTTCAATGTCCCTAATTTTCAGAAATTATTTCTCTTGTTTTATTTAAATGGTATATGCGGAGTTTTGTTGTGAAAAAAACACATATTGGTACGCTAGAGCGATTTTTAAATTTTGGGCTTCAGGTAAACCCCTACACCTAACGGCCCGATTTCTCTGATTTTCAGAAACTATTATTTTTTTTTTCGTTTATTTAAATGGCATATACCCAGTTTAGTTGTGAAAAAGCAAATGTTGGTGCCGCTAAAATGTTGGGTTTCAGGTAAATTCGCGTTCCTAATAATCTGATTTCACTGATTTGCAGAAAATATTTTTCCTATTATATTTTAATGACATTTACGGAGTTGCCTTTAAAAAAATAAATTTGCGGCCTCTAGAGCGATTTTTAAATTTCGCTTTTTACCCACGCATTTTGTAATTACAATTCCGCTCCTTATTGGCTTATTGCCCTGAATTTTTGAGGCTTTTCTTTTTGTTTTGTTTTAATGAAATACACCGAGTTTCGTTGAGACAAAAAAAAAAAAAAACTAATAATGCGGCCGCTGGAATAATTTTTAATTTCGCTTTAAGTTAATCCCCACCTCCAATCCAATTTTTCTGGTTAACGAACTCGACGAATCGTTTGTTAATTGATGGTTATATGCCAAGTTTCGTTGAGAAAATACAAAAATTGTTAGCAGAAAAAAAGTGTTACAAAAAAGCGTTAGCAGAGAGAGAGAGAGAGACCATACACAAATACACACAATTTTTTTTTCATTGCCATTTTTCGTTACTTGTGGAGTAGTATCGGTGGAGATTTGAAGATTTTTTTCCAAAAATCGTTCCATGGATACAACCGCAATCTTCGTCCCTTTTAAATTTGCTAAAAACGAAATGTAGTTTCAGTGAAAATACTTCCTACTACGTAAAAAATAAATAAATAAATAAATATTTGATTTAGCTTTTATTACGTAAGAACACAACCATGCAGAACATTAAGATGGCAACTTTTTCACAAACAGGGGAACATTTGCTCTCTATACAACACGAATTTCTTGCGATTCTCTACACGAATCCCTTCTCATATAAGCATCGTTTATAAAAACGCACTCAAGACTTTATATTGAAGTGGTTTTGTTTTAGTTGAAATGGCCCCACGTTGGGCGCCAAATTTGAAATAGTTTCTTTAGTTGGAGTATGTGTCGACTATATTGCTGTAATAATGTCTGGTAGAGCATCTACCCAAAAGCCCCACTTCGTACCCCGGGTCTTTCAGGGGCCCGAAGTCACCTTTTGTGCTCTCGTAGTCACGGCAGAAGGGAAATGGGTTAAATCACACGACAGTGCTTCGTTTAACGTCTGGAAGTGTTTAGTTGCATAATAATTTGTTAACTGCCACAATGTTCGCTGTTTCTTTGTAGACGAAGTCAGCGGGCATCAGTAAACAGAACTAAATCACTAACTACGACGCTGCCTAAACTAAAGTCGAAACTGCTCCTAACACCATTGAACTTGCCTACACTGCTGACTTGAAAACCTTAAAAACGTCTACTGCTCAAACCAAAGTCAATTTCTGCTCTCATAACTGCGTGCCTAGCTGCCCCAAAACTGCGTAAACTGTATATATCTTCGCAAGTAAGTTCCCGCTTTTATACTAACTTCAAAGTGTCCCCACGTGGTCCTGTGAGCTCACTAGGTCCACTTACGAGAGCTCACGGCTCGCTGAGCCTTCAAACTATTCATTGGTGAGCTTTCAGTCATCCATACGCACTCACTTAAAATTTTTCAACTCTTTGGTCTCTGATTGGCGAGTTCGTAATCATCCGATGTCACAGCAAAAGGAACCATTCTCACCAACACTTGCTACTGTGATATTGTTAACGAACTTCCGAGCATTTTCAATAATGGGTATTGTTTCGACCTCTGCCTTTGTTAACTTTGTGACAATAGGACGTATTGCTCGGCCCAAAAAGATGTGCGACCAGGTAGCCTAAATACATTTTCCTGTAAAATGAAATTTCCTTACTCATTACTGCAGGCTATGTAAAATATTTAATAATTATTACCATATATTTTTTTCTCTCTCAGGCACGGGGTGTGAAAACCTATCACAATGTAGTGGCACAATGAAACACATGAGCTCATCTCATGTCTTTCTCTTCGGGAGCATAATGACCCATTTACGACCGTGGTGCAAACAACTCTTTTGTGCAGTAAAATGATCAGTTTTAATAATAATATTGACAGCTTTTATTTACACACTTGTCCCACTGTAAAAGGAGACACTAACGCCTCTGCAGCTTTGTGTTGCTTCTCACTGTTGATTTGCTTCTCGCGTTGTAACTCATCTTTGAGGGAAAGGGGGACACCTGGGAACATATTAGGGATGCGTCAGTACTTCACAACTGAATTGCTGCAATTTGATGTTGCGAATTTTGGCAGTGCTACGAGATATCATTCAAGAGGACTGGACTTTTTGACCTTGTTTCATAGTTTCTTCAAATTCCCAAAATTAAACAGCTGCCCTCGTAAAATCAAATGAATTGTCCAAGTGCGGCACCAAGGGCGGGGGACACTGCTAATAAATGAAATGAAATGATTTATGAGAAAGCATTTTTAAAGGAAGGAAGCTTTCTGGGTTTAAGTTTAGGATACTTCCCCTGCATTTGCCATTTATGAGAATTGAGAAGAAAAAAAAACAGGAAAAAAAACTTAATTAAGGAGAACGGTCCTAATGAGATTTGAGCCGCAGATCTTCCGCTCACCAGTCCGCGCCTTAACGACCTGGGCCACCCGTGATGATGTGACTGGCGTGAACTTGCAGATGAATACTAAAAACTACTCTCAGTATTTTCCAATCTTGTCCAAACTCTGTACGACTGAACGAATTTTAAATTCGTATATATTTAGCTCTTCATAGTGAATTCCCAAAATAGTCAGTCCGAAGTTTGATCAAAAAGTTGAATGTTAGTAAGTATTTAATTTCGTATCTGAAAGTTGACTTTGAATAAGTCGAATAATGTAACTGTAAAAGAACAGCCCAGTGCCAATCCTCTTACTGGAAGTACAGCATGTGTATATCTGCAACTTAACTCTATTTTACAATTCAAGAATCGTAATTTGCCACCCACCTATATCGAGAGG
The DNA here is from genome assembly GCA_030762175.1 of Metallyticus violacea. Classification (NCBI taxonomy): domain Eukaryota; kingdom Metazoa; phylum Arthropoda; class Insecta; order Mantodea; family Metallyticidae; genus Metallyticus; species Metallyticus violacea. The sequence goes on along the minus strand of CM060833.1, from coordinate 14,016,910 downwards.
TAGCTTCCAAGTGTGGATGTGTTGGATTATCTTCCAGAATCTCTGTTATCTGTGCCAGCTGCTTCTATCTGTGCTTTCTCGTATTTTCTTGTTTCCCATCTCGGCATGGAGGTCAGTGTTCCGGACAGCTCAGTAATTAATAGCTGCTCCTCTCAGATAAATCTTCCACCAGAGATTTCGACTACATAAATGGTCCTCGGGTAAGACAGTGAGATTATTCACAAGATGTCCTGCTGTCAGCAGGGTTCACGTTTTCTGGAGCGCCAACTCATTCACAAGAAATTGCATTTGGGAAAAGTCAGTGCACGTGGGTGTACGGATTTGTGTCTACAGTTCGGATGAACTTGGCATGCTTTTAGATCCTACCAAGGGAATTACTAGATCGATGCATAAGTTTGCGGCGTTTTTGTTTGTCATCACAAAGCTGCATATTGCTTGTTGTTTGTCATTTCTTATTTGTTATTTGGAGCGTTATGCTTGTAAATACGTTTTGAATTTTGGAGAAAGTTTTGCTTATTTGAATCTGTGATTTGAAAACGGAAACAAGTCCACGTTTTCCGCAGAAATAAGTTGAGATATACATTTTGTTTCTCAGACCTTAAGCTAAAAAGGAAATAAGTCCTGTACTAGTATCCCTTATCAAATCATTGATGGCCTTGGATACTCATTGTTTTATTATTGTTGTTTGTAATATCATTTATTTACATTATTTTAATGGTGTTTAACGCCCGTTTTCACTACTGAGGCATCACAGGCGGTGGACAATGGTGATACATGAGATGAATTGGGAAAGGATTTTTTTAAGGAAGGAAACGTTCCAGACCTAAGTTTAGGGTACCTCCCCGGCATTTGCCATTTATGAGGACCGAGGGAAACCTGGAAAAAACCTCAGTCAGGGAGAACGGACCTGGCGGGATTCAAACCCCAGACCTCCCGCTCACAGTCCGCACCTTTACGACCTCGGCCACTCGTGGCGGTATTTACATGATAATTAGACCTATGCTAGTAACATTGCTATTTATTATTGTTGTGATAGCTGCCTATAGTACATATTACCACCTTAGTTGTTATTTATGTGTCATTTATAATGAGTGGTTCTGAAAGTGAATCTCTAAGAAAGAATAAGAGGAAAGTGGTTTCGAAATAGCGAGGATTATGTTCATGAGAAGAGAAAAAGATCTCGTTTAGCGGGGACAGTATTTTACCGGGAAGGATAGAGTTGTGAACGCCAAGAAACAAGGTCCTGGTTTGCAACTGTCAGCTGAAGTGCACAAATAAATTTTATAACGTTGATAAAATAATATTCTGTAACAGAGACTTAGTGGGTCTTCCAAAATTAAACAAAATGTCTTTCTAATAGGAATAACGGAGAGTGAACCAGTGCAAAGAAGGCGATGAAGAGAAGACAGCTCATAGAACAAGAACAAGACAGCAGTGCAAGAATTAAAAAATGCGGAGCATAGTAAGTGAATCCATTACTGCGAATGGTTTACATATTTTATTGAAAGGAATACCATTGATGTTGTTGATGTCACCTTCTATACAGACCAGACCTGTTCCACCTCTCTGGTTATGCTAATATATCTACAGAAAGTGTTTTCGACATTTATTCACTCTTGGAAATATCGCTCTTGTGGAAGGAGAAATTATGGAAGACCGGCGGCTTAAAGTTGCAGAAATAGAAGCAAAGTTTAACCTTTCTAAAGCAACAGTCCTTCGAGTTATTCATGAACATTTAAACGTGAATAAGGTTAGTGCAAGATGGGTGCCTAGACTTCTTTCCTCAGTCCAAAAGCAGCAACGGATCATCTGTTGTCAGGCATTTTTGGAGCTCTGCCTTGGCAACGAGAGAGAAGTTCTGCAAACCATTGTTACAAGAGATGAGACTATGGCTCTTAACTATGATTCCTGGTGCAAAAGATTTCTTCTTGGTGCTATTGGCAGAAAGCCAGACTTAAAATATTTTAAGTTCAAATCAGTGCTTAACAGATGTTCTTAACAGTTATTCAACTTTCTATAGCAATGTTTGATTAAGGCCTGCATATCCGCACGTGGATAACATTTCCAACACATGTTGTAACTGCACAGTGACTTTCCGAACAGCCTGTATAATGGGTGTAATCTGCTAATTATTTAGTTTCATATAATGCTTAAAACTAAAAATTAATTTGACCCAAAAAATGAAAGTAATTGCAAAGGGCGTGTGGCTGCCAGGTCGCCAGTATTTAAATGTTAATTTAACTGGATTAATTAACCTAAAATCTCTGTCAATCCTAACTTTGTACTTTCAGATCTTGATCCTACAAGCTTAAATATTACAAATACTAAAGAACTAAATCCTAGTATAGACGTTCTTTGTCCTTACAGAGTTTCATACTCTTGTAAGATTTCTTTTAGTGTCGTAAGGCTGTTCATATATGAAATTTCCATGGTAGAGTCCCATCGTCCGTGGGCGTTTCCCGAATTGTAAATATCTGGTAATCATTCCAATATCTTTCCTGGCTTGCTCTCTGCCTCTACTCAGTAGGTCCTTTGCCAGTAGGCTATCGGATGTTTTACGATTTTACCCACTTCTTGACCGGGAAAGTTTTTCTATCTTATTTGATATTCTTTCTTGCGGTGAGCACTGATGATAAATGAAATGATATATTGGTAAAGGATTATCTTTTTTTTTAAGGAAGGAAACATTCCAGGCCTAAGTTTAGTGTACCTCCCCGGCATTTACCAGTTATGAAGACTGAGGAAAACCTGAAAAAACCTCAGTCAGGGAGGAATCCTGGCGGGATTCGAACCCCACACCTCCCGCTCACAAGTCCGCGTCTTAACGACATCGGCCACCCGTGGCGGTATTCATCATCAGTGCATACATGTGCCAAATGTTTAGAACCATGTGGTGGAAACATGTTCAGCAGTTTTTTCCTTACACATTCCTTTCTCCTGCTTTTCTCTTCATTGTTTAGGGAATGTGGAAGGCATTTTGTAGAGGTTTTCACAGCTTTAAACGTTCATGTAGTACACTGACAATGCTGCCAACATTGATACCCACTTCATACATAGCATCAGTAATATGTCGATTTTCCTCCCCAAGTTCCTCGCTCTTTGAATTGTTCTCTCGTACACAGCTTCCCGATGTCTGCCACAGCCAGGGTTGTCTTTCACAGTCTCTTGCCCTTCTTCAAATGATTAAATCCATCTGTAATTATATCAAACGAACAGCTACCAAGTTCTCGTGGATGTTATAGCTATTTCATCTAGCTGACAGTGTATGAAAATGTAGAATCTAAAGTTTTCTTCAGAAATATTCATTATTTTTCACCAGGACTGAACTCAACAGACTGTACGACAGTGACTGTACACGTATATATAACGTGAAAGTTTAATGTCAATTGTTGCCAGCTGCATTAGTTACATTTTTGTAGACATTATTGTCCAACAATGGATGGGCTACTTGCAAAACTTTTGAATGCATTTACACTTATAAATAATTTATTTCTAACGCCCTTATTTCGGTGACCTTCTCAGTTAATTTAATTTAATTCTGAAAGCCTATGCCACAGCTGGGGCTCTAACAGTTTAGAACCTTTAAGCCATTTGTCTTCAGAATGGTTCATTGGTAAATACATGTGCGTTATGAAGATAATATATTGTTGTCATTGGCTATTAATGCCCGGTATTCAACACGCACGTAGCAAAACAGCTACCTGGATTTCGAAACCCTTGTTAAGTACATCACTTCTACTGAAGCTGACAACGGCAGGAGCTATAATTGCACTCCGGAACAGGGTTTTAATGAGTCATTAGTCATCAATTAGCTTACACACCGTGGAGGCAAGAGGCTTGAGTTTCGAGGTATATCCCTGCAGAGATACCGAGATTTCCTAACAGCGAAACAGAATCAAACTGAAAGAAATTGAATTAGTTAATATCCTACCTTGTTTTTATTTTGCTCGTTTTATTGTTCCAAGGAAATAAAGTAATGCTACAAAATAGGATTTTAGAATTAGAAAAACGTTATGTTTTTTTATGATTCCGCTGTGTATTTCCATCATTTTCCTCTGATAATCTATAATTGATTTTTTTTCTTTTAACGACGCGCTGACAAAAAAAAAAAAAAAACATTGCAGGTTTGCGCAGAGATCATGTTGCGTGTAATGTAATGTTGAACGACGTGCAAGCTGACACAAGGCAACACGCCGTAATCTCTCAGTCCTTTGGGAGTTGTCTCGAAACAACAAAATTAACATTGGTATATGGAAAGTATAAATGCCGCTGGATTTATAGAGTTTGTTGCCGCGATGTAATAATTTACACACGAAAGGCTCATTTTTTCTGTCAAAGTGGTTTTTATATTAAAAAAAAATATGTTTATTCAAGTTTTAAAACAAAATCATTGCCAACACCTATAGAAGAATGTCCGATTTATAATCAAATATTGTGTTTGCAAGTTTAATTGAACCACCACGGGTAGCCGAGGTCCTTAAGGTACGGACTGTTAGCGGGAGGTCTGGGGTTCAAACCCCGCCAGACCGTCCTCCCTGACTGAGGTTTTTTTCCAGATTTTCCTCAGTACTCATAACTGGCAAATGCCGGGGATGCACCCTAAACTTGTGCCCGGAACGTTTCTTTCCTTAAAAAAAATCCTTTCCCAATAAATCATTTCATCTCGTGTATCATCAGTGTTCACCGCCTGTGGTGCCTCTGTAGCAAAAACAGGCGTTAAACACTAATTAAAAAACGTTTAATTGGTAACAACTTTTATTTACGTTTTAGCAAATTCCGAAGGAATAGCGGTTGTACCCATGAAAGAATTTTTAAAAATCTTCAAATCTCTATCGATCCCACCCAACAGGTACCGAAAAAATCAATTAAAAGTTCTGTATAACACTCTAGCGGCTGCACTTTTATGTGTTTAAAGAAAACTTCGTAAATGCCATTGAAAAAAAAAATCCGACCATTAAAAGTAGGGGTTTACCTGAAACCCAAAAATTTAAAAATCGCAGTGACACGATTATTTATTTTTTTACAATAAAATTTGACATATACTATTTAAATCAAATAAGAGAAATATTTCCTGAAAATTAGATATATCAGACCATTATGAATAGCGGTATACTTGAAAACCGAAATTTAAAAAGTGCTCTTGCCTAAAACTTTCTCTATATTGCTTTAAAATAAAAGGACAAATTAATTCAGCATATAAACTGTATTTATAACGATGTATGTGTTTTATATTTAACAAAAACATCGCCGTGAAGAATAAATTTGAAATATGTATTAATGTATATGTGTTTGAGAATTATATTTATAAGAGCGCTCTGTAATAACCTTCAGGAAACGTTTGCGTTACATGTTTTAATACAATAACATTCAAATTAAATTTCAAAGCCAATGAAAATCGAATAAACGTTTGATTGTTTATGTTTTATTGAAACAAATGAACACTTATCTTCTTAAATACCCAATGTAAGTCGAAACTTTGTGTTATTTCTTTTTATTTTAGTGAATGTAAAGATGATATCAAGGGCTCAGTTCATAAACATAGTTATATAAAAATGTTTAAAAATAACCACACAGTACAGCTTGGTCTGTTAGTGGTCATATATTTCCGTTAGTTAACAAACAGTATATAATTAATGTTTGTGACTTAATATCAATAATAATAATAATAATAATAATAATAATAATAATAATAATTATTATTATATAAATGTGATTTCTCTTTTGTGATACGTATAGGTTGGAAGAATTCTAATTTTGTTCCCACAATACCACACAGTAATGCCATAACTTATTTCATTAATTAATAACACCATAATTTAAATTATATATTCATTTTTAAAGTTATTGAACTTGCTGAGGATTTCGCTTAGTTTACGCATCTCCTGTGTGAATGTTTCACAAATCCTTGTATATAAACTTTCATCAGATAAGTTGCATTGCACACATAATTTGTGTTAAGCTAAAACCAGCATGTGTTCTGGCTTTCTATGTCACTTATTGCTTGTAATAAAAGGGGTTGGAATCATGTTGTTGAAGTCCTCAAACGAACCAGGACTTCCACTAGGGCCTTAATGCATTATTTTAGGTACGTTATCTAAATTCAGTTTAAATTATGAAGCCAAAAGTTAAGTTTCACGTAACAGTAGCATACAGACCACGTTACACTACGGAACAATGGTCGGTAATGATTGTTTATTGTCAATTTTGATACGTATAAACCTTAAATTATCCCATTAGGTCTCAGTTTTTATTTATATTCCATTACAGATTATGATAAAAGTAATATGTAAGGTATATGCTAAGGTTTTGTTACTTACATTTTATAGAATGGATACTAAATAAATCACATGCAGTTTAAAACAAAATTATTACTCTTGATAATATTTGTACTTGGTGAGATCCCTAAACTTACTATGTGTGCGCCACACACGTACAACTTTTACCAGAAGTTCCTTGCTGGGATGGGAGCGCCGGTGTTCCATTCAATTCATACGTGAAATGGCCAATAAATTTTGCTCAGAGGCCTCTTGTTTCAGGCTTGAGGTTCTTTTTCGTGTCGTAAATGTACGACACTGTACTTCCCTCCCGAAGGAAGCTATATTTAGGATTTTTACGCTCGAAAAAATCCATTGGCCCTGGTCGGAACTGAATCCGCGATCTTGAGTTTAGAAGGCAAGTGTGGCTATCACTAAACCACCAGGATCTACAATGATACTTTGGGAAAGGATTTTTTTTTTTTTTTTTTTTTTTTTGAGGAGGAAGGAAACGTTTCAAGCCTAAGTTTAGGGTACTTCCCCAGCAATGCCATTTGTGAGGACTGAGGAAAAGCTGGAGATAATCTCAGTAGGAAGAACGGTCTTACCGAGAATGAAAACTCAGACCTCCCGCTCATCGTCCGCGCCTTAACGACCTTTGCCACCCTTGGTGGTCGGAAATAGTTTAATTATCTTATACAAAGAGAGGGAAAGTGACGCACATGTGACTGCATTGGCAAGACGTCGTAAATAAGAAAGAAAACATTCCAAACATGTTTGTTGTGATTTTTTAATAAAATGTTAAAGCTAACAGAAATAATCTGGCACATTTATAATGCGTCTTCACGAAAATGCGAATTTTAAGCACGGGTTGCTTCACGGTGGAAATTTTGATACAGCACATCCCAGAAATTTCCATTTTTCACTTTTTCCTTGTAGATTTTCTCTTTCCGTTTTCTTCTCGGAGCGCTGATATATTTTTCTGCTGTTCCCTTCATCACAGTACGAAGATCCTGGCAGCATTTAAACTGATTAAATATTCACGCCTCAGGAAGAACATCAGTCGAGCCCGGTATAAATCAACGCTAAAATTTTAATTTTCAAACAATTATCAACGGGAGCCAAGGAGCACAAACACTTGGGCAAGAGGAAGCGGAAATGAGAAAAAGAAATGGATCTCATTTCCAACTTCAAACTCAATCTATCAAAGCCTTTCCACGTGCACTCCCCTTTAGGCTGGCTGGCGCAATTCCCAAAACCCCGCACTGTTCCTCATTTTTATTGGAAAGTAAAACACGGTAGCTACTTCAATAACATAACCAATCTGAAAAATTAATTCTTTTTTGCTAGTAAAGATTTTTGTAAGGTTGGTTGGCTTCTTTCTTTTCATTCAAAATGAAAATGGAATTTTAAGCCGCCTTGCAATGTCAACAGTTAACTCTTAATCATGAGATACCTATACTGGGAATTTGAATTTAGATATATGTATAACGTGGTAAACCTTTGAACCCTGCTAGAGGACTTAACAAGTTAAACTGAAGTTTCGAAACATTTTACAACCCCGAACATTCCAATCAAATAAGTTGAAATAATGACGAAGCATCAACCGATTCTTTTATGAGGGGCGTTCAGAAATTGTTTTACACTGCGGTGGTTTAAGAATATCGCGCAATCTATGTTCATTCGTAGCACAATTGATGGATGTAGACGCTAAGATGGCGGTAATAAGCAGAGTATGTAGCGAAAGGACAGTGTTCGTATGTTGCCAAGTAGAGAAAGACGTGGACAAGATGGACAGCATGGTGTTTGTGGATGGAAAGTTTGAAAACTACACAAATTCATCATTCAAAATATCCTTTCTTCATGTCCACGTTCATCTCTACTTGACAGCAATTCACTGTACTTAAAACCGCCATCTAGCGTGTACATTGCGCACCAGTATCACTACATCGTTATTGATAAACTACGTTAGCATCATGTAAAAATGTATAATCTTTGTAGGCTTCTACTAAACAGCAAAACAGTCACTTTTAAACTGATATCTGTTAATTGTACTGTGTCAAGTGAAATTCTGAGAGCAAAAACTATATATATTAAGATCGCAGAGCTTGGTACATATGTATTATTAACGACATATATATATATATATGTGCATTTGTTTAAGGTTAACCCTCACTCCTAATGCTCTCATTTTGCTGATTTTTGAAAGCAATGAATAGTTTGTTAATTGATCGTTAAATACCAAGTTTAGTTGAGAGAAAACAAAAATTGCGGCCGCTAAAGCTTTAACAGACACACATACATATATGCATTAAATATAAAATGTTTCATCCTTCTTTTTGATGTCTAGTTGGTAGTATCGATGGATATTTAAAGAAAATTTTCAAATATCTCTCCATGGCTAGAACCGCAATTCCTTCCTTCGGAATCTCGCCCCCCCCCCCCAAAGAAGAACCTCTCCATTAGATGCTTCTGTCTGTTTCTCATAAAATATCTGAGAAAGTTAAAAGATTAATTTAAAAAAGAAAGAAAAAATAGGAAATACATACCACCTCCATCATGAATTAGTATTTCTAAAATTTGTTTTACGTACATCATGAAATTAATAAAATTAAGAAATGTCGAGCACTCGTATGTGTCCAATCCTAAACTGTTCATCACTTTCGCAACGTCAAAATTCGGTTTAAAATTACGATTTATACATAACATAATTGCTCATTTGTGGCACAACGAAGTGGTTGAGGAAGAAAGTGAAAAGAAACAAAAATGCTGACCAGATGTACTTTGTCATTCTTTCAATTTCCTTGTCATATTCATTCCGTATTTGAATCATAAAACCATAAAAAGTGGGCCTGGCTTATTTTATTGTGTTGAAATGCTTTTTAGGGTCTAAAACGTATAATAGTTGTTCATTTGTTTGCATATAACCATCTCCTTAACTGATAACTTTTATATCTCTCTAGCCAGTACAGCGAACTATGTTAATTACCGTAAAACCAAAGTAAATTAATTGCTGCTCAAAAATAAAATAGCAGCGTTAAGGGAAGCGACAAAAGACAAACTCCTCTCGGAGCTTCCTGGAAATACAGAGCCGGCCAAGAGTCTCTCTCTGAAAAACAATGGAAAGCGCACTTTGCTGCTTCTCCAATGCACTTCCCTTTTCTCTATTTTCTGGGTGATTGTGTCATTTTAGCTTGCGGGTAAATGTCTAGCCGTAAGTGTCCCATCTTGTCTTCAAACCAGTGGGGAGTTATCATGTAAGAAGTAAACTAGAGAACCTTAAAATAAATGGATAATTAATCTTTTAGGTAATCTTTACTATCTCGGGTTCGCAAAAAACAAGTGCATTGCAGAGAAACCTGCCAACCCTCGATGCCAATGCAAAGCTTCGGCAGCGGATATTGCAGTCTAGCCGCTGTGGCCTCTAGTTTAAGAAATAAGAGGAAAACAACACTGTAAAGCTTACGAAAGGCATATTGTGACATCAACCGATTGTATCCGAGACGTGCCAGTAGAGCCACGTGGGTGCAATACTTATCGCAGTAATGAAACGTTTCAAATATTTTATGGGTATTTTGTAAAGTACGCGCATTGTTGGCCCTAGAACAATGTGTAGTTTACTTAGATTAGGCAAAGTTGACTTTTGAAATGACCAAATCGTACGTAATAAAGCAATTATTCACAACTCGTTCTTGCAGTTCAAGTATGCAGACAACTTGATTGGTGTGAAAATTTGAAGGCGCATCTGCAGTGTAAACGGAAAATGTTAAACAAAAAAAAAAAAAAACAAACAAACAAAAAAAAAAAAAACAAAAAAAAAAAACAAAAAAAAAACAAGTAACGCTAAATGAAGATATACATATGTATCTAATAAAAACATAACTTTCAGCCTTTAAAAATATGCTTTTCCCGTATCATTATCCTATATTTATGTGTTATATTGTTAACTAACATTTCCAATTGCTTTCAGCTGTATAACAACTAAAACGGAATGTAATTAACATACATTTTAATTTTAATTGTATGATTACTTATTTTTGTGTGTTCCGAAACCATTGTGTCCTCTCCGCCTGCATTTATTGTACACTTTACACTACCAAGGTTGATAGAGAACATACACTACCGCTTAAGATTTGTACATCGCTCCGTATCGCTCCAGCTTCTCTGGATTTCGTATTTTTCCGCTGCCATTCGGTACTGAAGTCGCAGGATGACTGCTGTCTGTAAGGGCGAGTCCGACTATTCGTCCATGTGCATGCGCCGACCATTTCCCCGTACTCTTTTACATGACGCCAAGTTTATCGCTCGGCGCGAATGTCTAAATTTTAATGCTAATAATAATTCCACCGGGTCACTTTAATATACGTCCCCGGCGATTACAAACATACTATATTTAGGTGTATCCCCTCTGATAATGGTCCAATTTTTCTGATTTTCGGAAACTATTTTTTTAATTTTATTTAAATAGTATATGCCGAATTTCGGCTTTTTTTTTATGTTTGGTTTTCAGGTAAACCCCCACTAATAATAGATTGACTTCGTGGATATTCATATATTGTTTTTCTTATTTTATTTCAATGATATATTACGCATTTCGTAGAGAAAAATATAAAATTGTGACCTCTAGAGCCACCTTCAATCATCCAAAGTTACAGGCTAATAAATTCGATATATCTTTTGTTATTGAATGCCATGTGCCAAGTTTCCTTGAGAAAAAATAAAAATTGCGGCTGCTAAAGGGTTTGGTGTCTAGAAAGTAGGAGAGCTGGAGATATGAAGACATTTTTCAAAAATATTTTCATGGGTATAGCCGCAATTCCTTCGGAATTCGCTGAAAAGTCGAATCCTTATAATAATTATTTTAATTATAGTGTGTATAATTCTTGTCTTTTGCTAATTGTAACTTTATGTTAAATTGGAGCGCAATGAGGTCCCGCGTAAGCCCAGGTCATGATCTCAGCATGCGCACTGCTTGAAGTATACAGTTCTTGTCACTTGCTTAGGAAACAAACCGAACGTACCTACCAAAATCCTACAGAGTCTTGTGCTATCAGCATGCAGAATGGCCGCCTAAAGCGAGTGGGCGGATTGTGGGGAGAGGGGGTGGTTGATTGCTAGGACACAAATGAAGGGGATGCGAGCTTTGTTTCCGTACACACGTTGACTGGGTAGCGATTGCGTCCAAATAAAAAGCGAGAAAAAAACTGGCTTGAGTGGTGGTTGACAATAATGCAGACGTCACACTGTTATATCCTTTTTGCTAGCTCAAGAGATCCAGCTCAGTGAAGCGTGTGCATATTGTGATGCCAGGTCAGACATACAACTGAAATATATTCGAGAGGACGTTACGAGAGAGTTAGTAACGAAAAGACCATCAGATGAGCGTTACTATATGTATTGAAGTTGTTAATATCACGTATCAGGATAGCAAATATTACAACTTACAAATTTTAACAATTTTCCGTGTTATAGTATTTACTTTTTTATAAAATAAAAATGTTATATCTTTTTAATCACTAATAAGATAGGCGCTTATCTGTTAACTATATGAATCAGTACAAGGGTTACTCTGAAAATTTTGAAAATGAAAGCAATAAACATTTTAAAAATGCGATCTCATCATTGCAGCATTTCAAAGTATTTTCCATTACATTCTACACAATAACTTACCCGGTGAATCCATTTTGCAAATGCCGAATGACGTGCTTCTTTGGATAGGGTACAAAAATTCCTCGTATGCAGCCATCGCAGATTCAGGTTAGGTAAATAGTTAGCCACAATTCTTTATTTTACTTTGGGAAATAGAAAAAAGTTACATAGGGCCAAATTTGGACTTAAAAGAGAATGGGGCAAACTGACTCCAGCACAGTGTGGGCAGAGGCGTTGTTGTGCTGCAGCAACATTCCACGCAGATCTGTCTGACAACTCTTCGTTCTCAGTACATTAAAGATCTGGAACAGATATTTTGTAATGTACCATCTGGCAGTATTGCCCCTCAAGTGGGATTGTCACGAGCTGGCCAGTAGTTGAGAAGAAGGAACAGATCATCTTCTTGCCAACACTTCTCGCTCGCTTGTTGCCGGATCCTCTCCTGGGAAGATCCAGCCCAATGACTGTCGCTTGATTTCTAGAGCACATGGTATATCTAGATTTCGTCAAATGTTATGATGTTAAAAAGGTTTTTGATCTTTCTACATCATATTTTTCCAAGATTTTCTGGCACCAATCCACACGTGTTTTTTCTGCTCAATTGGGAGGTGGTGGGGGATTCAACGTTTGCAGAAATAGTAAATCATAACTAGGATAGGCTCTCGCTTGAGATCTATCCTAGCGTCTGGCGCAGCAACATCAGCGTACACATACACAGCTCTGCTGACACCACACATTATTGAAGCGCTCACCACTTGCACGTGTTGCTATCTAAACTTCAGTCTAAAAAGTAATTGTCACAACTACTTGTCTATTCTCAAATCTTTCAGTGATTCTACTACTCTTTGCACCTCTGTACTTGCCAATATTCTTAGTTTGGACAAAACTTATTTTATCCTGTTTTCAGAGAATCAAATTGTTCCAAAATAATAAAATTTAAATCGTATTCTGCAATGCTTATATCCTGACAACTGGTTCAACATCAGGACATAATACTCCAGATTCATTTTTATCTGTTCCTTTTTTACATTATCAATACAATTTAAATTCTACAGATTTTAAAATCCGCAGTACTAATATTATAACTAAACAAAACTAAAACGTACCTGTACTGGAAACCAGAACAAAGACTCTTTTAATTATAATGAATAATTAAACCTACAATAACTACTGGTACCTATTAATAATAATATTTACACTTTATTTATGTTTCAATTAACGCACTTTTCCCTTATCATAACTTTCATAATTACGTTTAAAATGAATTAATTTACAATTTTTATAAATTGATATTCTGAAATCCATTTCTGTTGACGCTCAGTATCCGGGCTGTTCCCCAACGGAATTGCAGGCAACAGGACCTGGACATCAATGGGGTAGCTGCCGGTCTCAAGCAACGCTATGCTGGACCGTGGTGTATTGATAGTGCAGTTTCCCTCTCTTTTTATTTCATCCTCTTCTCATTTCAACTTTTATCTGTTGTTCATCATAGATTTGAATTGGTCGTTGGGTTTTTTACTTCCGTGCTCCTTCTTTCTTGATATTCTACTTTTCCGTGTATTCCTTATGATTTCCTCCTCTTGTTCTTGGCCTGTTTCTTCTCTCAGCTGCTTCCTTTCCGCCCGAAGACTACCATTATTCTTTTCTTTTGTTACTTTTGCTCCCTTCTTCTGATTCAAATTTGGGTGCTACCAATTCATTTTTTATTTGTTTTTTATGTTTTTGGATCTGACTCTTCTTGTGTATATATTGCCTTTCTCTGAATATCTGGGATCTTCTAGGGGAGTATATGATTTTGGCAGTTAGATCTGACTCAGAATAACAATTTCGTTTCTTTAGAGCGGTATTTATTGACAATGATGAGTTAGAGAGTAAGGTTGTCGCCGAAGTAAATTATAATTTTGTAGAGCTGAAGAAATCGCATTTTATGGTTGTAATAAACATGTTTGAAACCGTTGGAATAAATGTGTAGATTTGGAGAAATAAAACACTGTTTACGAGTTGTCTTTTTTATTTTTTCACGATCCCGGCCAGGACTGATGGATTTTTTCGGGGCGTAAAAATCCTAAGTATGGCTTCCTTCGGAAGGGAAGTAAAGCCGTGGGTCCCATGTTGTACATTTACGGCACGAAAAAGAACCTCAAGCCTGAAAGAGAGGCCTCTGAGCAAAATTTGTCGGCCGTTTCACGCCTTGAGTTGAATGGGACTCTGATGACCTGAGCTGTTAAAGAGCGTCCATAAATAAATCATTAAAAAAAAAAAAAAATTCACGAACTTATCAACTGACCCTCGTAACACTGTATGAGAAGTCACTGTGTGGAAAAGTCGGAAAATTCTCATACACACCGACTACCATGCTCATATTGATGTAATGTTTCACTCTGCGTAGTTAGTGGCTGGCCTCTATCAAGCGGCGTCAATCCAGGCCGGTCGTTGGTTTAACGAAAGCTATTTCTGTATCATTACAGAGTAATGAGATCTATCATCTGGGCACATAGAGCACGGAATGCAATGCTTTCTACTTCCATCAAATGAATTTAGACCTCTAGCAGGCTAGCTTATAGCACGCATGCGCCAGCATCCAGAATTCGTACATCGATCGACACGTATCGATGTATAGAGCGTTAATTAAAACTAATACTCCGAGATCGTCCCTGTATAATTTCATTTAAACTCCAATGCAAGGTTTTTGAATGCCAAACAGGGAGGGAATGACCCCTCCTGAAAGGGACTAGGGGTAGTGAATACCAACATAAAAAAGAATGAAAGAAAACTAAAAAAACAAGTACGCAGCGTTACTCACGAGTCATTTATTTCGAAATCCATTCAAAACAATTATTGTCATATGCGTCAAAATTCAAAATGCATGGATATAGCCCGTGTTTCGTATTTGAATGCAGTGTAAAGTACCTGTCTTTGTTTTTTGCCCTTCTATTCTTCTTTTTCACAGGTTTTCTCTCTTTTTAGCGTTAAAATTGGAATTACATGATACGCAGGAAACTCTCTCTCACTGCAACCACAGTAGAAGCAAAAATGTTGTATGAAGCGGAAATGTGGGGTGTAGAGCATGAAAGGATGTTGATAAAATAAATAGAAGTTTTTATAAACTGATATTAGGCTTACCTACAGCATCGCCAATTGGTGTAGCGCAGCATTCCACCAAGATAAAAAGTATATACACGAATTATGAAATACATATGCAGAATTATCACAGAAGAGAGTGATATTATTAAAGAATTTTTCAGTATACAAGAGAAAGGTAAGTGGCAAGGATCGTGGTATCTCAAAGTGCAAGAAATTTTACAACAGATAGGTCTGGGAAACTTATGGATAAGTAGGAAATACCAAAACAGAGGAGTCTGGAAAGGAATGAACATAAGATTGGAAGATAATGAAAGACAAGAAATATTTGATGGTATGAGAGAAAAGAATCCATTGAGAAATGAAAATAAAATAAAGTGGTATGGGGTATATATATATGAAACAATGTAATAAAATAGGTCGGGGCAGAGTTTGAATGAATGATTTTTATTTACGGACGCTCTTTAACAGCTCAGGTCATCAGCGTTCCATTCAACTCGGGGCATGAAACGGCCGACAAATTTTGCTCAGAGGCCTCTCTTTCAGGCTTGAGGTTCTTTTTCGTGCCGTAAATGTACGACACGGGACCTACGGCTTTACTTCCCTTCCGAAGGAAGCCATACTTAGGATTTTTACGCCCCGAAAAAATCCATCGGTTCTGGCCGGGTTCGAACCCGCGATCTTGGGTTTAGGAGGCAAGTATGGTAACCACTACACCACCAGGACCGACTGGGGCAGAGTTTGTATGGGCTAGAACTGGAGTTATGAATTTGAAAGGGTTAAGATATGATAAAAATGTCCATGTGTGGAGAAACAAATATGAATTTTCATTGTTTATTGTACTACATGCAAACAAAGGTATAGAGAGAACAAGCTTGGCAACCAAAATAGAAGAATTTGGATGGCGATATATTATTTAGAAAGATTTTAACTGTAAAAGGAGAATAATATAAAAATGATAGGGAACTATTTGGGCAAAGTTAAGAGAGAAATGAATAACAACGATCAAGAGGAAGATAGAGGGAAACGTAACCTTAGAGGTACAATAGATCAGATAAGTATAAACAAGATAGGATAATACAGCAATATGACAGTCACTAATACACTAATAACCTGGAGTTGTGTGTGTTGAGATCAGAATGTAAACAAACAACTCTAGTAAGAAAATATCTAATAAGTAAGATTAGTATTGTTTTTGTGTGCTTTTTTAGAATTCTCTCATATGTGTGTACGGTATACGCTTAGATATTTATTACTATGAGGTGAATATTTTTAACTTCCTTTTATAAATTGTATTAATAAAATTAACTTAATTTTATTTACCTTCATTCGTTTTGTGAACAAGATCGCTTTATTTAATAAGGGTAGACCGTAAAGAGAATAAATAGTTAACCTTATTCATAAAAGTGCCCGTTATTTCCCTTTACAAAGAAAGGTTGAAGAAACAAATAAATTATATTGTATTAGCTAAACAATATACAGTGATCCAGACACACTATAATAGAAATTGTTTACATAAGTGTAATAACTGTTTACATTTCTTCGTTTCACTCCGGTTGCTAGAGCTCTAGATATCTACTCGATAACTGTCTGTTCAATAAATCTCATCGGGCAATTAACTTTCAGTGATAGAACATTTTATTTATTGCATTACCCTTAAAGCTTTAGTATTTTCATTAGAATCTTTGAAAATTTGATTAATTATGCTTATTTCATCCATAGTCTCTCATAAATGTGTTAGGGTGTTATAGCTGTGCATATTTATATTTAGTATACATATTTCATTATTTATATATACAAGGATAGATCCATAAATTTTCAGCCTCGCCGATAAAGATTATCGCGTTCACAAAACCCTTATTTACTGTCATACTTTATATGTTAAATAAATAATTGCAGCTTCCGCACCGCTGTATTCAGTTGTTCAGATATAGCTGCATAAAGAAGGCTATGTGTACAAGATGGTGGCATTTTCAAAATGGAGTCGAGCTGTTATTAAGTTCTTCTCAAAGCATAATACGTCTAACTCATAAACATTCAAAGGAAATTAACCGTCAATCGTATAAACAAAATTATTCTTAATCTTATCTAATCTGTAGTCAAGTCAAAATTATTATATTGTCGAGTGCTGTAATTGTGTTCTTTTTATATTTAGGCAAGTTAATAATAATATCCTTAAACCAGAGTGCTACCTCTTAAAGATATCGCAGTCGAAACTTTTAAATTGTTAAACAGAGACTTACAGTGGGTTATAAGAGACACTTTACACACAGCTCTTAAACCCGTTTTTGAATAGTTAATATTTTATGAATATGCACAACTACCCCAGAACATTTGGCATATTTGATGTTAATACACCATCCTAAGTAATCCATTGGTATCAGATTTACCAACTGCGCAAAAGAAATGTGGTTTTTGAGGGTTTCTTATTCAAATAATCGATATGAGATTTGCCCAATTCAAGGAAATGTCTGCTAGGATCCCTAGTTTCATTTAGCTATGGTTTTCTTGTTTACTTTTCTTAGTAAAAGTATTTTTTTCATATCTTTCTCATCCAAAACAGAAACTAAATACCTCAGAAAGAAGTGAAGTTACATTGAGAACAAATTAACTTATTTATTATTTTAAAATATTCATTTTAATGAGGTCAAAACACTCATAACATACAGATAAACAATCATTTCAATTTGTGTAAAACCCAGCTGTTTAATGACTGCATTGTTTTCATTAGTACTTTGTTGTCCACCATGTCCTTTAACACTACCTGACATCTTTTAAGCATTGAGAAAATTTAATTGTTAATGTATTCCCGAGCAGTTCATTAAAAAGTGTCTTCTGGAGTTATGTTTTATTGCTTGCCTTGCTTTGTGTCTCATAACCTTCCAGCAGTTCTTGATCAAATTCAGGTCCGGCTATTTCCAGGCCAGCTAGTACCTTCACTCTGTTCTTTCTAAGAAACACTTTTAGCGGAAATGTTTGAATGACTGATAATGATATCGGCACTACTAATATTGCATTTAATAAAAATATTAATAAAAATTACCTTACCTTCAAAGCCCTTAGACAGGAGGCAAAGTCATCTTAAAAATGCAGCTTGAAGGATCACGAAAATGTTCTCTTGTTGTGAACATAAATTTGTTTTCAAGGATGACCAGTAGACTTCTGCATTAACAGTACCACTTACAAAGTTTGTGTGACCTGTGTCATGGCAAGAAATGCATCCCCAGAGCGAGCCACATTCTTCCCGCTCGTCGGGGCCAGCTCACCATCATGTTAAGTATATATTCAAGGTATACACTTGTTTTATCTGCTTATTTTTGTAATAATATGATCTAGGAATTTACGGATGTTAATTTAACAAAATTCCATTCTTAATTCTAGCGAAGCGAGTGCGTGATTTTAGTTAGTTGAACTACGTAAGGTGTTTCTTAAGAAAGAACTAGTCGACATTAGCGGGAGGATATCGAACTCAGACGTGCTGCAAAAAGAAGAAGTTCCTCCGCAAAATTAATTATTGTAACAAGGAATCTTTCTAACGGATTTTCTTCACAGTGTAGTACTTCCAGTTGAATACGCTTGCCGAAATTCGCTAATTGCTTTCCAGCATCGTATTTTATAAATTTAATATTTATACATGTTATATGTTTAAAGAAATTCTGTGTTTAGATTAATAAGGCACCAAGTTTCCAAAGACTAAATTTGTTGCGTTTTTCAACTTTCAGTTGCGCTGTAAACAATTACAGAATGTCAGATTTTCCACTTGAGGTTCAGTTGAGTTTTTAGGAGGGAATAGGTACATTCCGTTCTCCACACAGGTGATGAATTACAGGGTTAAATGAAAAGAAAGGAACGTATGTCGGTAACTCGTGGTACCAAACGTAGTAAAGCGTGTAACATACTGCTAGTAGACGGCACCGCCTGAAAATAGAACCCAGCATCCCTTGGCGTCTGGATCGATGGACCGCGGGGGCTAAAAATAGCACACGGTTACGCTACCCCCTCTCTTTCGCTTTGCCCCAGACACGGTGCCCCGCAAGTCCCGCGTCTTTTGTCTCCAGTCTTTTTATCGCGGAACCGAACTTAGAGGGGTGACATTCCTACTTGTGAAAATGTTGAAATTCGTTTTATTGCTCTCATTAAATGATTAATAATGTTTGTGCAACATCGAAGGGTTGATATATAGCTAGTGGTTATGTGTACTAGGTTCAACAAAAAGACAAGTGCTGTTGTTTTGAAAAAAAAAAAATATTTCTTGAAAAATTATGTTTCTCGTTTATTTTTCTACATAGCTCTCTACTTTTCCAAAGAATTCCGGTACCCAGGCAATTTCATTTAATTAAATGTTTTATTTATTAATGTATAGGCCCCTCGCATAGGGGAAGTACTTATACTTTAAGTGACTTTTGAACTTCTAAATTACATTATTATACTTAGTAAATATCACTTTTTTGAATGGCGTTTAACGCCCTTTTTTACTACTGAGGCATTATAGGCGTTGAATACTGTTGAAATTTGAGATGAAATGATATATTGGGAAAATATTTTTTAAGGAAGGAAATGTTCCAGATCTAAGTTTAGGGTACCTTTTCGGCATTTCCCATTCATGAGGACTGAGAAAAACCTGGGAAAAACCTCAGTCAGGGTTGAGGGTCATGGCTGGATTCGAACCCCAGACCTCCTGCTCAAGAGTCCGCACCTTAACGACCTCGGCCACACGTGGCAATTATCATTCTCCTATTATAATATTATAAAATGAACAACACATTATTTTAAGTTCAAAATTACTTGTTTTTAATTACCTTTACATGTACTCAGTATAAGGAACACAATTATTATTTAAATAATAAAACATTTATTTGAAAAGTGCTAACCTTATTAAGTCAACATGAAGCACAAACACTGTCATTAAACTTGAAATAAAACATCAGGCATATGTCCTCCACAACTTCCGTAGGGACGTCTTCATTGTGTTAGAGCAACGTTCTCACCCATGACACGTTTAATTTATGCTTTGAGTTCAGAGATGATTCGTTGATTGTCAACATAAACACAAGATTTTACATACCCCCCACAAAAATAATCACATGATGTCAAATTACACGATCTTGGTGACCAATTTTGGCCGCCGTAGCGAGAAAGGTAAATGTTCGACCTGCAAATGGTTCATCGACTTCAACTCGAGTCAGTCCGATCTTTAAAACTTTGCATATACAGATTTTTTTTTGTTAAATTTCTCTGAAAACTGCTTCTCGGAATGGTTAATTGTTGGGAACGGCGGCGAATGGACTTTATTGGACTCGTAGCAACATTTTCTACCGATCGACGAGAACGTCCATGTAATTTGATGTTCTCTTTCGATCCGGTATCTTCAAATTTCCTTACCGTATCTACACTGTTGACACTTTTTTATATTGTTAACGCTTGTTTTTACTACCGTGTCATTACAGGCGGTGGACACAGATGATACACGAGATGAAATGATGTATTGGAAAAGGATTTTTTAAGGAAGGAAGCGTTCCGGGGCCTACGTTTAGGATACCTCCCCGGCATTTGCCATTTATGAGGACTGAGGAAAACCGGGAAAAACCTCTGTCAGAGAGGACGGTGCTGGCGGGATTCCAACCCCAGACCTCCTGCTCACGAGTCCCCGCCTTTACGACCTCTGCCATATTGGAGGTATTGACACGTTAGTTGCATTTCGCCTACCAAAAATTACAGGAAGTCTTCAAACGCTCTATGCATAAAATTTCACCGTACTTAAAATGGGCGCGTTGGTTCTTCGTGTATCGCTCCATTTTATGATAGCGGTAATCGCAATACAAACGGATGACAGTCTGTTCAATTTCAGGTCTGGCAACCTAACAAACAGACAGAAGTACTCCATTTAAAAATTGCGTTCATTATGGGGCATACTAAACATTTACCTCTAACTGATTTTAACAATAATACAATGTACATCTTACTAAATAATGTTATGTATAAAATTAGAAATTACGGTTATTATAAATGCTTTTACATTCTTAAGAGCAACTTTTGCAAAATGCAGTTGTTTAATCGACTGTATTGTTTTCATTTATGCTCTACTGGTTCCCGCATGTTTTTATATTTGCCTGGCATCATTTGGACATACTGCTAATGAAGTAGATTTCTCAAGAAACGATTGTCAACAGCGAGGTGTACTGTTAGAACCTCTCACAGGATTCAGCAGCGGCGAAAGAAGTGATCGACAGGGATTTTCTCCAACATGACAATGCGCGCCCCCAATAAGACCCCAAAGTTGGCATCGCTGTGCCCACCATATTGACCGGATCTCCGTTTGATTATGCCTTATTTCAGATCATAAAGAACTCGCCATGAGCTAAACAATTCGCTAACAACGAAGGGATTCAGGTGCTGTCCACGAGTGGTGGCGTAGTGCTACCAAAAAAATGATTTCGCGAAGTCATGATGAAGTTACCAGGAAGATGACAACGACGCATTGACGTTAATGGGGAGTATGTTGAGAGATTCTCTATGCATTGACCCTGTTGCATAATAAATAAGGCACAAGAAGACTACTATTGTATTTACTGTTCGAACGTTCGCTGTCTTATGCTCCTAAAATATATTTACTATATAATGTATTTACTGTTGTGCGGTTTATATGTCTTCTATTTAATTCCAAAATACATTTTGAATGAATTTTACATATACAATTTTTATTTGGTTTATTTGCGGATACGCTTTTAACATTTCAGGTCATCAGCGTTCCATTCAACTCGGGGCTTAAACGGCCGGAAAATTTTGCTCACAGGGCTCTTCTTTCAGGCTTGAGGTTCTTTATCGTGCTGTAAATGTACGACACAGGACCCATGGCTTTACTTCCCTTTCAAAGGAGTTTTACGCCCGAAAAACCCCAACGATCCTCACCGGGATCGAACCCGCGAGGCAAGTGTGGTTACTACAACACCAAAACCGATACACATATACCTACGTTTTCATCTACTTATTTATTACATACATAAATATTGCTTACATTAATTCTTAAAAATTATTAAATAGTCTCAATTTAATTCTACCCTTATTTTCCCATTGGAGCTCAGCTTTCAGATCCCTTCTTAGTGGAACAAGAGAGGAACAGCCTCCCCACATTGATGGGAGCATGTGGTCTAAAACTTCAGTTGTTGGTCCTAAATAACCTGGTTGTAAAACAATTAAGTGTTACCTGTCCGAAATTGCTCCATTTATGTCTTCCTTAAACGTTTACTCGAGAAAATCTATGCAGTATTCATTTATGAAGTCTTGTGGATCTCTTGATTTCACTTTCGTTCAAATTAAATGTGTCGTTTCCATCGCTCCTTTTTGCTGATTGACTTCTCTCATTTAAGGGCATTCACAGAAAATTTGCAAGTTTCACTTTAAAGCTCAAGCTGAATTCGTGTACGTTTCCCACAATCCTGCAAAGTACTCCTCCCTCTCTCTGCACACACATTTGTGCATGTAGCCTCTTGTCAAAAGCATACGGTACTCTGACTGAGATATTGTCAACTGAGCTGAATTTATAGCTTGAGAAAAGCCCTGCACTCGTTTAAAATATTTTCCAGCAATGCAAGATTTCACTCGAGAAAACAACCAGAAGTCGCACTGGGCAAGGTCAGGGCTGTAGGGCCGATGGTCAAGCAACTGGACTTTGGCGATTTCCAGTTTCCTCAAATTTGCAGCCGTTCTGTGAGAAGTTCCTGTCTTCAAATAAAGGGAACAAAGTATAAGTGTCATAGTATTCTCCATTCATTGCCATTACTTCTGACGTACAGTCAACCACTAATGGTCCTTCATAGTTGAAGAAAACAGTGAACATTCGCTTCCGAGAACGAAAATGTTGTCGAAGAACAACTGGTCTTGGGTCATTCTCATATCCCACATGCAGTTCTGAGCTTTATTTGGAGTGGTATAGAAATAAAACCAACTTTCATCATCAGTGCATATATCTGTCAAACGTTTAGGATCATTTGGTGCAAACATACTCAGCAGTTTCCTTGCACATTTCTTTCTCCTCTTGTTCTCTTCATTGGTTAGGGAGTGTGGAACCCATTTGTTCAATTTTTTCGCATCTTTAAATGTTCATGAAGAATATTGTCAATGCTGCCAACACTGATACCCACTTCCATCATTTCATAAGTCCATCAAGTTCCTCACTCTTTGAATTGTTCTCTCGTTCACAGCATCCCGAGGCCGGTCAGAGCGAGGGTTGTCTTTCAAAGTCTCTTACTCTTCTTCAAATGGTCTAATTCATCTTGCAATGATATCAAATGAACATGATCACCATGAACAGCTACCAAGTCATCCTGGATTTTTTCATTCTTTCATCAGCTTACAGCGTGTGAAATGTAGAATGTAAAGTTTTCTTTAGAAATATTTATTATTTTTCACCAGCTATTGACACAGGACTGAACTCAACAGACTGTATGACAATGACTATGAAAGTTTAAACTTGCACTTATGGATACTTTGATAGCATTGTACATTGTTGCCAGCTGCGTTAGTTACATTTTTGTAGATTATCGTTCAACAATGAATAGGCAAAACATTTTGAATTATCCTCGTAGTTCTGCATGCTTGCTTTGTAAATCTCCTTCTGTCTTATTGTATGTTTCAGTGTTATCCTTGAATGTTGTCTACCTACTACCAGCTCTTGGGCATATCTTCGGCATTCAAATGTCGTATGCTTTGGGATAACTTCTTGGCTAAATATTTTACAATTTTCTTCATCCTCCCTTTCAGTTTTCTGTAGACATGTCGTCAATGTCATGTTAGAGTGCTTTATTTGAACTCATACATCTCATGGTATATCTCTATAAAATTTTCGATATCTTGTCTATTTTTGTTTATACAGCCACCTGTTGTTCGCTTCATCACTTGAGTTGGAGGTAAAGATGGAAGTTACTCGGTACAAGATCTGGTGAGCATGGAGGATGATAAACATATTTAATTTTGATTAAGTCCTTTCAGCTGAGGAAGAGTGTTATCATGCAGCAGTAGAACTTTGAGAGTCAAAAGTCTACTTCCGTTCAACTGCAGATCGAAGTTGCCTTTGTATGGCAAAAAAAAAAAAAAAACAAAAAAAAACAAAAAAAAACAAAAAAACAAAAAAAAAACAAAAACAAAAACAAAACAAAAAAACTTCAGGCAACCCGAGAATACCTGGACATAGCCTTTCCTGAAGAATGTGTTACCTTGATTTTTGCGAGCTTTTTCTCAGGCCTCTTCCAAACGTTGCTTTGGCGTTTTATTTTTGATACTATATTATCCACCCAGGTTTCGTCTTCGGTCTGTCTTGCCTGGTTCCAACGCCATAAGATGTTCTGTTGTTGCTTATGAACATCAAAGAGCTAACGCGACACCCATCCCGCGCAGACTAACAATACTTTTCTGAAAAATGAGCCAATTACAATCCCAGAGGGGCAAATATATGAATTTTTTCAATAATGATACTGCTGGTATTGCTTACTGCAAAAACGACATTATTTAGTCAGCCCTTGGCTGTGCTCGTCATCAAGCACATTTTCACGTCAGGCTGTTTGGATACCTGTGTAACTTCCCCCATAAACAGAGGTTAGCTCACGATGGATATTTACAACAGTTTCATATTTTGCCGTCAAAAAATGTTTTGACGACCCTTAATTCACAATCGGACACGATTCACAGTGACACTTCCATGATATTTAGTTGATTACCGTCAATGTAGAGCGCGCAGAGGGCGTGAAACAGCTTAGAGTGTTGACAATGGACCATAATAAATTACGCCATTCCACTGATTTAACTGGTGGAGATTGTTTTTCGTAAATAAAATAACGGAATAATTTTTTAGATGACCATTTCCTAAGAGAAGCATAAATGAAACATGTCATCCGTTTCATTTAAGACCACCGGATTGTCGGATTCTGATTTTCTCAGGTACTATGAAACATACACATTGAAACCTTTATAGTAAATTGCAACAAATCCTTCAAAAACCAGATCACGTAAAAGTAGATACATCCTACAAGTTACTAAGATACACATAACAAATGAGATGATTTTTAAAGAATATTATTACTGAAGGACTATTTAGGAGCATTTTCCTAAAAAATATATGTTCTTGCTCAATGATAATTTTGTGTGTTAGAAGATAGTAGTAGTAGTACTAGTAACAGCAGTGCGATTAGTACTAGTATCTTTATTGTTATAAAATTAAAATTCTGTATACGCATTACAAGCACACTGTGTGCTTGGATCGTAGACCGTACATCATGTTTAACTGTGACATCAATTAGAAAGAGGAACAAATGATGTTAAAAAACAAAATTATAGTATTAATAAATAAATAAATAAATATTAAAATTGGGAAGAACGGTATTTCAGATTTATGAATGAAAACATGTTACATATTATTTATATTTATACTAAAATGCCTTCTAGTTTCGCGCACTTTTGCTAGGAAAATGCTCATATCAACCAATTAATATGATGCAAACACGTCCCAGCATGCCTCACGACCTCTAGCTGTCTTAATTTTTTTTCTGGAATTAGTGATTTTCTCAGGTGTTCTCATTGGGTACACTCGGCAGAATAAGTATCCATTGTTTATCCCTTCCACAAAATGGGCCAAACTATTCATTATTTTTTTAGTCTTCCAGTCTTCCAGTCTAAACCAGGTCATTCCTGATCTCGCTTTCTTCACAAAACGAGCGTATACACCACTTTACTCCAGGTTAGTTTAATTTCATTCGATTAGCTCAAGGAGACTTTCGTGTTACATTCTGTCTCGATTTTCTGCCTGCTGATAGCCTCTAGCCTTGTTCTAACCTTCTTCTAGACATTTTTATTATTTGCATTAACTCTTTGCCATATGAAACCCAACCAATTCCCCCGAGATCACTTTCCACCTCTATAGCCCAAAACTTTAGTGTTACATTTTGCATCTGGTAGCTATAGCATTTAACGCGAGGTGTGTTTGATCTCCTTGTTTTAAGTCTAAGCTAATATTTCACCGTCGTTGTTTTACTATTAACTGTATCTTCATAGCAACCTACCTCCCTCATAACTCCAGAGTTTGACGTTCTTTTGGAGAGCCAGAGAACGCTTTTCCAAAAATGGACTTGAATTTTATTGACATGTTAAACTCTGTCCCATTCCCATATAGCAAAATAGAGTTAATTATAAGCATTGTACATCCTCTCTAGTGTATCTACTGGTATATATGGAACGTAAGTCAGAACAGGCAGTAACTCATTTACTTGACCTCGTGCTATTATAATTAATAACAGATACGTGATTATTCCATTACATATTCATATTAAAGGATTCTCTCAAATAAAACAAAATATCATTTTGTATTTCTTTCCCACTGTAGTACCGGTTTTCACCTCTGCCATACACTTGACACATTCCACATAGTGATTTTTTTTTTTTTTTATATAAATGCAGTTGAAAAAAATATTAACTTTCCAATACCGAATTCATGATAATTTTAACTTATAAGTATATATTAGATAATATGAACAAATGGGTTATTAATTTAATTCTATGTGTCGTTCGTTGACTGAAAAATGAGAACCTAAAGTAGAAGTCATGTAGCTTAAGGGATTGCAGAGGAAAGTGCACCTGAAATATGACAAATAAAAGTTTCAGAAAACAGCAATTACGGATAAATGTGTGGTTGTGAGCATGAGTGAAGGGTCTATTAATGGTGTAAGGCTGCGTCCCTATGTTGGTGTGTATAGTAAATTTTTATTGACAAACTAAAATGTTTCCTTATTTTCCCTAGTGCACTGTCGTGATGTAGATAGCCGATCACCAATAATGCGGCCAAAGGCTCAGCCTGTCTTGCGCAAGCGCAATAGCAATGTTCTATAATGTGTCAGGGAGAGGTGAAAAGGAAAGGGACTTACATTTAGTGTTCGTTCCTGTATAGGCTACCCTTGGTCGCAACCAGGGGGGATTATGTCTGCTCTCTTTTGGGTTTTGTAGAACTTAAGCCCCAACAGAAGTGCCAGGATGCAGACGATATGTTTCAAATATAGTGTTTTGTTATTTTTAGCTGTATGCTATAAAGATTCGGTTAATAGTAAAACAAGACGGTGAAATACTGGCTTAGACTATTGCAGGGTGAGCAGCCCAACTTTGCACTAAATGCCACACGGTCACCAGATACAAAATATAACACAAATAGCTACAGAGGGGGAAAGAAGAATCAGAGGAATTGGCCTGGGTTCAATATGACGAGGCAATGAAAATAATAAAAACTATGGAAGAAGGTTAGAACAAGACTAGAGAATATCAGCAGGCAGGAAATCGAGACATAAGGTAACACAAAAGCCTCCTTGAGCTTATAGAATGAAATGAAATTAACCTGGGGTAAAAATGGGTACATTATGCTCTTTCTGGGGAGAAAGGCGAATCGGGAATGGCCTGGCTTAGAATGGGAAGTTGAAAGGCTAAAAATAATGATAGTTCTGGCAGGAGAATCTATCCATTTTGTGGAGGGGTGAGGAATGGGTGCATATTCTGGTAGTACGTACTTGCTGGGAACACCTTAGTAAAACACTGTTTTCTGAAAACTTTTCTATTGCAATTAAAGGTGGATTGGCATGTTGGGACCTGTTTACGAACCACACTAATTGCTTGAATATGGGCATTTTCCTAGCCAAAGTGCCCGAGGCTAGAAGCAATTTATTTTCTGGTTAGAACCCCAAATCTACTCCAATTATAAATAATAAGTAAAACGTTACCATTCATATATCTTTAAACGTAATTTTCCATTTTAATGTTTATTTATTATTAATATTTTTTATTATTTGTTCCTGATTTTAATTGTATATCATACTTAAGCAAGCACATCTAGGACCCAATGCGTAAAATATATTTATAATGTATATATATAATTTTATAGTAATATACACCTACTACTATTACTTTTCCATATGTACACTGGTTGCTGTTGCAGCCCCATTTAGTGACATATGACCGCCTTCTGCCACGTGTTATCTTAGCAACTGACAAATCACAATTATTATCAATTTCAGAAACAGCTTCTTCGATTGTTATTTTCCTTGTATTCTTAGCAACACTTTCTACATTCAATTCTATGCTATGGTTATAAGTACTAAATTTATTAACAATATTTATATCAGAAGCACCCTTACCACTCGCGAGCCATATACCAATTTCATGTTGTTTGAGAAAAGCACAGTAGTTTGGTCAGTTTCATTTGCATAATGAATGGTATGTGAACTATGAAATGCTACTTCACATGCATGAGATACACTTTAGTGAAAATTTAGCTGCAATTCCATGCTGGTGCTAGTCACTCTGCCCATTATTTTAAAATATTTTAGGTAAGCTTTCTATATCAATAGCTTCATTCTCATTTAGTTCCGTCATCAAATTATTATATTGTTGTTCAATTTCTTTGAGTTTGTTAGCAGAGCTGCCGAAATTACCTGAATTTCGGCTTACCAGAGCTGTGTAGATGGGAGGTTAGAATCTTCATCACCTATGGAAACAGCTATTTCAGACTTACCAACTTTGTTCATTTTTAAGCACTATTGAATTACTTCCTCCATTTTAATTACTTATGAAATGCAAATACAAGAACAATGTTCACAAATTAATTGAGCTGCTAAATTTATCTCGTACAAATGTAAACAGTTATCACATTGGAGAACAACAATTTGGTGCCATCATCGCTGAATTAATGCTTTTAACAGGCTGGCCAGTTTCGAAATTTCCCTAATGAAGATACCTCAGTGGCGCTTGAATATTGAAGCGGATTTCTAGGTGTGTTGAATGACTAAATGGTGAAAACGTAGGGAAGGTATTTACTGAATTATTATTGGTCGGGTAGGAGTTTTGGTGTCGGAAGGGAGGAAGCAGATTTGTCTTAGGGGGTTCTCTCATGGTGTGTACTGGGATGCAGGAGATGGATCGTTGAGTACGGGGAGTTGATCACCTCGTAACCTCCTCTACTGATCCCGTCTTCCACTTCTCTGATTCAATCTTCACACTTCTTCCTCGCTTCTATTAATTACGAAGGGAAAATTCCTTCGCTGCCCTGGCTAAGGTGAGAAGTCTACTGCATTTTGGGTGACAACTCTGCGCTCCTCGGGTAAAAGAATTGGAGTGACGTGCCCAAATAAAAAGCACTCAATAATTAATCGCTGATATGTGGCTCTTTATTAAACCT
The DNA here is from genome assembly GCA_030762175.1 of Metallyticus violacea. Classification (NCBI taxonomy): domain Eukaryota; kingdom Metazoa; phylum Arthropoda; class Insecta; order Mantodea; family Metallyticidae; genus Metallyticus; species Metallyticus violacea. The sequence continues at coordinate 13,987,723 of CM060833.1, read as the reverse complement.
CTTTAACGGGGAGAAAGACTAGGGCAACCACTGACATACCAGGCTGCTTCAAATGATATCTCACTTAACAAAAGTATAAAGTCAGTGAAAAACTTAGCGGAGCACGATCAGTGTAAAAACTGATGGAGAATTGTGAACCGTTCCTAATTCCCAGCGTTTCGATATTTATATTTGACTTCAGTCAGACCGTGTTATGACGCCACAAACATCTTGCGTCACTACAGTTTAAGCGCTATGATTGCAGTTCTTCTCTTCTCACTGGTGACTTCATTTGGCGCTGTTCTCACCACTGTCACTTATAGCTCGAGTTCTCTCACAATGGATTCAGGAGTTGTTTACACGTCCTTGAGGAAGAAACGGGTCAAGGACGACAAAGGTTAACGGCTCAGAAGAGAAATCTGTTTTCCCCCTGCGTAGTCTTTAGAAAAATCCTCCAGAGTTTTATGGTCCTGGGACGGGTATAAGGCCATAAAAATATCTCTATATAGGTTCGCACCCTCCTCGATAAATGTTGTACAATGCAACTTTTTGCTTTATCCAACAAGGAAACTTTGAATAAGCTGTAAATGGTTGGGTCATACTGTGCGTAGGAGAATTATAAATTTGTTCTTTCATATATGTATTGTGAATTTGATACCATCGCTCATAATTGCCTTGGTTTTAAGGGGAGGGGAAATCCCTGTTTCAGTATTTTTATCAGAGCTAGTTCAAAGTTGTCAAAGCTAACAGAAAGAAGTGCCACGCCCACATAGCGTTCAATTCAATTGTGTTAAATTGTTTTAAAATTGAACAGTCAGTATGAAATATCATTTGAAAACCGAAATATCATAGATTAACAGTGAATAAAAAAATGAAAACTAAAAATTACATTATTTTTCTCCGCTCTGGAATCCCTTGATAGAGAAGCTGCGAGTGCTCGACAACGCTGCCTCGAGTGATGTAACGCTATCGCCAACGTCACTGAAAGCTGTCGAGTGACACCTTATAGTGGTCGCACTAATATACAGTGGTACTTAAGCACCACGTGACGTGTACACAAGCTTGCAATCTCTGCAGGTTTGGTAAACAAAGCTATTCTGAATAGCTAGCGGGAGATAAGAAAATGTGTTAACCCTGTTGTAGCATTCTGCGCGGGCTCTTTCTGGCTTACAGACTTTAAGCTTTACTACAATCGGATATCTTCGTTAAGAGTATGGTTGATATAGAGATCGTATTTTTGTTTTCATAAACGTTAATAATAATAATAATAATAATAATAATAATAATAATAATAATAATAATAATTTTATTGCCCAGTAACGTCAATAATGCCAAGTTGTATTTAATTAATAAAAAGATTTCCATTACCTTTAAGATTAATTCACGCCAGATTCTTTAGACACACAAAAATAATAGCACAGGGACAAATTTCCTCTGTACTCTTTGTTTTCCATTATTATCTGGGTTCGTTTTTTCTCCACCCCGCATAAGGACAGGGCGGCAGCGGTAGCGCTACCACGCCCAGTCCCCACGTGATGGCAAAACGCTGAAAACGTGTCGACTATTTCACAGTAGCAGGTGCATGCCCTCTTTGCACTATGGCGTCTCCATGACTGAAGAGCAACTCGGCATTTGCCCTGCTGTTCTCAACTGTTTTTCTTTGCATGTTATTGACAATGCCTTTGGGGATTATTTTTATTGTTGTTCTTTGTACTCGTGGACTTGTGATCGAGAGGTCGGAGACGGGCATAGGATAAAAAAAACTATTTCGCAATAGATGAACACTCTCCTTCCTCAGTCGGTGGGCTGTACAGCATGCACTTCAGTAACTTTGTAGGAACGAAGTTTTATGAAGGGCATTCAAAAATGTTTTGCAAATATCATCTTAAAGTCCAAGCTAAGGACTGGATTCGAAAACTTACTCTCACAATCCTTCAAAGTATTCTCCATCTCTCTGCACACGTAGCTGTAGACGGTACAACCACTTGTCAAAAGCACTACGGTACTCGGAATGAGATATTGTCAACAGAGCTGAATTTATAGCTTGAACAAGGTCCTGCACTCAAAAAGGTTTTCCAGCAATGCAAGATTTCACTCAGAAAACAAACAGAAGTCGCACGGAGCAAAGTCAGGGCAGTGGGGTAGATGATCAAGCAACTGGACTTGTGGTTTCTTCATATTTGCAGCTGTTAGTGAGGAGACGCATTGTCATGCAAAAGAAACAGCCTTGAGGTTCCTCTTTTTGAACTCCGCCGACTCAGCTATTCAAATAAAGGATACAAAATAGTGCCATAGCATTTTCCTTCTGGCATACAGTGAACCAAAGCCGAAGAAAATAGTGACATTCGCTTTCAAGAACGAAAATCTTGTGGAAGAACTTCTGGTCTTGGGTCTTACCCACACGCAGTTCTGAACTTTAATTAATTGGTGATATAGAAATAAAACCAACTTTCGTCACCAGTGCACATATCTGTCAAAGGTTTAGGAATTTCTGGGGGAAATTTGCTCAGTATTTCTTTGCACATTCATTATCTTCTTCTCTTCATTGGTTAGGGAATGTGAAACACATTTTGCACAGATTGTTTGCAGCTCTTAAATGCTCATGAAGTATACTGTCAATGCTGTCAACACTGATACCCACTTCCATACTTAACATTTCAACAGTAATACGATTTACCTCCACCGGGTTCCTCACTCTTTGAATTGTTCTCTCGTTCACAGCTTCCCGAGACCGGCCAGAGCGAGGGTTGTCTTTCAAAGTCTCTCGCCCATCTTCAAATGATCAAATCTATCTTGCAATGGTATTAAATGAACACATTGATCACCATAAACAATTACCAGGAGTTTAACGCCCGTTTTTACGACTGAGGCACCACAAGCGGTGCTGTAGCGTGTGAAAATGTAGAATCTAAAGTTTTCTTTAGAAATATTCACGATTTTCGATCAGGACTGAACTCAACAGACTGTACGACAGTGATTATGCAAGTTTTAACTTGCACGTTGCATATTTTGATATCTTAAGGTCCATTGTTGCCAACTGCGTTAGTTTCTTTCTTGCAGTCATTATTGTCCAACAATGGATAGGCTGGATGAAAATATTTTTGAACACCTCTCGTAGCTATTTTGTAGCAGAATTTGCCTGTTTGTTGGTTTAACTTTGCAAGAGACATTTTCGCGGTGATTGTTCTAATCGAGCACGGATATCATTCAGTTTCCCCTGGTTAATGCAAGCGTCTTATACGAACCGTAAATCTCTCCAGTGCACGAATGACGGGAAACTTTCTCTAAGTCTGCACATCACTGCACACCTGATTCATTTCTTTAAAAAATATGCAAAAAATTAAAATACGTTTCTTTGAACCAAGAAAATAAACGCAATAGCAGAGTAACTTCTCTCTTTTCCTAACCTAACAATACTATTAAAAATAGTTATTGCCAATCTGTTGAAGTGAGCGTAAAAATGGAATATATGGGCGTGTTTTCTTTTACATGCATACAATATATAAAGTTAAGAAGTACGGATTACATAAATATAATTGAATAATAGATTATCGTAGAATAGAAACTCACAAGTACCACTAAAAACACTGAAAGTTCTTAGTTGGTTTCAAACTAATAAAAAAAAAAAAAAAAATGAACGACTTTTGCGTCATATTTTTGCAACTGCACTGTGGCAAAAAATACGACCGAGGTAAAATATATTTCCTATTACAACTTATAGATTGCTGAGATATTAATTTATTTCCTGTCTTTAAGTTATTACCTGTCCTAACATTTTAATCTTATTTAAAACAATGTAAATTTGCGTTTGGTAGACACTTCGGATATCCAGATCACCTCATATGTACCAACAGCTCACTGTAAGGTTTTCATGCTATATGGATTTATTTTCGCCAAACGAGTGGTTCAGAAAGCAGGCACTAAGTGTAGGAAAAAGTTTCAAAACAATGACTTTGTATTATTTTTAGTGACTAAGATTGCCAAACATGAATGAAAATCGTGCACCATTTTTGTGCGATCACTTTTTCCGTTATCTGCTAACTTTAGCTTTAGTTTTAATATTACTAAGCAATAATATCTACTACAAATACGCAGTAAAAGACAAATATTAACGGTGAATGTTTTATAAATGTTTTTCTCTGAAACAACTGCATAGAGCAATTCAGCATTGCAATGTAATTAATCGACCGCCTCCTTGGTTAGTGGCTGCGTTGTTGACTGCAGGCCGAGAGGGTCCCAATTTGACTCCTGGTATACTAATTTTGGAATTTTTCTAAGTTAGGGATATGTGGAACGGGGTCCATCCAGTCTCGTGAGGATAACTGAGGAGCTGCAAGATGGAGAGGTGGGTTTTTTTGGCCTATAAATCTCGTAAATGGCGACCGGAGGATGCCGGCACGCTGATTACATGCCCCCTGCAACATTGCCCTCTATCAATGAAGTCGTAAGACGGAGGTAGTGGAAGCAGAGGTCGCTGTGGCAGGCCAAGGCGCAATCTCGGGTTGTAGTGTTTTCAAAAGTTTTTTTTTACAATAAACACGTGTTTAATAATGAAGGTGTGCAGATACGTGCGATAATACAGGCTGAGAATATTTGTTGATTAGGTTTACTTATGGACGCTCTTGAACTTCTCAGGTCATCAGCGTCCTATCCAATTCAGGCGTGAAATGGCCTGAAATTTTGCTCAGAGGCCTCTTCTTTCAGGCTTGAGGTTCTTTATTGTGCCGTAAATCTTCGATATTGTGTCCACAGCTTTACTTCCCTTCGGAAGATAAGTCATACTTAGCATTTTTACGGCTGAAAAAAATTCATCGACCCTGGCCTGGATTAATCAAGCGATCTTGGGTTTAGGAGGCAAGTATGGTTACCACTATGCCACCAGGACCGATAGTCTGATAATAGTAAACCTATAAAAGACATTGGTAAACTTTGAAAATTATCGCTTAAAAAATTATCTTTGTGTGTATTATTCTTTAAATATTTAACTCCTTCCTTTTGAATTTATGTTCTCTAAAATATGATAGATATTAACCAAGTTCATGAATATATCAATAACAATAATAAATGCAATATTTATTTTCATATCCTTTATTAAAGAACTTGTGTTTAATTTTAACGTTATATAGGCTATTTGCGCAAAATACGAGAACTTTATAAAGTTTAAGCATTTAATTTCTAAAATACGTTAGTTCGGCTTGCTAAAGTTGGTCTCAAAGAAGTTCAACTTCGAAACTCTGAACCTCCCATCATTCGAATTTCTCTTGTTACGTCACAAAACTCAACTATATCAGTATGTTTTAAAAATGTAAAACCTTAATAAGCTCCTCATCCCATCAAGCTCCAAGCACTTTTTTAAATCTCTTTCATCTAAAAGTAACACACTGCCACAATATACCTGGTAATTCCCCAGAGTTGTCAATGTTATTTTCGTACATCAAAGATTGAGCAGAAACTATGAACATTTCCTGTTTCTGGTATTATTAAGTATATAGGAGAATAGTTAATTCCGCACTCGCTGTGTTAGCACTAGACATTTATTGAAAGAGATTCCAGAGATGTGGCAACGTTGTTTCACTGAACTAATGCTGATACACTGCATTCCTCGTGCGTATCATGTAAATGCAATCCTGCACCTTAGGCACCAGAATGACACTTTAGAAAAGCGAACCTACAAACAGTAGTACCATATTAATCTCTACTAGTATTTTTGTAGCTACAGACTACTAAACAGATAGCTAAATCACTATACCAGGAAACATAAAATTTCAAAATGTTTGTGCCTAAACAAAAAAATTATATTTAGCATGCTGGCCGTACTTGCCGGCTCGCGCATCCTTCTGAGATGCTATGGAAGAGGAACAACCAATCAACCACACAAATTTCTTCCCGTTCTAGATGTTACCACTGTCTAGTTTTCAGTTTTGTATCTAGGAGTATAAAGTAAGCGTCTATCGTTATTATGACAACTGCTATAAAACAGGTCTCAAGTGCAGCCAAATTCTTTCTATTGGGATTGGTCTGTATCAGAGGATACAGGCGTAAGAATCACATCAAAGCATCGCACTGTTACTAATACACTTATATGTCAGCACGCAGAAATAGTTTAAATTTAAGTTAAAATCGGATATTAATAATTATGTATGTACTAATAACGATTAATGTAGTCGATTGTATCTGCAGGTTATTTTGAAAACGAATTTCGCTTCTCTGTGCTTGGAATTTTAAAAAAGAACCCCGCATTTGTAAAAGGATTAGACTTAAGAAGAAACGGTATAACTTGTGTATTATTCTTCCCACGGAAGATAACAGAACAAGTCGCATATCACAAGCCAACATTAAAAAATATGTAACTCATTTTAAGTGAATTTAGATGGCGCTGGTGTAAAAAATGTGTGAGTGTGTGATCGTAGACCAGTTCAACTTTAATTTTTTTTCTAAAGCAGACGTTTAGAAGAGTGACTAACCACTGCAATATCAGAAAAACTAAGCAATAATGGCGTCGCTTAGAATCATAAAACTGTAATGTTATCAGTAAAAATGTATCTGCAGTGTTATAGCGGCATCTATGTGGTGGAGCGTGAACTAAAACGAAATAAAGGTTTTGTTAGGAGCCGCAGTGATCTGTTAAATACTGCATGTTAATAAATGTGCCATGACCTTGACCTACACTGCATTATTTAGTGCTTTTTATGTTTGTGTCTATAGATGTATAGCATTCTGAGCTCTAGATCCGTTTAATGCCATTGTTTCTTTTAGGTAGATGTGTTTCTAGTTACATAGATGGCACCACACATGAACACGCGAGCTGTTTTTCTGGATGCATTTGTATGTGACTTTCACATCCAAGTGGAAGTGCAAAAGGAAATTAATTTTGTTTATATATGTATCTACTCTTTCCTCCTACGGTTTTTCGTGTCTATTTTGCTGCTGTGCATATGTTTGTATGCATGCCAGACAGATGTGTATTTCCCTCATGGCGAATTGTTTAACGCAACGTGTAAACTACTTTTTTTTTATCTGATTATAACTTATCTGCTGTTCTTTTCTACTGAATTTCGTTATGGAGTTTACGTTTGTTAATGATTTTCACCTTTATCATTATATTATTCCCATATACTTCTCTTTAAAGTTATTATTATAAATTGTTGCTGATGTAGAGATTACTTTCCGATACTATAATACATGTATCTGAACGAATTCAGTTGCCTTGGAGTAATTAAACGTGTTACATTATTTTATGACAATTACAGACGTAAATGCTGGTGAGGGCTACTTTACCGATAATTTGAGATTTTATACGTTCTGTTGGTTGGGGATTCAGTAACCAAACCTCAAGAAAGAGGCAGAAACAAGGCTATAATTAAGACTCTATTATATATGTTATATACCGGTAATTAATTATGTACTTGTTACTCTAATTGAACATCATATCTTTTAAGCAGCTTATAAAGGAACAAAATATGTTATAGCTGCAACTCTGTTAAGGACAATAAAGAACGTTTATTCGCTTTTAACCATTTTTTTTTTATTCAAAGGATAAGTTTGTGTCCAATAAAGAGTTTTCTGTTAAAATAATGAAAATATTTCTCAGAGCTTGTGGTTGAAATTTGGGTAAAATGAATAAAGTGATTCCTAATGGAAAAAGATACAAAACTTTTTATAAAATATATATGAGGGATAAGTCATAAGTCGTAGCAAATATTTTTTTTTCTTTCTCGCGAACAAAAGACAGTACGAAAAATCTAAGATACACGATTGAAAGTATATGACATTTCACGTTATGCACCAACGGCAGATCAAAATCCTTAATGCACTTTTGGAAACGACATCCGCAACAATATATCGCTAATTTACGGACAGGAATAGTTAGTGACACACCAATCAAGCTTTTTGCTTTGCCTGAAATATTTACAGGAGAATAATAACGAGAATTAAAAAAGTTGAGAAGCTGTGATACATGCATGATGGCTAGCATCATGTTTTTATGTTGCTGCCAGAAGTTTTAGTTTATTGTGCTAATATTTAACTTTACAATATTTTGTTTACTTAATATGTAATTTACACGTGACATTTTCGTTGTTGTATGAGGGATCTTGGGAAATTAATTACAGTACTAGTTTTTGTATCTTATTTATTATGCAATATGATTCAATGCACATGGACTCTCAATATATTCCCCACCAACGTCAACGCACCGTTACCATCTCCCTGGTAGCTCAATACGACGTTGCGAAACTATTGTTTGGGAATACTACACCACCACTCGTGGACAGCTGCCTGAATGTCCTCGTTGTTGCCGGATTTGTTATCTCGCAGCGTTCTTCATGTTGTCAAATAAGGCATTACCAGATGGAGCTAGATATGGTGAACATGGTGGGTGCGGTACAACAACAAACCACGACATGCGAACTTTGCGCTCGCAGTGTTGCTAGTGTGGAGCAGCGCATTGTCATATTGGAGGAACACTCCTGTCTTCCACTGTTGCTGAATTCTGCGAGTGAGCCATGTAAGGGTCTCGCTGTTAACAGTCGTTCCTTGAGGAAGCCAATTCATAGCAGTAGGCCTGAAGTGTTCCAAAAGACGGTGAAGTACAAATGTAGCAGCACGAAATTTCTTTGACTGGCGTCTCCCTGGGTGTTTCTGTTTGCACGGTCTGCAATTTCTTCTCTGGTATGTGATAGTGACACCATTACTTACAGTGTCTCCAAAAATCCTGACCTTTATTGGGCGTTTACAGGGCCAACGATGGACTTCAACATTTTTGCCCTTAGTGCCTGTAAACCCCACCGTGCGCATTCCTTTTTCATTTTCAAATCGTCTTGAATAATGTTGTGCAGTGTTACACGGCCGTTTGCCTGTGTGACATTCCAGTTCATCAAAGGTTATGAACCTGTAAGCCATAATCAATCCAGACACAACCTCAATGTTCCTGGGAGACCAGTGCTCATATTCCTGTGTGCAGATTCCCTGCCATTGATGATCCCAGTTATAAAAAGTCTTCTGTGCAGGAGCTTCTTGGCCACATACTGCAGTTAAACGTCTGTAGGCTTCTGCAGTTTTGACCTCTTCCTTCCACAAAAACCAGGCAGTTCATCCTTGTCCATGATAGTCGCCTTTCATCTAGTGCACTTCATACTCTACTTGACAGCCAATGAACTCGCTACACTCTCTGCTTACAACCGCCATCTAGCATCTGCTTGACGTACCCCCTACGAATGACTGTGCCAATTGATTGCACGGCATTCGTGAAATGCTATATCCGAACTTCCTTCGTAGAAATCTGTTTCCGTTTTTCCATTAAGGGAAGAGATAGCTTAACGAACTTATCATAAGGATTTCCCAAGATAATATGGAAAAGTACATATTTAATATTTTATGTATACATATATAGATTGAAACTATTTTAATAATTTATGTTTCAAGTTACCTCCAGACCGGATCTGTTTTGGTTGAAAACCTAACTTTAAATCTGATTTTTATGGGATTTGTTCCAGTTTGTCTAAACAGATCTTATCAACATACATATGCACTAAAAGTATATCCAAATCACCATTATCTCATCTTAATAAAAGTGTAGATTTGTCTAATTTTGACACAAGCACCACCTTTTAGTATCATTCTAGAAATACCATTCATAAATTATACAATTTTGTGTGAAGTAAGACGTAAATTTGTATTCATGCAAAAATATTATTAACACCCCAGTGCATATGTGCTTAAATTGACAAATAAAACAAAATAATAACTTTTAAAGCATTACTTACAGAAATATTTTATTCTTAACGATTAAACCTACAAAATGTGTTAAAAACGATGTTAACAAAATTACAAGTTAAAATATGTTTAATCTACTCATGAGTATATGTAAACACAACTATATGAATTTTTTCGTTGCATTTTTCAATCGTGCAAAGTTCCTTTCTATGTTAGTTAAGTTCACACGTAGACATTGCAGAGAAAGAGATAGAAAGGTTTCTGTACTAGCGCTAAACGTACTGTCTTACGGAAGTTTAGTTACAAACGTTAAACTCTTGCCAAATTTACTTTCTTCACAGGAAGAATGGAATCTGCCATTAACACTTAAAGATCAGACCTCGTAATAAAATATATCAACCGAATAATAAAGATATATCTCATTTCAAGTTGAGCTGTTAAAACGAGCATTTAAAACGTCCAAGATAAAGTTTTATGGCGGGAGTAAAGCGTTACCTCATACACACACACAGAGCTGCGCGCGCAGCCACTCACAGAACTGAATGGCGTTAAAGCAAATTATTCTCTAGAGCGTTGTTTTATTATCTTTTCTGGTCGCGGTATCGACTCCTATATTAAGAGTTAATTATATTTTATTGGGAAAGAGAGCTTAGCGCCGCTATTTGAGGAGGATTTTCGAATTTTCATCTCCTGCACAAGTGCATTTCGCCACACCGCAGGTCACTGGATAGAGCCGCAAATGCGCGGCGCAACCTACGGTTTGGTTTTGCGGAACTTTTACCACAGGGGGCTCTGGAAATAACATCCCACCTTGTTTAGGTTACTGCGTTAATTGATATAGAGGAGAGCGGAGAGAAGAAATGGATGAATGCTGCAAAGATAGTAAATAACGCAGGTCTGCGATGGAAATTTTGTTTTATTTTTACAGATTTATGTGTGCTGACCTCAGAAAAAATGCTTAAATTTTTCCATCATCCACCATTTTCCCACAAATTAAAACATTTTACTTGTGCCTATAGAACCACTAAATTTTACTGACATAATACTGGTGTCTCTTGTTCTTTAACGTTATTTTTGTTGAACGAGAGTTATTAAGAGTATATTCTTTAAGTGTTGTAATAACTTTGTTGATGGATTGAATATCAATTTTGTTTTTTAAGTCAAGCATAGGATTAAAACGACGGCTAGAAACTATGGACACATTTTGTAGAGAATGGGGTCTCAAGGTCAATAAAATAAATCTAAGATTATGGAGATGAAAAAAACAGGCTTCAAATGGGGGGGGGGGGAACAGGAAAGGTGGTGATGGGAGAACACAGAAATTGAAGTTGTCAAGAAAATTGATTACTAAGGGGTTAGTTTTGTCACGTAAAGGGAAATGGAGCTATCAAAAAAGAAAAGCAGTAGCAGAAGAAAAATGGATATGAGTGTAATCATATCTTGTGTAAATAAAATATCAAATATGCAAGTGAAATGGTTAAAGAGAATATGTGGTTCAATAGAAGATAGCAGAATGATGTATAGAATAGAAATTTGGGGACCAGGTGGAGGATCGAAAGGGATAAACGCAATAAACAGACTATTGTCCTAGGCTACCTAGATCTTCTCCTTGCGTGGATGCCCCAATGGAACTAGAAGATTGCGCTATAAAACCAAGGTTACAGAAAGAGTATTGAAATATTAAGAGGAGAGAAACTTGAATATCTAACATCCAAAATATTCTACAAGAAGTGGGAATGGGATCAATATGGTACGAGGGAGAAAATTTGGGAAAAGAATTTTGGAAAGGGATAGTAATAAGAATTGAGGATATTGAAAAACAGAAAATATTGGCTAATCTTAATGCCAAAAAATCTGTGAAATTATATAACACACTAAAAATGTATGGGGAAAAGAAAGATACAAAGGCTGCCAAAAAATGTGTACACCCTTTCACAGTAGATATGTATTTAGTATATTTCAAAATTAGACCAAAAAATAACAACAGTAATGTGTAGTATGATGTTATGTAAACAGATGTGACTCACATACATTATGATAGCGTTGCTACGTGACACGTAAATCAACAATGAATAAATGAAGCCAAGATTATCGTTTGAACAGCAGAAAGCAATTTTGAAGTGGTATTGGAAAAGTGAGAATGTTGTTGAAGTTCAAAGGCAATGGAGACGCGTGTACAGAACAGAACCGCCGTTGGACTTCTACCTGTGGGGAACTCTTAAGGATGTTGTATACCGTAAAAAACCAGTTACACTGATAGCACTTCGGGAAGAAATTGAAACGACATGTGCTGCAATCGCTAAGGACACTTTCGCAAACGTTGCTCAATCAGTAGTTCAACGTACTCAGAAGTGTATCGACGCCGATGGTAGGCAGTTTGGGTAACTGTTGTAACTGTAAAAGTCTGTGCTCATCATTTTCTGTTTGTGTGAATTCAGTTTTGTTATGTTAACACAGTTTTTTCTTTGCTTGAAGGGTGTATACATTTTTTGGCACCTTCTGTATATTGAAGTCTGAGCTAAGGCAGGAAGGGAGGGACTGGCATGGTTTAGAATAGGAGTAAGTTATTTAAGTGGAATAGAAAAGTAATTTATTAAGGGAATATGTCTTATGTGGGAATAATTAGATAGCCAACGTGCATTAACATGTAAGCAAATCAAGTTTTGTGGGGAGTATTTCTATTACGAAAGTGGGAAAATTTACCAAATGAAATAAGAGGCAGAAGAATTTTAAATTTAAAATCAGATACGAAAATATTAAGAAACTTGGAAAATACATAAGCAAGGTGAAAAAAAAATGGTTTGGAATGTGGTATGATAAATGGAAATAACAATGCTGACAATTGCAATATTTAGGAGTGAATATGTATGCCCCTTACATACTCAACCTGGAGTTAATTGTAGTGGGGCCCTGGAAAGAATGCAACTCCATAAAGTCAGGGTGTCTCTTGTCTTCAACAATGAAAGAATTCTGACTGTATATAATGCATTGTTGTTTTACAATCACCCTTCCATTGTTATTTCTTTTTAGTTCAGCTGTAACTAGTACTCTGTGTGAGATGTTTGTTATTCCAGTGTAGATTTTTAAATTGTACAAGAAGTTCAGTTTTTCAATATTAGTAGTGATTTTTTTTCGGTGCTGGTGGTGAAGTAGTTACCATACTTGCCTCCTAAACCCAAGATCGCGGGTTCGAACCCGGCCAGGACCGATGAACAATGAAAGAATTCTGACTGTATATAATGCATTGTTGTTTTACAATCACCCTTCCATTGTTGTTTCTTTTTAGTTCAGCTGTAACTAGTACTCTGTGTGAGATGTTTGTTATTCCAGTGTAGATTTTTAAATTGTACAGGAAGTTCAGTTTTTCAATATTAGTAGTGATTTTTTTTTCGGTTTGGTGGTGAAGTAGTTACCATACTTTCCTCCTAAACCCAAGATCGCGGGTTCGAACCCGGCCAGGACCGATGGATTTTTTCGGGCGTAAAAATTCTAAGTATGGCTTCCTTCGGAAGGGAAGTAAAGCCGTGGGTCCCGTGTCGTACATTTACGGCACGATAAAGAACCTCAAGCCTGAAAGAGAGGCCTCTGAGCAAAATGTGTTGGCGTTTCACGCCCTGATTTGAATGGGACGCTGATGACCTGAGATGTTAAAGAACGTCCGTAAATAAATCAATAAAAAATGAGTTGTTTTCTTCAGTTTATTTCTGTGCATATTGCAGACATCACTTTTTCACTGTTAATGTTGCGGTTTCATTTATTCATTTATTACTGCAAGATGACTTTAAGGGGTGTCGTAATTCCCCTGATAACTTTTATCACATTTTTACAGACATTGTTGTAAAGAAACAGCAAAGAAACATTACTGTCTTTATAAAGAAAGTGTACTAAGAGTATTCTGAGATAAAGGTGTTTTGCACAAGCCATGGGCTCCACAAAATGTTGTATTTGTGCAGAAGAACTCGGACAACGGTCTGAAGGTAAGAAAAAAGCTTTCCATTTTGGGGAGTCAATGTTAACTAACGCAAGGCACAGTACTGACATTACTTCTGTTTCTGTAATATAACAGGGTATAATTTTAAAAACAAGAAAGAAATTGTTTATCCCAATATTCAAACAGCAAGACGCCCTCCCTCCCCCAAATAACTTAGAAGGCATACTTGATGACTGAGAATTAATCTGGGAAATCTGTCGAATTTGGTCATAGTTAAAGCAGCAGAGAGCCCCAACTTTTTTCACAGCCTGAGCTAAATTACCTGGTTAGTAACTAAGGTCTCCCTAAAGATTCAGCAGAATATTGGGTTCTAGGTTAAAGGAAAAGAATTTATTGCCTCCTGGTACATATTTCTCATGGTTGAGATATAGAGAAAAAATTTCATATCTTACTTTTCACATGGAAACGCCCTAGTTTACTGTTGTGATGTTATTGTTTAAGGAATTTAACATTCAATGTGGTTATTTTTATTGATTAATCTTTACAATGGTCACGGTTGTTACGATATGCGGCGATTTAAAAGGAATTATCCGTGGACAACAGGTAGGCTACTATACATTACCGGGTTTCATGTGTTTATGGGAAAGTGGAGGTAGAACTCTGCACTAGATCAAAAAAGAGTGGCCGTCTAGAATCGATTTGAGAACCTGGAGTATTACGAGAAAGTTTGATTGATCGAAAAAAAGTTTTCCTTCCATCGCTTTATATAAAGCTTGGACTAATGAAACAGTCTGTGAAGACCTAGCACACACGAAATAGATTGCTTTCAATACTTGAGCAGTAAATTTTAGGAACTCTCGGAAGCAAAAGTGAAAGAAGGTGTTTTCGTATGCCCAGATATTCAAACTGTTTACAGATGAAGTATTCCAAACAAAAATTGAAACGGTTAATAAAAGTTGGAGGGGCGCTCAAATAAGTTGCACAGAACTTTCTTTGAAACTACAAGCGCCAGAATTTTAAGCGTATAGTGAAAACATGTTAACGTAATTCAAGGATTTGGGCTGTTCAATGAGTCTGAAGGAACATCTTCCTTATCTTTTTTTTTTAAATACTATTTGTCCCTCATTTTAATTGTGTATCATACTTAAGCATGTATGGTCAATCCATGCATAAAATATATTTATATGTGTATAGAATTTAAAACATTAAAGATACACCTACTATTATTAAAAAGTTTGCATTCCTGAGAACTATTTGAGAAGGAAAACGTTTGGCAGTAATGATTGTCAAAGAAGTAGGCATAACAAACATTTATTTATCAAGCTGAGAGAAGCTGGTTCAACAATGTGACAACTGTTTGAAAGCGGGTGGGGAATGTGGCATTTTAAAAAAATTACACAAATTATAAGTAACGGAAATATATGCCTCCAATATTATTTTTATTTATTTATTTATTTATTTATTTATTTTCTTCAAACGCCTTTGCATTTAAATAGGACGGGAAGGTTCGTTATTTGCTTCCATCTTCTGTGTGTGAAACGTTCGAATGTAACGTCATCACCTCACACCCATAGCGTATCTCTCAGGATCCCTTTGGGCTGTGCGAATTAAAACCAGCACAAGAATGAAGATATAGCCCCACTGGGAGATTGATACTTGCGCAACATACAGATGAAATATCAGTTCGATTGATGATCATGCCTTAGAACTACTCAAATCCCAAAGACCAGCTCACTTCCCGAAAGTTGTTTTATGTTTCGTGGCAGCAGATTACATTTCTTCTTGTACTTTTCTAACTCCATGTGGCTTCGTTCTAGTTTGGCGTAACAGTTACCTATAAGTTGCTGGAAATTGCTAAACATACAGTAGTAATTAAGTTAGTTGTAAAGTGTTTAAATCGCAGATTTTCAGTTAAGGAGCTTAGTAAACAGAATATAAATTTAAGGGAAAGTCATTAAAAACCCGGAATTCTACATAGTGATTCTTACAGAACTAACTAGTTTATTTCTTTATTTATTTCTAATCTAATGATGCTAGCCACAACTTATTACACCCGAAATGTATAGTATCTTTGGGAGATTATTAACCTCTATAGAAAATGCTGAAAATGCCATACACCTTGCATAAAGCATAACGCAACACGAGAGTTCATTGTGCAAAATTGTGGCATAATGTCCATCACATGGTTCTCAAATCAAGCATGGTTATGTTTATGGGTTTTGCGAACTCGCAGAACTCACGCTATTGGGTGATCCATTAGCCATATCTCATTCATGAAACACTTTTGCATCCAGTTAAAGTCGGGGTTTTCGCACAGAGAATAATGAAATCAATTTTTATTGACCAGATTTAGGACATAGCAAAGTATGCTGGATTTTCATGGAGTTTGAGCAACTGGGCGGTGTAGAGCTGGGTCATGAATCTTTTCAACAAGATGGAGCTACATGCCATACATCAAATCAATCCATGGCGTTAATTGAAAGTTTTTTTGACGACGGATAATCTGCAAGAACCTGTGATCACAGAGATCTTCTGATTTGCCACCCCAGGACTTCTTCCTAAGGGGTTACTTAAAAGACAGAGTTTATGCCAAATGCCCCCAGACATCGGACGATCTGAAGCACAACATTACACAGGAGATTAATGCTACTGAAACACAGCGGCCAGTAACATGGAACGACGTGTTAGCAGAAGGAAGGGCATTTTCAACATTCAAAATTTTCTATAGAGGTTAATAATCTCCCACAGTTGTGACTAGCATCACTAGTTTTGAAATAAATAAAGAAAGAAGTGTGCTAGTTCTATATAAATCACTCTGTATTTATAGTTTATGGACAGTTGTTTTAGGACACAAAAATACCTCCTTAGCAATACACCATATAGATGCCGTGGTGGCTGCACTCCAAGTTCTACTTGGAAAGGCAACAAAGGTTAGATAGTTTCATTGTCGTCAGAGAAACTGAAACTTTCTTAAAAGTACAGCAAGAGGCGGTTGTTTGAGTCAGCCGAAAAGGAATATCAACTGAGATAGTGAAACAATATATTGAGAATCGAATTCGTGACTGCAGTTTTTCGTCCTGGTGGTCTAGTGTTAGCCATCTTAACTTGTAGAGGCCAGATCGCGGGTTCAAACCTGGCCAGTGTCGATGGATTTTTAAGGCATGAAAATCCTAAGTATAACTTTCTTTAGAAGGGAAGTAAGTCCTTGGTCTTGTGTTGTATATTTGAATGTATACTAGTTGGTGACGGATCCACTGTAGGCGCTGTATAAACATCGGAGTAGCGGATACAGGCTAATCGTTAACATACCGGTTGCGTATCAGACTTTGGTTGGTTAGCAGTGGAGCGTGGGTGTTGAGTGAGAAAGAAAAGCAACTAACTATATGTGAAAGCAACTAACTATATGTGAAAGCAACTAACTGTGGTTTCGATTGCACCGTGCTCTAAATGGTAAAATTGAACGGTGGTAATGCTGTAAAAATACTTGCAAAGCATATCTGAAGATTTATTTAACATGTATAACTCGTGAACAGCACACCTCTCACATCCATGAATCCGACAATGACCACTCCATGCTAAGGCAGAAGGCAAGCAACTTTTTGAAACGTAAAACGGTTAAACAGTAATGCGAACGATCAAGTCAAAATCTCCATCCCGAGATTTCTTCTGCTGACTTGGGTAGCTTAAATAACAAATATGTCGTTTTGATTTGAATGTGCACACTTCTCTTATGAAACTTCATCCTAAATTTACCAAGAGACCTATCGGATTATACCTCACTATTTTAACAACCTATCAACTACATTAAATGAAAATTGGTCATTTGTGTACGATATCCAGAATAATATTGTAGGGCTGACCATAGGGAAAAACTTTTCATTTTTAATCCAATGTGATTCTCTAGACGGTAAGTTTGCAAGTGCTCCTCCCAGGTTCAGCAGCTTTTTTAAGTTCATGGTTCTAAGAATTATACATACGTACTATGACCATCTCCTTACTCACCGTCACGGGTGGCCGAGGTCGTTAAGGCGCGGACTCGTGAGCGGGAGTTCTGTGGTTTAAATCCCGCCAGGACTGTCCTCCCTGACTGAGGTTTTCTCCAGGTTTTCCCCAGTCCTCATAAATTCCAAATGCCGGGGAGGTACCCTAAACTTAGGTCTGGAAAGTTTCCTTCTTCGCCCCCCCCCAAAAAAAATCCTTTCCCAATGTATCATATCAACTCGTGTATCAGTATCCATCACCTGTGGTGCCAACGGGCGTTAAACACTATTTAAAAGAAAAATTGCTGACTGCTGGCTGGGAGGTTCGTTTCCCAGTTCCTGCTTAGAATTTTTTTTTAAGTTAGGGAAGTCTGGAACCGGGTTCGCTCAGGCTCGTGAAGAAATTTGGAAAGTTGCCTGATGATTGGTGGCGTTCTTCGATCGGGAAAGTCACATGATAGGCAACCTGCGGGCCTCCTTCAATACTGCCCTTTATCAATGAAGTCGTAAGACGGAGGTATAAGATGCAGAGGTCGCTGCGGGAGGCGAAGGTTCACCCCGAGCTGTAGCGCCAAATAATAATCAGAAAACACACATACTGTTTTATTTTATTTTTTATTGAAAAGCAAGTCTCTAGATACAAGCAAAATTGCCTTTCAGCAGCGTCTGATTAATCATTTACCAGTCAGTTTTTCTCCGATGCCTATTTATGTTGACTTTAACGTACCTATTCATTTGCTGTTCTCGCCATTTGGCCAACTATGTCTCTGAAAGGATGTCGTTTCCACCTTGGCCAGACCTGATTTCGCAAAACACAACCTTTGGGTCTTATAAAAAAAAAATCTACTATCGAGGATGACATTTCTGACTTCTTAAAGACATTCTTTGGGCTTCCTTTCCTCTCTCCTGGCGAGGTAGACGATTGTTTCGTAAACGATATTATAGTCGTTCAACCCGACGACGCCGGTTTTCACATTATTTGTGAGAATACTACATCGAACGTTTTGGGCTGCAGAGGTAGAAAGAGGAATCAGAAGAATTTGCGTGGGTTCAATATGGCAACGAGGTATAAAAATAGTAAAATGCATGGAGGAAGGTTAGAACAAAGGCTAGAGGATATCAGCAGGCAGGAAATCTAATAAGAAGGTAACGCGAAAGTCTCCTCGAACCTATCGAATGAAACTAACCTGGGGTAAAGAATAGTAAATCTTGTAATACGGGAATATTAACGGCACTATCAAATCATCTTAGGAATGTTGCTATTCTCCTTTCTAGGGAGAAAGGCAAGATCAGGAATGACCTAATTTAGACTGGTAAGTTGGAAAGATAAAAAATAGCGGATAGGAGAATATGCCGATTTTGTGCAGGGAATGAGGAAATTGTGTTTCCAGAGAAAACTTTTAAGGCTATTAGAGGTCGACTGGGATGCTATTACCTTTTTGCCGATCATGCTCATCGGTTGAATATGCACATTTTCCTTGCCATAATGCGTGAATCTAGAAGCAATTTATTTTCTGGTTATTATAATATGTAAGATGTTTACACTCATATACCATTATTCCCATTGTTAATTTATTTATTTAATATTAATATTGTTTTGTTTTTATTAATTGCTCCTCTTTCTGAGTGTGCATCATACTTAAGCCTGTATAGTCTTAAGATCCATGCATGAAAGATATACCAAATGTGTACATAGAATTTTATAGCAATAAAATACTACGTCCATTATTATTATTATTATTATTATTATTATTATTATTATCATTATTACTACTATTATTAATACTATTACTACTACAATTATTAATAATATTACTACTACTACAATTATTGCTGCTACTATTACTGCTATTATTATTGCTACTGCTACTTCTAACACTATTACTATTATTTATTATTACTACTATTATTGCTGCTATTATTATTATCATTATTATTGTTATTACTGCTACTACTACAGTTATTACTACTGCTGCTGCTGCTAATACTATTACTGCTACTATTATCACTACTACTTCTGCAACTATTACTATTATTTCTACAAATATTGCTACTACCAATTATTATTATTATTATTATTATTATTATTATTATTATTATTATTATTATTATTATCATCATCATCATTATTATTATTACTGATACTATTATTTCTACAAAAATTACTACTACTGTTATTTCCACTATTATTACTATTATTTCCATAAATATTACTACTACTATTACTACTACTATTTCTACAAATATTAATATCATTTTAATACTACTATTACTACCACTATTATTATTATCTATTATCGTTATTACTGTTATTATAATTATTACTATTATTATTATTATTATTATTATTATTAGATACTTATATTACTATTTCTACCAATGTTACTGCTAGTATTATTTCACAAATATTACTGCTGCTATTATTACAACTTTAGCTCGATTATCCTTATTCTTATATACACAAAGAGCAGAAGACACACTGTCGAGCAGGCAATATTAAGATCAAGAAATTAAACCCCCCTAGTTTAGCGAACATCCTCTGGATGTAATATATGATGAGAATACAACTTTAAAAATCGCCCAAAAGGGAGCAGGAATTAATTACGCCTACCTTTTAATACGCAACAGAATGGGAGGAGACAGTGGAATATGACAGGCTGGTAATATCTTACACAGCTTTTGTCTGACAGAGTCTTATTCTCTGTGATTAATATCTGTAGCTATGAATCAATTCCGTAGCCTGGCATAAATGTCGCCATCTAGTGGCAGAACGTGGAAATTACATTTGCGTGACGGTCAGCGTCTTGAGGGGCAAGACGCTCAGTGAAACAAGCAGCCAATTAGTGCATCTCTAGCGTCCCTTGCCGAGAGTAATAATAACAACTGCATCTTGTCTCTGAAAGGTTGCCAAGAGCACAGGAGTAACTGCAAGTTGTGTACAAACAGCTGGCGTTTTTAACGGGGGACTACAAAAGTTACTCTGAATTTAACGGTTAGTAAAACGTGCAATTAATGCATATGTGATAAATTCAAGAAGTAAACAGATTCCAAAATCCATAGCTGTAAATATGAGTGACTTTACATATTCTAATAGTCGCACAGGTAATCCACTGTTGCCAATTGTCAAAAAATACAGTTTTATTTATTGTCAAATTATGGCTAATACGTTCAACACTATAGTTTTACAGACCCTAAAAACCAGTTTAAAATAGACATTCACTAACAATATTTTGTTAACTTAATTCTTAATGTACAAGGTTGGCACTTTCGGTTCGCGCCTGTGACAAGCGTGCATGTATAGTTCCAGGTGACACGCGATGAACATGTTGCAGTCAACACATCTTCAGCTGAAGCCTATGTCACGTTACAGGAGGTCCATGGAGTTTTATTCTTTCCTATAGTACATCTCGAAGATAGTTTAAAATGTTTAAACAAAGAAGACAATCACTTTCAAAGGAAGATGGAACCGAATTCCAGTTTATACTCTAACGGAAGAAAACATAAACACCACTGTTGTCATTGCGAGTGAGAATTGTTAAATAACGTCAAGAACTATTTTAGAACTTAAGAAAATTTCACATGATACCCAATCTGTTAGGAGAGGTAATAATGGGTATATATGCTGGCTGAATGTAAAGACGCGGAAGAATGAAGAAAAAGTACCCCTTAGACACTTAGGTCTGAAAAAACGTTTAACAGGGAGCGGGGGGGCTGAAACAAATTGATTTACAGTGATGGATAGTCTATTGTGTCCCTTAAGGGCAAAGGCCTCCTAACAAGTAGGGATGTTCGCTTTTTCCTAACATGGTGAGCTAGTTGTTCGCTAGTTGTTCGTGTGCTGTTTAAGACACTCCGACTGATTTGTTCTTTGGTTACTCCATTTCTCACTGCACTAGTTGCTTCTCGAGATATTTCCATTTTTCTCTTCCTCTTGCTAATCTTGACCAATCTGGGCCTGCATATTCCTTTAAAAGGTTTGTCCATCTTCTTCTGTGTCTGCCTTGTGTCCTTTTTCCTATTCGAGGGTCCCACATGGAGATCTTGTAGGTCCATCTATTGTTCTGCATTCTTGCGATATGACCGCCCCATTGCCATTTGTTTCTGGTAGCTATTTGTGCGATGTCTGTTGTCTGAGATTACTTATTTATTAATACTATAGGAATTTTGTTGTTCAAAGTTATTCCCAGGATCTTGCGTTGCATTTTTCTTTGGCATATTTGAATTTTCTTCTTTTGCTTTTCTGTTAGTGATCATGTCTGGCACCCATATAGTAATAAAGGGTTTACACAGGTTTCCAGCGTCTGTAATTTGATTTTCTTAGCTTGTGTTTGGTTTAAGAATATAGACTTAAGGGCCCCAAAAAACTCTCCAAGTTAATGAGATGCTTTTTTTTTCCATGTTATCATGGAAGGAAATGTGTTGTCCTAGGTGTGTATATTCGCTCACATATGTGAGGATTATTTTTATCGGTGTTTCAGGTGCGTTTGAAATTAACTGCGTCTTCAGTTTGTTTAGTGACAGCCCTGCATTTTTGTTATGCTCACATAATTGTTCCAGCATAGTGCTTTTGGTGTTTTAGCGAATAAGACCACATCGTATTTTAGGTATCCATTATTCCTCATTTGTTGCTTGTGCATTGTTTCCATTTTTGGACTATTATGTACATTTTTACTTGCAACACAACATTATTTGTTGTCAGTTTTTCAGTTTACACTGATGAAATACAACATACTCATTTCTAGATTAGATACGAGCACTGTGGTGACAATAGGTGCAAAGGAATGGAATTAAGAAGAAAAGTACTATTTTTGCTTGTTTCTCAGTTGGTCTAAGTATTAGGGACAGCCTCTAGAACAGATTTTCATCAGTCTATCATTTCAGAAGCACTAAAGAAATACAGCGAGAGGGAAATGTTGAACGAAAGAGGCAGGAAAAGGGCATTTACTCCATAACAGGACAGGATACTAAAAATAATTTGTCTCTGTGGTCGTTGGCTGCCATCCTCAGAACTGAAGCGACAGTGTAAAGACATGTGTGACGTCTCAGTGACCAGCAGAACTATCAGAACGATCCTTGAAGCAGAACTTCCTGAAGAAACCTTAGCTGACTAAAACAATGAGACAGAAGCTACTACAATGAGCAGCATGGACAGCAGAGATGTGAAATATGGTAGTTTTTTCAGATGAGTCTAAATAACCTGCATGGCTCCGATGGAAAAGTGAGCGTCAGTCGCAGAAGTGGCTAAGAACCGTTGCCTTTATGTATAATACAAACAGTGAAGCATCCACAAAGTCAGATGATCTGAGGGTGCATTGGTCGTATGAACTTTGCAAGTGGCACTGTTAATGTATACGTCTACTTTAACATCCTTGAAAACAAAATTGATGCCCACAATACGAGACCATTTTGTTGCTCCTTCAACCTGCATTTTTCAAAATGCCTCTACAGGGTTTTGAAGGTAATTTGTTTAATATTTATATCAAATGGAATATAAGAAGTGTGAAAATAATATTGGTAGTTAAATATTTCAGTTAATAGTATTTCTTAGAAAAAAACAGAGTGACGGTGCAGGACTGGCCTGAAAATAGTCCGGTCCTGAATCCGATTGAGAACTGCTGGAAGGTTATGGGGAACACTATTGCAAGAAACAAGTCAAGCAATAAAAGAAAGCTCCAGGCACATGGTGAACCAACAAAGTACTAATGAAAACAATGCAGTCAATTATGCAAATTTATTTTTATTAATTACTGTGTAGCAATAATGAGTGCTTTTTAAAATAAATAAATTTATTCACAATCTAACCTTACTGTCTTATATGAGTAGTTTATTTCTGTTGTTAATAAACATTTTTATCAAAATAAAATTAATAATAATAATAAAGTCTTCACACATTTATGGAAGAATTTAGCCGAAATAAAACAACTAATTAAAATAATTCAAATATTGGAATGAAAATATTAAAAAGCTAAGAGTTATGTGAATACTTGTTTTGTGTCATTTCTAACGTAAATTCTTTATTTTTATATGTGTTTTTATTTTAATTTCTTTTCAAATTATTTTACTGTTTATTTCATTTTATTCTTTTGCTATTTTATTTTTGCATTTTGTTTTATAGTTTATTGTAAAATATTTACTCTAATATCTTGTTGTAAATCAAATAGACCTAGAGTACTATAAAATAAAAAAGTGTATTTCATTGTATTGGTTTCATTTAAATAAATACACTCCTACTATTGAAATATTAGTGAGGGTGTTAGTATTCTTTTGTTTGTAAGCTTAAAGTAATTTGCTGCGTGGTTTTGAGAACTCAAGTGCTGGTGCTCAAGGAGGCAGTTTTGTACTGTTTTCCTTTACGAAGCGAATTGCGAGTGAACTACATTTGAGAAAAACTGGCTTATTCGCTTGAGAGAACTTGTTAAAACGAATGAAAACGAGGGTCACATTCTTGAAAATTCCGACGGTCTGGCGATTCCCAACGGCAAAGCTGACTTTTGTAGTGACTTCAGAGCAGTGTCAATTAAAGGAGACAGTTATTCTGTGAGTTAACTCGGGGGGGGGGGGGGGGACAGTTCTAAACGCAGACGGCAGATGTGCTGCGAGAGACTTTCCTGTGCTGGTCCAAAGGGAAAAAGTTTTCTTTCCGAGGTGTTTATACTCCCGGGCTACAGTGCCCTTTTTTATTCTCTTGTTCAAATCCCAGAGGCTGATGCACCTCCCCAATCTTTAAAAGCTGCCTTCTGCTACTCTACTACTATCCTCAATTGGACAATTCCCAAGCTGGCTTTACAAAAGCGCTCCGTTAAGTGTAAGATAGAATATGGTAGAAAAGTGTTTAACACTTGCTGGTTTTTACATTTCATATGAGGCTCTTCAATAGAATGACAATAGTTTAGTAACATTAATTGATTTATCCATGATTTTCTTCAAAGAAGCCCCTGGTGAATGTAATGCACCTCTCTCAGCTTTTCTGTTAGTTTTCAAAGACATGCTGGAAACCAAGATCTTAAAGAATCGCCTCCGCAGCCTTCACCACAGCTTCTGATGAAGGAATATGCCTCTGACGAAGGCGTTTTTTTTTTTTTTTTCCATTTGGGAAAACAGATAAAGTCACACGGAGCTAAATTTGGTGTATAGGGAGGGTAAGGGACACACTTCACATTGATTTTTGTGAAATATTCAGCAACAACATTTGCGACATGCGGCCGGGCATTATCATAGAGCAGTATGCATCTTGTTGCCCGGAAATATGTTCTTGCAGCTCTGTAGTATTACGCAGCTACAGTTATGTGCGCAGGTACGGCATGTTATTAATTCATTAAAGGGAGATAATAAGGCCAAACCTGCTAAAGGATAAATGACGTGGAAATGCCGTTAGGAGGAACAAAAGAAAAGAGTAACAACATTTTGGGTATGTGAGAACCGGAAGGAAAATTTCTTTTCGCTCACTAGACCTAAAAAATTACAGAATTACTATAAAAAGTATTAAAATGAAACATGGACTCAAGCAAGTCAAAAGTTTTACATTTTTTTTTTTTAAATTTAACAGTAGTGCATAGAAACATTGAAAATACGGCATTAAATGCATTAAAGTGCAGTGAGAAGTTTTCCTAATTTGCAATTAGGCAAAACTCGGAAATTAAAAGGTGCAAAATGTTTATTGAAAACGACTATTTTCAATAAACGAGAAATAAGAGAAAGAACGAGAAACAAGAGCGGAATTAATGAAAAAGACGAAGGAAGCCAGAAACGACGGTAGAACAGCTATGCGTGTTATGCACTAATGTATGGATAGAAGAAAATCAGCAGCAAGGTCAAGAAACTATGACTAGAAAGGAAGAGAGGAGGAATAGAGACGAAGACATGCTGACGCTGCATCAAGGGCAAGGAATGATTTGTTTATTTAAGGACGCGTTTTAACATCTCAGGTCATCAGCGTGATAGGCACGAGAAATGGCGGGGAAGAGAAGAGAAGTGGATGATCAGTGGTTAACAGGTTTGAGTGTGGTGTCACAGCCAGTGGGAAGTTTGACGAAATGGAAAGTGATAAAAACTCTTTCCCAGTTTATAATTTCATCTCAAGCATAATCAGTGCCCACCACCTGTGATGTCTCAGTAGTTAAAGCGGACGTTAAACATGATTTAAAAACAATCGAATTTGTTGTGACCTCACTTAAGCTTACGAAACGCTCTTCATTTTCATGCATATACGGCCACGTTTAAACTCATTTTTGCTGAAAAACCTCCAGCGCTGGAGAACAGCTATGAACTTCATCCTATCCTGCTTTGATCTGCAAATAAAACTGTTTAATCCCTGCACGGAAATTGCTTTTTTTTCCCCGCTCATTTTTATGGCAGATGCGACACTGGTATCAAATATTAACTACGCATCGCATCTGGACGAAACTTAATCATAGACCGCGCCATTTTATGGAGATTGCTGGACTTTTGAAACGACCCTCGTAATATTTCATTTGCTGATATTCATGCAAAATTTCAAACACAAACACCAGCAGACAATGAATTTAGCAGTTCGGTTTTTTATCATACACATCTAAGGTGAAGAGTCACCATAAAGTAAGTTTGACTGCTTCAACATTGTCACTTCTCTTTTTCAAGGGAAGAAATTTAGTCACTGATTTGATATTCAGTTATTCCATTGCTGCAGAGGAAATAAAAAATGTATTTTTCAAAAAGTTCCAACGAAAAATCAAATATAAGTTGTAATTGAAATCAAGTTAAATAAAAAGTGTATACCTCTCATTTTTTCACATAATTTCCTTATTTACAAACACATTTTTCCCAGTCACTATCATAGAAAGAGTGGAGTAGGGTTTTCGGTTAGTTGCATGCAAATGCTTCCATGGTGTCAAAAGTCCTACCTCTTAGGTGCAGTAACATTAACTACATAATTTCGCTGGTAATACAAAGTTTTATACATTCGTATCGAATAGTTTGTTTATTGAGATGTATAATTAATAAATTATAGCTAATGAAACTTGATCTCTATGTACCAGGTACGGCTTCTTTAAAAGGTTGCTTATTTGCGCTACCCCAAAACGTGCAATGTTTCATAACTTTACTTAATGAGTTTTTACGAGTAAAATTGTTTTTGGGAACTTTTTTGTCTTGCGCCAAATGTTTGTTTTCTGGGGTTTTCTGTAGGGGGCTTGGTTTGCAATTTCTCGGTACACGAAATTGAATAAAATATTTTGAAAAGCTATTTGGTACTTGTAGTGAATGTAACACCCATATACATAGTGTTTTTTATATAGCTGGGCTGTGGATCGCGTCTCTGCGCACTATAACACTGGGCGTTTTCCGCTCTGAAACTCCCACGTGATTTACTCATAATGCACTAATGACTATTGTTATACGTGGTGTCTATCTGTATTCAGACATTTCTGGTATCTTCGGTGAAATTTCCATTTACACGCATAAGTTCTTCTGGCATTGTGTTCATAATTTGTTCTTATATTGTCCTTAAATTCGTCTATAAACCGCCACGGGTGGGTCGAGGTCATTAAGGAGCGGACTCGAGAGCGAGATGTCTGGGGTTCGAATACCACCAGGACCATCCTCCGTGACTGAGGTTTTTCACACGTTTTCCTCAGTCATTAATGGAAATTGCCGGGGAGGTTCCCTAAATTTAGGCCTGAAACGTTTCCTTCCTTAAAAAATCCTTTCCCGATATATAATTTTATCTGATGTATCGTCAGTGTCCATCGCCTGTGATGCCTCAGTAGTAAAAACGGGCGTTAAACACCATTCAAAAAAAATGTTCGTCTATAGTGTAGCTATTGTTCCTATTTAAATGAAAAAATGCAAAAAAAATGTTCGTCTATAGTGTAGCTATTGTTCCTATTTAAATGAAAAAATGCAAAAAAAATGTTCGTCTATAGTGTAGGTATTGTTCCTATTTAAATGAAAAATGCCTTATCTTAGAAAATTATTAGATGTGGGTCAACAGTACCGTCAACAAAATTTTGTCAATATCCAGTTACAGAAATTCCAATTCTTGAATTATAGTCACTCTATAGGGTTTCAATTTCAAAAGTTTGGTGCCTCTATAAATCAGAGGTTTTTGAAGCACCCACTTGCTGTGTAATAGAGACTTCTTTGGGGAGTGTTCGGATGATGCATCAATTTCAATTTTTTTCTCCTTGTTAAAACATTTCTTTTTTGTTTCTTAGGTTTAGCGTTCAGCGAGCCCGTTATCCAAAACTTATTAACCAGATATATAACAGTTTTTCTACCTGGAACTGTAACAACAGGAAATTTCTCCTGAAATTGTCTACACACCTGTCCTCATTGATTTGTTTTTTACGTATGTATTGTACATAAAAATTCTTTGTTCAAGCGTGATTTTTTCGGTATGCATTTCAATGGAGTAATAAGAACAATATAATGTAATTTACACACAACACAGATGTATTTAATAAACTTTCAGTTTTGAGATGAACAATGAACAAACTCTTGTCTTGACAGCTCGAACAGAAGGCAGCAACTGACACAGTATAACACAATTGATAAATGCAGCCTTGAGCGGGTAATTCACCGCTAGTGCGCTACTGGAATAATACCCAGGTCGCTGCAGTGCAAGTGAAGTATGTATAAACGCGATCTATGGTCCAGCTATAAATGGAACGCGTGTTTGGTTAGTACTTAGCTGTTACTGAATGGCAGGCTAGTGAAGTTTCATGTTCATTCATGAAGTATTTGTTTTATTTTGTTCTGTGCTAATTGAATGTAAAGAAAATTAACAATAAACAATACTTACATTGTAAACCTTATTCTCTGTCACCATTGGAAGAGAAAATTTAAATTTTAAAAGCGAGTAGATCAACTTCAAGTATTACTTTGATTCAAATTGTAATTCCAAAACACAAATTCCTGTAGAAATAGGCTTCACCCAGCAGATTTCAGACTTTAATCAAAGGGTCATAGATAGTTTGCTGCCAATAAAACCAGTATAGTGGATTTTTATGCTTAAATAGGATCAACTTTAAATACTTTCTCTCGGTTTCTCAATCTCTCTGTCTCTCTATCGTGTATGTCCAGCCATGCGTGTACAATGGTCGGCTATAAAATTTGGATTATAACAATGAACGAAGAAAACGCTTCGGTCAAGAGTCTCGGATCTGAATTAAACCCTTCTCTACATATGCATAATCCAAACTGACACATTTCTCCCACCGGTGATGAGCTCACTTTAGCTACTGAAGAACAGCTCCATTTCTCAATCACCGCTACATCCAGAAAACGCCAGGCAATGCGGTCTTCATGCGAGGAAAGAGGAAGTTCCTGGGTTCCAGGTCGGGTGAATATAAAGGATGGGTGAAATTTCATAGCATGCACAGTTGTCTGATATGAAGAATGTGCTGGACCGGTGTCTTGCTGCAAACGAACTCCCTTGGACAGTTCCAACCTCTTTTTGAATGATGAAATCTCGTCAGTAGGTTCTGGTAATATTTTACAGTTATTGTCTGGACCTTACAAGCATAATCTGTCTACAGCATAACACAGGAGTTCCTAAAAACACCCAACATGACCTCCGCAGATGACATCTGTGTCTTCAATTTTTGGTGTTGGTAAATCTGTGTGTCGACTGCTTGTCGCTGCGTCTCGGGGTCATAATGATACACCTAACATTCACACATCGTGCGGTCAAAATAAAGTCATCAGGATAGCCTGGCAGAGCTGCAACATTTCGACTGCCGTTTCCTTTCGGTGCTGTTTTTGCTCATGTGTAAACAAGCGCGATATCCACCGTGTGGCGACCTTTGTCATGTACAAAACGTTGTGAATGATGTTTATTACTGAACCATGTCTAAAGCGCACCTTCTCTGCTTGCATCGCAATTCCCGGTTCCTCTCTGAGAGAACTTGGCCCAACTTCCAGACTCGCTTATCCACGTCGGAAACCTCCTGCGCCACTTAACCAGAGTGCCATACTTTGGGGCAGTATCTCCTTCCATAAACGGTAACCAGCTCAGCATGAATTTCCTTGGCATTTTTCCTTTCAAAAGCAGGAAACGAATAACCGGAGAACTTCCGTCTTCTCAAGAGAGTGCTCCGTCTTTATTTTGCGCTCTTAGAGGCGTTCCGCGGTAAAATTTAAATGGCTAACACTACAAAGACGCGTGATCGAGTGGGGGTATACCTGAAAACCGAATTTTTGTAATCGCCGGGGACGTCGATTCAAATTGCCCAGGGGAACATGTGGAATGTTATTGTTAGCATTAGCAATTACGTGTTCGCTCCGAGGGAAAGAGTATGCGAGGAATAATCTGCGCATGTGCATGGACGAATAATCGGACTCACCCTTTTAGACAGCTGTTATCCTGCGGCTTGTATACTGACAGCAACGGAAAAAAACGGAATTTCAGAGAGTGCTGGAGCGATGCGGAGCGATGTACAAATCTTAAGGGGTAGTGTAAAGTGTACAATAAATGCAGGCGGAGAGAACACAACGGTTTCGGAACACAGCAAACCAAGCAATCGTACACCTAAAATGAACTATGTAGCTTAAATGTTAATCTTATTCCGTTTTAGTTATTGACAGCTAAGTGTAATTGGAAATGTTAATTAACAATATAACACATAAATAAAAAACGTATACCTTTTAAGCATGAAATTTAATTTTCTTAAATACACATGTATATATTCAGTTAACTTTACTTGTTCCTTTGTTACATTCTCTACTCGGTCGCTATGTAGTAATCTGCACAAATTCAACTTAGCTGCGTGAAAGACTTTTATCAAGTTGGTAATTACTTCCTCCACTTCTTTTTTCCAATCGCTTTGTCACTTCCCTGCAAGTATCAGTTTTCATATATGTACCCTATATATAAATTCGTTATTCAAGAGTATATTCATGTAGTAAAAACAACATTTAGCCTACAATTTACACACATTTTTTTTGTTTATTTACGACGCTCTTTAACATCTCAGGTCATCAGCGTCCCATTCAATTCAGGGCGTAAAACGGCCGTTAAATTTTGCTCATAGGTCTCTTCTTTCAGGCTTGAGGCTCTTTATCGTGCCGCAAATCTACGACACGGAACCCACGACTTTATTTCCCTTCAGAAGGAAGCCATACATACTTAGGAAATATCCCTCAGTCCAGGCCGGGATCGACCCCCCATCTTGGGTTTAGGAGGCACACCATCAGGACCGCTATTTACACACAATGAAAACGCCAAGTAACATATGAACACGTCGCTGATAAATTTTCCCAAACTAACTAAAAGCTGCTACCTGCACATGCATTATACGGGCTTGATGGCTTCTCTCACTACGCAACCCAACGGTACATTCAGCTGTAGGAGTAGCCAAGTTGTCAGCGCGGATTTACTCTGCCATAAGCCGCTACATTTTCACCAATGCACCAGCCAGCTCTATACTACTGCGGTGCTAAAATATTTAACAAGCACTGTTAATATGTTAGGCCATTTACAGTACATACTGGGTATGTGAATGTTCATTTGTGCTCGTTCATTCACTGAATGCATTGTCTGAAAAGTTTTTGTCTATAAAACATTACGGCCCTTTGCTGGAAAACGGGCCGAAAGTTACAATGAATATCTTTACGATGTAAAACCTATCTTCAAAGAACATTTCCCGAGAGTTACACACATTGGGACTTGTCATCGCTTTCAGCAGTGAAAATTTACGACAGTATTTGAAATCAACAAGTAGATTGCATAGAATAACTCACGGAGCTACACAGCGAATTGAGAAAAGCGTCTATAAAACTTTTGAAGTATTTCCAAACCAAATAACCTGCGATGAATAGTAAATCTAGACGCATAAAAATAAATGAGAATAAGCAAGACGAAGGATGAAATATTATTGTAACATTGTTTCATCCGAATTTATATGCCTCTGCAAACAATGCAACTTCAGTTCCCGCAGAAATAGGAATTGCTGTTACATAAATCTACGCCTATTATTGATTAGCTCTGTATAAGAAATGCCATTAAGGAGACTTTGATGTAAATAAAGCAAAGCCGCCTAAAATTGCTAGTGGTTACTGAATGCTCTGTTTTCTCGAGATAAAGCCTTTTTGCATCACTTTCCAGCCCACAAAATCCCCCTAGAGTCCGAAATCTACTAGCAAATATGAAAAATAGGCACCTTTCGTTATCAGGTACAGGTCGAGTTCGCTAAAATCAGTTTCTTTCCCTTTGGCAAATCATTAACATTAAAGACATGGCTATTACCTCTATAAGAAAACGCATTAATGTACGGCCGCACATCACAAATATTGTTGCTGAATATCTCAGCAAAATCAATATGAATTATGTTCCTCACCCTCCTTATAGCCCAGATTTGGCCTAGTGTAGCCTTTTCCTTTCCCTCAAATTGAAAATACACCTTCGTGGGAGTCATTATTCGTCATGAGTACAAAGGGCTGCAATCGAATAAAACAAACACATAATGAAAAATGTTGACACTTACATAAAACAAGAACTCAGCTCTAATTACCTGATATACAGAGTTTCCAGATATGTCCTTACCGCTCGCATGGGTTTTGGGTCTCGGCAGCTGGACATGCCACAGCTGACCTTGCGTGTACTCTGACTTCGCTTCTTAAAATAGATAAATACATCCTGATTTGCACGATTTAGTTCAAGCATTGTAATGTTTCTGATTTCATTTCGTATGTTTTCCTTCAGTTCTTCCAATCAGTGAGGGGTTTATTTATCTTTGTTTTTCAGGGTACTCCACAAATAAAAATCCCAGACTGTTAGATCTGATAATAGAGAGGGCCATACATCAGCGCTAATCACTTTATTTTCATACAATTCCCTAATTTTACCCAAGTATTTCCCTGCTGAATGGACAGTGGCTGAATCTTGTTTAATTTTGATTTTTCTTCTTCCTTCAGAAGATTGAAAAATGGGAGCAAAATGTAATTTCAATACCTCTCTGTATTTACTGTCCACTCCTAAAATGTCGAACCGATCAGAGTCGTGCAATCGCACACCAATCTGCAATTTCCCTATCATAAAGAGGGATATTTTGCATACTATTTCTATTTTCAGAACACCAATCCGGAGTATTGGAACCACCTCCTCTCCTGAAAAGAACGCAAGCTGTGAGTCTTCAGTCTCTAATGAAAGAAACCACTCACAATACTGCACAAGTGCTACGGGATCATCGTGTAGACAATGGACACGTTTTAGCAATTTATTGCTGTAAGTGCAGTACACACTGAAACCCCAACTTGTGCTAATTTCCGTATGATTTTGCGTTTGAACTTTCAAGACGCCAACTTTGTCTAATTTTTTTTTTTCTGTTAAAACGGTTTATCTTCGCATGTGTTTTTTGTTTTGTATTGAACCAGTAGTATCAAATTTATTCATAAGACTGTGCATTGCAGTTATGGAAGAAGGAAATTGCACAGGGAATTTGCTAGTAAATTCCTCATGAATGCGATCAGCTGATTCATACCTATAATAATGTGTGTACACATACACACATACACAAACACACACACACACAAATCCGTCCCTCAAGAGCAGCGTAAACTAAGAGGATTTCTCAGTAGTGTTTGTTGAGGTTATTACAGAGCAGAGAATGTAGTAAAAAAACATGTAACGCTAACTGAAGATATATATAATATTTAATAAAAACAAAGTTTAAAAGTATATGCTTTTTCCGTATCATTACTATTTCCTTTACATGTTATATTGTTGGATTAACGTTTCCAAATGCCATTATCGGTATTGCAACTAAAACGGAATGTGATTAACCACACAGTTAATTTTAGAGTGCGATTGCTTGTTTTTCTGAGTTCTCTCCGCCTGCATTTATTGTACATTTTACAATAGCAAGATTGTTAGAGTACATACACTACTATTTAAGTTTTGCATATCGCTCCAGCATTCCGTGAAATTCGGTTGTTTCCTCTATTCGATACTGAAGCTCCAGGATGCCGAGTCTGTAAGGGCGAATCTGATTATTCGTCCATGAGCATTCGCAGACCATTCCTCCTATGCTCTTTCACATGACACCGAGTTTATCGCTTGGCAGGAATGTCCAATTGTTAATGCTAACAATTACACTCCCCCCTTTTGCCATATCTTCTCCAGGGAGTCCTTAATCGATGTCATCGGCGGTTACAAATATTTTTTTTTCAGGTATACCTCCACTCATAATGGTTCGATTTTCCTGATTTTCAGAAACTATTTCTCTTATTTTATTTCAATTGCACACATCGAGTTTCGTTGAGAATGAAACAAAAATTGCGGCCGCTAGAGCGTTAAAATACACACACACACCACTATGTCATTTTTGCTGCCTAGCAAGTAGATTCGATGGAGATTTGAAGAAAATGTTCAAAAATCTGTCCATCGAGTACAACAGCTACATTCTTATGGAATTCGTGAATACGTTGTTCCAAAGTTAGCTATCTTGCCATCTTCTCAAACAATGTAGCCTGTTAGCTGCTTGTAAGTTCAAAGGTAGGCGGCTGCCAATTGGGAGGGCAAGACCCAAAACTCCAAGCGTGCTGTGAGAACATATTTTTGAAAGCCCGGTACATTAAGTGTGTAACAATTATGTCGGTGAATGTAGAGAGAAGTTTCTCTGCTTACACAGGTATCCTGGAAGATAATCGTCAGTCATTTGTGAGGATAGGTTCATCAGTTTCCGGCCTAACCATTTTCTAGGTATGATAAAGATAAAGACTATATTTCACTTTTCAATATGGGTACCATTTATTGCATACTTCTCACATCTTTGAATTAACACTTCAATCGCCCCCCCCCCAAATAGTCAGAAGTCTTGTTTGCAAAATGGGCATAAATAGCATACATCACTTCCTTGTCACACTTCAACTTCCTTCCTCGAAAGCCTTTCTTGAGTTTTGAGAAGAGGAAATAGTCACAGGGGGCTAGATCTGGACTGTAGGGTGAATAATCGATCTCCTTGAAGCCACATTTCTTCACAGCTGCCTTTGCAGCAAGAGTTGTGTGCAGAGGTACATTGTTGTGAAGAAGGCGCATACCACAACTCGCCTTTTCTCTTTGATGGAAGCACGTATTCTGTGCAGTAGACCAGCATAGTACTCCCCATTCACTGTGGTGTTCCTCTCCTTTGAAGTCAATGAAGAGTATTCCTTCACAGTCCCAAAAAATATTCTTTGTTGCCTGAGTGACCTTGGCCTTCAGAGGTGGTGCTTCGCCAGGTTTACGCCACTCCATTGATTCTCTTTTGCACAAGGGATCATTATGGAGAACCATAATTTCATATTCTGTAACAACGATTTGCAGAAATTCTCTCTCGTTGCCATAGCAGAGCTCCAAAAATGCCTGACAACAAATGACTCGTTGCTGCTTTTGGACTGAGGAAAGAAGTCTAGACACCCATCTTGCACTAACCTTATTCATGTTTAAATGCTCATGAATAATTCGAAGGACTGTTATTTTAGAAAGGTCCAACCTTGCTGTTATTTCTGTAACTTTGAGCCGCCGGTCTTCCATAATTTCTCCATCCAAAAGAGCGATGTTTTCAGTAGTGAGCACCTCCAAGGGCCGACCCGCACGCTCTTCGTTTTCATTGCTTTCTTGACCCAATCGATAAAGTTTGTCCCATTCTTTTACGGTAGAATGTGAGGGAGATACTTCCCCATATACACCATCCAATTGCTGTGTAATTTCATTTAGAGTAAGTCCTTCTTTTGTGAATAACTTAATAACAGCTCGTTACTCCATTTTGAACATGTCACAATCTTGTACATGTAGCCTTCTTTATACAACTATATCTGAATAACTGAACACAGCGTCGATAAGCCTGACACCAGATAAGGGTTTTGTGAAGGCGATTATCTGCGAGACCGGAAACTGTGCTCGTACCTTGGGCATAGAGATCTATTTATGAATAAACTATGAGTTAGTATATTTATTTTTTCGTATATTTCTGTAATAATTATTACACTATTAAAAACTTGTTTTCACAATATTTTTCTGCCTTTTTCTAATTCTCTAACACTTTAAAATTTCTACAAAAAGTAATTATTACTATATTCGAATATATTGTTAAAGTAAATTTAAAAGATTTTAAGGTACCAGGAAGTGTAAATCTAGCACATAACGTAACAGTATGCATTTTACACTGTATCTCAGAAAGTTTTAAAGCTATCAATATGAAAGTTTTAAAAAATGCTAAGAATGCTTAACTAAAGATGCTTTGTAAATTTTATTTCTCTATGGCACAAAAAGTTTGGTTTAAAAAAATTTAAACCAAAATAGAATCTTAATTTGAAACACTGTGATATAATAATGCATTTTTCTTATAAACTATTGGTGCAGACAACATTCTATTCAGGGAACTAGAATAATATATCTATGCTAGTTTCATGAAAAGAAATTAATTTTCAAATTAAACAAATATTGATTGTTTCAACTAATAGTAACATTTGCATACATTATGTGTGTGCAAATTTTCAACAAGACTGGTCCAGCCAATCCTGAGGAAAATGCGCATTAATGTCAAAATTTTAAGTTAACAGGAAATAAGATTTATTTTTGTTTACAGAACTTCTTATGTTCATTAGAAAATTAAAATTTACAGAGGATCTTTAGTTGAGTATTCTTAATATGTTATAAAAATGTCATAATGATAGCTTTATAAGTTTCTGAGATTCAGTGCCAAATGTATATGATGCACTATTTGCTATATTTATACTTCCTGGTTCCTTAATGTAATGAACTACCAGAGTAAACTATTTTATTTAAAGGTATCTGTTTATTTTATCATAATTTTTTGTAACTTTTTAGGCAATTTTCTGCAAATTTTAAGGTTATTTCCTATTCATTTATCAAACACTTTGAAGTCATAAAAATAGGACCCCTGCTGATCTGATAACAGCGCAGTTGTAAACTTGGGCCACATTTAGACAGTCAGGGATTTTCATGATAAAACGCCCCCCTCGGATTTTGTCGGTAATACATCCACTAAACGATAAAATACTGCAATGGGTTTCCGTCACTAGAAATGCGTGATTTGCTGTGTGGTTCGATATCACGACACTGCATTGTACCCACAGGAGCCATAACAGGCAGTTCTTGTAGATGAAGATACGGTGACAGTTGAATGCAACGTTCTGTTGACTGTAAATCTCAATTGCCCGAGTTCTACAGCATTTTAACTTCAAACCTCATCACCAGACCCGAGTTTATAAATAATTTTTTTTTATTTCATTACATACCTAAAAGAAAGTTTTAATATTCCATCGAGAGCGCACAAATGTAATTTCCAGACTTATTTTATAAATATATATATAGGAATGAACATTTTAGACTGTTTCACATATATAACATCACAAAATGCATCAATGAAATGAAAAAAATATTGTTCACCAATCACAGCCCGATATCGCAGCGAAATTAGCATAAAGTTTTATCAAGTCCCCTTCCCACGCGAAGTGCATTTGTCTTCCGGTTAGTTAGCCAACTCTATACTTCCTAAGCATCCTGCAGATTAATCAAAAACGTCATTCGGTAAACTGTGGAGGTCGTTAAGGCGCGGCCTCGTGAGAGGGAGGGCTAGGGTTCAAATCCCACTAGGATGTCCTTCCGATTGAGGGTTTTTCAGGTTTTCCTCGTCCTCATAAATGGTAAATGCTGGAGAAGTACCCTAAACTGAGGCCTGAAACGTTTTCTTTCTTAAAAAAATCCTTTCCCAATTTATAATTTCATTTCATGTATCATTAGTGTCCACCACCTGTGGTGCCTCAGTAGTAAATATAGGCGTTAAACACTAATAAAAAAAATCGGTAATACTAAATAAAGTACGGATTTTGCTTCCACATATTCGCCTAGTAATTCCCAAATACCCTTTGTATCCACTGAAATTACAGCCCCTTCATTCTAATTTGATAAACGTGTTTTCAATGATAACCGGTTTACACAATTTTTGCTGAATGAAAATCTGTCCGTATTTTCTGATTATTTATCACAAGAACTCTCTCAAACCAGCGTTAGTTTTGTTTCATGGGGCTGCACTTTTTAAGAAATCGGTATTATAGAGTAACTTTTTTTATTTGCGCAATGAGCAAATACATAAAATAAATATTCTGAAAGTTTTGACAAGATAACAAATGGTTCATTTTATGAATGGGACGATAGGGCTAAATCAGAGCACTGGACCAGAAAAATTGGCCACAAAGAAGCAATTTGGTTCCTGAAGAAAAAATGTAAAATACAAACTATTGGTTTCTCCTTCTAATGTCCTTCTTCCACCATTCCATATTAAGTTAGGCCTGATGAAGGAATTGTTCCTGCTCTGAATAAGGATAGTGATTGTTTCAACTTTCTTGTTACAAAGCTCCCACAGAAAACTGAAGATAAGATAAGGTCATTGCGATAAGTAAATGATGGTTGATTACAGTTGGTGTTTGGAAAGAGACACTAGTAAAGGACTTATCAGAATTTCCAAAAAATGAAGTTTTCTTCTCTCTAATTATGAAAAAGATTGGAAATTTATAATTATTGGCACATAGAGCTCTCTTTTTAATTTAACCATTAATGTTTGAGTTAAAATAAAGTTTTTTTTAGCTATAAGTATTAAAACTTAATATTTTACAAAAAATGCAAGTATATGATTACATTTGATGTGATTTGTTTAAAAATCTAGCCCGATAGAGTAAAATTGAAAACATATTTGAATAATTATGTAACAATACCTGCTTAAGCAACAATAAATCTTAATAAATACATTGTTTAGAAAGGATAATGGTATCTGTTTTATTTTTCTCAGTTGGTATTAGTAAATCGATCGGTAGCGACTGTAACAGTGGACTTCTGTCTATTTCATTCTCTATTTCCGAACAGATAGGTATTCACAAGTAAGTATAACATTTTACACAGTTGTTAATGATCTGTGCGTGAATTTCAAATATGTACTGCATTTATTCTTATTCTATTCATGAAATAGTCCTAAACCAGTGTTTAGCTCTTCTCTACTGACAATCGACATTCGTCTGTTGCTAGATGGCTTGAAAAGGTTAAGTATTCATAATACAAATGTACAGTTCTTACATTAATGAAAGCCAAGTGTACAGGAATTATATTTAAATTCTTATTTTATTCATGAAATAGTCTAATAAATATCACTCGAGGGTCTGCGCTTTCACTGCGTTCGTGAATTTATGGGCAATCTCGACCCCTCTTGTGATAATTTTTTATACACATTTTAGTAATTTTCTGCTATAGCGAACGAGGTTGCTCGGGCTATAGCTTGAGACTCGCATTCCAGTTGTAAAGAAATTAAAATACCTCTTAATAGTGTTAGTATTAAGAACATTTTAGTTGAATTGTTGGGCATTAGAAAAGAGAGATGATCTCTTTCATTACCTTTATGCATACTGGCCTTTTAGCGAATTCCGGAGGAATCGCTATTGCCATTATACCCATGAAAATTTTTTTGAAATTTTCATCAAATTTCCATCGATTCTACTTACTAGACACCAAAAATGACTATGGACATGGGTTTTGGAACCTTTATTTCCGCTTTATTGGCAACAATTGATGACTTCAGTTGAGATCTTTGCAGAGCTAATATTCCATGGTACAAGCTGCAAAATCAAGTATTCCGTAATTTTTTTGGAAAAGTACTGCAATAAACCCATTCCGTTTGAGTTTACATTCAGGAAGACAAATTTAAGTATCAGAAAGCACTTGTTATCTCCCTAGGACATAGGAGATATCTGCTTAGGTGTCGACGAGACAACGGATGCTCTCAACAGATCTATTGCAAATGTAAGAGTCGGTAAACTCGATGACATGCCTTCCCCTCCTCATCTTGTAGCAATTAGAGAGCCTCATAAGGTCAATGCCCAGTCCACACCTTCATTATAAACAAAAGTTTGCAGTTGTTATTTACTGATGGTGTTGTTGCAGAAAGGTGGGTACTTTATCTCTGCACAGATGCTGCTTCCTATACGATCTCAGCCTCTTCTTTTCTGAAAACTTTCTACCCTAACCTTATACACGTCACTGTTTAACCCATGCCTTTCACCGGATCTCAGGTGTCATAAGGAATGAATTTCCGCATTTCCCCTGATCTGAGGGGAAACTTTTTGCAAAACCCCAAACCGCATTGCATTCTTCAAGGAAAAACTTCCAGAAACTGCTCTCCCTCTCCAACCTGGGGCACCTGGATAGAGGCAGCTCTATATTACGAGGAACATTGGGTAAAAGAACTTCCTACTGAGAGTACAGCTTGTGTTCCGTCTGCAAAGAAACTGTTGAAAGATTCAACATTGAAGCGAGATATTGCTGTTATAAAGAAACACTTTTTCATTCTTGCCCTCAACAATAGCGAAGCTGGAGCACAAAGGAAACCCACTTTTAGATCAGGTGTTAGTGATACAAGAAGCTGAAGTGAAAATTAGTACTGTTAAGGGAGAAGTTGGGGACAAAGTAAGGTGCTAGTGGGAGAGAGTAAAGGAAAAAAACGCAGATATGCTGTAATGGATCCGCGTGTTAAATGTTTTGTTGGGGGAAAATGGAGAAGTTCCAGAAAGGGCATGAAAAATGTAAGAAAGTATAAGTTTGCTGCTATAACATCTGTCAGTGTAAAAGTTATTTTCAGCCTTATGTTAACAGACATAAGACATAGCCTAACTGTTGAACATTGGAGAACTTCTTGATAATATATAGCGCTGAAAGTTATGAAAACATAAGATATAATCGCACACTCATTTCAGCCCATTTTAGATGCCAATAACATATTTTATTCTTATAATTAAAAATAGTGCCTAATTAAATAATTTTGTAAGCTATTTTAGGTGCTAAAACATCAATTTTTCATTTCTAAAGTGCCGAGATCTGGTTATTTACATACACAAGACAGCGAGCGTTCTCTGTCCTCCAACAATCTTTGGAGGAACTCTTTCCATAACGAAGATGCTTTATAAACTTGTCTTGAAAACTTCTTCAGCTTCAAACCAGAAGATTTTTCAGGTGCGGAATCAAGAAACTATCCCAGGACTGGGAGAGAGTCACAGATAATAGAAGAAAATATATTTGGGATTAATTCCCGTTTGCTGTTTATCTCATTTAAATAATTTCGTCGCAGTCGAAAAATCACTACGAGCTCATATGAACTGTTATATAATATTGCTGATTAAACTAGCATGGCTATTAGTTTATATCGGTAACAAAAGTAATGAAAAATGTCAGAGATACTATCAAAACTAAGGAGTATTTATATTTTTATACATATAAAGGAAAAGGAATCAAAGAAAGAAAGTAGGAGACTTTAAGAGGCCCATACCTGATGTTTAATTAATTAAATTTATACTGTTAGGACCATCAGCAACCTGAACAATGCACTTAAAGACAACTGTCGCAACGTGGAAGAAAACATCTCAGCCTTAAAATAAGAAAATTAGAATTCATGTAAAAACGGTGCTTCTCAAGTATTTAATTACTCAAACATTCTCCTATTTCAACCAGCTTCATTACTAGCTCTGGATAACACTAGTTTAACAGCCAGTCCTTCACTGAACATCATACAAGAATCCAGGCCCAGCCCACTGCAGATAACGTTAAGTTCAGTCTATTTCCGTCTATTTGTAACACTGTAACGGCTGCCCACCCTTTCCCATACCTGAGATCGTAATATTCAATCTGAAATTCGGCTTACACCCAGTGGCAGTAGAATTAGTAGTAATGAACGTTTTATTGTACCAATTTTAAAATACATTTAAATAAATACAACTGTCGCATGGGGCTTACGGCCGTACATGCTAATGTCGTCCTTATAACAATCAAAAGGGCTACACACATACATACATGCATACATACATACATACAAATCTACATGCATACATACAAACACTTCGATATATTTACGTTTTCTGTTAATAATTTTATATACAAATATATAAATATTAATGGAACCCTTACTCTTGAGCTCCCTTGCATTTACTCACACCCCCTCTCCAACTCTCCCCTCCTCAGTATAGCCATTAATCTTCTTTGTCAGGTTTTCTCTAGAAGCCTATTCTCATTGTCTATCTTGCATGCACCAGCACTTCCCGTCAAATGTTCAAACTTCTGTTGAAATTAAAAAATTGCACTGATAAGTGCTCATTTCTTGAAATATGGACTTAATTATATGTGTCAAATTAATTAAATACATATCAACATAATTAAATGCATATCAATATAATGAAATACATGTTAATGTAATTGAATATATTTTAACATAATTTAATGCACTTCAACCTAATATAATATATTTCAAATTAATTAAATATCTATCAACCGATTTAAATGCATTTAACATTAATTATATACTTGTCAACCTATTTAAATATTTGTAAAATACACTAGAATTGGTTAAATATATTTCAACCTAATGAAATACATGTCAACCTAATTAAGTAGTGGCAATATAATTAAATGAATGTCAATCAAATTAAATGCATGTCAACTTAACTATATATATGTATATATATAATGTATTAAAGTATGAAAAAGTATTTAATTAGTTGATATTATTTAATTAGATTTACCGGTGTTAAATTAATTAATGTTAATCTAATTTAACACCGGTTAATCTAATTAAATATATAAACTTAATTATATAAATGCCAAATTAATGACATGTTAATCTAATTTAACACCGGTTAATCTAATTAAATAATATCAACATAATTAAATACTTTTTCATACTTTAACACATTTTAACATAATTTAATGCACTTCATCCAAATAAAATACATGTGAACCTAATTAAATATCTCTCGAGGTATTTAAATGTAAATCAGCTTAATAATACATGTCAATATAATTAAGTATATAAAATACACACCAATTTGATTAAATACATCTCATCCTAATTAAATACATGTAAACTTAATTAAAAGCATGGCAATGTAAATAAATACGCGTCTAGCTAAATAAAACATGTGAAAGTAATAATTATATGGCAACGTAATTAAATACAAACAGCCGAATTGTATAAATGTCAATCTAAATATATATTTGTCAACAAAATTAAATTAATGCCAATTGAATTATATAAATATAAATTTAATACAGGTGTTAACTGGTTTAAAGCATTTCAATTTAATTGTTAAACTACATTTCAACATAATTAGAGATAAGCAGATCTGTGAGTAATGTTCAGTTGCACAATTTATAAATAGTCACATCGAACAGCTGTTCGATCTTTTTGTTTCTGTCTCAGTGGCAATAGCAGCAAGTCTCCTACTCCGGTGTTGTTTGTTTCGTCTTTCATGTTTAAATCTTTCTATGTATTCATGCATACATACTCCCATCTCAAGTGACTGTCTGCTTTATTCTTATTCACTTCATTTCTAGCCTTTTACGTGCCATATGGACCTTAGCTTACCGCGATGACCGCTGCGTCTTCTACCTCCATCACATGATATCATTGGTAGAGGGCAGCATTGCAGAGGGATATGTGATCAGCACACCGCATCCTGCCGGTCGCTATATTGCGACTTACTAGATCGAAGATAGCCACCTCTCTATCAGGCAGCTGCCCAATTGTCCTCACGAGGCTGGATGGACCCCGTTCCAGATGTCCTTAACTTAGAAAAATTCCTACGCAGGTATCGGGAATCGAACCTGTGCATCCCGGCCCGCAGTCAGCAATGCTAACCGCTAAACCAAGGAGGTGCTTTCATTCTTATACTAGAAAAAAAAAAAAACAATAACGCCTCAAAAACATTAGACAGTAGAGCCGTCATGTGTCACGAGCTATTGCGCTCGATCGTCACAGCGGCCATTTCGTATTGCAGATTTTTCATTGTGCATATATATACAAGAAGTTAATGATAAAATTCCTGTTATTTAATGACTTTTCGTCGTAAAATTACCTCAGTGCCCTCAGCAGGTAGGGCTGGAATTACGAGCCGTCCCTGCTGTTGCTACATCTTCAAACTTGCTCTTCCCCCATTAAAACGAATTACCGCAAGTTGAACGCTTTCTACCGCCACGGGTAGTTCGGCGTTTCTGCTCTCATATCTATCAAGTTTAAAGTGATGGTTACGGCTCTTAGATACCGACGTCTTCCTCTTTACCGTCGCTCAAGGTAAACATCGCACGTGAGACTCCAAATCCAGCAGGGTGCACTTCGATAGGGTCGAATTGCTGGAGAGTCGTTACTCCCTCGCGGATGTAGCAGATTGATCTGGGCTATTTACGAGCGCCAGACTCCAGTTCGCTTTATTACTGAATGCATTAATTTCGTTCTTTATCCTACGTTAAGATCACATAAAATTGCTTCATAAAACATTCTACCAATAAAAAA
This sequence comes from Metallyticus violacea, assembly GCA_030762175.1. NCBI lineage: Eukaryota > Metazoa > Arthropoda > Insecta > Mantodea > Metallyticidae > Metallyticus > Metallyticus violacea. Next base: position 13,943,822 of record CM060833.1, on the reverse strand, counting down.
CTTAACTATCAAGCATAAGTCTTGTGTAGCTAATATCTAAGGTATATAAATTTTGTTCTTTAGAACATAAATTAGTAAAACTTTTAAAGTATATGATATTACAAACACTGTGCCAAAGATTAATTCATAACTCCTACAAATAACTTCCTGAATCTGTAAGAAAAAATAAAAGCGTTATCATTAGGGCACGTAATTTCCAGTTTCACACTGTATTACATTTTTTTAAACATATTAAAGTCAAGTGTTTTTAAGTTCCTGTTTATTAAATTAAAAATAAATATTTTAACTATTTTTTTCTATCACTCAGAACCACAACGCTACTTAAACACTTTGGTTAATATTCAATAGTTTATAGAGCATAATTATAGAATTATTCCTGCAATTTCTAAGTCTCTATAATGTAAGGACACTGAGCCTTTTTAAAAAGTTACAATGCACTAAACCCAACAAGAACATTTTCAGTTAATCAGGTGACACACTGCTGCATTGCATTATTAAATATATTGTTAAGTTCTTCGGTATTTTCCCACACCCAAATTGTTAAGTCATAGTTGACCTATCAATCCCCCTGTACACCTTCTTCATTGCTATCAGAGGTGTTTCTGGTGGTTTCACCAAAATAGTTAATGCTTGTAATTTTTTTTAATACACTTGCGTTTGTGATGTCTATGTGTTTTGCCCAGCTCCCTTCATACCTAAAGTGACCTCTAAGTATGTGCATTTCTTCACATTTGCTAATGCCTGACCTTCATTCTCTTTCCTCTGTACACCGCGCCATTCTTAAAGCAGTTTCTAAAATGGATGCCACAAGTAGGGCGGGGTACAGCAAATTCAAGAATTTGGTATCTTTAACGAAAGTATAAATTTAAAAATAAGAACAAATAAGTACTGGTTAAGAATAAAAATGGGGGACCAAACACTTCTTCGAGCAGTTTCCCTGAAAGAACAAATAAGGGAAGGGTGGGATATGAATTGGACATAAAAAATAAGAAAATGCTTAGACAAAATTAGACTGCGGTATGTTTGGCCAAAAGGACAGAACACTATGCACAATAGCTGGAAGATAGTTAACAGACTATAGATATAGATAGGTAAATACTGAGACTCAATGCGCAGAAAAAGTGTCGCTTAACCTGCAGGCTCAAATAGATCGAACGTGGAGGAGGGGGAATTATCTAGATGTTTGTGGAAGAGAAAAAAAGAAGTGGTCTCGGTGGCTCAGATTAGGGGCTTGGAAAGGAAATACAATAATTTATGCTTTCGGGGAAAGAAATTGCCCACTGTGCAGAGAAAGCGATACTTCAAGGCATATTCTGAAGAAATGCTGGGAAACAGAGGTTTTAAGAAATGTGGATTTATCCCCACAATTTCTGAAAGCCAGCAGAATTGTTTTTAATGGTGTTTAATGCCGATTTTTACTACTGAGGCACCACAGGCGGTGGACGCTGATGATATATGAAATGATAAATTGGGAACGATTTTTTTAAGGAAGAAAGCGTTTCGGGCCTAAGTTTAGCATCCCTCCTCGGCATTTGTCGTTAATGAAGACAGGAAAACCTGGAAAAAGCGTAAGTCAGGGAGGAGGGTCCTGTTGGGAATCGAACCCCGGACCTCCCCGTCACGATTCCGCTCCTTAACGATCTGGGCCACTTGCGGTGGTCCAACAGAAGTATGAACGTCTGCCTTTTAGTGTTGGTGCATGAAAAATACATACACAATCGGGAATATTTCTGGCGAAGACCATACAAATAAGAATAATATCTCTAGAAAAGAGAGGGGAGTTAGTGGGAAGGGGGTTAGTAAAGGAAAGGGTGGGCCATGGGTACGACTTATATTAAGGTTCACAGGTGTGAGTGTGTGTGTGTGTGTGTGTGTGTGTGAGAGAGAGAGAGAGAGAAATTATTCATAGAAAATGTGTGATGCAGGTATATTGATTTTGTATGTATGTAGGTTTGTATATATTATACATACTCGTATATACACGGAGTTGATAATAGCAATTAATTTTACTGGTTGTTGTGTATTGATATTTTTGTTATCAAAAACAAGTTATTAGCATACACTTGGCACAATAAAAGTCCATTCCTACAACATTACTAAGTTTTGTATGGTGAAAGCTTTTATGTTATTTTTAAAAACTTTCTATAGAAGAAATTTTTATCTCTATACAGCATGAAGTCATCATGCAAATTTCATTAAAGTCACTGCTGTCTGTGCTTATCGGTGAATCGTCTGTAATTTGTTCCCCCTGATGAACAGCAGGTACATTTTCCATCCTTGTAAACGATGCACAGGTTGCACCCACAGGCCCTGTTATTTCTTCCTTTGAAATTGTGTCATTGATTTCCATTGCATTGTTAACTGTAAAGAATCGAGTTCAAAGCGCTGAATAGCTGCAAGAAGATCTCCAAGATTGCAAGTAAAATTTTATATGCTTATTCTGAAGAAAGATTTTAGTCTTGGCTATGCAGGCTAAAAAAGAAAGAAAAAGAAGTGCTAAAATGAGCCTAGAATACTGCTGACATCTTCAAAATGTCCGGCGTAGTACACGGCCGCCAGCAGTCAAGTTTACCAGAGGGCGAGGATTTAATCTGGTGCAAGAGGTGTTTGTGGTAGCATTTTCTTTAAAAAATAGGAGGTCCATAAGTTTCCGGCCTAACCATTGTCTAGGTATGATAAAAGACAAAAACTATATTTCACCGTTCAATACAGTTGCCCTTTATTACAATACACTTCTCACATGTTGAATTAACATTTTAATCTCCCCTCCCAAAATAGAAAGAAAGCTTGTCTGCAAAATGGGCATAAACAGCATCCATCACTTCTTCGTAACATTTAAATTTCCTTTCTCGAAAGTCCTTCTTATGTTTTGAGAAGAGGAAATAGTCACTGGGAGCTAGATTTGGGCTGTAGGGTGGATGGTCGATCTCCTTGAAGCCGCATTTCTTCAGAGTTTCCTTTGCAACAAGAGCTGTGTGTACAGGCGCGTTGTCGTGAAGAAGGTGCACACCACCACTCAGTTTTCCTCGCCTTTTCTCTTAGATGGAAGCACGTAGTCTGTGCAGTAAGCCAGCATAGTATCTCCATATACTGTGGTGTTCTTCTCCTTGAAGTCAATGAAGAGTATTCCTTCATAGTGCCAAAAGGTTGTGACCATGATCTTCTTGGTTGACTGAGTGACTTTGGCCTTTAGAGGCGGTGCTTCGCTAGGTTTACGTCTGCCATTCCATTGATTCTCTTTTGAACAAGGATCATAGTAGAGGACTATAGTTTCATCTCCTATAACAATGGTTTGCAGAACTTCTCTCTCGTTGCACGGCAGAGCTCCAAAAATGTCTGGCAACAGGCGACTCGTTGCTGCTTTTGGACCGAGGAAAGAAATCTAGGCGCTAACCTCATTCATATTTAAAGTTCATGAATAATTCGACCAACTGTTGGTTTAGAAAGGCCCAACCTTGCTGCTATTTCTGTAACTTTGAGCCGCTGATCTTCCATAATTTCTCCTTCCACAAGAGCGATGTTTTCAGGAGTGAGCACCTCCAGGGGCCACCAACACGCTCTTCCTCTTCAATGTTTTCTCGGCACATTCGAAAAGGTTTGGTCCATTCTTTTACTGTAGAATATGAGGGGATGCTTCCCCACATATGCCATCAAATTTCTGTCTAATTTCTTTTGGAGTAAGTCCTTCTTTTGTGAAGAACTTAATAACAGCTTGACACTCCATTTTGAACATGTCACAATCTTCTACACATGCCTTCTTTGTGCAACAATACCTGAATAAGTGAACACAGCGGAGTGGAAGTTACAGCTGCAATTATTTACTCAACAGATAAGGTATGACCCAGATAAGGATTTTGTGAAGGCGATAATCCTTATCGGTGAGGCCGGAAACTTATGGATCTACCCTCGTAAATGCTACTGGGTGCTTTCAGAGAGACTTTCATCAAGGATGAAATAATGTGTTCATTTCTGGGAAATTGCTTTTAATCCCTTGAAAGCCACGAGCAAGACATGTCAATGCAGCATGTTAGGGTAGAAACTTTTCAATGCCACCCGTCTTGACTATGTAAGCCGGTAATAAAAAGTAGAACCTTGTCACCTCATTTTCTACTGGCCTGAGAATGAGTATGGCGTATGCAGTACCACCTACGATTTGTTTTGTCTACCATCTTGCACAAATTGAGGTTTGATTTGGCAGGTTCAGTGAGGTCTAACTTTTTCACCACGAAATTACCGGTGGAAAGACTACTACTATAGGTGGTCTCACCTACTGAAAGCCAGCTGTTACCGTTCTGTAGTTCTGTTCTTATAAATTCAATCTTTTTATGGTGTAGTTGCAGCAAATATGTTGTTTGTTAAGGATGATTAGTCTGGTATCTTTCGGTCTTGAAGAAATTACTACCGCTTCACATAAACTTATATTAAATTGTTTTCTTAACAGTCAGAAAAATCTGAAATTAGTAGTTGGAGGTATATTCTTTGTTTCTTCTCAATGCTGCAGACACTTGCTTACAGAAAACAGTTTTTTTTTTTTTTTTTGATTACAGGTCACCTGCTTTTAAATGTTAATTGCCATCAGCCGTCAAATTTGAGTCGTTGCCGATTCACTGGCAAATTAACCAACATTTAGAACACTATGCTTTTGTAATTTTGCCTAAGCAAGCACTATTAACTAGCTAAAAACATAACCTTCATAAGAATGGCTTCAATTAGTTTCTAAAACCGACGATTTCTATTCACCAACGGTATCCTTTACTGAGACAATATAATACCCGATCTTCTTTATTGTACATACTCGTATATACTTTAATACCTGGGTCACTGGGATAGACAGCGAAGAAGCTCCTTCGAGAGTCCTAATTGAAAAGGCCCAAAGCCATCCCCAAACCCGGAGGAAAGAAAGGGGTTTCTTCTGGTCGATACCAGGCTACCTTTCACGTTGCCAACAGTCGGTCAATGCTTGCAACATGAGATCATGTCTACGTCACAATTCGGGAAGATAAATAAGGAATAAGAAAGACTGAGGCGAAATATCAATCTGGTTAAACGGATGATAGCGAAATCAGCACAATGATTTCTGTAAGAGGATATAACACAGAATTGGTACTGAGACGCTCCTAACATTTTAAAGTATTAAACATTTAAGATAAATTAAAACGAACTAACCTTCAATAAGAGGAAAATGTTATAAATAATTAGAGGATGATACATAGAATAATAAGTGAAATTTCAACTGGTAATGACAGGTACAAAAATGCTATTACTTTGTAAACGTAACACACCTCTAGGAGAATTACTCGCCGCTCAGTAGATTCTGCAAATTCCCATTTTCTTCCTATAGACTCGTTTTCCTTGCAGTTCACTGCAATTTGTCCGATCTATACTGTTGATTTTGGTGATGGTCTTCGAATTGCCAGTTGTTCACGACCGATTTCGACATACTTTATCCTTAAGGTTCCATTAGAAGCCATCTGGTGAGGTCAGGTGGGTGTATAAAAGTCCTTGCAATTAATCGGACGTCAAAGAAACTTGTGACAGCGGTGAGAGGTTGGGGCTGACAAGTTGTTCGCGGGTAAGTAATTAAGTAAGTTACAAATTGATGTGGGGTGCGACATGTTTGAATGAGGCACATTAAGCTATTTCCACTAGATGGCAGTATTACTCAGGTGACAACTGGTGTCATACAAGAACAATCAATGTTTGCAATAGCGAAACAGCAGTTGCAAGATGGACGATTCTATCTTATTCGGTCATTCAATTGCTTCAGTAGCATGGCGTAATATTTACTTATTATGGTTTGTCTTCCCAATAAATTAAAATTACGCCGTTGCAAATACAGTCGTCAATTGATGCGATTCCTTTTACCTTCTTCGGAGTATTTTCTCTGGCTAGTGGCGTATAGTGGTGCATCTTGGTTTCGTCAACTGTCACATACCTTTTCTGAAATTCAATTGGTTCCTTTTAAATAGCTTCAAACTATGGGAGAAAGTGGCAAATCAGACGTTAACAAACGCGGCAGTTAGATTTTTAATTTGTAAAGACTGTACAAAATATCAAGGACCAGAGCTTCAACAATTACCTGCATTTTTAGTCTCCGACCACTCAGCATCAGTCATTGAATTTTTGTTAACCATTTCTTTTCTTCGACAGTCATCAGGAACGGTCTACAACGAATGTGCCTGTTCGGGCAAATCAACCGTTTATATACCAGTCAGGGGTAAAGTGCAAATTCACCAGCTCAATTTTAGTTTCTGACGGCCGTTGCCGCTTTCAAAAAAACTGTTTTATTCATACACGAAATTCATGATTCTCCACTGTCAATGTAGCAAAGTTGGACTTAAATGCAGACCAAACTTCATTACTGTTGGTGATAGGGAATTTCTCACCCCCCCCCCCAATATTTTGAAAAAGTCCCTACTGCAGAAACTAAGCGCATACCTCACCTATTAGATTGAATTCCCAAAAGAATAAGCTATTAATTAATTGATTGATTAAGTTATGGCACCACTGTGTGGTATTAGAGAAACAGAATTAGAATTCTTGCAATCTATCAGGTCACAATACTGAAACCACATTTTTAGAATTATTATTATTGTTGAGATTAAACCACAAAAATGAATGGTTCACTATTAGTTAAGTTAAATGTTTGACCACTTGTAGACAAAGTTATACTATGTGGGTATTATTAAACATTTTTAACTGTAACCATGTTTATAAACTGAACCCTTGATATCATTTTTACATTCACTGAAATAGAGAAAAACAACAGAAAGGTTCGAGTTACATTGTATATTTAAAAATAAGATGTTCATATGTTCCAATAAAGCAAAAACATGCTACTATTTTAAAGCAATTACGATGTATTAAGCAAATATATTCTCAATCAGCAATAAAGTTTCATCGATTTTCATCGACTTTGAAATTTAATTTAATTATCATTGTAGTAAAAATATGTAACGAAAATGTTTTCTGAAGGTTATGATAGAGCCCTCTTACATACAAATATAATTCTCAAACACATATTTGATTAATATTTCACATTTTATATCTTCACGACGATGCTTTTGTTAAATATAAAACATATACATCGTTATAAATACAGTTTATATGTTGAATTAATTTGTCTTTTTATTTTAAAATAATATAAATAAAAATTAAACGTAATAACATTTTTAAATTTCGATTTTCAAGTATACCCCTATTCCTGAAGGTCCAATTTCCCTCAGAAACTATTTTTCTTATTTTGTTTAAACGGTATTTTTTGCCGAGTTTAGCTGTTAAAACAAATATTGGGGTGGCTGGAGCGAAGTTTAAATTTTCGGTTTAAGATTGACCCCAATCCTTAAATGAGATTTCCCTGATTTTAGAAACTATATTTTTTATTTTATTAAAATGGTTTCGTTGCGAAAAAATAAATAATACCGCCAAAGCGAGTTTGAAATTTTGGGTAACCCTCTTTCCCTGGTAACAGTCCGATTTCACTGATTTTTCAGGAACTATTTTTCTTATTTTATTTCATTTGTAAATGCCGAATTTCCTTAAATTTTTTTTAATTCCACCTGCAAGATCAATATTCAATTTTCGCTTTAACCTCCACTTGGTTTTTCAGATAAACATCATTCCTAATGGCCCGATTGCCCTGATTTTCGTAAACTACATTTATCTATTTATTTTAAAGAAATGTGCCGAGTTTCGTTGAGAAAAATAAAAAAACTGTGGCCGCTAGAATAGTTTTTCAATTTTTTTAAAAAAGTTTTGCTTTGGGTTAACCTCTACCCTTAATGGTCAAAATTTGTTGGTTAATGAACTCGGCAAATCGTTTTTAATTGATGGTTATATGCCGAGCTTCGCTGAAATAAAACAAAAATTGCGATAGCTAGAGCGTTAATACACACACACACACACACACACACATATAAAAGAGAGAGAGAGAGTAGAGGTAGATATTTGTTCATTTTTTTTAATCTTTTTTGTGCCTAGTAGAGATGCGATAGATGAATTTTTGGAAAGCTTACAATCAAAACGAATTGCAATAGCTTACATTCCATCGGAATTCGCTAAAAAAATAAATAAATGTTTTACGGGTACGGCTGGAAGAGCTTCATTCCTTCGGAATCCGCTATTAATTAGTCAAAATGAAAACTATTAAATTTATTATTATAGTGTCTTAAAGATAAAACTTTTGATCAATTTTGATTTTCGGTATTTGCTGTTACGTCCATTGTTGCTGTGGCATTCCCAAATCTGTTTTCAGAAACTCTGTACCTAAGTCACAGTTGTTTGTTGGTCAACAGATATCCATATCGTTACGGATGGCCGAGGTTGTTAAGGCGGGGACTCGTGAGCGGGAGGTCTGGGGTTCGAATCCCGCCAGGACCGTCCTCCCTGACAGGTTTTTTCCAGATTTTTATCAGTCCTTATAAATGGCAAATGCCGGGGAGGTAACCGTATTTTAGGACTGGAACGTTTCCTTCCTTAAAAAAAATACTTTCCCATTATATCGTTTTATTTCATGTATCATCAGTGTTCACCGCTTGTGGTGCCTCAGGAATAAACACGGGCTTTAAACACTATTAAAAAAAAACAGATATCCATTGTTTTTTCACCCCACATTTGCATGGTCTAAGTTGTTAAATCGCTGTCCTGCAATCTAGCCCACAAATTCTCAATGACATTTAAGTCTGGAGAGTTTCCAGACATCATTAAAGCTTTTCCGAATGACATCCATGTTTCGATTAGCGGTATGTGCCGTTACACATCTTTCATCAGAATCCCAAATGAAGTAAATTGAAATTTCCCATGGTCATCCAAGACTTTCTGGCACAGAGGCAGAATTTTTTGCCTGCAGTACACTCCATTCACAATTTGGTTTTGGGGAAGATATGCAATTCTGTCTTACCGTAACGAGATTTGCCTCCAGTAACATAATTTTCAGCTAGAAGTTAAGAGCAACAGTAGGCGATATCTGTTGAGGGTGATTGGTCCTGATGCGTCTGTTAAGGCTTAGTATTCAGTGCCATTTTACTCTTGTCTGTGAATAAGATGTGTGCACTTTTTATGCATCTGCAGTTCTTCTGTAAATGCAGCATCAATCAAACTTTACTCGTCCTCCAACATTCTGTGCAATCCCAAACTGTAGGTTTAGCTTGATGGCGCGCGCATTTCAAATTGTTTTGTAACATTATTTTGATTACAAAAAATGCAGTAGGGAGTATTCGTATAGTTCTTTAACGTACGTAAGTATTACATAAAACACTTGAGTGACAGTACTTCCTAAAACACTTGCCCCTTGGATTTTTTCGTCCTGAAAATTCCATTGACGAACGACCCCCAAAACTTTGCAAGCCTGGAGACCACTGAGATTGTATCCACTATTTACCTTGACGAAATTGCATAGCAAACTCCAATCTTCTGTGGATGCAGTAACATGTTTGCTTATCCCAACACTTGGAGTGTCTCATTTGTGAACTACTTGATGTGTTTGACAGCAGAACAATGAAAGCCAAGAACTTGCTCTTCCTTATCAGGTTCCTCCAACTTGTGTACTTCAGTGTCGTTACCTTTGTCACTCTTTGATGTCTGCTCTCTCTTGAGACAAACGACGTAATAACTTTTAAAGAGATTGCTGCAGACGTGTCCTGATCACCTATGCTACATTTGCCACACAATTGCGATACCTGTAGTCCCATTCAACAAAGATCCTTTATTTCCAACTTCCTCATTAATGCGGGTGTTGTGTCGCTTTAGGGGATAACACTGAAGCCTGCGAACAGCATCATCACCTATAGACAGCAATAAGAGAAAGGGATGGAAAACTTGCACCCTTGACGATGGGGGTATTAGATTACCTTGGCTTACAATATAGAACTCTAAAACAAAATACTTGCGGATATGCTGCAACACAACATTTGACAGATACACTGAGACAACTTTGAAGACAAATTCTACATACGATAACAATAAAATGTACCATATAAACTTATCAATGCAACAACATAATTTGTTAAAAATATACACTTGATCAAAACGTTCATTATTCCGCAGTTTAAATACATAGCGCATACAAGCTCGTATCATGTTTGACAGCGCATCTCGAATGTTCTGACCACCACGGGTGGCCGAGGTCGTTAAGGCATGGATTCGTGCGTGGGACGTCTGGTGTTCGAATCCCGGCAGGGCCGTCTTCCCTGAATGAGGTATTTTTCCAAGTTTTCCTCAGTCCTCATAAAAGGCAAATGCCTGGGAGGTACCCTAAACTTAGGCCTGGAACGTTTCCTTCCTTAAAAAAATCCTTTCCCAATATATCATTTCATGTATCATCAGTGTCCACTGCATGTGGTGCCTCAGTAGTAAAAACGGGCGTTAAATACTATTAAAAAAATCCGCCCTTTTGGTTAACTGTATATTTTTAAGTTGTTACATTGTACCTCGAAACGCGTTGAAAGGTCTGTTTCAAAAAGCAGATATTTTTTTTTTTTTTTTTCTCATTTCGTGTGAGGAACTCTGTCCAGACGTTTGCCTTAGTATTTCTGTTACACTATGTACACAAAAAGCTGTGCTAATATTTTAATGAAGCACCCAACTTATAGGAATCACCTTATATGATATTGCATTATAGGTGTTTGGAAATTAAGGGGAATGATGGAAGATGTTTTCCAGCATTGTATCCCATCTGTGGGGAGAAGGAAGATGAAACTCTTATTATCTTCCAAAGTTTGGAGGGAAATTTTAATTAGTAAGAAATTGTTTTTGAGGAATAAAGTAATTGTATTGAGAAAGATCTTTGCACATCGCGAGCAGATATCCAAATTTGCGGGGGGGGGGGTTATGGAAGGTAAAAATGAAATGGAAATGGTCAGTTGAAAGATATGTAATTTAAAAAATGTTAAATGATAAAGAAATACCTGTATGATTATGAAAAAGTCATTGGTCTGGGAATGATTGGGAGTGAAATTATATTAAATTATTGAGCTTGGAAATTAGAAATTGCTCTAGAAAGTGAATACATGCACCATTAGAGTTCGTATTTGAGAAATAAATGAATTAGTAGTTTGTAGGGGTTGTAGTTAGCTTAAAATAATTGGTACAGGTAGAGTTTGTGAAATATTTATTTTAGTACCTTGGTTTGGTTCGAGTGTGGTCCCCTGGAATTCTGTTGCTGCTGATGAACCAGGGACTAGGAACTGACACAATCAATGTGGAAATTTGGTACTTTGTTTAACCATCTAGAAAGAACTTAAGTATTGATGTTTGCATAAATATTTTATTGTTTCAATAGTCGTAATTGTGAGGGACTACACCTAAAGATAGGAGGAGGCCTGTTGTAGTTTGTATTTAAATTTTTCTTAGCAATTTATAAATTTCATATTTTATTATAGTAGATGTTTGAGAAATAAAATAATTAGTAGTTTGTAGAGACTGATAAAATACCGCCACGGATGGCCGAGGTCGTTAATGCGTTGACTCGTGAGCGGAAGGTCTGGGGTTCGAATCCCGCCAGGACCGTCCTCTGTGACTGAGGTTTTTTCCAGGTTTTCCTCGGTCCTTATAAATGGCAAATGTCAGGGAGGTACCCTAAACTTGGTCCTAGAACGTTTCCTTCCTTAAAAAATCCTCTCCCAATATATAATTTCATCTCATGTATCATCAGTGTGATGCCTCAGTAGCAAAAACGGGCGTTAAGCATTATTTAAAAATGGAAATTTTGCACTTTATTTAATTATTTACAATTTAGATATAGGGTTAGTATTAATCATCATTGATTTAAAATTTCTGTGATAACAAGGGGGTATTCCTAAAATGGCCTGGGCCAGATAGGTGGAACCGCTTGTAGCTTGTATTTTTCTTAGCACTTTCAATAAATTTCAAATATTGCATTATGATTTACTTGCCTCATAATGCCCTAATAAGAGCCCTGCTGCTACGAGAATAACAATTCCCCATTCCTGCACAAAAAAGGGGGCACGCTTGCTCCAGCCTTCAATGGCAGGCATAAAAATGTCTCTATACAAAACTTACCACGATAAAAAGTTTGTGTACACAGAGCCGCTTGCTGGTAACGCAGGAATAAAGATAAAGAACAATAAAACCTCGTACCCTGTGTACTACAATATTCGTAAACCTGGATCTAATAACAAGAATATCTCTGTTTTCTTTTATGTCCTTAACATGCGTTTCTCCGGGTTTACGTGTTATTTTATGCCTCTAGTAGTACTGAAATATGGGGATTCATGTCTGATTTTTTAGAATTTAAAAAGCTAATTTTTCCTCAGTTGCTCCTAAGATTTTGGAGGTTTCAAAACTTCAGTTTAGAATTTAATATGTTTTTGAAATAAATTACAACCTGTGGATTAACAATAAACGCCTGTTTTATAGGTCATGCAGAAACCATTTTTTGGCAGTTACTTCTGCAGCCTTCTGGATGCCGCGTTTGTCAACAATGGAATCAAAAACGCATTCGAATGAACATTTCACAAGAGTGTTTAGTTGTATTAAACGCAATTCTAGTGAGTTTCTCCGACGTTTCATAACAGTAGATGAAACAGGATTCATCACAACACTCCAGATACGAAAGAACAGTTCACACATAGGATGGCAATATGTGAAAGTGCATCAAAGAAAACAAAAACGGTTCCATCTGCAGGAAAAGTCATGGCTACAGTTTACTAGGATTCTCATAGTTTGGTCCTCCTAGACTACCTCCAGAAGGACAGAACCATCACCGGGAGGCATTACGCATCACTACTGGACCAAGTGAAGGAGTTATTCAAGTTTAACATCCACAACTTGCGGAGAAAAAAAGTTCTTTATCACCGATAATACGCCTCACACATGTTGCTGCAAAACTGCATGATTTTCACTTCCATATTCGCCGGATTTGACCCCCAGAGCTAACTTTTTATTCCAAACCCTGAAGACATGACTGGATGAACGAAGATTTATTGCAATTCATTAGGTTGAAGCTGAGACAAGCGCTTATTTTTCACAATTGGACAAATTGAGGGTGTTAAAATGATGGAAAAGTAAATATATTGATTTAGAAGGGGACTATGTTGAAAAATTAACCAAAATATTGTATTAAATCTTATGATTTCTTGATCCGGCCAAGAACTTTCAGAAACTCCCCGTAAACACTCAAAAGTTTGAATTAATTACTTAACAATTATTTACTTTCGACTATGCAGAATCCACTGCAAGTTTTAGTTGTGTTTTGGAAATCTATAAACTAAGAACCAACTGTTAATTGTTATATACCTTTCGAAATTACACTGGACCTCATGTGTGCACCTTTGGAACCGCTTGCAGAGGCGGCATGCCTACGGAAAATACTTCACGTGTGTGTTGCTTCACGTTAATTAGCTGGAAATGTGCCTTTGGCTTTTTTCCCCTTGCGCGTGCACACATGAGGTTACTCCTTAAACGTGCGCGTTTGCGGTTAAAATATATGTAATGTGTGCGGACTTAGCCTTGAGAAGATTACATGTGGAAGCTTCCACAGCATAAATTATTTCAATGAAAATGTTGACCCTTGCCTTTGTTGTTTCATCAGGGACCTCTGTAAGAGAGAGTTTTACTCCAACCTCCCTTACTGGATTATTTACCGCTCCATTAAGTATTCCAGTACCCTCATTGCAAACCCCAGGAAACTGGGAGCATAAGAATTTGTTTTGTGGCGAAAAATAAACCGCTACTTTAATGGCGTTTCGGAGCAGCATGCCGTGAAAATAATTAGCAAGAGAAAATTGTGTCTATAAAATTCTTCGCTCGAAATTAAAGAGCTGCGAGCAAATTGCTACAATTAAAATTACACCAGTATTGTCTAGCGTGAGATTAAAGTTAAGAAAAATGCAGCCCGGTTTAAACGGTGTCTTCTTTGACTCTCTACTTTTTTTTTTTTCTTTATTACGACGTTCAGTACATAAGTTTCCAGCTGTGAATAATAAGGTAGATGTCATTGTGAGGGTAGGTCGTTACGAAAGCTGCAAATGTTGGGGGCACTGCATGCTTGAATGAGATTTCTGAGGCGGCTGTTACTAGATGACAGCATTAGTCCGGTGGGCATTGGCGACATTCAACGTTAGACAATCGGTGTTTACTATAGCGAAACAGCAGTTTCAAAATGGCGGCGCTTATGAGTGAGAGTACAACCCTCAAGCAACGCTCCATTGTGCGATTTTTGTGACTAAAAGGCGCGGAATGAAAGAATACTCATAAGGAAATGCTTTCCATATAAAATGAGAAGTACTTGTCAAGTCAGGATGTTTACAGTTGGGTACAGAAGTTCACTGAAGGGCGGTTACATATCGAACACTTAATCCTAGCAGACAGAAGGGTAATGTAAACACTGTAGGTCGGTCCTGGTGGTGTAGTGGTTATCATACTTGCCTCCTACGTGGGTTCGAACCCGGCCAGGACCGATGGATTTTTTCGGGCGTAAAAATCCTAAGTATGGCTTCCTTCGTAAGGGAAGTAAATCCGTGGGTCCCGTGTCGTACATTTACGGCACGAAAAAGAACCTCAAGCCTGAGAGGCCTCTAAAATTAGTTGGCCATTTCACGCCCTGGGTTGAATGGGGCGCTGATGACCTGAGATGTTAAAGAGCGTCCATAAATAAATCAATCAAATCATAAACACTGTATCCGTTGCTATAGGTTGTTCACACGGCATGGCCTACGTCACAATGCATGACAGAGTCTGCGCACGGTGGGTGCAAATGCAAAGAATGGGTCTGGCATTTATAGCACCTCAATAACTACCATGATGAAGGGCACGATATGTTAGTCCGAGTTGTCATAGGTGAGGAGTTTGGGTTGGCCATCACAAACCCGAGACAAAGCATGTATCAATGCAGTAGTAGCATCCTGCGTGACCTGCGAAAAAAAAAAAGTATTAAAGGGGCACCACTAACCGGGAATAAGAGCTTTTCAAAAAAATACCCTCAGGAGATGCATCTGTACAAATCAATTGCTGCTAAATCAAGAAAACAAAAAAGTATGGGGAATAATAGAACGCTTTGTTTGTTTACTGTATTTTGTCAGTAATGACACAAATACTGTCTGTCCCTTGTTTATATCTTTGGAATCGTGTTTATTCATACAGAAACATCTTATTTGAGGGGTTATATCTAATGTGTTAAATTCATCTATTTTGAGCAAGAGGGAGATAATTCTAATTTTAATTATGAATGGCTATCGAGACCGAAAACATTATCGTCAATAGGGGGTGAATTGTATAGTGATATCCATTTGGATCGCAATTGAATTCCACATACAACGGTGACAAGGATCTTAAAGAAATTTACTCCACCAGGAAGCGTAAAGGACTTATGTAGATCGAAAAGTGCAACTGGTGTGAATACTCCACTGGACGTTCTGCGCGTGCAAGAAAATCCAAAAGTTTCTATTACATATTTGTCGTTAAAGTTAAACGTAAACCAAAGTTCCGTGATGAAAATCCTTAAAACTCCAACCAATATCCTTAAGAAATTCAACTCTTGCTCGTAAATACAAAATGGCGGAGTATCCGCAAAAACTTAATGTTTGGGCGGGCATGTTGGTATCCTGTTTTTAGAGAAATGGGAATCTTCCAAAATTGAACGAATCAGAGCGAGCCTGTATAATAATAGATATTAAGCAAGGACCAATAAAGCAAGGGGAATCGAAACGACCTTCATAATTTTGCGGATCTAATTTTTAGCGGGCGAGGTTCCTAGCAATACAATTAACTGTACTTCTAATATAATGTAAAATCTAAGAGAAGCATTCAGCAGTCGAGGCTAGGAGTCGTGAGGAGGCAAATGGTTGGAGTCTGAGGAAGAAATAGTAAGAGCTAATTGAAATAAGTGAGCGTAAGAATAGATAATCAGAATCGAATTGTGCGAAGTCTGTAGGAAAGAAATAATAGGCAGGTAAAGCAGTCGACAAGTATGGACCGATAAGTCTTATCAAGAAGTCAACTGAAATCTTAGAAACATTCCAAGCCAATACGAACAGTCCGATATTATGATAATAACAATGAATAACTGAGAACTTTCCGTGTAGCCTGATAGATTTCTTACCCTTCCCTTGAACTCAAACGAGTCACAAAATTCCATAATTTCCCTGAGATAAATATTCCTAATCTCGACACAAAGGAGCATCCAACCAAGAAATTAAATAGTCACTTAATTTCCTCCTCCAATATCTCACGAATATCGACCGCATTCCCCGTACGGCCCCATGCTATTATATATTTGGGTTAGCTTCGAAATCAAGTAGTACCGACTATCGCACATTTTTTCCATATCCATCAACCATGAGCTTTTCTAAGCAAACATCTATTTCCAACAAGATGGAGTTCCAGCTCACCATGGAAAGAATATTCATCAGCACTTAGACCAGATTTTTTGTTGATCTGGTTTATTTACGAACGCTGCTTAACATCTCAGGTCATCAGCGTCCCATTCAATTCAGGGCGTGAAATGGCGGATAAATTTTGCTCGGAGAGCTCTTATTTCAGGCTTGAGGTTCTTTTTCGTGTCCTAAATCTACGACACGGGACCCACGGCTTTACTTCCCTTCCGAAGGAAGCCATGCTTAAGGTTTTTACGTTCGGAAAAATTCCATGGACCCTGGCCGGGATTGAACCCGCGATCTATGAGGCAAGTATGGTTACCAGTAGACCACCAGAACCGATGGTACCAGGTTTTTCCAGAACGATGGGTTAATAAGAGGGGTCTCACAGAATCACCAGCGATATTTCTCAGATTTGTCGCTTTGGACTTCTATTTCTGGGGTCAATCGAGGATAACCCAACAACTTATAAGATTTGGAATATCGAATAATGGAAGCGGTGCAAGACTTTGAGTAAATCATTCCTTAAATGATTTCTATGATGGGCTGGCACATTTTCAAACAGTTGACGATATCAATTTAAACAGAGAATTTTGACGTTGAGCTACTTTTATTAGCGAATTTCGAAAGAATGTAGTTATTGCGGTTCTACCCACGAAACAATTTTGGAAAATTTTCTGCAAATCTCTTCGATATTACCTACCAAGCACCGAAATTGACTATGAAAATATGCACATTATCTGTTAACGCTCTTGAGAATGCGATTTTTGTTTCTTCTCAACGAAACTCGGTATTAACAAATGATTCATCGAAATTGTTAACCAGCAAAATTGGACCATTGGGGTTGCGCTCAACCTAAAGTAAACTATTAAAAAAATTATAAAACTTTCTAGCAGTGGCAATGATTTTTTTCACAACGAAATTCGGTACATTTTTTTAAATAAATTAATAAAAGTAGTTTCCCAAAATCAGGATAACCGCGCCATTAGGAGTAAGAGAGTATATCGGAAAACCAAGTGGGGGTTGAAGCCGGAATTAAGGCTGCCTATATTAATTTTATAACCTGAGGCTGCAGAGCGATATTTATAAAGGCATTAAATTTGATAAGGATAATAGTTATGTATATGTATAAGAAAATCATTTTGATAGGTATAACAGGAATAGAAATAATTTGTAACTTGTAACATACAAAAGGGTTTTGTATACATGTTAGAAAGAGATTGTATACCTGACGCCTCTCCACTCACGGACCGCTCCTTAGACAAGGCTGAAGAAAGGGTAAACTATCTTTTGTTAGGTCACGAACCTTTTACCCAGGAAATACTTAGGAGTTGACAATAAGAGAAACATGTGGCCGTAACGGGACAGTATTTAACAAAGTCAGACTTAAAAATATTTTAAGAGAAAATGAAAATGTCAGAACGGAGACGAAAATGTTTTATTACAGGAAAGCCGAAAACACGTGCGTTATCTCCGGGAACATTTAGGAATCTACAGACTAAGCAAGGCAAAAGATTTTCAATAGAAATCAGAATATAAGGAAAGTACCGAAATTTATGACAGCTTGTTCTGGGAAAATTCAAGTTCGTGGGAAGACGTTAGATCAGGGGGGAAAGAATAATTCTAGCCAATGGTCTTCGGATAAAAGTTAACGAATCAGGAGAACTTAGATATAAATAATAATTTTAGGATAACCAATTATGAAAGTACAACACGAAAATAGATAAAATACGAGGGAATTTAATTTAGCGAAAGGCGTGGCGATGTAGTAGAAAAACTAGAGTACAGAAGTCAGAGGGGCACTCGAGAATTCACGCATTCGGTAGAGACACATTCATGCATTCAGAGGGACACTCGCAGAAGATAGGCTCACAAATTTACACTCACACATTCATAGATTCAGAGGGACATTCAGACATCCAGATATTCACTCAGGAAGCCAGTCTAAGTGAGTAGCGAAGTCAGTGGCGAACAGTCAGGAAGTATTTTAATGTGAATAAAATATTTTAAACAAGTCCACCTTGTGTATTTTTGGGCAACACATTTCTCGTTCCCGTGGATCTATACTGATCCCGAAACACTCCGGTAGACCCTGAGATAAAATTCAACAGAATTGGAGCAAACGACGTCATCAGTGAGCAGCCCGGCCGAGACTTCGAAACCACGATCAACCCAGCGATCAACTACATCCCCCGAGCACCCAATTCCTGCTCCAGGGTTAAAGCAAAATTTAAAAATCGCTCTAGCGGTCGCATTTTAATTTTTTTTAAAGAAAACTCGGCATATTCCAATGCCATTAAATAAGAAATATAGTTTCTTAAAATCGGTGAAATCGAACTATTAGGAGAAAGGGTTTATCTGAAACCCAACATTTAAAAATCACTCTATCATCATTAATATTTTTTACGAAAATCCGTACATATTCAAATATAATAAGAAAAATGAAAATTATGGAAATCGGCCAATTAGGAGTGGGAGTTTACCTGAAACCCAAAATTTAAAAATTGCTCTAGCAACACTAATATTTGCTTTTTGACAACGAAACTCCACATACACCATTTAAATAATATAATAAAAAGAGTTCTTGAAAATCAGGAAAATCGGTTATTAGGAGCGGGGGTTTACCTGAAACAAAAGTTTAAAATCATTCTAGCGGCACCAATATTTGTTTTATTTATTTATTTCTTTTTTGATTTGTGTTTAACATCCGTTTTTACTACTGAGGCACCACAGACGATGACACTGATGATACACGAGATGAAATGATATATTGGGAAAGGATTTTTTAAAGAAGGAAACGTTTTAGGGTACCTCCCCGGCATTTGCCATTTATGAGACTGAGGAAAACCTGGGAAAAAAGCCTCAGTCAGGGAAGACTTCTATGTAGGATTCGAACCCCAGACCTCCCGCTCACGAGTGCGCCTTAACGATCTCAGCCATCCGCCACGGGTTGCGAGAGCTCTTCACAATATTTTTCCACTAGACAGAGTTATTAGTAGAGACTTTTGCCCTCTGTGGTCCCTCGATTTAACAGCTTGCTATTATCATCTCTGGGGTAATTTGTAAAAATGTCGTGCTCAAGACGAACCCACACAGCTACAGGAACTCAAAGATAATATTCCTCAGAACATTTCTCCAAATAAACTACAGCGAGAGCTGAATAATTTCCCAAACATACATTGTTTTTTTTTTTTTTTTTTTTTTTTTTTTTATACTACTAATCACATAGCCCCGCAAAACACTCCGGGGGAAATCAAAACTGATCGCACGGTATACTATCAGTGGGTCGAGAACTGTTTCAAGAAACCCTCGTACATTTTTTAAAAAAAATCATTTTATAAAAATAGGATTTTGAGATATATGTGTGTCCACTTCGCATGATATGCTCACAATTTATCCCACTGTCTCGTAATTTTATTTTTAACCATGTCAGACTTTCGCTCCAGTCTTCTTTGGTCCGCACACCACACTGTGCTGATGCACTTTTATCTTAGTTTAATGCTAAACTGGAGAGTAGCTCGTTTAACCTTTCCGGCGAGTCAATACAAATCTCCCGCTCTTTCAGAAAATAGCGCAATAACCTAATAATTAAATTGCAGTAGTAAATTAAGAGGAGAGATACACAAGGTATGATAAGAGATGGGGAATGTAGGGGCATGCAGCAATAACCTTAATTTCACGAGTGCTATCTTGCAGGGGCAGTTTCCGCCCCAATATGGCACCGGGGCGCAGTATGCCATTGGTCAGAGTATACTCACTTCACGTGCAAAATGGTGCACCGTACTCAAAGCACTTCTTGAAAGAGTTCTTTATAATGGCCGTAAGCTCGTTTGTTTTCATGACGCTGCAGGATTTTCTTAAGCGTGTGTAAAGTAACTGGCATTATGAATTATTTACCGATAATAAAAGTTATTTATAAAATGCAAAGTTATATGATTATTTACAGGAAAGATCATTGTGATTTACAATAGTAGCTTTTTGTGGGTTATTGATTATGCAGCATGATTCGATGTATTTGGGTTTGTGAATATACTCCCCACCAACTGTCGCGAAGTCATTGTTTGGAAGTTCTGTGTCACGGCTCGTGTTCACCTGCCTGAACTGTCTCGTTGTTGCCGAATGTTTTACATTGCAGCAAGACTTTCTGTTGACGAATAAACACATGGAGTGAGATCCGGTAAATAAGATGGGTGGAGCACAACCCAGCGATGCCAACTTTGCGGTCGTAATGTTGCTGGTGTGAGCCGTCATTGCCATGTTGGAAGAACACGTCCGCTTTCGTTGTTGCTGAGTCCTGTAAGGGTCTCGCAGTACACTTCGCTTCAGGTAGAGTCGTTTCCAGCATGCATGAAGTGTCCCAAATGACGCTGATCATCTGCTTGCCCGCAGATGTTGCGACACGACATGTCTTAGGCCGGGAACTCCCTGGACATTTCCATTGTTGGACTGTTATTTCTTTCTGGTAGTGACACATAACTTGTCACCAGTGTTTCCAAAATAACCGGATATTCATTATGCATCTCCAGTAGCCGGCGAGAGACTTCAACGTTTTTGTCCTATGCGTGTATCAAGTCCGGGGATAACTTTGTGCGCACACCCTTTCCATATTAATGGCCTCTAGGGTTTTGAGACCGAGGCCTGTCTGACATTCCAGTTCATCAAAGATCATTAGGCTATCAGTTATAAGCAATTCAGACACAACAGTAATGTTCCTGGGAGGCCGTGATGTGCACGGACGACCAGTACTCACATTCTTTTGTGCAGATTCCCTGCGACTGGCGAATTCAGCAACCCAGTTGTACGATTTTCTGTGCAGGAGCTGCTTGGCTATTAAGACTGTAAGCTTGAACCTACACGATTTTTCGCAAGGTTGGTACATGTTAATTTGTATTCACGAACTGAAATATTTACTTATTTCAATTAGTGCACCGCCTGTGACATAATAACCGACCATTAATAATACGATCGAATGCTGAACCTGCCACTTACCCATACAAACAGTAGTTCCAGTCCGAGCGTCAGTGGAGAAAGCCGAATGCCTCACTCCCCCAACGGCAGCAAAAGAAGCGGGACTGGAGCCGCAACCTGGGATTTATAGATGTATTTATCCAAACATTGAGAATTGAGTGTACATACAAACTGATTTAAGGTTGAATCATGGAACATGAACATGTTTTAATATTGTATATAATTTAATTTAATTATGGCATAGGTGCCGAATATACTGAAGCAAGAGGGCGTCTGCCGCAGAATTGTTGCTTTGGTTTATTTACGGACGCTCTTTAACAACTCAGGTCATCAGCGTCCCATTCAATTCAGGATGTGAAACGGCCGATAAATTTTGCTCAGAGGCCCCTTCTTTCAGGTTTGAGGTTCTTTTACATGCCACAAATCTACGACATGGAACCCACTGCTTTATTTCCCTTTCGAAATAAGTCATATTTAGGATTTTTACGCGCAAAAATTTGCCTATTATGTAAATGGATTTGTTTAAATAAATAACGCCAATTGAACGCACTGCATTAAATGCTAATTTCATATTATAGCCTCGTTGTATCGTTTAGCATTGTTATTTCATAACGGACGGCCTACAATATCAGAGAAGACACTTTCATTTTACTTACAGCGATATCGATTGTTATAATTCAAACTGCAGAAGAACACAATGTCGACTGTGGTTAGTAATAATAGCATGTTTCGTTTTTAGGCGTGTCGCAACAGGCACAGCTAATAATCCACCTACAGATGCAGATAAGCAACCCCTTAAAAGTATGAAAAACACAAAAATTATGATTAGGTTGCATATGTATATCTATATTCACAATTAATGAAAGTTAATTGTAATATTTAGATACTGTGCGTTTTATTTATCATACATTGAATAATTTTATCATGAGTGCTCTCTAGGGAATTTATAAAACTCGGCGCCTTTGCTGCCACATACATTATTATAGTCACTATAACATAATTTTGAGAATTAAAAAATGCAATAACATTGCTCAGTCACTTTTGTGGTATATTTGTTATAAATTAGATTTTCTGATAGTAAAATTTTAACAGAAGATCAATTACACGAAATTGACGCAAGTCTTGAACGTTCGTCAGCTGATCACTACCGAAATTAGCATAGCAAGTGGGAGATTCAGTGTCTTCTGCACGTACAGCAACAAAATTGTTAAAACCGAAACTTTACAATTGTGCAAGAGTTCATTATCTATGATAAACTGATCCCGTAGCATGTGTGCGTTATTGTAAGTGGTTTCTTTCATCAGAGACTGAATGGTTAATCTACCCGCAGCTTGTGTTCTTTTCAGAAGTGGAGTGGTTCACCAAAATGGTCATGGGAATACTCACAACACTCTTGAGTGTTCTGAAAATAAAAATCGAACCACTCTCTGTGATAAGAAAATTGGAATTTGGTGTACAATTAGTGCAAGACGCATAAGGCGCGAGTGGCTGTGGCGTGTCCAGCTGTCGTGACGCAAAATCCCGTGCGAGCAGTAAGAATATACTCTAGAAACCCTACATTTTGTCTTGCGCCCAATTTATATGCAACTTATCCAATTGCCCAAAAAAGAATTACAGTGCACTCCAACTGATTTTACGTCACGCGTCTGTTATCCTACACCATATCACCACCGCCACGTATGGCCAAGGTCATTAAGGCGCGGGCTGTTGTTCCCGACTGTGATTTTTTAAAGGTTTTCCTCAGTTTTCATAAATGGCAAATGCCGGGGAGGTATCTTAAACTTAGACCTGGAACATTTCTTTCCTTAAAAAAGTTCTTTCCCAGTTTATAATTTCATCTTATATATCATCAATGTCCATCGCCTGTAGTGCTTTAGAAGTAAAAAACGGGCGTTAAACACTATTTTAAAAAAAGCATCATTGTTATTAACGAATTAATCTGGCGTTAATGAATTGCCTCTCCGCTCTCCGTTTTGCACAATCCGATCCTCGGTAAATGCTTACACGATTTCCGCACTTGTTGGGTACAATCTCCGCAAAATCTTCCTGCGGATGCTGACATTTGCGTGTTTTCTGTCCACTGCAAGCATCTCCTCTCGTGACTTCTCGTTAAATAAATTTGCATTTTTGTGTCATTATGCAAAGGCTTTGTTTCGGTATCTTGTACACCTGCGCGACACCCATCTACTAACTAGTGGATACAGAAGTTGCATCAAACTCCGTTCCTTTGTTTCGGAGTAATAAATTAAGGAAACTTACTTTTTGACTTGCCCTCGTTGAACCATCTCAAGATATAAGCATTTGTTTGAAAGTTACTGAAAGGTGATAGAAGTAGAGCAAATTTTATAGCACTGTTTTGCTCATAACCTGAAGGATATAGTTAACTTCGTTTATGTAATACAATTTGGACATTTTCTGAAGAGTATTAGCACGTCATATCTAAGTTAGAGAGGTGTGAAACTTCTATGGAGTTAATAAAAAACTGGGTCAAAGTAGTTAGCTAATAAACGAAGAGACGCCTGGGATATGAAGCATGAAAATTATTTCAGAAATTAATCACACGTCCTATCCAAATAACTACATGCCTTTCCTCTGCACTTTAGCTAATGGTGAGTTTCAGTGTGGATTTACTTTAAGTAGATATCTCAATGGAGAGCATCCTTCTGCATGTATAAAGTACATTTTTAATCATCCAGATTTCAAATTAGATTTTGAAATGATTCGAACGGCATATTTGCTGCTATTAAAAGCATCAAATAAATTCATTAAAAAGGCTTAGTTTGTATTTCAGTAATGAGGGTCTGTAAACATTGCGTTTTTGTTTCAGTGAAACAGAAGTTGGATGTTGAACAACTTTGAAATTTTAGTATATTTAATCTGAAAAGTATACTGGTATAGATCTTTTTAAATAATTGTACGCTTTTTCGAGAAATAGTAAGATTTAAATAAAGTAACTAAATACAGGGTGTACATAAATTATTATAGTGGTTTTAAACTTATATTTTTTCTCTGTGGTATACAATATAAGTTTGAATCATTACTTAAATTGAAGAGTAACTGTGGAAGTTTCAATTCTACTTGCGCAGATTTTGTTTTGTAGTCATGGTAACGAAATAAACCAAAATAAGACAAGTCGCGTGCAAAATGTCTTGGGAATTGCGAAATATAACCCAGTCCAGAGGGGGTATAGGCGAAGATTTGGTCTTGCAGCCCTATATGCTAACAACATTCGTAAATCATACGGGGTGCCTCCATGAAGGAAAGAGCCCCAGACGACCGCGTGTGTCAGATGAGAATGTGTAGATTTTTCGTGCAGTTCTACGGGTAAAAATCTGAGGAGCTTGCGACTCGAGAACTAACAACTCCAACAATAACAATGTGGGAGGTGTTAAAAAAACATCTCCAAAACAGAGACCATATCGTCGGTAATTGCTAAAGGCCCCCACAGAAAAGCCAAAGGTAAATTTTTCCTTTCGTTGGTTTGGTTGTCATGGTCCGGGTGCCTTGGCTTTACTCCGTTGGGCTCTCGAGGTTCCCAGATCCGACTTCCCTGTAAAGTTTTTTCGTGGGGGTACATAATGATCGTGTACACGTTCTACTGCTACCCGAGACCTAACTGAGTTGAGAGGGTGGATTATTGCAGC
The DNA here is from genome assembly GCA_030762175.1 of Metallyticus violacea. Classification (NCBI taxonomy): domain Eukaryota; kingdom Metazoa; phylum Arthropoda; class Insecta; order Mantodea; family Metallyticidae; genus Metallyticus; species Metallyticus violacea. The sequence goes on along the minus strand of CM060833.1, from coordinate 13,918,879 downwards.
AGTTGGACGAGTTACACCGGACATGTTAACTCAGTGTAACAAAAAATGGACTACCGGCTGTATGTATGTCGAGTCACAAATGGATCCAATATGAATACTTGTAATTTGTGTTATAGAAACTTGCTCAGTTTTCTTCCATTTAAGTTATGATTCATAATTATATTGTATACCACAAAGAAAAAAATATAAGTTTTGAAGCCGCTATAAGTATTTGTGTACACACTGTATATAACATGATACGATAAGAATATTTAACATTAGCGTTGAAAGGCACATATTGCACAACCCGAGATAAATTTCATGCGAGGATTGCAAAAGGCCTTTCAATAAATATGTCACATACTATTTTTATACCGCCATGTCTAACCTATTTCAAATAATTTTATTTTAATTTGAAAAAAATTAAAAATAACGAGAACTAGATATATCGAATCGATTATTGTTTGTTTGTATAGTTACGAGTAGGCGTATTGTTAGTTGCTATTGATTTTATTGAAACATTCAGTAACTCGATAATATGAAGGTTAATTGAAAAGTGTGATGGAATTTGACGAAAGTGATAAAGATTTTGAAGGAACTCCACCCGAGGTAGTTGAAGCGACGACTAGTATAAGGGATGATTTGTTGCCTGAGAAATGTAAAAAACGGCATGAGCGAGAACGGGATTTATTCATAGTTTGGTGCAAAAAGAAAAATGTCAGGATAGTTAGTGAGAATGTTATGTTGGTGTATTTTCTGGGGAAATCTTCAATGGTATGTGTTAAAGTCCTCGTTATATCTGAATCATAGTGCAGATATCTTGAAGTTTGAAGTTTAGTCGTCTCCTTGAAAAGAAAATCTGTTGGATATGTAGCAAACAAGTCCAGTGTTTTCACAAAAGATGACGTAAGTAAAGGGGGTACAGGCTCCAGATGCAGAAATTTAGGTTGATGTAATAATGAGCGTCGCTGTCGCAGAGATGAACTTAAGAAGAAGGAACTCGAAGATATAGAAGATAAAGAAAATATACAGATCGTATCAGTTTCGAAAACCAAAACTCACCGGGTGAGAGGTTTGTGGATGGAAAGCAAAAGTGGGTAACATTTACAGAAAACATTTTGCACACAATCGTTTATTTGTGAATTACAGAAATGGAAAGTGTACAGTGCAGTCAATTTGTATTAACACAATAGGATGTTTGGGAAGAAAGTTGCAGAATTGTTGAAACTGGACAATATCTGTAGTTATACTGGACATTGTTTTCGGAGAACGTCGGCTACATTATCTGTAGGAGATGAACTGAAATTAAAGAAACGCAGTGGTTGGAGATCACCGGCGGTTGTAGAGCGATATGTGAACGCCTACTTGAACAGTAAGGTGGAAATGTGTACTGGAACTACTGGATAGAGTGAGTCACTTGATGAAGACAGCAATAATTGATTAATGCGTTTTATTTACGGACGCTATTTAATATCTCATTCATCAGCATCCCATTGAATTCAGAACGTGAAACCATCGACAAAGTTTGCTCTTCTTTCAGGTTTGAGGTTCTTTTTCGTGCCGTAAATGTACGACATGGGACCCATAGCTTTACTTCCCTTTCGAAGGAAGCCATACTTAGGATTTTACCCCCCAAAAATTCATCGATCACTGGCCTGGATTAAATCCGCGCTCTGGGGTTTACGAGGCAAGGTATAGTTACCATAAAGATCACCAGTTCGACAATATAGCAGTCCTGAGCAGCAGTGAGGATGTCAGGAATCCATGAAGAATTTTGCATCCCCAGTTACGAAGAATGCTCTTGTTTCAGATCACACTGTTGTTAATAAAGTGCCAGGAATTAATTTTACCCTCGTGTAGTATAACTATTTATATTAACAGCAAGTAATTTGCATTGCTTGAATAATGTCTTAAATTTGTTCTAATAAATTGTGTGATATAGCAAGACTGCAACTTTCATCTGTAATTTATAAAATGATAGTACAATGTATAAGTACAAAAGTTACTTTGCAGCATTTATCTTCGATTGTTTTATTCCAGTGCCGCTAGAAGGCTACTTTCAGTTCTAAAATTAGGTAGGCATTAGCTATATTAAGATAAGACATTATAAAATATTCTTTAAAATATAAGTACTGGGGTCCTTACTACATCAATCAAATACATACATCATTTCCCTTCCCTCAATCCATTTGGACACAAGATACCTCCTTGCAGTTCTGACAGGATGAATAGCGCAAAACTGCTAAGGTTATTAGCAACTAATTCTAACAGGAGGTATAACATTTCACACATGCATACTACGAGAAATTGCAGTTAGCAGCCATGATACTTAATTCTTTTCTTAAAAATTTTCCCATTGATTTGTGAGGGAAGGAATGAAATGTTCCAGTGTAAGAAAGAGGGTATATTGGAAAGTCTATAGATACTAGTGCAGTTGGTAAGATGCTAACCTCCAGGGGTGGTCGAGATCATTAAGGCGCGAACTCGTGAGCGGGAGGTCTGTGGTTCGATTTCCACCAGGACCATTCTCTCTGACTGAGGTTTTTCCAGGTGTTCTTCAGTCCTCATAACTGGCAAATTCCAGGGTGGTACTCTAAACGTAGGCCTGGAACACTTCCTTCCTTTAAAAAAAATACTCCTGTCCCAGTTTATCATTTCATTTTATGTATCACAGTGGCCAACCGCCTGTGGTGCCTCAGTAGTAAAAACAGGCGTTAAATACTATTTAAAAAAAACCTAAGATTACTGGGAAACTATAACAGTTATAATAGATTTCTTTCACTTTTTCAACAAAACACGGGTCATAATTAGTATTAGTATGGAAATTAAGATTAATATATATATATATATATATATATACTAAAGTCAGAATAAAAGGGCGTAATATCCGATATAAAACTCCAATGTGTGTTGTTATATTTAAAATATTCAAAATATGCATTATGCATGAATTTTCTCCCAATAAGCAAATATGTAGATAAAATTACGGTTATTTAAAGCCAGTAATGTTTGCTAAGCTTGAGAAGTGTAACTAGTTTATATAAATATGTGCATTTGCATGAAAATCCGGGATCTAGTAATTATAAATATCCTTTGTTCAATAGCAAAATCGTGAAACAAATACCTAACACTAACACACTAGACCACAAATCGTGGGCTCAATTCCGGCCAAGGTCGATGGTTTTTTTGGGCGTGAAAAGCCTAAGTATGGCTTCCTTCGGAAGAGAAGTAAATCAGTGGGTTTCATGTCATAGATTAACAGCACGAAAAAGAACCTCAAACCTAAAAGAAGAGGCCTCTGAGTAAATTTTTCGGCCTTTTCACGCCCTGAATTGAACGGGACGCTGATGACTTGAGATGTTAAAAGAGCGTCCGTAAATGAACAAAATAAATAAAATAACCAACACTACTGATTACGTAAATAACCTGCCGCCTTATATCTGGTCGATAAAGGAGCATTTGTTTTAACAGAATTTAACACGAGAGCGAATATTTAATTTTCTAGTAAATGAAAGGCCGTAACTCACAAATTTTATTTATTTTCGAAGCAGTCTCCCTTACATTCGATACAAATTTCTATTCTCGAGATCCAATCATGGAAGTACCCGCCCCCATGCATTTTTAGAGATGGCAGCAACTTCGTAAGACGTAACAACATTTTCTGTTCTCCCAAAATGCTGACCTCTCATCTTCTCCATACAGGGCGTTCACAAATAACCTCTGTGAAAATTGCGATGTCACTTTTGATATGAAACTGTTACCAATGGATAAAAGTAGCCAATTGTGAGCCTTAAGGGCAAAAGTCTCCTACCAAGTAGGAAAGCTCGCTTTTTCCTAACGTGGTGAGCTATTCCACGCTAGTTGTTCGTATGTTGTTTAAGACAGTTTGACTGATTTGTTTTTTGGTTATTACTCCATTTCTCACTGCACTAGTTGCTTCTCGAGAGATTTCCCCTTTCCTCTTCCTTTTGCTACTTGTGACCAATCTGGACCTGCATGTTCCTTGAAGAGGTCTGTCCATCTTCTTCTGGGACTACCTTGTGTCCTTTTTCCTATACGGGGGTCCCACATGGAGATCTTGTAGGTCCACCTATTGTCCTGCATTCTTGCGACGTGACCACCCCAATGCCATTTGCTTCTGGTAGGTATTTGTGAAATGTCTGTTGTCTGAGATAACTGATTTATTAAATAGGTATTTTGTCCTTCAAAGTTATTCCCAGGATCTTGTGTTGCATGTTTCTTTGGCATATTTGAATTTTGTTCTTTTGTTTTTCTGTTAGTTACCATATCTAGTACCCATATGGTAATACAGGGTATACACAGGTTTCAAGCGTCTGGAATGTGAATTTCTTTGTTAGAGTTTGGTCTAACAGTATAAACTTATGGACCCAAAATGCTCATAAAGTTAATGAGACCCCCCCCCTTTTTTTTTGCATTTCTTTTTCCATTTTATCATGGAAGAATATCTGATGTCCTAGAGAGCAACTCAAAAAGTTTTATTCATATCTTATGCTCACTTGATGTAAACCTCTCGTGTTGCACGGGAGACAACAAGGCGACATTCACAATGTACACATACGAGATCTTATCGGGCGGATTTGTTGCAATGAGGTAGTACAAAGACTAAAGCCTTGACCTATCCCATAAAAAGAATCCACAGGCAGTTACGTAGGTAAGCATTATTAATTTCCCCCCTCTCTATGGTCAAACGGGACATTACTACAGAAATCAAAATTATTACGACAAAAACGTTCTACCGGAAACAAAACTAAAAATATTTCACCCCTACTTCTTTCTATGCACAAAACTGACGTGAGTTGAAACCACCACTTCCGCTTAGTACGTTGTTGGTGTTACAAACAATGTGGTAGAACACAGACGGCATTGTAACTGTTTGTATGACATTAGAAGATTTATCTAAAATCTATCCCGCGGTGTTTTGAATACCTAGGCTGCGAGAGGCACTCCCCACTCTTTACCCTACAAGTCTCGCCTGCTGTGCTTGAACGTCGCTTCGAAGCAGTTTAGTAGTTGAGCTTCGCCAAGATGAGACAATTGATTCTATGTAGCAGCGCATTTCTTGTGTAAATGCTAATAAAAGCACTAATCAGCTTGTGTGTTCGTGCAGAATTCCGTGTGCAATTTTCTGGTCAATTGTCTCCTTACAGAAAAGCAGTTCACGATATCGCAAATAAATTTGATTCTTTTGAGTCAGTGCAAAACAAAAAACAAATCATCTATCAATAAAGGTTTAATGGACCCAACGTTTCTGTTCTTTTCAGACGAGGCCTGATTTCACCTGAACGGCCGTATGAACATTCAAAACATGCACAACTGGTGTACCGAAAATCCACATCGGGTACAGTAAACCTTTCTTTATGATAGGAAAGTTGAAGTTTGGTGTGGTGTTAGCGCAAGGGTATTATCGATCTGATTTTTTACGAGAAGAGAAAAGATGCAGAAAGGTACACAAGGGACATTTTGACTCCATTTTTTCAACAACTTACAGAAGAAGGGAAATCATAAGGGTAGTTTCAATAGAACCCTGCAACTGTTCATGCAGCAGCGGAGTGCATAAATAAAATTAAGGAAGAAGATAGAGTGATTAGTGCTGATGTATGACCCTATCACTCACCAGATTTAACAGCGTATAATTTTTACTTGTGGGGTTACCTGAAGGTCAGAGTTTACAAAACAAATCTTCATCTTCGAGGAACTAAACGAAAATATTCCACATGAAGTCCAAAAAATTACACTGGCCAATCAGAATGTGTTTTCCCGGTACAATGTCTGTTTAGCCGAAAGGGGACGACATTTCCAGCATCTTCTATGAGGTAAAAGAGGGTATACGTAATTTAAGAAGCAAAGTTAAACATACGTTCTCTGGCGGCCGCGACCCGAGCCGCCGAGAATCAAAACATTGCGCGTGCGGAATAGTTTTTACGTGAAAACCCAAATAGTGTTGTATTTATCAATGTAAAATTTAAAACATTAAAATTTTAGTTGTTTCTACCGGTTTATTATTTTAGAAATAGTTCAATATAAAATTTAAAAAGTACAAATCAAGAACTCCGAACAAAAGTTGTAGAAAGTAGAAAAAATTATTTTTGCCGTTTCGGAGTTTTGAATAACAACTGTGTTTTAAAAAATCAACTGTGTTCAACTACAGGTGGAAAACTATCACAGATATGCTTCTCTCTCCGAACATTTGAAAGTAGGATTAGCACCTCCAGCGGCCGGTAGTAGAACTTAATCCCGAATTTGAGGACTGTGGGACAAACCAAATATTTAAATAAAATGTAGATCACGTTTTGCTTGCGTGTCGTGCAGAGAGTTGTCGCTGTGGGCCAACAAGTAGATACGGATTCGCGTGTTTAAATATTAGCCTTGATGTACACTAGAGAGCAGATCGTCCCGTGACGGTATTTACACAGAGACAAAGTAATAGACCGCTAGTTCGTTAGCGGAAAAGCCTCATCTTCTGTGATAACGGAACACAATGTATAGATGAATATTATGTATGTATATATACTTCTAAACTTGCTGCCATAAAGAATAAAGAAATAGGGTTAAAACTGTGCAAATGGTGAAAATGTGATCAAAAAATATACGGAATGTTACAACAAAGTGGTGATTTTTAATTCTGATCTGTGAACTGTTCAGGGCGTTGGTTTAAATGCTACAATATGCGGTCCAAAAGTTTCCGGCCTGACTGTCTTGGGTAGGTAATATAATAAAAATGCAGGTATCAATATATTTTCCCTATTACTTCAATGCTTTTACATCTTTGGATTAACATTTCAATTCCTCTGAAAAAATAATTCAAAGCTTTGTCTGCAGAATAATGGTAAATAACCTCATTCAAATTATTATTTGTGAGTCCCCACCAACAAAGGTCGAATTTCAGTTTTGATAACAAATAATAGTCGCTAGATCAAGGTGTAAGGTGGATGATTCAGCTCCTGGAAGCCACAAGTGTTCACAGTAGTAGTGTGGACTGATGCGTTGTCGCGCAGTAAACGAATTCCTCTACACAGCATCCCGCGCCTCTTTACCATGAGAGATAGCAATGTGCTATTGATGCAGAAGCTCCGCATAGTCACTCACCGTTGTGTTCCTTTCTTTGAAATTTGTCATCAGGACTCTTCTGCGTCCCAAACAACTGTCCCAATTATCTTTGTCGTGGACTGTGTTATCTTTCTTTCTGTAACACAGTCCTTTCTTTATTCTCTTTCTGAAAGTTCATAGTAGAGGACCGTAGTCCCGTCCCTTGTGAAAATGAATTCCAGTCTACTTTCTCAATATCATGAAAAAGATATAAAAACTTCTGACAACATTCCACGCACGCTTGCATTTGAACTGCTGAAAGAATTCGTCTTGTACTGAACTTCTACATAAGAAAATGTTGAAGGATGTGAAGTACGGTTGTTTTAGAAAGCTCCAAACTTGTGTCTTCGGGAAGATGTCATTCAGAGCTTCCACTTTGTTTTCTCGTGTCAGCACATCCGATGAGGCTCTCTTTGCCTAAACGAAATCATTTTGATAACTTCTTCACAGTGCAATAGACACCGTTTTAATACCACAATGTACAGTCCTCTTAAGTTTAAAATGTTATCTCTGCTCTGTTCCTAATTTTGACGCTGTATTTAAATGAACTTCCCCAAGCAAATTAATGGCGTAGTTGGAAAGGAATGCGGTATTTACACTCCTGAAACACTTGAGTATCAAACAGCATGAACATCACAACATTGAAGCATGACCTATGTCAGGCTAGAATCTTAAGGACCGCACCTTGTATCTCGGTTGGGGAATGTTCCGGAACATGTATAGTCGCATTCTCATATTGGAACTATGAGTATTTTTTTAATTTGATGGAAGCAATAAAAATAGCAAAAATAATCCTATAAACAAGCAGGATTACCAAATCTTGAAATGAAACTTTGATGTGAACTGTGCGTTGCGTGTGTGGGCCTGCGTTTTTATACAACGGCCACTACGAAAGTTTAGAGATAAGGAAAAGTGAATGTAGATGCACTTAAAAGAAATGTGGTATGTAGTTGTCTCATCCCTTACTAGTAAAACGATACCAAGTAGTGAACCTCCCAACTCCCCTATTCCAGATCGTGAGGGTAAACAACCCCTTCCGTGCACAGTCAGCCAGTCGTTACGATGGAGCTGGAGAGCGAGCATTTTCGTGCTATGATTCTTTATGATTTCAAGAGTGGTTTAAATGAGTCCTGAAGCCTTGAGCGCTTGCAACAGACTCTTGGGTACCTTGCTCTATTTAAGGCAACAGCTTTCCACTGGTTTGCTGAACTTAAAAGGGGCCGAAATTCACTGCAAGATGAGGAGAGAAGTGGGTGTCCGGCAACGGCAATGACTGAAGAAACCGTTGTCGCGGTGGAAAAAACGGTACACAAAAACAATCGGGTAACATTTAAGGACATCAAGACAACCTTCCAGATTAGATCGCCAGTAGTATAAAAAAAGTCTGTTCTAAGCACTTCGTGTCAGGAAAGTTTCCTCCAGTTGGGTTCCCCATAATCTGACAGAGTCACAAAAGCGCACCCGCGTCGAATGGTGTGAAGAAAGTTTGCAGAAATTGGACGGAGGGAACTCAAAGCGTTTTCTGATGTCATTACGGGGGATTTATCAATTTGACTCGGAGACCAAATGACAGTCTGCAGTTTGGATCTTTCCAAATGACGAACACTAACGAAAGTGAAGAGGGGCCGAAGTGTTGGGAAGAAAATTCCTCTGGAGGAACAAAAGACGGTTACTTCTCAATAAGGCTCACCACAGTCTGCCAGCCGAAAGTTTTCGACAAGCTCCGAAAACGCCGTTCAAGGACAGGACTGAGGGGTATCCTGCTTCACCATGAGTCTCCACCATACGGTTAACATCACTATTCAGTTGCTGGAATCCTCATCCTCCCTACAGTCCTTACTTGGTTCCATGCGATTATTTTCTCTTCCCAGTGGTAAAATAATCGCAAGGGAGAAAGCGATTTTTCAGCTCAAAGAGAATGTGGCTGCACATTAAAAGGAAAGTTTCACCCTTGAGTAAAATGAGTAGCAGGGGTGCTTTGGTAACTTTTTTTTATGGATGATAAGTGTATAGAGTGTTGTGGAGAGTTTTTTTTTGAAAATATGCAACAGTAGGAGTGTGTGTGCCTACTACCAATGTGATGTCTCGAAAAATTTCGGAATGACTTCGTAATACATAAGTTTCTTATTGTTAGAGGCTGTGTTAAGTGGAATCTGAACATGGCTAAGGGAGCGTGTTAATAATTTACTGCGTCTGCAAAGTTTGTGCTAGTTGCTAGGCGATAGCAGGTGTTGTTAGATATAGCAGACGATGGAAGTGTTGGAGGTTGTTGGATCATCCCGAGATTATCTCACAAAAGTAGAGTAAATAAATGTTGAAGATGATAAACTTAAGTTTACATTTTATACACAACAAAGGCGAGTGATATTCTGCACCGCGGAGCTCTAGAGATGCGAATAACTTAAATCTGATCTCTCGCTATAGTCACATATGGAGCAGCTGTAAACACGCTGTAAACACAGGAATAAAGACTGCAAAAAGAACAAATAGAAAATATTTAATACCTATACTTTTCGCTTTTGTCAGGGCGTTTGATACTTATGGTAGTCGGCACTTTTTAAAGGTTTAAAGAAAAAGAAATATTCAAAATGCATTTATAATTCGTTAATAGAGTATTGCAAACAATGATGGCTATGTGTTAAAGGGGGGAACCAGACTATTATAAAACAACCCCCCAAAGGATGTCCGTAAGGCTCAATTTTAGGGCCGATATTATGGGACATATTCTTGGAATATCTAAGAGAAAAATTAGAAGTTGTAGACAGTGTAAAAGAAATGATCTCATATGCAAATGACGTATTAATAATAATAGTAATAAAACAGTAGAAAGGCAATAGAAGTGAGATCGAGTATAATAATTGATTATATAAATAATAGGTGCATAAAAGTAAAATTAGAGCTTGCCCTAAAAAATTTAAAAGCAAATTAAAAAAGTAATCAGATTATTAAAATTGTAAATACTAATATACAAGCGGAAAATAAATATCTAGGTATCTATTTGAATAAATATTGTAGAAATTGCAAGAGCTCGAACAGAAAAGGTTATATTTAATTCGACTATTGAACAGGGATATTTCAATATACAAGCAAAAGTAATTAATAAAATAAAAATGAATCACAATAGCATTTTTGCGGTCATATTAAACTATGGAGGAGGAGTTTTGGGGGCGAAAGCACGCCAGATATATATTAGACATGCTTTAAGGAGCTCCCTAAGGAACATATTATTCAGATGTACAGGGCATTCTCTAAATTTCCTATAATGGGACTAGTTAATCTTTGGTATATGAACAACTGATCCACTTAATAGCAGCCTCTTATTGGCTTAAAAACAAAATAGTTAAAAATATTGGACATCATTGGCAAAATATGTAGAAATAAAAAAAAAAGAATTCAATTAATATTTTTACAAATATGGCAACATACGTGGGTAGTTTCCGAACTCGCCGATGAGGATTATCGCATTTATAAAACTCTTCTCTGGTGTCGCACCTTATCTATTAAGTATATAATTGTAGTTGTAACTTCCGCTCCACTGTGTTCACTTGTTCAGATATAGTTGCATAAAGAAGGCTATGTGTAGAAGATTGTAACATGTTCAAAATGGAGTATCGAGTTGTTATTAAGTTCTTCACAAAAGGAGGACTTACTCCAAATGAAATTAAGCAGCAATTGCACGGTGTATATGGGGAAGCATCCCCCTCATATTGTACCGTAAAAGAATTGGCCAAACTTTTTTCGAACGGGTTGAGAAAGCATTGAAGACGAAGAGCGTGCAGGTCGACCCTTAGTGATGCTCACTGATGAAAACATCGCTCTTATAATACAAAAACTTAATAGAATCAGCACTTTAACTTTCTAATTAAATTGTGTTAAACTTGTAAAATAAGAAACATTATAGAAATGACAAAATTCATACAGATAACAGCTCCTATGGACCAGCTCACCATATGAGAAATCAATGAGCCCTCAACTTGCGGAGACTCTAGTACTGGAATGGGACATAAATGGCTTAATTCAATGAATTAAGCAATATATGTTTAATTTTTTCTTCTGTGTTTTATATAGCTATGTATAGTGTACTTTGTATTTTTGCTATTTTTTTTTTTTCCGCCTGGTAGAGTAAAAGTGAAAGAAAAGGTTCCATGGCCTTAACTTTTGCCAGGGTAAATAATTAATTATTTAACAAATGTTTTGTTAGCATATTGCAAGGTTTCCCATTAATTATAAAAGGTTTATATATGGACACTCAATTAATTTTGTTATAAAATTGATATATTACTATATTTATTCTTAGAACAGCAAAATGTTTACTATTCTTATTACAATAGCAGCCGTACTTGACTGATAAAACTTTGGACCAATATGTTCAAAGAACATGCCTAGCAGGTTAGAAAACACGACTCTCTAACAACGTCATTTCATACTTTCATTTTGTGCACCTTGTTTTGTTTTGTTTTTTGTTTTTTTTTTTTTTTTCCTGCACTAATACCCCAGTTAAATAATTGGCTCCTCCCGGCAGCGTTTGAAGTATTAATTAAACGGTAATTAATATTTCAGAGAAGCGTGAAATTGGACGAAATCACAAATAAAAATGTTATGGGATACGCCAACTAAGAGCGGCTTTGTTGAATGATGTTCTATTGGCAGTCCAAATTAACACATTGTCAGGAATGACTTTTGGATACAGTTGATCATTAGCTACACAAAATAAAGATTGCATTGATAATTTGGCACTTTGATGTATTCACTTGCGTCGCAATTTAAATTTAGATGTTAATACTGAGGGAAATTTTAGCGTGACCTGAAGTAAATAAAGTACTCAATTAACGTTGGTGATATGAAACTCAGAGTATATTGTTACATGGTGTCCTCGTTTCCAGGTCGTCCATTACGATACTCACGTCAAAAAGTACGCTGTTTAAACAGCCAGTTGATGGTCATTCGAAACAAGGTTACTATGCGACAATATATGACCATCTTTAAACCACTTATTAATTTATGTAACTACATCGAGTCATTGCCAAAAGCCTGCTGCATTTCCATGCAGTATCGCTGCTTGATCTGTAGTGATAATCTATTACAGCACTTCACAAAAATGTGAATATTGTCATACATTTATTTCTTTTCAAGTAAAAAAACACTTTCTCCTTGACCCATTCACTTAATCTCTTTAAATAGCAAAATCTTCATTAGTCAAAGAATGAGGGAAGTACTGTAGTTTTGAATTCTTCCCGGAATGACCTTGTATCGAACTGCGCGAGACAATTCTAGGAAATCTGTGGTGGGGGTAACTTCTCAGCTGCATAAACGTAACAAACAAGCGAGAAATGTTTCAGTACAATGTTACAATGTTTCAGTACGGAAGTAAGAGAGATACTAATCTGGTTTCTTTATAAACACATAATCGGAAAATATACTCTATCAGAACCACTGCTCATCTCTTGCTCATTCGCCAGGACTATTCAAAACTACTTTACTTTGACTTGATCAACATTTCCATGATGTCCTGAAAGGTGATTGTTCTGTTGTAACTGGTGCGAATCCTTCCGAAATATCTTGTTTTAAATATACTCCAATCACTTCATTTGGTTTATTTGCATGATACAAAAGGGCCCCTTGCCATTCACTACCGTACTAGGCCATTAGATGCGCTCCCATATCGTCCAGGAAAACCGGAAAAGTTCTTCAAGAGATATTTTGTGGCAGCAGATTATTGCGCTTGGATACAATTCAGGGTTTACAGAATTGCATGGTTAATACAGCCTACTTTCAGAAGAACGTCATGTCGAACTGTGGACAACAACCTTCCCGGGTTGTATAGTGGCGACACCTTAAAAGTTCGGATCCACATCCATAAGGCAACCAGCCTCACTACCAGATCATTCATCACCTGCTACCACCAGAACGCTGCTGAGATTAGTGTATTATGATGTCATATAAATCAATTCCGGTGACGTCACCGCGTGCTTTGCCCATGGATTTTTGGGGGTTTGGTTTGTTGTCTAGACTTTCCACCACCATTGAGGAGAGGGTTTTTATGAAATCTGGCAGGTGGTTTGGACTTGCATTTCTCTTCCTACATTGGAAATTGCAGTGTTGAGCAAATTGTCCATGCTAATGAATATCACATCGAGCACAACAGAGGTGGCGAATAGAAATCTGGGATTGAAATGAAACAAGAATGAACGTTTTCCAACTTTCCATTATTAGTGTATGCAATAAAATGCCAGGCTACTATAAACATAGATTATTCCGTTTTCGTAGAGCATATTGCACCCTTTGAGCCTTTAATTTAATAAGTTTATAAATGTTTAGGTAAGTTTCAATGCAAAAAACTGTCAATATGAGTTTCTTGAGCAATTAAGTACGAACAACTTGCTTCGGATGTAAAATCACTTCTCTTGCCTATTTCTTCTTCATTGTGAATTATGTCCAGGATGAGTTATTATTTAAGATACAGAAATCTGAACACTCTTTACTATATATTATAAATCTCATCAATGACGAAGTCTGGCTTTTCTTTTAATTGGGTGGTTGAGACATTGCATATCGAAACTTGTGGAATATCCAATCCATGCATTATGTAATGTGGTTCATTGCATATAGGATCTCTCAAGAAACTCCCCATCAAAGTCATTACACCGTTGTCATTTTCTTGGTAACTTTATTTTCTCGTTGTTGCCCGATTTTTACCTCGCAGCAAGTTCCTTCCTGTTGTCGAATAAGGATAATCAGAAGCGTGAGACACGGTGAATATGGTAGAGGCGGTGAATCCCAGCGACTCCAATTTGCGGTCGTAGTGTTGCTGGTGTCCGGCTGCGCATTGTCACTGTTGATCACTTTCCCTATTCCCGTTGCTGAACCTGCGTCTAAGCCATGTAACGGTCTCGCTTGAGGAAACCAGGCCATGAGCATGTTTCTGAAGTGTCGTAAAAGATGGTACAGATGCAAGAGCACGAAATTTCTTGGGCCGGGGACTCCCTGGATGTTTTCACTGTGAGCTTTGTTCTCAGGTGTGTAATAGTGACATCATAATTCGTCACCAGCTTCTCTAAAAAATCCGAATCTTCATTATGCCTTTCCAGTAGCTAACAATGAACTTCAAATCTTTTGCCTGTGTAAGTACCGTGAAACCGAATGTGTACACATTTTTTCCTAATCAAATCGTCCGAATAATGGTGTGCAGGATTCCACATTCCCGTTGGTCAAAGGATATGGATCCATGATTGTTTATGTCGTTCCTGGTGGTGTGGTGGTAACCATACTTGCCTTCTACACCCAAGATTGCGGGTTCGATCCCGACCAGGATCGATGGATTTTTTCAGGGCGTAAAATCCTAAGTATGGCTTCCTTCGGAAGGGAAGTAAACTCGTGGGTCCCGTGTCGTACATTTACGGCACGAAAAAGAACCTCAAGCCCGAAAGAAGAGACCTCTGAGCAAAATTTATCGGCCGTTTCAAGCCCTGAATTGAATGGGACGCTGATGACCTGAGATGTTAAAGAGCGTCCGTAAATAAAACAAGTCAACAAATCAATGTTCATTGGAGACCACGATGTTGACGAACGACCAGTACTCATATTCTTGTGTGCAGATTCCTTGCCGCTGCGGACTCATTGGTCCAGTTGTAAACAGTCGTCTGTGCAGGAACTTTTTGACCATGCCTCAGTTAAACATCTATGCATTTCTGCATTTTTATACCTTCTTTACCCCCCCCCCCCAACAAAAACATGCAGTTTAATTTTGATCACGATAGTGGCTTGCCATCACGTCTTTCTCCATTTCACTACAAACGAGCACTGCCTTATCGTTACACACTCTGCTTACAGGCGGTATCCAGCATCTAAATAGCTTACCAATATTCGTATTACACCACAATTGTAGTCATTTCCGAACTCTCCTTAAGCATAATAAACACAGTATATAACACAAAAATTAGACTTAAAAAAAGAAAGGGTTTGTGCTCAGGTATATAAATTTAATAATTTATCTCTGCTTACATAATAATATAACATGTAAACATATCTGAGCATGTAATGACTACTAGGTAAACTCATTGTTATTTCATCTGGGATGAAATTAGCCATGTGTTGCTCGTGCTGCGGTCTCCAAGGCAACAAGCCGAGGATGATCAAATCCCTCCATTTTAGCCGCGTTGGCTCTTCCTGTAAATTTCGTCTGGTAGAGGTGATTTCGGCGCGCTTACGTACAGGTTACTGTGGTTTTAGTGACCGTCACCCGTGTAAATGCGAACCTACTGCCGCTTGCCTACATCGCACAGCTGCACTGTCTGCCTCTTTTTGTAGCAATGTCGCCGGATAACAAAACCCCGTCTACCGGGTGTCTCTACGTCTACCTCCTACTTTTGCCATGCAACGAGCTCTAATGTGTTGTTTTAACCCTCTTTCTATTCTTTTTTGCTTATCCCAGCAATTGTTTGATCTTCCGGTCGCAGATGTCACAACCAGATATTTCAAAGCACATTCTGAACAGTATGTGAAAAAACAAATGACACTAAATTCTTGAGCACTTGCTGTGAAGTACTTGCTTAGCGTATGCAACAGTTTGACACATTCTGAATTCATTTTTGTGTTGATTTCTGCAATTATGGTTCTCACGACAGAAGAGAAGATGTTTATTATTTCCGGTCATGTGGAGTAGGGCGTCAGAATAGACCGAGTTTGCTTCACGTTAAAGAACAGTAGGAGGAGACATTTAATAAGGAGGCATCAAATAACAAAATACTGTTAGCTGTCGTTGGCAAGTTCCGTCGTACGGGAGCAGTCCTATGTCCACGAAAGAGGACAACAGGTCACCCAAGAACCGTCACCATAAACGAGACTCAGGGAATACTTTTCCAACATTGTTAGAGCCGTCAAAGCATAGTCGATGACCACTATTGAAACTTGGTTTTAGTGATAAATCTGTTTGGCGGATGTTTTAAGCACTGGGTGCATTTGCATACCGGATTCAAGTTGCCCAGCCTCTAACAGGAAGTGATGAACTCGTCCGAGGGTTGTCTGTGACGTATGAGGATCCAGATTTCTTCTGCAACATATGGTTTTCAGATGGAAGCCATGTTTATCTTGATGACTACATAAATAAACAACTCGTTTTTGGGATTTCAACGGCCTGATCGTCGGTCCTGGTGGTGTAGCGATAATCATATTTTACTCCTAAACCCAAGATCGCGGGTTCAATACCGACCAGGGTCGATGGATTATTTCGGGCGTAAAAATCTTAAGTACGACTTCCTTCGGAAAGAAAATCAAGCCGTGGGTCTCTAGATTTACGACACGAAAAACAACCTCAAGCTTGAAAGAAGAGGCCTCTGAGCAAAATTCACCGGACGTTTCACGCCCTGAACTGAATAGAAAGCTGATGACCTGACATGTTAAAGAGCGCCCATAAATAAACCAAATAAAAAAAAATGGCCAGATGCCTTATAACTGCACAATGGTTGGGTTGTGATTTGGTGAGTCACCTCTGGTCATGAAATGTTGGGCCCTTATTTCGTCAAAGATGCTGCACAGAATCCGCAAACGGTACACTAGGAGCGCTGCAGAGACCTCATTATTACCCCATTCGTACAGGGTTTGCACCATTTTTGTCACGCCAAAAACTTACCCTTCCAACAACATGGATACAGCAAGATGGTGGAGCAACAGGCCACACCGCGGGAGAGTCACTTGCCCTTCTGTAACGACACTTTGGAGATCGCGTCATTTCTCGTAAGCTCCATTCCCATATCCTGCCTGCTCCCCGGATCTCACTGCCCTTGATGCGTCCATATGGGGCATGTTGAAGGAATCAATTTTCAAGACAGATGACTCACCTGCAAACATTCCCCAACTACACGAGAATATAACGTAATTTTTATGTCCTTGCAGAACCTTTGTTCTTCAATAATCTTCAGAAACATAATGAACAATGTATGGCACGTGATCGTCTACAGAAGCTGCTGAAAAGTTTCCAGGGGTCCAAAGAGGCCATCATCTTGCATCTGTTGTGATGTAATGGGGTGTGAGCTATATAAGTACTATGAAGCTGCATTTCTGCGAAAAAAGGGTTAAACATTGGCCAAAGTGTACCAGGAATAAGTGCTGGAGAGACTGGTCAAGAACAACACCACCCTCTTCCAGCAGGATTCAGCTCCAGCACATAAGGCTCGGAAACCCAGGAATGTTCCTGACTTTATTTCGGTTTCGAATTGGCCTTCTGCAAGTCCGTACCTAAACTCCCAGGACTACAAATTGTGGTCTAAACTTCAGGAGATGGCTTGCAAGAAGAGATCCAAATATTGAAAGGTTGAAGCGTTCTCTTCGGAAGGCAGCATCAGATTTCGGATGAAAAATAGATGAGTGGCCATAAAGACTTAAGGATTATGTGCATGCCAGAACTGGTCATTTTGAATATTTATGTGTGATTTTGATATATTACACATTCATTTAACTATATTATTAGGATATTAAAATATCTCAAACAATTTTGTATACATTTATTTGAAAATATGTGACATTATTTATGTTAAGACTAGGTAGTAATACATTTCCAATTACGCTATTAATACCATCGTGATTAGTTTATTTTTATAATTTGTTCTTTTATTGGGATCAAAACTACATGACTAGAGCTTTACTGATCTGTTTCAGTCAACCGTATCCCCTATATTAGCGAATGTTGATGCTTTGAAAACAGCATCTGCATCACTGCATTGCTACTGCTGCAAATTCAAACTCAATTAACAGTGGCGACGGCTCCGTTTTCTGCCTTATTCGATAACGGTCAGTCGGCAAAATTAATATAATTTGCGCACAATGCGGTACATGCCCATGGTTGTGATTAAATAGCCCCAGATACGAAAGGCAACAGTCATACGTCAATCATGTCACGGCTGGATCTGCCAACATGACGGAGAGATTTATATGGAATCGTAAATCTTTCGTACATAATTCTTATTTTATGTGTAGGTTTTCAAACAAATTGGTAAAATAAAATAGTGTTGAAATGAAAATGTCTATTCGGAATGTATGCTGACTGTGATGTAAGCAATTGTATTTTTTTTTTTTTTACTTATTATATAAAAATATTAAACCATGATCGCTAGATAAGTTTTGACATACAAACACTTTAGCATCCTTCTGTTAGAAATTATCCATTTTTGCATATTGGGTATTTCATGGTTTTGCCGCTCCTTTAGTAACAGATTTGGGGTTCGCAACAAGAGCGGAAACTCTGGCAATATTCGAGCAATTGTTTCAATTTCTCGCATTAATAAGCACGTACTTTAAGTCGGGAGATTTTAACTTGAAAACGTACAAGGTTACTGTTGTTATACCGCCACGGGTGACCGAGGTCGTTAAGAAGCGGACTCGTGAGCGGAGGGAGGGTCTGGAATTCGAATCCCGCTAGGACCATCCTCTCTGAGTTTTTTTTTTTTTTCCATGGTTTCTTCTTCCTCATAACTGGCAAATGCCGGGAAGGTACCCTAAACTTAGGCCTGGAACGTTTCCTTCCTTAAAAAAAAAAATCCTTTCCCAATATATCATTTCATTTCATGTATCATCAGCGTCCACCGCCTGTGGTGCCCCAGTAGTAAAAACGGACGTTAAACACCATTCAGTTAAAAAAAAACTGTTGCCACGTATTGTAGGCAGACGATCGTGCTATCCAGGTAGAAGTTTGTAATTAGATGTTACGGTACGTTAATGAAACAGAAGTTGATCTACACTTTATGTTCTTTACGATGAAGAATGGTTCCATTTTCGTTGTCATGTTTCTACATTAAAATATCAGGTATTAAAGTACAGAATACCCGAGTTTACACGAAACACCCTTGCATGGCGAGAAAATACCTATATGGTGCAAATACAACAACGATGGTAATGATAATTATATAATAATAATAATAATAATAATAATAATAATAATTATAGCGTAAGTTTTTCTGTGTTCCATTTCACTAGAGACTGTTACAATTTCAGTGTGTGCAATACATGCACGAGGAATAAGTTATAAGCCATGGCAACTATTTTTTTTTCTCATGAACAAAGAACAACACGAAAAATCTAAGATATACGATTGAAAGTGTATGGAATGTACTTTTAAATGAAGTCACTAGATGGTGTATGTGAGCAGAGTTGCGTGTCTCAGCACGCCCCAAAGTTCAGTTGGTGAGCAACATTGGCCAGGAATGGAGGTCACGAAGAGTAAACAACGTGCGTATGCGAAAAAAATGCATCTCCTCCTTCCTTTTTTAATGATATTTAACGTTCCGTTTTAACTACACAGGTATCACAGGACACTGATGATACACGAGATGAAATGATATATTGAGAAAGGATTTTTGTAAGGATGGAAATATTACAGATTATGAGGACAAGGAAAATTCGGAAAAAACCTCAGTCAGGAAGAACGGTCCTGGGGATTCGAACTCCAGACCTCCCGCTCACGAGTCCGTGCCTTAACGACCTCGGCAAACCGTGGTGGTCCTGGTTTTACCGGAATTTCTATTTACTCTGCTAATTTTACATATGTCCAGTGCATATCATCGCGTAAGCACTGTTTCAATTCCACCACCCGTATATCCTTGTACGCGGACACAGGACGCCCACTGCGCAGCAGATCGGATGCTACATACCACTTGTTGCAAACAGGAAGTTAGAAAAGCAGCAATTACAATTGGACACGCTTCTGTTCTAAATATCGTAGGTATTTCAGTACTCAGTTTGTCTGACCTAATGAACACTCATTACTGTTCTCTGCCTCCTTTTGAGGTGACTCGGAACTGGAAAAGACTGGATGGAAGGAATGACGCCTGAAAAAGGACGCAATCATTTCCATATAGACATTCCATATATCGGGCACAGGCATATATGGCCTATTTCGAAACCTTGGGAAATACTGCACGGTCTTCCAAGCGGAAGATTTACAATCCTGAACTTTACTTAAAGAGGATTTGAGAAAGGTTACCATGGTAAACGAATTCTCAGCCTCTCAGAGGCTATAGAACCTTAAAAAGCACTCTCTTCCGACCAAGTAAAACCTAAAACTGATATGGGAATGGCTAACTGCCCTGGCATCTTGCAACAGGCTCAAAAACTGTGGGTGTTGGGGCATCGGGACGTGTATGGAAATGAAAAGGCAAACATAGGTACTGAAACAGCCTACATTGGCCCTCTACCCTTGGTTGGTACCAATATACGTATTCCTAAGACCACAGTAAAAAACATAAATATGGCAGAAACACTAACTCAGCTGACAAACTTACCCTGGCGAAAAAAAATGTAGGAAATTGGTACTAGGTGCAACAACAATATTCCCTCACCTCTCCTTAATCTGGACAGAAGAGGAACATGGAGAGCAGTTAGTTTCATTAATCACTGAGTATGTAACTTAAGAAACATGTACATAAAGTGGGACTCTAGAAAGTTTATTTTAATAGTGTTTAACGGCCGTTTTTACTACAGAGGCACTATAGGCGGTGGGACACTGATGCTACATGAGATGAAATGATATTTTAGGAAAGGATTTTTTAAGGAAAGAAACGTTCCAGGCCTAAGTTTATGGTACCTTCCCGACATTTGCCATTTATGACGACTGAGAAAAACCTGGAAAAAAAAAAAAACCTGCAGGGAGGACGGTCCTGGCGGGATTCGAAACCCAGACCTCATAAGTCCGCGCCTTAACGACCTCGGCCACCCGTGGCGGTCCTCTACAAAGATGAACCCATTTGTAGAATGTGTAAATAGAAGGGAGAGAGACTATTTGATTGCCCATTCCTGGTAAGAAAGCGATTTATTATTTCTATAACCAGGGAAGATCTCAGAGCGGTCGCTGACATAAACAAGGCACTACAACTTGTTCAGGGGGCACAGGTTGGGAAACAGTGAAAGCGTCTCTTCCTATGGAGTTGCACAACAAGCCTTTTAGACTGACGTGAGGGAGTTCGATGAAACTGCAATAAAACCTCCCGTTATATCTTATCTCTATCTTACTGCATTGACGACGCATGTGCTCAAGCAAGGATTGTATGCAGGATTTAGAGCTTCTTGAACTAATGGCATGGTAGGAACTGCAGAGAATTGATTCGATGACTGCTGCTTTTCAGATTCTTGAAGCAAAGGCACATATCAAGGAATTTTACTTAGGTTGGGATTTGTGGTAGGTATGCTGGTTTATTCTGGCTCTTTGATGCAATATTTAATTCGCAGAAGGAGCATAAAAAATTAGGCCATAAGTGTCGATTAATAACCTCTTGAATTTGTCTCAAAATTCATACTACTTTGCCTTTTTAAACTTTTGGTATGGTAGAGCACTAGGATTTCAAGTAGAACAAGCAACAAATAGAGATTTGAGTCTGCTTTATGTGAAATAAATGCGGGCCACACAGAGAACTGTGGTTCTGGCCAGTAGCCTTTATTTAAATTTGTACTTTCTCTCTGTATTAACTTCGAAAATTTTGGGGACTCAAATTTATAAATGTACCAGTTTGTAGCTCTCGTTCTGCTGCAAAAAGTTAATTATTTCGTTTCATTTAATGTCCAAAAAAATGTCAAATGACTGATGGGAAAGCAGCTATATTTCTGTAGCATGTTAAAATCCGTTCCTTAGCGATAACTCTTTTTCGGACAGCTTTTGTTTGGTGAAGCACATCGCTTGAGGGGTTTGCTTTATCATTACTCAGGCAAGATAATGGCGATAGAGCACGCAGCCATCACCAGTTTACCACTTACTTGATTATCATCTCTCTTCGCTCTTTTTAACTACGTTTTCTTTCAAAGGTACCGAAGAACCTTTTGAAAGTGGCTCGTGTGAACCAGAAAAGGCAACAGAACTCCTCGGGAAAGTCTTGTTAACTACATTATGCTCGTTTTTCATCAACGAGCGGAAAAACTGTTAAACCAGCTGTGCTCCTAGAGGGTTTTGTTTCTTCTCCGTAGAAAATACACGAAAGGATAAAGTTTTCAGTAAGTGATCACAACCGTTTTGTTGAACTTATAGGAAAGTAGAAGCCAATATGAGAGAAAAACAGCAGGTGAATTTTACTAGCCTAGCTACTTGTAAAGAGTAATGCAGTTCGTTCAGAATGCACCTCCATCGCCCGTCGGTATTAGTCATTTCCGAGGAATGTACCTATTGCAGCTTTATCCATAAATATACATTACTCCTAATTACCGGTCACCAAAAATGACACCGCCACGGCTGGCCGAGGTCGTTAAGGTGCGGACTCGAGAGCGGGAGGTCTGGTGTTCGAATCCCGCCAGGACTTCATTCCTGAATGAGGTTTTTTCCAGGTTTTTCTCAGTCCTTATAAATGGCGAATGTCGGTGGGGAGTTACCCTAAACTTAGGCCTAGAATGTTTCCTTCCATAAAAAAAAACCCCTTTCCGAATATATCATTTCATCTCATGTATCATCAGTGTTCACCGCCTGTGGTGCCTCAGTAGCTAAAATGGGCTTTAAACTCTATTAAAATAAAAAAAAAAAGGACGAAGAAAAAACCTCTGTGTGTGTGTGTCAACGCCGAATTTTTTTGTTTTTCTCAACGAAACAGGCATATAATCATTTTAAACCAAAAGTATGCACAGGTAAGCGAGTTCACGGCAGTGGGGATGCCAAAATAATGACCAACCCGGTGAGTTAAACTTTAGGGTCAATAGTAAATATTTCGGAATGCTTACATATGGCAATAATAATTATTATTAGGGTTACCATGATATACACATGCCTGACGTTAATTAAAAAAAAGTCCGTCACACAGGCGCTGCGTAAACTGAGCAAATTCCTAACTAGTGGAGTAACTGTGAATATATATAATCCAAATGATGGCCTTATTAAATAATGAAATAAGTTTGCAATCTAAAAGTAATACAAAAGAGTATCAACATTTTTAGAATTGTATTATTATAATTGAGATTAAACCACAAAAATTAATGGTATTCTATTAATTAAATGAAATATATGACCACTGACAGACAAAGCTATACTATGTGGGTATTTTTAAACATTTTTAAATGTAACCATGTTTATAAACTGAGTCCTTGATATCTTTACATTCACTAAAATAGAGAGAAACAACAGAAAGTTCCGAGTTACCTTGTGTATTTAAGAAGATGATGTTCATATGTTTCAATAAAACAAAAACATGTTACTATTTAAAAACAATTGCAATGTACTATGCAAATGTACGCAATATGCAATAGAAAGCGTCACTAATTTTAATTAGCTTTCAATTTTAATTTAAATGTTATTATAGTAAAAGCGTTACGCAAACGTTTCTTGAATGTTATCCTACATACAAATACAGTTCTCACACATATAATGGACTAATATTTCACATTTGTTATCTTCGTGGCATTGCACTGTTAAATATGAAACATATACAACGTTATAGATACAGTTTATATGCTGCATTAATTTGTCCTTTCATTTTAAAACAATATAGAGAAAATTAAACACAATAGCGCTTTTTAAATTTCGGTTCCAAAAACTGTCATTACTCGTAATGGTCCAAATTTCATAATTTTCGAAAATTATTTTTTTTTTTTATTATTTAAATGGTTTATAATGAATTTTGTTGTGAAGAAATAAAAATAGGTGCCGCCAGAGCGATTTTTAAATACTGGGTTTCAAGTGAACCCACGCTCCTAAAGACCCCCATTTCCTTGATTTTCAGGAACTGCTTTTATTATATTATTTAAATGGAATATACGGAGTTTTGTTGCGAAAAAAAAAACAAATATAGGTGTCGCTATAACGATTTTTACATTTTTTATTTCAGATAAATGCCACTCCTATTTACCCGATTGCCCTGATTTTCAGGAACTATTTTTGTTATTTTGTTTAAATGATATATATGGTGTTTTATTGAAAAAAACATAATGTCATTAGATACGATTTCAAAATTTGAGTTTCAGGTAAATGTCCCCTTCTTATAATCTGATATCACTGATTTTCAGCAACTATTTTTCTTATTTTATTTCCAGGCATATACTGAGTTTCTCCCCCCCCCCCAAATTTAAAATTGTTGCCACTAGAGCGATTTTTAAATTGGTTTTCAACTCCCACTGCTTTTCCTAATGATCCGATTGCCCTGATTTTTGGGAAAATATTTTTATTAATTTATTTTAAATGAATCCATGAAGTTTCTTTGAGAATAAACAGAAATTGCTGCCACTAGAGCTATTATAATTTTTTTTTTTTTTGCCTTTGGTTAACCCTCATTCTCAATGGGCCAAGATATGAACGAATCATTTGTTAATTGATGGTTATATGGCAAGTTCCTTGAGAAAACATAAATTGCGACAGCTAGAGCGTTAGACACACACACATACACACACAGGTGTGTGTATGTGTGTGTGTGTGTGTGTAATTTTATGGAATTACGGAGGAATGTAAGGTATTGCAGTCGTACCTGTGAAAGAGTTATTTTTTAGCTAATTTATTATTTTTTAGCGAATTCTGAAAGAATATAAGCTATTGCAGTTGTACCAATTATTTTTTAATAATCATTCCAAATCGATTGCACATACTAGGCACCGAAAAAGACAAGACACACACATATATATATATATATATAAGCGATACTAAACATGTGACTTTCTAAGTGCTTTATCCTTTTTCTGCTTCTCTAGTTATTGTTATTTTAGTTATATATAATATGTGTCTTTTGATAACGCTCTAACAATCACACTTTTGGTTTTTTCTCATTGAATCTCGGCATCAATTAACAAACGATTCGTCGAGTTCGATAACAAGCAAAATTGGACGATTGGAGGTGGAGATTAACCTAAAGGGAAAATTTAAAAGAAAATTGAAAAACAGCTCTAACTGCCGCAATTTTTGTTTTGTCTCACCGAAACTAAAATAAAAAATCTTTAAAATAAAGTTATAAAACTATTTTTCGGATTTCGTGGTAATCGGACCACTCGGAGTGCGGGTATACCTGAAAAACTTGGAGGTTAAAGTCAAATTTAAAAAAACGGTGTATTAGCTGCAATTTTATACGTTTTTAAAGGAAATTTGGATTATGTCATTGAAATAAATTTTAAATTCGAATATCAGTGAAATCGGACCATTAGGGGGGGTTAACCTGAAATCCTAAATTTAAAATTCGCTCTAGTGGCATTAATATGTTTTTTTTTTTCGTAAAGAAACTTTGTATATGCCATTTAAATATTTTGTTGATTTGGTTTATTTACGGACGCTCTTTAACATCTCATGTCATCAGCGTCCCATTCAATTCAGGGCGCGAAACGGGCGACAAATTTTGCTCAGAGGCCTCTTCTTTCAGGCTTCAGGTTATTTTTCGTGCCGTAAATGTACGAGACGGGACCCATGGCTTGGCTTTACTTCCCTTCCGAAGGAAGCCATACTTAAGAACTTTACGCCCGAAAAAAACCATCGATCCTGGCCGGCTATCTTGGATTTAGAAGGCAAGTATGGTTACCACTACACCAGGACCGACAACCCATTTAAATAGAACAAGAAAAATAATTTCTGAAAATAAAGGAAATCGGGCTATTAGGTGGAGAGGATTATCCAAAATTTAAAAATCGCTCTAGCGGTACCAATATTTATTTCTTCACAACAAAATTCGGTATCTACCATTTAAGTAAATAAGAAAAATAGTTCCTGAAAAGTATGGAAATTGGACTGTAGATAGGTATACTAAATCAAATTTTAAAAATGGCTCTTGTATTTAATTAATGAGAAATGAATTCAGCATATAAATGCTATTTATAACGTTGCATATGTTTAATATCTAACAAAGATCTATCGTCGTGAAGATAGCAAGTATGAAATATTAATTGAGAATTATATTTGTACGTAAGAGCGCTCTGTAATAACCATTTGCATTATAGTTTTAATGCAATAACATTTAAATTAAATTTCAAAGCCCATGAAAATCTATGGAACCTTCGATTGTTCTTTGCTGATTGTGTATATTTGCTTAGTGCATTGAAACTTTTTTCAAACAGTAACATATTTTTGTTTTATTGAAACATATGGACATTTTCTTAAATACCAGTCTGATGGGAAACTTTCGGTTGTTTTTCTCTATTTGAGGATATCATTGGATAAGTTCATTAATATGGTTACATTTAAAAAGGTTTAAAAATACCCACACAGTATAGGTTTGTATATCAGTCGTCATATATTTAATTTAATTAATAGTATACCATTAATTCTTGATTTAATCTCAGTTATAATTAAATAATTCTTAAATGTGGTTTCTCTTTTGTAACAATTATAGATTGCAAGAATTCTAATTCTGCTCCCTTAATACCCCGTTGTAATGCATAATTTATTTCATTAATTAACAAGATCTAATTTGCAATTATATTCATTTTTATTAAAAGTTATTCAACCGATGAGAAGCTCGCTTAGTTTAAGCAGCCCATGTATGATAGACTTTTTTTTTTTTTCATTGTAGGTGCCTGGAAGGTAGGGTCGGTCCCGGTGGTGTAGTGGGTAACCATACCTGTTTCTAAACCCAAGATCGCGGGTTCTAACCCGGCCAGGATCGATGGATTTTTTCGGGCGTAAAAATCCTAAGTATGGCTTCCTTTGGAAGGGAAGTAAAGCCGTGGGTCCCATATCGTACATTTACGGCACGAAAAAGAACCTCAAGCCTGAAAGAGAGGCCTCTGAGCAAAATTTGTCGACTGTTTCACGCTCTGATTTGAATGGGACGCTGATGACCTGAGATGTAAAACAACAACCGTGAATAAACCAAAACAAACACAGTCCAACGAGGTTGATTTTCATTTCATTGCTCCAAATAACTTTACCTCAGTCTTCTTGCTTTCAATTCCTGTGTGCTAAAGCCCACTCTGCACGCTTTGCCTCTGCTTTTGGTTCAGATGAGGCTTCTTTCTTGTGGTCCTCGCTCGTGGACCATTTTCGCAATTTTTTTTTGTCTCATTATTCAGTCAGAAACTCGTAGCCCAGAATTCTCTTGCGTACATGCGTGATCTTGTACAGAAAACTAGTTTTGGTTTTCTGCCACTTCTTGGAGACGTTCTTGTGCTCTCGCTTGGAACACACTTTTGCTATTTCTTTATAGCAATTGCCTTCCTCCCGAAGTGTTATTGCCTTTGATTGGTGGCCGATTAGCGCGTTTTGGGCTTAGAAGCCGTTATTTCAAATTACAGGATCACTTTTCACCCACTCTGAAAGATGTTCACTTTAAAAAGTAAATTGCCACCTGCTATGCAACAGTGATGATCTCACTAGACATGAATATTTTGCTGCTGCACTAAGATATTTTAATAATATCTATACAACACGTCCCACACCTTCCGTAAAGATAATAAATGTGGTACATAGAAACATCACAGCGTCATAAAAACAGCATCCGTTGATTTAAAACAACACAATCAATGTATATCTTCTAAGATTTAAAATGGATACAAGTTTTACAAATAGTGTCTAGAATTAATGTCACTGTTGCATATATTAATACACTCAAAATAATTTTTGAATGGTGTTTTAATGCCCATTTCTACTACTGAAGCACCACAGGCCTTGAACACGGTTCATACCTGAGATGAAATGATATATTGGGAAGTTTTTTTTTTTTTTTTTTTTTTTTTTTTTTTTTTTTATAGAGAAAGGAAACATTCCAGGTCTAAATTTAGGGTACCTCCCCGGCATTTTCCATTTATGAGGACTGAGGAAAGCCTGGAAAAAACCATCAGGGAGGACGGTCCTGGCGGGGTTCGAACCCCAGACCTTCCGCTCACGAGTCCGCGCCTTAACGACCTCGGCCACCCTTAGCGGTACACTCAAAATGATAAAAAAAAAAGTTTTATTTTATTTGTTACGAGATATAGGGTATTCAGATATTGAGAAAAATTTATATCGAATACTTTTTACCACCAATGTAGCGCTAAAAAGGTTTTGAATCTTTGAGGTTTTATGCTATATTTTATATTATTTATATTATAACTCTCCGGAGATATTTTTAATAACCCTTGCATATTTCGAACCAATACCAGCCAAAGAGAAAAGCCCTGGGACTAGAGTATAACAGTGTACTTAATAAATCCAGCCATACTAAACATTTGGCTAAAACTTTCGCAGTGAATGCAGCGGGCGCCAGGGTGAGAAATATGGCCCGGAAGTGCGTCATCATGCAGCTTCCTTCAGCAGTACCTAACCCAATTCCGTGCCAAGTTCATTGGCCGGTTTACTTTATTAATCGATCGCTCACTCCCACGTGGCTTTCTTGCCCATGTCATCGACTCTGCAAAGCGTTTAATGTCCCATGTCAAAGTCTTCGGGGACAAGAATTAATGACTGGGTAGAGCTTTTACACCTGCCGTTATATCTTTAGGGTAAGAAATAAAACCTTAACTTGCCCACTGTACACAGAACAGGGCCAGGCTCCCGCGGGAGTAGAAGTCGTACTTGAAAAATGATGGCCCACAAGATACTAACAGAAAAAAAGTAGAAAAAGATGCAGAATATTGAAGGAACGATCGATCGTTTTCTTGCCCTTAGGTTAGATATTTCTGCTTATAGCATCAAGTAGGAGGGGTGGAAGAGGGGGGTTAGATATCAGAAGAGGAAAATTGGATAGGCGCTGCAGATTATCATGTTACATGCTTGGCTAATAATTCCAGGTATACAGGATATAGCTTTAAGGCTGTATGGAGGATGTCGCTATAGCTTTTAACATGCTTCCTTTCATTGGAAGAGATCAAGGAAACTCGTGTTTGTATATGGGGAAGGGTGTGTATTTTCGATTACAGAGTATGCAAACATACATCGTATAGTTTTTATAAATGAGTACCTGCATGAAAGAACGCCATATGTAGCAGTCAGTAACTTTCAGGAAGTAAACGAAAGCAAATAAAAACAAATATTTTGTACTGAAGAACTGTCAAATAAGAGTTTTAATTTGAAAAATATATTTATTTATATTCAGTAATACCACGAGTGCTGACAATTTTCGGTAATTTAATTGATGTTAACGAATATTTTTTATGATAATAAGCATGAGTTTGAAAGCTTAGTTCAATTATCTAGAAAAATTATAAGCAAGAGATAATTGATGTTAGATAATTGCAATGTGAGAACGATGCCCCTCCCCTTTTGTACTTTTAGTATAATCACTGAAGCAAATTTAAGAGTTCTGAAAAAAATCTGTGGAAATGAATTTCCCATGTGTGGTGAACCTGATAATAAATACCATAGCATATTATACTGTGAACAAATGAAGTTCTGCAGACTACAGGTATGGAAAGAGAAATGGAATAAATTTAAGGGAAGAAGTTTAATAAGTAAGATTGTAGGAATTAAAGGAGATAAAAATAAAAAAAAAAAAACGATAGGAGAATAATTCGGCAATAGGGTTAAATGGCGGAGGAATGTACTGCAAAAGAAGAGAATTTAGATATAGGAAATAAGTATATATATATATATATATATATATATATATATATATATATATATATATACTCATAAAAACACTCAGAGTGCAATATAAAAAGGTTCACATAAAATTCACTCTTTTTTCAACTGTACCTCCACAAATGTGGTGTATTTACTTAAATGCCAATTTTGTCCCGCTTTTTACATTGGACTAACGTCCACTAAGGTATCTATTAGAATGAACAATCACAGGCATTCAGTTAAAACTTGTTCCCCATTACCGGTATCACAACATGCCAATTTTCACCAGGCCACGTTCGACAACTGTTTCTCTCTTATTCTCATAGATGCCGCTCCTCCATCTAAACACACCTTACTTAGAGACGTAGAGATGGCAGCAATAGTTTTACATAAAGCCCGTATTCCTCCAGGCCTCAACATCTCCCTGTAATACTGCCAGGTTTGCCAAACTACTTTGTTCAGCTAGAGTTGGCAGTTTTGCTGCCACCTCACATCTCTATGCCTCACAACGACAGACGCTGCCTGCCAGAGCTCAGTTCATTTTCATCACGTGACCAAGAGCCAAGCTCGAAATATAGTGTGATTTTAGTGTTCAATTTTACGGTTTTAGTGTGAAATTTTATGTGAACCTTTTTATATTGCACTCTGAGTGTTTTTTATGAGTTTTTATGCTTTTTAGAAGTTTTTATTACTCTATTAATAGTATATATATATATATATATATATATTTTTTTTTTTTAAGCATGCTCTTTAACATCAGCGTCCCATTCAATTCAGGACGTGAAACGGCCGATAATTTTTACTCGGAGGCATCTTCTTTCAGGCTTAAGGTTCTTTTACATGCGTCATGGGACCCACGGCTTTATTTTCCTCCTGAAGAAAGCTATACTTAGGATTGACGAGGATAGGTCCATAAGTTTCCGGCCTAACAATTTTCTTGGTATGATAAAGACAAAAACTATATTTCACTTTTCAATATAGAGGCCCTTTATTGCAATACAGTTCTCACATCTGTGAATTAACATTTCAATCCCCTCTCCCCAAAATAGTTGGGAGTCTTTTCTGCAACAAGGGCACAAACAGCATCCATTACTTCTTCGTCATACTTAAATTTTCTTCCTCCAAGGTCCTTGATTTTTCAGAAAAGGAAATAGTCACTGGGAGCTAGATATGAGCTTTAGGGTGCATGATCGATCTCCTTGAAGCCACATTTTTTTCACAACTTCCTTTGCAATAAGAGCTGTGTGCACAGGCGCGTTGTCGTGAAGAAGGCGCATACCACCAGTCAGCTTTCCTCGCCTTTTCTCTTGATGGAAGCACGTAGTCTGTGCAGTAGGCCAGCATAGCACTCCCCATTGACTGTGGTGTTCCTCTCCTTGAAGTCAATGAAGAGTATTTCTTCACAGTCCCAAAAGATTGTGGCCTTGATCTTCTTGGTTGACTGAGTGGCCTTGACCTTTAGAGGCAGTGTTTCGCCAGGTTTACGCCACTCCATTGATTCTCTTTTGGGCAAGAGAGCATAATAGAGGATCATAGTTTCATCTCCTTTAACAATGGTTTGCAGAACTTCTCTCTCGTTGCCACGGCAGAGCTCCAAAAATGTCTGACAACAAATGTCTCATTGCTACTTTTGGACTGAGGAAAGAAGTCTAGACACCCATCTTGCACTAACCTTATTCATGCTCAAATGTTCATGAATAATTCTAAGTACTTTTGTTTTATAAAGACTCAACGTTGCTACTATTTCTGTAACTTTGAGCCGCCGGTCTTCCATAATTTCTCCTTGCACATGAGCGATCGATGTTTTCAGGAGTGAACACCTACAAGGGCCAACCTGCACGCTCTTCGTCTTCGATGCTTTCTCGGACCATTCGAAAAAGTTTGGCGCATTCATTTGGCCCAAACAACGGTTTGTCCTTGAGGCTGAAATGCGGTGAATACTTTCCGGGCGGATGATGTCACTTTAACCTTTTTTCTTTTTCTTTTGTTTTTTTCGCTGGATATTTCCATTGCATTGACATGTCTTTTGTTTTGGGTTCATCTACATGGATCAGAAATGGAGTCTGGGGATAAATCTCATATAACACTGTATTACACCCTTCAGTACATTTATAATGATCGAAAACGCATTAAAAGAGAAAACGTATTAAAATCCTTTTATATCTCTACGTTAAAATCCCTGTAATTCCCCACGTTGGCAACAATGCGCTGTTATCTTTAATCCGATATTTCACGATTTTCGCAGTTAGTTCCAGCTTCTGGTATCAGAGATCCTGATTGAACAATATTGTGTTCTATTGACTGGAAAATTACTTTAATACGTCACTGACTCCATATTGCATATAACTGTCGCTCCATCGAGTTCATCGGTTTTTATCTATGTTTGTTATTTTTATGGTAATTCTGAAATGGAAACGCTTTTTATTTAACCGTATTAATCTACGCAGCCTTAAATATTTTTTTTTAGTTTGTAGGATTAAAGGCTAGATTGATAATAAAAGGGGGAAGGGAACGCCGCCGTTTATATGCGGGTATGCATAGAGATGCAGATCTTCACGTCGCCTGTTTTAGGTTGAATGCCTAAATTACCAAGATATAACTAAAATGTAGACGTTTCTGAAAACCCCTTAAACTGCTTGCTGGTATTCTTTTTTTCCACGTTTTTAACGTTTATTTCTGATATTACATTTGTACAGGAGATTATAAATGATTGCAGCGGTTTCACAAATTTGCTGTAGCTATATTGTTGAACATATTATCACAAATCTTGACTGACAGACACAATACAATATTAAGATATATTTCCCACAGTACTAAATCTTCCTGCTTTTTTAATTCAATCTATTCGGCCAAATTTCTATCCCTGAGAGTTGCTTATTCCTTAGGACATTATAAGAACACTCTGGTTATTTATTTATTATTTTTTTAATGCTGTTTAACGCCCGTTTTTACTACTGAGGCACCACAAGAGATAGACACTGATGATACATAAAATGAAATGTTAAATTGGGAAAGGATTTTTTTTAAGGAAGAAAAAGTTCCAGGCCTAAGTTTAGGGTACCTCCCCGGCATTTGCTATTTATGAGGATAAGAAAAGCTGGAAAAAACTCATTCAGGGAGGACGATCATGGTAGAAATGGAACTCCAGACCACCGCGCCTTAGCGACCTCGGCCACTAGTGGCAATAGCATGGAGGTGATCAATTATTATTATTATTATTATTATTATTATTATTATTATTTAGTAAACTTAGATGAATTTTTTCTTGAATCAAAAAGTTCTTAAGAACATCTGTTCGCTTAGTAAACTATGATTGGCATTCTCTGTTTTGCCCTTAGTGCACCTCGTAGTAAATGATTAGTTGCTAATTTTTGGTAAACAGGCATTCTTGCACCACAATACTAGGTAAACCGCCACGTGCAGCCAAAGGCGTTAAGGCGCGGAATTATGAGCAGGAGATTTGAGATTCGAATCCTGCCAGGACCGTCCTCACTGAATAAGGTTTTTCCAGGTTTTCCTCAGTCCTCATAAATGGCAAATGCCGGGGAAAAACCGTAAACTTAGGGCGGGAACGCTTTCTACCTGTAAATAATAAAAAACCTTCCCAATTTATTATTTTCATCTCATGTATCACCAGTGTCCACCGCCTATGAGGGCGTTAAACGCTTATAGAAACACTAGGTAAAAAAAAAAGTTTTCCTGTGCTCTTCATGTTTTGGGGTTTCTCAACTTTGATAATGGCTTGATTATTAAAAAGTATCACAACTCACACCCAGGACATTAGAAGTAGATTGTTCCGGTGTGAGCAAGTTTTCTGAGAATCCCAGAAAACGTCTCTATACCTTCTCACTCCTAATTTCTAACTTATCTTCAAGCCGCGTAGTTTATATGTGAAAATTTGCAGCAGAAAGAGATTGAAGTCACTCTTGCCCAACAAGGGCATTTCAATCGTGACTTAGCGGCCTTTTAAATCACTGTAGAAATATTATGAAAGTAGAATATATAGATTTTTCATCACTTTTTGCCCAAATTTAAAAAAAATTCATCCTCATAAACAAAATGCAATTTTACCGATGTTTTTCCTTAAAATATAGTATATTTTAGAAGCCAGCACTTTGAAGTGTCTCTGAAAAGTGGTTGTTTAGGAAGATTGAGTGGAATCTTGCGGAGGAATTTCATTTGCGCCGGAGCATCTCTTTTCATAATTATAGCGAGGCCTCTGCTGCCATATTTCATCCTGTTCTGGAATTCCTTCTAACAAACACACTCTGCAGGCAAAGAACGCATGGCAGGGAGACACCTGGGTACAATAAATAACGGGCAACTTGCTGCGTACAGCGAGATAGGATTTGGGTGACGATGCTGAGTGTAAGGGATTGTAAAGAATAGAAGGGGTGGTTTCACGCTTCCCCCATCCCCTTGCACTTTCTCTTTTTTCAGAGCTGCTAGCTGGTTTTATGATATTTCTCACGTTTTGCGGCCTAGAGTATTTGAACCAGCGCAAAGGCTGACCGAAAGCAGAATATTTTCTCTTCCACTTTGTTATTAAAACGGCTGGCTCCCACAAACCACCTGTTAGTAACAGGTGCGAAGTTTTCCTTTTTAAATTTAGAAGTAGCTCGTCTGTAGAACGAAAAGTGGAAAATATAAGCTAGCTGCGTTTAGAAGACACGCTCACTTTTCCCTAGGTCTTAATATAGCAAGTACACCTTTTTACATAACTAAATATAATGCAAATGATACCACAGTTTGTCACTTAAATCCACCTACCATTTCATTTTTCACGCTGAAGCAAATATCTGGAAATCCTATTGGGCCTAAAAATACCAATAAATGACGATTAAGCTTAAAAATCTAAGTCACGTATACAATAGTTTATTTACCTTTTATGCCGAGAGAATGTAGCTATTGAGGTGTTCCCATGAAACAATTTTGAACACTTTCTTCAAAACTTCATCGATACTACCTCCTTCGCCCTCCCTCTCTCTATGTGTGTGTGTTAAAGCTCTAGCTTTTTTTTTTTTTTTGTTTTTTTGTTTTTTTGTTTTTTGTTTTTCTTGGTGTATTAATTAACATCAATTAAGAAACAATTTACCGAATTGCACCATTGGAGGTGGGGATTA
Source organism: Metallyticus violacea (assembly GCA_030762175.1). NCBI lineage: Eukaryota > Metazoa > Arthropoda > Insecta > Mantodea > Metallyticidae > Metallyticus > Metallyticus violacea. The sequence goes on along the minus strand of CM060833.1, from coordinate 13,884,265 downwards.
ATAATAGCAAAAATTTAAATAAATAAAATTCATTCTAAGGGCCACAATCTTTTGTTTTTGTTTTGTTTTCTTTTAAATCCTCAACGAAACTAAGTATATTTCATTAAAATAAATTAATAAAACTATTTTCTGGAAATGAAGGCTATTGGGTCATAAGGAGTGGGGGTATACCTGCAACCCGAGTGGGGGTTAAAACAAACTAAATTTGTTAAAGAAATTCGGTCACAGCATTGAAATAAAATAAGAAAAATAGTTTCTGAAAATCAGTGAAATCATGTTATTAAGAATAGAGGATTACCTGAAACCTAACATTTAAAAATCGCTCTAGCGGTACTAATGTTTGCTTTTTCGCAACGAACCTCAATATGTACGTTTAAATACAATAAGGAAAATAGTTTCTGAAAATCACGGTAATCGGCCAATCTGAAACCCAAAATTTAAAAATCGCTCTAGCGGCACCAATGTTCATTTTTTCCACAAAAAATTCGGTATATATATTTTTAAATAGAATAAGAAAAATATTTCCGAACATTATGGAAATCGGACTGTTAACAGTGGGGGTATAGCTGAAATCCGAAATTTAAAGAGTGGAGGTTAAATCTCTAGCTGCCGCAATGTTTGTTTTTCTCAACGAAACTCGATTAGGCCATGGAAATAAAATAGGAATAATAGTTTCTGAACGTGAATGAGATCAAATAATTAGGAGTGAGGTTTTACCTGAAATCCAAAATTTAAAAAAAAACTATTCTCTTGGCACAAGTTTTTGTTTTTTCACAACGAAACCTATATATATATAATTTAAATAAAATAAGCAAAATAGTTTCTGAAAATTAGTAAAATTTGCCTTTTAGAAGTAGAGATATTCTTTAAAACCGAAATTTAAAAAGAGTTCTTACGTTTTTTCTTTATTCTTTTAAAATAAAAGGCAAATAAATTCTGCATATAAACGGTATTTATGTCGTTGTATATGTTTTATATTTAACAAAAGCATCGTTGGGGGGATATTAAATGTGAAATATTAATCTAATATGTGTATGCGAATTATATTTGTATGTTAAGTGCGCTGTGTAATAACCTTCAGAAAACGTTTGCGTTACATGTTTTACCTCACTAGTATTAAAATTAAATTTCAAAGTATTGAAAATCGATGGAACTTTCGATTGTTTTTATTTCCTATTTTTTTTCTGAATATCAACACGTTTTTGTTTTATTGAAACATATGAACATCTTGTTAAATACTCAATATAACTCGAACGAAACTTTCTTTTGTTTCTGTCTGTTTTAATGAATGTAAAGATATCAAGAGCTCAGTTCATAAACATGGCTGCATTTAAAAATATTTAAAAATGTCCACACAGTGCAGCTTTTTGTAGCAGTGGTTATATATTTCATTTAATTAATAGTAAACCATTAATTTCTGTGGTTTAATCTCAATAATAATAATAATAATAATAATAATAATAATAATAATAATAATAATTCTAAAAGTGTTTTTATTTTGTAATGCTTATAGGTTGCAAGAATTCTGATTTTGTTCCCCTGATATCTCACAGTAATGACATTACTTATTTCATTTCATTATTTAAAAGTCCTAAATTGGATTTTATATTCATTTTTATTAAACTCAGTGAGAAATTCGCTTAGTTTACGCGGCTCCTGCGAGATGGACTTTATCGTTCTTCATATTTCCAATAGTTTAGTAAGCCCATGCTATGATGCATATGTAGAAATATAATGCGGTTACCATGGCAACAGTATGAGACCAATCCCAGTGTGGTTGAATAAATGACAAAATGGCGAAAATAGCTGCTGCGTTCATAATGTAGATGGCAAGATATGGAAAAGGCGTTGTGCTCTGTAATAACCAAAATGGCGCTTGCTCAAAATAATATAATTGAATCTCGCATCACTCTCCACTCCGTGGAAATAATTCACAAACCCTGGAGAGGCAAATATGACAAACGCAATGACATTTTCATGCAATAACAACCTCCTTTCGTTTATTACATTCAGAAAACCAGAAACGCAGAAAACCTCCTATTTCTACTCGAGGATTTTGTGTTATTTTCAGGCTAAATGGGCTCCAAAATTTACGTGCACCATTCAAAATATCCGTGAAAATATCACAAGGTGTATAATTTAATTTTATTTAATAAATTTTAAGGATGCTAAAATAGGTGAATGTACAGCATGTTTCGGAAATAGCTTTACAAGCTTTGGTGGTATGTTTTTCACCGCAAAAAAAGTCTATATAAATATATATCAGAAAACCCTCAATTTTTAAGTGATTAATGAAAATTTACCAAACAAGAAAAAATATCCATATAAACATATTCAGAAATTGTTTTTTCTGAGTTATTAATTAAAGTATTTCAACGCGTTTCAAATAAAATCTAACAACTCAAGTTCATAACCGAAAATAAAATTAATTTTTCTAAGTAATCGAATGATGTTATCGATACAAGTCTACTGCTGAGGACAAAATATTCGCAAAATGCAGAAATAGCACTATTGAAGGTTAGCCATTTATGCAATTTGGTAATAATTTTCTTCAAAACTGCATCGATCCCACTTACTAGGAACCAAAAGTATTGTCGATGAAAATGTGGTGAGCGTGCGTGTGTGCGCGCGTTTTTTTTTTTTTTTTTTTTTTTTTGTTAACATTCCAGTGGCCACTTTTTTATTTTGTTTTGTTTTGTTTTGTTTTTCAACGAAACTCGATATAGAAATAAAATATTCAAAATACTTTCCGAATATCAATTATGTTTGGAGTGGGAGTTGATCTGAAACCCAAAATATAAAAACCGTTCTAGTGGCACCATTATTTTTTGCGCAACGAAACTGCGTATATAATATTTAAATAAAATAAGACAAATATTTTCTGAAAACCAGGAAAATCAGACCATAAGGAGGAGGGAAATACCTGAAAACCGAAATTTAAAATGTAGGATTTGGGGCAAAAATTTAAAAATTGCTCGAGTGGCCCCAATTTTTCCTTTTCCTCAATAAAATTCGGTATATACCATTTAAATAAAATAAAGAAAATATTTTCTGAAAATCAGTGAAATTAGACTGTTAAGAGCAGAGGTTTACCTGATACCCAATATTAAAAAGTCGTTTTAGTGGCGACATAATTTTATTTTTTCCCAGCGATTCTCCGCATATACGCTTTAAATTAAATAAGAAAAATAGTTTCTGAAAATCAGGGAAATCGGACCATTAAGAATGGGGGTATACCTGAAAACTTAAATTTAAAAAGCGCTCTAGCGTTTAACTTTCTCTTAATTGTTAAAAAATTAAAGGACAAATTACCTGAGCATTTAAACTGTACTTATAACAATACATACGTTTTATATTTGACAAAAGCTATGTCATGAAGACAGTAACTGTGAAATACTATATTAGTCTAATATGTGTGTGAGAATTATATTTACACGTAAGAGAAATCTGTAAGAACATTCAGAAAACGTTTCCGTTACTTGTTTTTACTACATTTGAATTAAATTTCAAAGCCACTGAAAATTTATGGAACTTTCGATTGCGTGTTGTGTATTGTTGATTGTGTATATTTGCTTAGTATATTGTAAATGTTTCTATATAGTAACACGTTATTGTTTATTGGCACATATACACTACTACTTCTCAAATACACAATGTAAGTCGAAACTTTCTGTTATTCCTCTCCATTTTAGTGAATGTAAAAGTAATATAAAGGACTCAATTCATAAAATGGTAACATTGAAAAATGTTAAATACCCACACAGTACAGCTTTGCATATCATTGGTTATATATTTTATTTTATTATTAATATACCAGTATTTTTGTGGTTTAATATTAACAATAATAATAATAATAATAATATATTAAAATGTGGTTTCTCTTTTGTCATACTCTAAATTGCAAGAATTCTAATTAGAAAATTAAGGTATTTTCACTATAGACGTTTATTGTCAATTTGGAATGAAAAAATATACAAATTTAATTCAGTAATGCATTATAGTTCGGTTTTTCTTATATTACGTAATTTTTTGTTTTGTCTTGCTAATACAACAGCAATGTCATAACTTGTTTCAATAATTAGTAATGTCATAGTTTGGATTTTGTAATGGATTTTTTAAGTTCATGCTGTGAAGTTTTTTTATCTCAGTGAAACTAGGTATATAATAAACGATTGATTCGCGGAGTCCAAAAAAGCAGAAAAACCTAAAGCTGTTCGTGTGTGCTTGTATGTGTGTTAAGGCTTTAGCGGGAGCAGGTTTAGGTAGTTCCGAATTATTATAGAAAGAATTTTAAAATTGTAGGCATTTTTTCCACACATTTTAACTGAAGGTAGGCCAGTACGATAAATCATCGTTAATAACTCGCCAAATTTCGCAAATCTACTACAAAAATAAAAGTGTTTTGAATACCTATATCATAGACTACATTTTATACATAATTTAATATTTTAAATAAATTAATAGTTATAATTTAAATTAATGCTAGGCATCCCATACTTTCCTTGCTTCAAATAAATGCACAGATGTGCAGAACTTAAGGACGTAATAGTTTTTTCCCCTTATAGAAAGCACATATCTGTGAGAAAATCGTGTTAGAAGAGTTTTAGAAGCAATAAGCATTAATGGATAAAAACAATAACAAACAGTAAAATTTATAATCATATTAATTTAGAAATTGTTACATGGCAGTACTTTGGAAAACGTTGTTCAGGAGTTCTGCCCATTCTTCTCTCAGCGCTGTCTTCAACTGCGGAACATTGTGCATTGAGTGTTCATGTGCCGCTATGTGTCTTCCCAAGGCATCTCTATGGTATTTAGATGAAAGGAACATGCAGGCCAATTCGTCCGTCGATTATGCTTGCTTTCCAGCAACTGCAATACGGCATGGCCTTGCATTATCATTCATGAATACAAACTTAGTGCCAACTACACCTCTGAATAGATGCGGGTGATTCGGGTGACGTCAGATCAAGAGCGAACTGCACGTACAAGCAAACATTGTGCACGATCATCGTCACCTTGCACTCGAGCTTGACATGTCAATTGGCCATGCCCCGGCACTCTTCGAGCACGGGGCAATTCATGCATATATAGATTAATCAGGCACTTTGACTTCGAAAACCAATCCGGCGTAATACCGTGCGATCAGATTTGTTTTCCTCCGGGGTGTTTTGCCTTAGGACGAGGGCACCGCTCATGGTCCGCCGGGTGTCTCTGATTAGCGGGAAGGTAAAACAGTAAAACAGACCAAACATACAACAATACACAAATCAGTTTAAGAGGCTCATAACTTACCAAATTATCAAATGTCTTTATTCTCTATACATTTTTAGCACCTCTGTATTAAATTATTTATCAGTCGCTATAGTTCGTTTTGAGAAATCCGGACAATTTCCTGATGAAGATTATCTTTGAGTTCTTGTATGGTGTGCGGTTCGTCTTATACACGGAAGTTTTTTATTTACCCAAGAGATAATAGTTGCAGGCTGTTAAATGGGGTACTGAGGAGGCCACAAATCCCTAATAACTCAGCCTTGTGGAAACACTTTGTGAATTGCTCTCATGAAATTATTCACTGTATGAGCAGTGGCATAGTACAGTTGAAAAAATGCATGATCATGCCACCTGTGGGTTCATTGTCTGAAAAATGATATTCCAAAAATCTTTATTGTCACTAATTCTGTCTATAAATTATCTCATTTCCTAACCCATAAATCATTTCTCCAATCTTTAGTTTGTAAATATCCAACTATATATAGGTTAGGTTAGGTTCGCAGTGAAAATCTTTCACCATTTCTCCACATAGGGAAAACTTTCTTTTCCCCTTTTAATCCACTTAACCCTAATATACCTGCTCTATCCATTCCTTCCCCTTTTATTACAAATATCTGCATATTTTTCCCGCCCCCGTTATTTCTTAAATTTGTTTCAATGTACTCTTATCTTGTAAACTATTCCATATTTCCTGCTTTCCAATATCATCTATCCTTTCGTTCACTTTATTCCATATTCCACCCTCCCATCAACTCTAGGGACAAGAATACTGGCCCTGGCTGGAATTGAACCAATATACCAAGAAGAGAAATATAGTTACCAGGACCGACTTTATTTTATAGGTTTAGTAAAAAATCCGTCCATATACGATATTGATAAACGCTAGTAGGAGTGAAAAGTTATATGATAAGAAATAGGATATTGTAAACTTTGGAGTAAAATTGTACAATGACACTGTTGCACAGAATATTTCTAGTTTGACTTTGTCAGCGCTATCTCTGTTAGTATCAAATACAGTAGTAGAAAGAACATATTGAGTATACAATGTTGCCAAAAATAAAATGAGACAGGTTGTCAATTAAGTGTGTACAATCTACTCGTATATCAATGATTGGTTAAAGGTACATGACATTAACTGTGTGAATTCAAGTTGGGAAAATGTGCTCTATACATTGGTGTTGATACAGAAGCACTTTTATAGGATATTTTTGTGAGTATAACGTAAATTAACTATTGAGCACACTTATTACTTTCATTGACCTTTTTGTTCTGTCTCCATTTATAGCTATTTTTGTATGATACTGTGGGTCTTTTCAAAAGATAAATTAATTTAATATTTTTGTTGTTTGTATCAACATATCTTCCATTCACAGGACATAATTATTAAAATATTAAGAGTTGTCGGCAAATTAGATGTTGCTTAAATATGCGATCTCTTTTTGGGGAGCTTATACAAGTATTAGGGTAGAAATATGTCAGATGTTGGCAACAGTGTTTGTTAAATTCAAAAGGCTGCTCGTCATATAAGTCTGAGGTATTCTCCATGTCGCCAATGTATTAACTTTTCTTTGCGCCCCATATGTTCAGCGTAAAATTCAACATATCCTCCAATGGCATTGTCTTTTTCTATTATAATCTCCTAAAGAATAGCTAACATGGCTACAAAACAAATAAGTAGCATTTTCATGGGCATCCTAGCTCATTGACATGAATGCTCACTTACGAGGGTAAGTCATTAATTAAGTTATAAATTGACATTACTACATGCTGAATGATTCACCTGAAGCTATTGCCACTAGATGGCAGATGCTGGCAATTTGTGACCTTAGACAATCGATGTTTACAATAGCGAAACAAAAGTTTCGCCTCTGAGTGTACTGTACAGCTCTCGAGCAACGTTCTGTTGTGCAATTTTGGTTTGAGCAAAAGTGTGGAATTAAAGAATGTTCCCATCTACGGTGAGAGGTGCCTGTTTCCGTCAAGCTGTTTCCAATTGCGTGCAGAAGTTAGCTGAAGAGTGTATACGTACCGAAGACAAACACCGCGTCGGTCGGCCAATGGAGATTACCGCAGAGGCGAATTAACATGTTGAAGCGTGTATACAGAAGGCTAACTATAGAACACTGTAAACCATAATGCATCCACAAAGTCTATGCACAATGGAGCCGGGCATTCTGCACCCACAATAGAAAATGCAAAGAAGGGTATGGCATTACAGCCTCTCAATCGCTATCACGATGACGGACACGATATGTCATGTAATGAGTCTTGGGTTCACCATTACCAGCTCAAGACAAAACATGCGTCAATGTAGTGAAAATATTCTACGAAGCCTAAGAAAAATAAATAATAAATCAATAAAGTGACACTATCTGCTAGGAAAGTGCTCACAGTCTTCTGGGATCACGAAGCTGTACTGCTCACCGCATTCCAGTCTCAAGGACAACCCGTAATATCCGACTCCTACTGTAACATCCTCAGAAAACTTCATTAGTCTTCATTCAATGGAAGCGGCCAGGACAGATCGCCAGAGACGTTTAACTATTGCATGAAAACGCACGTTCCTAATACTGCCAATAAGACAAATGAGGCACTGCGAAATTTTAAGTGGGAAGTTCTGAGTTCCGTATAGCTCCGAACTTGCTCCAAGCGACTTCCGCTGGACATCTTTCAGGTGTACATTTTCCTGACGATGAGGCTGTAGAAAGGGAGGTCACTGGAGCAGCCCGAATGCACTGGAATTCAGGGAGTTATGAAACGATAGGACAAGTGCCTCAATGTACAGTGGAATTGTTATTTATTTAATTTTTTTTTTTTTTTTTGGTAGCGACGTTGCGTCGCGAGATATAATCAATAGCCCTATGTTGAGGAGCCAAATATGAAACTATTATAGGGGCGGCGAGTATGTGCGACGCCATAGTTAGTAGCCTCAAGCCGGTGATGAGTTATGAGACAATTATATGTGAGGCCGACGTCAATTGGGCCAGCCGTAAATTCTCATAGTGATGTAATACTTCGGTTGCGGAAATATGTTGACTTGTTGATGAAGTTTCTTTACTACTCCCGTCCCATTTAGAAGTAGTAAAGCTCAGGTTGTTTGGCTGAGTCAATGGGTAAGGAAGAGGTGTCGCTGATACAAATAAATACCCTTCGGGAAATATATTCAGATGATGATTTATTGAATAAATCACTTCAAAGCGCTAACTCTGCCGTTTGTTGTATGAATACTGAATATCCGCAGACCAAAATGACGAAATGAATGTATATCTTAACACTAAATGACGACTGGGCTGCACTAAACTGAACTGAATGAAGTATAGTGCAGCATGCCGAATTCGGAGTTGCCTGAACTGAGAAAAGAACTGAACTGACTTTGGGATGGGTGAGAACTGAGTAATGAATGAATACCCCGGCCCCTAAGTCTGCCTATTTATACAGAATTCGAGTCTGTATCTTTGGGACGCTTAAGTCCCGAACTTTACAAAAACGTCGCGTCTAAATTGTAACTTTGAATCCAGCTCTCTCATTAAACTTGAGTTTGCTTCGACTGGCCTCATTAGTTCATTACTTACTCTTTAAGAAACTCTTTTCTCATACGAGGATTTAAATGTCCAAGTAGTTGGGGTGATTTACCTCTAAAAGGGTTTTTAACTCATACGTGTTTACGTAACTTCTGGAAATGGTAGCTTCGTCCTACACAACAGGTCTTTTAAAGGGTCGAACAAAAGGACTGCGAACTCCTTTCTGCAAAATTAGTCCTGCTTTCGTAAGTCTTGCTATTGTTCAGAGGGTTTACTAACTTCAAACGGCAATAGGCACTTTCCTATGTTACAGCAGTTTCGCATATACAATATGTGCACAGTAATACAAATTGATGAAGTTAAATCGTTCACGATTATCACATATCATGTAAAGAAACACATACATTATCAATGTAATAATAAGAACAATATTGATAGCAATAGCAATAGTTGTGATATAAATAGAGATATTCAGTTTAACCTTATTAGTAATGGGGTGAAGCCTTTAGTACTGCTTCAACAGGTTGATTATGTTGAGCAATAAAAGTTGTTTTTAAATCAGTACTATTGTTTAAGTTTTACATCCATTTGTAAGTTACTTAATTGCTTACCTTCAATTTCATCATTTGTGGATAAGGGGCTACTATGAATTGGAAATGAGTATATTTGTTTTAACAAATATTACTCATTTATTAGTGTTAACTATGAATAAAGGGTGTGAATCTTCAATAATTGTTTTCTTAGGCTTCCAGATTTTTAACACATAAACAAAAATTAGTTTATTTTGATACCTAAAATTCTTATGTTCACCAGTCCCATCTCTTATAAGCATAATATTTACTACTACAAAACTAAACAAAACAAAAACTCGAAGGAACACGAAAAATTGCCTGATTTATCCGTCAGAAACTAAGGTCCATCCAAGGTTTTTGATTTTTAAATTAATGCAGAATCAACTGTTATGTTAAAATACGTAACATGGAATATAATAAAAGCCCTTGTAAAAATGTGAGATACATAAGAGAAAAGGTAAAATCCTAAAAACAGCATCCGTAGAAACAAGAGCGCTTCAAGAATATTTCCGTCTACTAACAAGAAATACTTCACTTCTTAGGCATACATTTGTGCAACAATTCTTGAAACTTTCCACTCTAGTTTCACAGTTAAACAGTTTAAGCAATGAATGCGGAACTGCTAATGCGGTTCATAACCTTCTCATGGAGTGTTTAATTCAACTTCCGTTACCGCTGAGAAAGTTCGAGGTAGTTCTGCCAACCCTGCACATATCGCACGACACCTGTCACTGTAGCAGATATGATCTCATAATGAAGTCCGCCATTTGTCTACTTGCTAGCCAATGAATAGGAATGTTATCCTTCGTAGAGATTTCAAATTGGAAACACGAATGGTTCATGGTTCTTCTTGGGCTGTTGCTATTTCTTTGATCCTCCATTTAACAGCTTGCAATTATCTTTGGGGCAAAATTAAAAAATGCTGGGTACAAAATGAGTCCACACACCATACAAGAACTCAAAGATAATATTCGTCAGTAAATTGTTGGGGTACACAAAAAAGAAATACAGGGAGAAGTGAATAATTTCATAAAGAGATGCTAAAAGTGTGGAAATGAAGGCAGGCAGTTTCAACACCGCATTTGATAAGTTTGTAAGTAATGAGCCTCTTAAGTGTTTCGGGTATGTTGTATTTTTTTTTTTTTTTTTTTTTTTTTTTTTTTTTTTTTTTTTTTTTTTTTTTTTTTTTTTTTTTACTAATCACCGAGACTCGGATGGCCAAGGCGTTCGCCTATGGGCAAAACGTACAGAGGGAAAACACTGTACCTGTCCATAAGATTGCTGATGTCCTCAATAAAAATTTTTCCTTTGTATTCTTTGACCAACTTTGTATCATCTTCATTGTCTCATTGTCATCTGCAAACTTCTAACTCCACAAATGTTCTTTCAAAGGTCTAAAGAAGTGAAAATTCCATGGTGCCAACTTCAGACTGGTTGATGGATTTTTAACACTCAAATGTTACACTAAGTGTATCCGCTATATTCGCAGTCATATGGGGGCGGGCGTTGTGGAAAAGGAGCGCCTTTTCCAGCAGAAGCCTATTTTCTTGAGTACATTTGCCTTCTCTGACTCTCTGGTTTATAATACCGCACCCAGAATTTGTCTCCTGTCACAACATGTATTCCAAGCATGGCCATGTACTCCTAACAAATCGTGTGCTATGTACGTTTATAGTCACCGAAGAGTTGCCTTCATACCTCTCTGCCCAGTTCCCATACTGAGGTTATGATGGATAATATTGTACGCAGAGTCGTAACTCATGTTCCGTTCTACAGCAAATTCATCAACAGTGACTGAAATCTGCTATATATTTTTGAAGGTTTAATTCCTCTTGACCACTAAAAACGAAAAAAGCTTCTACGGTGCTTTTTACAGTTGAGTGGTCATGTTTAATGAGCTATTGTGCAGATGTGTATTATAATAATTTTGTGTTTCGAAATAGGATTTTTATTGTGCATCTATGTATATCTCCTTCAGAATAAAATTACTTTTATCTCTACCTCATAAACTTAATTCTAGGTTGAAAATATAAATAATGTACTATTGAGCACTGATTATTTTACTTTCAATAAATGTGCAATAATTATTACAAATAGTTTATTAAAATAAGAATTTGTACCTGTTTTTCAAAATACAAATAAGTTGCGCATTTAGAATATATTCTGTATATAGCATGTTGACAATTTAAGCTCTTATTAATTATACTACAGAGCTTTCACGTGATATCTCTCCGGCTCATGGGATATTTTGAATCCCGTCGGCTGTGAATGGCGCTCCCCACTCTTTCCCATTCTTCGAAGCTGTGCAGTAGTTGAGCTTCGCCAAAATGGGACTGTTGACTCTAGAGCACCGCATTTTCATGTGTAAAAGTTACCACAAATACGAGTCAGCTGGGCGTGTTCGTGCAGAATTTTGTTTGCAGTTCCTCGATCTTTGTTTCCTTCCAGAAAAGTAATTCACAATATTGCGAGTAAGTTTGGTTCTACTGGTTCAATGTACAACAAAAAACACATCGGAAACGTACAGTTTTAACAGAGAATAAACTAGAGGGAATTGTTGCAAACCTTGAATGTACGGCAACAAAATTAGCACATGTAGGGCTTTCAGTGGGTCCTACACATAAAGCAACAAATTATTAAACCTCAAACCGTACAAGTGTAAACGTGTCCATTGTTTAAAACAAGGCGATCCAGTAGCAAGAGTGCGTTATTGTGCATGGCTTTTTTCATCTGTGAATAAATGAAGGTTTAATGGACCCAGCGCTACTGTTCTCTTCAGACAAGGCCTGGTTTCACCTGAACGGCCATGTAAACAATCAAAACATGCGCTACTGGTGTACCGAAAATCCATATCGTGTACAGCAAACCCTCTTTATGATAGGAAAGTAGGAGTTTGGTGTGATGTCAGCGCAAGGCCCGATTTTTTACGAGACAATAGATGCTCATAGATACAGAGGAAACATTTTGACCCGATTTTCTCAATAGTTCACAGAAGAAGAGAAATCATACCAACTGGATTCTGCAAGTGTTTGAAGATAGAGTGATTAGTGCTGGTTGGTATATGACCCCCTCGCTCATCAGATTTAACAGTGTGTGATTTTTACCTGTGGATTTGTCTGAAGGACTGAGTTTATAAAACAAACCTCCACACATTAGAGAAACTAAAGGAAAATATCACAAATGAAATCGGAAACATTATAGTGACTAAACTTAAAGTGTCAATCAGAATATGTTTTCCCCAATACAGTGTCTGTTTAGCCGAACAGGGACAGCATTTCCAGCGTCTTCTATGAGGTAAGATTGTATACACAATTTTAGAAGCGATCCCCCAGCCGCCGAGAATCAAAACACCGCACGTGCGCGAAGGCCCTGTATATCTTTGTTCGGAAATATATTAGAGTGGAGAAAACGTTTTTTTTTTAATGTATTTAGGTACCCTTATATATTTATTTAGCTCGTTACTAAAATTTTAAATTATTTTAAAGATGCAATTTTGTATTGAAATGGTAATTATAACAACACTTTTATTATATTTAAAACCGCCATGGGTAGCCCAGGTCGTTAAGGCATGGACTCATGAGCGGGAGGTGTGGGTTGGAATCCCGCCAAGATCGTCCTCTCTGACTGAGGTTTTTTCCAGGTTTTCCTCAGTCCTCATAAATGGTAAATGTCGGGGAGATACCCTAAACTTACGTCTGGAAGATTTCTGCCTTAAAAAATCCTCTCCTAATTTATCATTTAATCTCATGTATCACCAGTGTTTATTACTGCCTGTGGTGCCTTAGTAGTAAAAACAGGCGTTAAACACAATTCAAAAAGCTTATTATATTTAACATCTACTGCATTTATAAAATTAAATTATAAAACAATATTTCTTTGAATTATCAAAAAAAATCCGAGTTTACCCTAAACGTTTGAAATCATAATGATTGTTAAAGTTTAAATATTAAATGACATTAATTTTGAACCATATATTTAATTCCTTGAAACTTTACATTTGTTGGGTGGTATATGTCTATAGCACGTTCAGTTAACTCAAAAGTCATGCTCAAGCAACATTCATAAGGCTATTTTACTGTTTAGAACAGCAGGGTACCCGGGAAAAACCTAGAGAGAAAGAAGAAATAACATCTCAAAAATGAATGCAGTTATTGACTCATGGCTTCCACCTTCAGAAAGAGAAACTCAGAAAGTTTCGTTTACGCGTTTGTACAACTCGGTATGAGCGCCGCTTGTGGTAGATCACATCTAGCAAAAGTCAATCTCCAATCATACACACGAGAAGTATTTCATTTCAGGATATTGTCTCAGGTTTTGCAAGACATAACTATGTCTTGCAAAATTTCATTATTACAATATCAGCAATTGCTACACGGGTGAAACAAAGAAACAACCTTTATCCAACCCTAGCATTAATTCACGCTTCTTATGAAGCTATAAAGCATGCACAATTAGCAAAATTCTGACACTGGTGCCAGAAAATGTTACCTAGCAACTGGTATTGCATGAAGTCATAGCCCCCTTGGCAACACAATTTCAAACAACGTGACTAAGAAAAAGCTAAAACCGTTGCTCTAACAAGTATACCAACATTCAAACACGAGAATCATTTTATTAATCAAACGTTTTGAAACTTATATAACAATATAAGTTATTAATAATCAAAAATTAATTTCTATTATCTTGGAAGCATTTAAAATGAAATTAATTAATCACATTTCCTTTCAAAATGTTAATCTTGAACCATTAGTAATCTCTAGTATCCTAACAGAAAACTTTCTTTACCTTGTTATATTTATTTTATATCTATGACAATTACTTTTGCTTGATAAACATTAAAAGTACAATCAATTACACCAGAAAATATTATTTCTGAGCCACTACTGGTATCTACTGATTTAACATCGCCTTCTTCTGTTATTTTCTTGTAATTTCTGTTTTACTTTGAAATGTAAGGTTCAACTATTGATACTGATTTCCACCCTCCTAATCTCTTAACTTCAGCAATATTGGTCCCAATGTTTGCAAGAATCTCCGCCTAAAGCAGTGCCCTGTGTAATTTGACGCAAATGACAGCTCTAAAAATTTAGCAAGCTCTGTAGAAAACTTTCCAAAATTATTTACCAACAGGTTGACAATACATCTACTACCTCTATAATACAAAAAGAGATTTTTGCATTTCACAGTTTTTGAACGTAAAGCAACATATCTCAAACAGCTCCACACAATTCACCGGAACGTTACCAGGCACAATAGTAGATGTAGGTGGCTTATAATTTTCCGTGTCTCAAATATGAACCACCAAAATACGGCCTTCAACCTCAACATCAACACACAAATCGTGTAGTTCATGATGCCTAAAAGCTCCCAAAAATTCCAAATGACAAAACTACCTTCATTTCTAAATACTCATCATCAGATGCTTCTATCATAAATCGATCAATGTCGAATTTAGAGAGAATGTTTGATTTTTTACATTTGATTCCAATATTTCTTTTCAAAAATCGAAATATGAAACGTTTTTATTTTCTTTCACTTTCACCAAGTCGTTAACTTTTCGAGTAAATACACCAGAGCGTCGAAGACATAAAAATCTTCGAGTACAAAAAATAAACAGATCTAAAAATACAAAATTTAAATGACATACCGTATTGATAATCAAATTTATATTAGTTATTTACCAGCTATGAAAAATATGCCAACAAGAGTTTTTCATTAGTTGAACTAATATGTTTCTCTTTTGCCACGTACGGAACTCGTCATATTTCTTTTCGTATACAATTTTCGATTAACAAACCCTGAGCTACCTTTATAATCTCTTCTGGAATGATATCCACATTTAAAAATGTCGGAATCAGCATCCATTTCCATTAGAATTCTTCAAAACAAAAACAAAATACATCGTAAAAGATTTTTTTTTTTTGATTGATTTATTTATGGACGCTCTTTAACATCTCAGGTCATCAGCGTCCCATTCAACTCAGGGCGTGAAACGGCCGACAAATTTTGCTCAGAGGCCTCTCTTTCAGGCTTGAGGTTCCTTTTCGTGCCGTAAATGTACGACACGGGACCCACGGCTTTACTTCCCTCCCGAAGGAAGCCATACTTAGGATTTTTACGCCCCGAAAAAATCCATCGGTCCTAGCCGGGTTCGTCGTGAAAGAAACTAGTACTAAAATCCATGCAATATAATACGTCATATCTACTGCGTCATAATATCACATTTTACAACTTTTTAATACATTTTAAATATTTCAATGCTAAAACTGCATAAAACGTTGTATGCAACACATGTATAAACTTCATTCTGGACACTCGTGAAAATTAGCGTATTTACTTCTGCTCACTTGCTAAACATTCACTCCTGTCACAATTACCAAGATTATGCACTAGTAATATGCATTCACATAACTCCCTGAGAGTGCATCAAAAAACAATTTTTTCTCTCTTTCTGAACGACAAACCGCGAGACACAAAGGCATTTGTTGCCAAGATATGTTTTCCTAACAATCGCAACGCGGAGAAACAAAAGCATACGCATGCGCGTAAATCACGGCCAATACATCCAACAAAAACTGTTGAGTTTCTCTTTCTGAAGGTACAAAATGTGAGATATAAATGCATTATCTTTTGAGATATCGTTTCTTCTTTTCCACTACGTTTTTCCGGACATCCTGTATTATGAATTATTCATATTGAATTGGAAAACGAAAAACGGATTTTTAAATAAAAAAGAAAACCAAAGTGTAATTTTTACCGCAATATATAGTTCAGGTCTCTTTAAAATATAATAAGTGAAAAGTTATCGCGTTCACCTGATTGTTATTGAACGGCAACTTCTTCAGCATGCAAGTTGTGCGGAGAGCGTTTTGGAATATCGCAGGCGTTTCGGTGGTTTCTCCACAACTGCGATAAGCGGCACTGCAGATACAGCAGGCGGTTCTGTGTAAGTGGGCATACCCCGGCAACAGGATTTTATGGTGACACGTAAATAGGATTTCCCACAGTGACATGTTCAGCTAAAGTAGATAGCCGTATTACAGTCTAGGGAGGGAACAAGTAGTCGAATGTGGTGCCTATTCAGTAAACTAGCGTACTGCAGACAATGTGTACACAGAATGCTAATCTCAAGTGCTGAAAATTTACATCACAGCGGCGAAATGTCTTCTAAGAAATGTTTCCCTGAAAAGACGAAATGAGAGCAATTTTAGGTTTTAGCGGAATCTAAGAGGATTTTAAACTGACGTTATAACTTTTGACTAATTTTATTTTAGGTTATTTCTGTTATGCTATAAAATGATTTTTAAAATCTTTAGTTAAAAATTAATGTAAACCAATTTTTATGTATCGGGGGGAATCGTCTAAAACTTGCACTGCAAATATTTCGGAAACGGGAGGTACTATTGATGCACTACTTTCGCAGAATTTAAGCTTAGGCAGGAGTCATAATTGCAGCCGATATACAGATGTTACTAATTATTTGAAAGGGTATTTTTTCCAAAAAAAAAAGATTTTATTCAAATAGAACAATGCCTATTAACATCAAGAAAATAAAACTATAGTAATTAGAATGTCTATGTATTTTTGCACGATTCAAGTGCAATGTAATATGAAACTTTGAATTGTCTGCTCCATTTAACTGTTTAATCACTAGGCTAGGATATTCGTGTGTTTGTTTACATTTTGTTCCTTTACACCGATTGCATTTGGATTTCCTTGCCCGTATTTTATGACAGTTCTTGAAGTACGACGGGCTTGGTATTCTCTAAAGCTGAAAAAGCCGACAGTCTCGTGGTATATGGAGAATGTAGGAAGAATGGTGTCCTTTCTTATCATGTGTATGCTGAAAGATATCGCAATAGACATACTACAGCTATAGCTTGTCTTCACCGATTGTTTCAAAATCGTTGGATTAGACGAAAGGGGCCTGTATGTTGCCTTGCCTGTTCACCAGATTTGAGGGGAAAGCTAAATGGACATTGTCTATAAGGACAAATCAATTACCGTAATGTATACCGTACGCGATATTACTTTTGCCATTGTCGGTAATCGAATATAAACAAAAACTTAAACCTGATTAGTTAATTTAAAAGTCATGTTCGGTATCAAAATAGACAAGAAACATCATTACTATGCCGAAATTAAAAACCATGGTCCCTAGCGTTATGAGCAACAAATAACCAATGGACCCCTGCAGATTGGCCAGGTCTAGTGAAACATTGTCATACTTGGACATATTTCAACTATAAGGGATAACTCTTAACTGGAGGATGGGGCAGCCCTCTCTCGCTCGGAATGGCGAACATTTTCTTAGAAGAATTCCAGAACATGCACCAGTGCTCTACTTAGATTGGTAACTTTGTGGTATGACTCCGCGGTACTGAAACGATAAATGGCTTCCCTCAACATCTGAACAACCTCCGTGAAAATATGGCACTGGAACCTGATGGCAGACTAACCTTCCTGAGAGAAACTATACAATCGTACAGCTCACTACCCACTACGACTACTTAGAAGTTTTGACACCCTGTCCTCAACAGAGTAAAGAACGAAATAACATATTCTGTTTCTTACAAGCGGTATTCTATAACATTACCTTGATTCTAAGCATTTCTTATTGATTTTATCCCTTTTGCAAGTTTTATATTATTTATCTTCAGTGAGGATAGGAATTTTTCATCCTATCAGCTTAGCTAATATCGTGTTACAAAAACGCCTAAAACTTCTTCAGTGTTATAGCTATGTTCACAATATTTTGGTGGACATACTCCATACAGTGTAAATGAATAACTCCACAAGTGAACCTTGTTCGTTTTTCCAGCAGAGTTCTTAACTGTAGATATATTATTTTCACATGCAAGTTGCTATTCTTAAAATATACTTAGAAGTAAAAAGCGCACACCTAAAATGTTTGCATATTTTTAATTTTATGCGTTATTGTATATAAATTATTATAATTCCATTCATTTTTTAAATATTAAATACGTTTTCAAACATCTTGCAACCACTCTTATGTAATCGAATATCATTTTGAGTCTGTAATTTCTGTTATTGTATGAACATGAATACAAGATCATCACATTTCATAGTGATCTTGTTTTTACCTGTAGGGTAACATAAAATAACACGACATCTTTCAACACTCGTGGACTTTCAGAAGCGGGTGTTTACTCCTCTGTCTTGTATCACAGCCTGCAACCTTACGGGAATGCTGCTGGTCGAGGTCCTTAGGTTTTATTGTGGCCTCCATTGCCCAAGCAAAGCCTCTCAAAGTTGATTGAGGCTCTCAGGAACACATTGATGAACATTTTCACCCATGACGTCCCAAACGTGCTCAATGGGGTTGAGGTTAGGGCTTCGTGCTGGTCAAACAAGCGCCTAACTCCGTATCTAACGCAAATTTTCTGTCATAATGTGGACGGACCAACATATGGAACATAGGAGATAACATGATCCTGAAGAATTTTCTCATGTACCGGTTTGCATTCTCTACAAAAACCAACTCTCTCTTGACTTCCACACTGATAACAGTCCACACCATGACGGAACCTCCCCTGAAAGCCAGCGTCGATGAGAAGGTGCAAGAGACACACCTTTCTCCAGTCCTCCTCTATACTCTTCCCCTGTCATCAGGCGATCTCAGGCCTAACCTCAACTCATCCGTGAATAGAACAGCTTTCCATTGTTCCTCAGTCCACTCCAGATATTGACGAGTAAAGACAAGGCCTTGCTTGCCGATGTTGCTGGGTAAGCAAGGAACCTTTGGCCGGTCTTCTAAAACTGAGCTGTGCTTCTTCAAATCTCCTCACTGTTCTCACGCTGACATTGACTTCTGATGCCCTTTGCAACGATTTTGAGCTTCTACGGCTGTTGTGTGACGATCAGCAAAACTTATAGCCGCAGAAATTAATCATCTCTGGTGAAGTCCCCCTTCTGCGACCTGCAGTAGATACCAAGCTCCCTGAACCTTCGGTATGTCCGTTGTATAGAAGAGACATTGACTGGGTAACACCTAGGCAACATAACCCATCCATCTTCCAATAGAGCAATTGCTTTAACAGCCTTCTCTCGACTTAAGGGAAACTTTACTTCATTAAATTATGTGTTAAAATGGTTGAAATACGCCAACAAAAGAATAACAACAATACATTTACATTTCAATTGGCCCAGGTGTAAAAGTGTGATTAAATTGCTTTCATTTTCATGCTCAAACAATAAAGGAAATTTATAGACTCAAAATGATATCCGAATACATAAGAGGGGCTGTAAAATGTTTGCAAAAGTATTAATGTTAAAAATTAATGGAATTATAATAACGTGTAAAATTGCAGATATTAAAATGTAAGTGTTGTGTTTTTCCCCATTTCCATCTCATTGTATATATTAACCAATATAAAATATTATGACTTGTAGAACACTGTACACTGTAAGTGTGGTGCAGTATCTATGAACGGGGCTGTAGGTACAACTTGAGACCGAAGGTCGAATCACTACTACGTTTGGGTGAATCCAAACGATTCGATTTCCCTTCATAAGCATTACATCTGTTACTGTTGAAAACGTTCGCTAAGCTTTGACGTTAGGATACGAAAGGGGAGGAATTATCTTCGCCAATTTTCCTATGTAAGCGTCTTTCATTTTCTTCGTTTTCCAATAACAGCAGCAGAGAAGCGAACCGATTCTTGCTGCACGTGCGGCGCATTGTTATTGTTAGCCTTTTCCTTTGATCTCTCACGAAAGCCATTATTGTGTAAAACAGTGGCTTTCAACTTAGAGAACTTATAAATTGAAATCAGCTCTAATCTGTTGCGAACGTTCTCTTCAACCCGGGGTAGCCATATTAATTTACTCAATTTATTTTCTTGGCCTGACTTTTTAAATGAAAATTCCCTTCAAGAATTATTTTTTTTTCCTCTCTCCCTCTTATCATTAGAAATTCCAGCTGCCGAGGAAAATTTCCCTCCACTTAGCATTGCTGATTATGAGGGAGGAGGAAAAATGTGGGAATTGGATGATTTATTCAGTTGGTAATCGAAATTTTTCTGTAACGTGGCGAAAGTTTGGAATATTCATTACGCAGATTTTAATATTACCATTTTTTCAGGAAATTATAACTTTACGTATTTTAAACATCAAAATATTTTTAGGTACCTACCATACCCTCTAACAGATAAGATAATGCTCTATAAACCAACGATTTACAAACTTTCTTTGACCACGTTTTATTTTATTTTAAAATTTGAGTTAAATTAAACTTTTACGTTTTATATACAAGTTGATTCTAAAGACCTTCCGTGGTTTCGGGGATTGATAGAACATTAACCATGACAAACATATCGGAAACTCTTATATCAGTATTGCTTGGAGCTGGAGAGAAGGCTAGCGACATTAGCGGGGATAGGGATTTATTTGCCAAGTAAAACAAAACGCACTGAATGTGTATGATCCTCTGTTCAAATACTAAAGAGTTGGTCCATCTCTGTTTTGTGTTAACAAAAGCAGAATATTAATAGTGAACAATTGGACGTTATCAACACATTCTTCTGACTAGCCATCTCTCCAGCTCCCAGCAATAGACAGAGTATTGCTATCTCTCTCTAGTTTCGTACATATCTTACAGGTGTTTCATATTTTCTCAGTTGGCGACACTGCAGACATCAGTCCTGTAGTCAAGCTCTTGCCACATACATCCCCAACATCTGAGGGTCGATATTAACGACTGATGCGTGATCCTCTGTCGCAACTGTGCTAAATCATGTGGCAAAGACGGCGTGAACACACGATCTTTGACATAACCCTATAAGAAAAAATCACATGGTGTTAGGTTAGGTGACCGTGAAGAAATCTCGTGCAGCACGTTCAACCAACGACGAGGAATCGAGGTACTCACGGACGTCATGACGAAAATGAGGGGGAGCCCCATCTTGCTCATTAAAAGATCCCTGGCTACCTGGATATAATTGTGGTATTAGCCACTATTGAAGTATGTCCAGGTACAATGGACCGATAACAGTTTTCTCCACAAAGGACTTTGGATTAACCCTGTAATTTTTTAAAAGTGTACTTCTTTGGTTTACAAAATTTAAAGGCTTATACAAATAAATAAATGCATATTTATTCAATATTTAATGTAATAGTAATAATTACATTAACAAGTATATAAAATACATAAAACCCTAATATTAATAACTAACATTGTTTAATGGTACATCATTACTCGTTAATTTAAATTCCTCAGCAAGGGGAATGATGCTGCCTTATATCAGACTGAATAGAAGAAATCTGTATTTTTGGGTTCTGATTCTCAGTTTTCTATACTTATGTTTTAGATAAATGAACGTATAAAGGGATACCTGGGTTGTGCATCATCGTTGTCCACAGATTGTTGTCAACTTTGTGGGCGTCTTTATATATGATAGTCGTAATTTATGTGACATTTGTTGCCTCTACCAAACTTGAGAGCAGAGTTGTTGATATGGTTTACAGCACATGCAGGTCTCCCTTTTTTAAATTGTTTATGAAACAGAAAATATATAACACCCTTACATGTTTCTAAGCAATATATTTATGTTGTTTATTTATTTTTTTTTTCCATAGCGAAGTTGGATGGAGTGAAGACATACATGAGAATGAGGAGAGTTCCAAACCATCTCCAGGTCAAGGTCATCAAATGGTTCGACTACCTGTGGCTCACCCAGAAATGTTCGGACGAGGAGAAAGCAGTCAGCTGTTTGCCAGGTCAGTAACCATGTGTATGATAAAGCATGGCCCACTGATATATTTCATAACCCTCTCCACTGTCTTTAATTTTTTTTTTTTGAGTAGTGTTTAACGCCCGTTTTTACTACTGAGGCACTACAGGCGGTGGACACTGATGATACATGAGATGAAATGATAAATTGGGAAAGGATTTTTTTTTTTTAAAGGAAGGAAGCGTTCCAGGCCTAAGTTTCGGTACCTCCCCGGCATTTGCCAGTTATGAAGACTGAGGAAAACCTGGAAAAAACCCCAGTCAGGGAGGACGGTCCTGGCGGGATTCGAACCGCAGACCTCCCGCTCACGAGTCCGTGCCTTAACGACCTCGGCCATCCGTGGCGGTCTGTCTTTAATTGGATAAGGTAACCAAGGTAACTAAAGACAGACAAGTAAGCTGTGGAACTGCAGACCGATTGTTAATTTAATTATATTCAGTCTTATTACAAGTAGGTTTAGATTATCTATGTTTGTCCTCTCCAAAACAGGGTTGTCATTGCATCCATGATTCCTAACTGTATGTGAGAATTCTCTGCACTTATCACCTGAAATATGCGTGTCAAATACGAGGTTATGTTTGCAGTTTCACATGGTGTACGTAGGTTACACTGGTCAACGTTGATTCTGCAGTATAAAGTAAAATATATGACTTTAATGGAAATCAGTGCCCTGATTTCAAAAACGAAATCCGCTTTTCGGTATCACATCTAGTTTTTGATGTGTGCATATATGCTGGTGCTAAATTAATTCAGCTTATATAGCTGACTATATCTGTAGTTGATTTTCTTCCTAATTGGCCCACTTCCGTCCTCCCTTATCACTCTCATGTTTATGTTCTCAGCACTTACCAGTTTTGTTCTATGGGTCAGGTCTGTCTTCTTGTGAGATATTTATGTTTACGTTTACAGCTATCATAGGATCTCAATTTCAGTCGAGCTGAAAACCTGTGTTAATATGCACGTTCATCTTTTGTGTGTGTAGTGCTAAATTAAAAGTTCTAATATAAGTTCTACATCAGGATTACACAGGAGACAGTGTCTACAAAGTCCTCAGAAGTTTTGTTACATTTGTGGGTGTTACTTGTTTGACGGCAAGGTACGTACAAACAAAGAAACTGTATTACTCATACTTCAAAGAAACAGTTGATTATCAGGACAAATCATTCGCGCTTCATATTGCAGTGAGTTGTGTTGAGGGATTACTTTATTGGCATGAAGGAAAATTGAAGGCAATGCAATGACATGGAGAGAGCAGCAGAATCTCCATGAAGATTGTTACTTTTGCATGTGCAAAGTTGCTGGCTACAACAACAAAAAATAAGGAAGGAATTAAATATCCAAATATGAACTCAGCTACACAGCCTATTCCTCATGAATCCAAACTGCCCATACCTACACCACCAGTAGATCTCAATTTTAGTGAACCTGAAAGCAGCTCCGTGACTGCCAACAATGAGTTGGTTTCTGATCCAGAAGAATTTGACAATTCACGACAACAGTTTAATCAATTTGAGTTAAATGATGTAGTGAGGAATTTAGGCCTCACAAAACAAAAAGTGAATTACTGGGCTCAAGACTCCAGGAGAAGAATTATCATCTGGCATTCAGTTTTCGTGGTATAGAAATCACGAAATAAGTTCCACAAGCACTACGCAGAAGATCAACTTGTGTTTTGTGTGAATGTGTGTAATCTTATTCAACAGTTGGGTACGGAAGCACGTGCACCAAGTAGCTTTTTATTGATTCTTCCAAACAAAGTCTTAAGGCAGTGTTACTTTATAATGGCAACAAGTTAGTTTCAATACGGCTTGCACATTCTACTAGCCTAAGAGAACCTAATGAAACTTTGAAGCGTGTTCTTGAGAAAAGTAAAAACCGCGACCATGAGTGGCACATATGTGGTGACTTCAAGGTCATTAATCTGTTACTAGGACAACTGGGAGGATACACAAAACGCCCTTGTTTTCTTTGGGAATAGGAGGGCGAGGGACAAACATTGGGAAACAGACCAATAGCCTGAGAGGCAGCAACTGGAACCTGGATCAAAAAATGTTACTAATGTGCCTCGTGTCGATCGTCCAAAAATTCTTCTCCCTCCATTACACATAAAACTTGGCAGGATGAAACAATTCGTGACAAAAGTTGCCCTTGCTTCCAGTATTTATGCACAAAGTATCCATCAGTGTCACAGGATAAAATCGGACAGGGAGTATTTGATGTACCACAGATAAGGAAAGTGATGGAAGATGTTCATTTTACCAGCTCTATGAATGAAATTGAAAAATATGAGTGGAATGGATTCACAGAGGTTGTGAAGAAATTTCTGGACAAAGTGAAAGACCCTCAATATAAAGAATTTTTCAGAAATATGCTGGAAAATTTCAGACTGCTCTGCTGTAATGTGAGTTTGAAGCTTCGTTTCCTCGAGTGACATCTTGACTACTTCCTGACCAATTTAGGGGATGTCGGTGAAGAGCAGTTTTTTTTATTCGTTTTATTTAAGGACGCTCTTTAACAGCTCAGGTCATCAGTGTCTCATTCAATTCAGGGAAAAATTTTGCTCAGAGGCCTCTTCTTTCAGACTTGAGGTTCTTTTTCGTGCCGTAAATGTACGACATGGGACCCACGGCTTTAATTCCCTTCCGAAGGAAGCCATACTTAGGATTTTTACGCCCCAAAAAAATCCATCAATCCTGGTCGGATTTGAACCCGTGACCTTGGGTTTAGAAGGCAAATATGGTTACCACTACACCACTAGGACCGACGAAGAGCAAGGTGAAAGGTTTCACCAGGACTTGAAAGACGTAGAAGGACGTTATCAGGAACGATGGGACGTACATACGATGACCGACTACTGCTGGTGTCTTGCACGCGACGAACCTACCAGAGAACACTCGAGAAAATCACATACACTGCAGTTCCATTCGTAAAAGAAAAAGGGGTATACAAGACAACTAACATACATTCTCAAATTCAGGTGTGCTTTCATGTTATCACTGTTCTTTATTTTCTATAAAAGTTGTATATGAATATGTAATATTTTTGCAAATTTTATAATTATATTTTCATTGAGCATTGTCATATTGCCAAAAGATGATGTGCTAAGTAATACTTTTTTGAATTCTGCGCACCGAAATTAGTAAAAATTACCCATTTTTAATCGTGCCGCAGAAAGACAGTTTTCGTTTGTAACATAGTGTTATTTTATAGTTACTTTTATGCAGACACATGTTCTTTTTATAAGAACAGAATAGCACACCTAACATAAATAACTAATGGTTATCAATTCTACCGCCAGATGCTATTTCGAAAGTTACAAATTGATGTGGGGCACTATATATTTAAATATTTCATCTCAGGTTATAGTCATTGGATACCAGTAGTCAACTGTGACATTCGACTCGAGACAATCGATGTTTACAATAGCGAAACAGCAGTTGCAAGACGAATGCGTCTCTGAGTGTACAACGCTCTAATTTTGTGGGCTAAAGGTATTAAATTGACGAATATTCATAATTGAATGCTTCCCATCTGCGTGAGAAGTGATGTCATGTCAAGCTGTTTACATTTGGGTACCGTAGTTCTCTAAAGGGCGGACACATATCGAAGACGAACACCGCGTCGGCCGGTCAAAGGAGATTGCCAAAGAGGCGAATTTACGAGTTGAAGACTTAATCCCAGCAGACAGAAGAGAAACTATAGACACTATGCCGTAGCTATTAGCTGCTCAGGCAAGGCCTACCTCATAATGCATGACAGGTGGTTGTAACACATGCTGACCCCATGACACAAAATGCAAAGAATGGGTCTGGCATTACAGCATCTCATTCTCTATTACGATGAAGGACACGATATGCTATCCCGAACTCTCATAGGTGATGAGTCCTTGGGTTCACCGTTACCAGCCAAGACAAAGCCTGTGTTAATGTAGCTCAAACACCCTGCGTTACCTGCTAAAAAAAGTGTTAAACTGGGAAAGTGATGCTCATGTTCACCGCATTCCAGGCTCGGGGACAAACCGTAAATGTCGCCTGCTACTATAACATCCTCAAAAAACTTCGTAAGGGCATTTAACATGATGCTGTTGCTTGGCAACAAGACAAATGAAATGCTGCGATTTTACAAATGGAAATCCTCGATTACTGCCAGATTTCAGGGGCTTGTACAAAAATGGAATAATTGCCTTAGTGCACAAGGAGATTATGTTGAGGAAATAAAATATTTTTCAAAGCAGTGTTCTTATTTGTTAAAATTCTATATCCATTTGAAACTTACTAATATATTTATCTTCGTAAAATTAACTAAGTTCTTTCTTTACGCCGCTCAGAAGGGTATAAAGCTTTTAATTATCCTTTTTTAAATTTTTAAGAGAGAAAATGAATACAACAAAAAAAGTCTAAATACGCGAGTTAAAGCAGTGAGCCGCCAAATTCTGCATAAATATTTCTTAGGTATAGTGCAGTACGTTTTTATCTACAATCCTAGGTCTACTAGTGACATCCTCTGTAATTTTGTTTTTCGCATATCAGCGTACTATGGCGTCTTTGATTAAAACACTCAATATTGCATCGGGCTCTCTATGACATACCGGAGGGCATTGCAAATCTGAAACCGCATCTGTGATTCATTAATGTACATGTTTTTTTATTGTGTTTTGCACTAAGGTGAGTGTTGCAGCTACAAAGCAAACAAAGCATCCCTGGGGATGGTCCACACCGTCCCTGCGTATGTTTACATTTCCACAAAATGCGTGTGTTGTAAATGCACCGTAACGTTGGGCTCCGTATAACAACATGCGATGCTTAGCAAAACGCGACTCTCATAGCACGAGCTTGATAATGCGTTCTTTGCGTGTGTCTGCGTATACAAAGTGCGGTCTGTAAGTTTCTGAGGCCTGTTCTAGATGCAAGTCAGGTGATAAAATAAAACTATAGGATTCATATTTCAACTTACGAGCATAGGTTCGTAAGTTTCCCGTTTCGCCGATAAGGAGTATCACCTACACAAAACCCCTTATCTGGTGTCACACCTTATCTGTTAAGTAAATAATGCAGATGTAACTTCCACTCCGCTGTGTTCAATTGTTCAGGTATAGTTTCATAAAGAAGGCTATGTATAGAAGATTGTTACATGTTCAAAATGAAGTATCCAGCTGTTATTAAGTTCTTAATAAAAGGAGGGGCCAAACTTTTTCGAATGTGTCGAGAAAGCATTTAAGACGAAGAACGTGCAGGTCGGCCCTTGGAGGTGCTCACTGCTGAAAGTATCGCTCTTGTGGAAGAAGAAATTATAGAAGACCGACCGGCGGCTCAAAGTTACAGACATAGCAGCAAGGTTGGGCCTTTCTAAAACAACAGTCCTTCAAACATATAACCATGAATAAGGTTAGTGCAAGATGGGTACATAGACTTCTTTCCTCAGTCCAAAAGCAGCAACTAGTCATTTGTTGTCAGGCATTTTTGGAGCTCTGCCGTGGCAACGAGAGAGAGAGAGAGAAGTTGTGCAAAGCATTGTTACAGGAGAGATGAAACTATGATCCTCTACTATGATTCCCTTGTTCAAAAGAGAATCAATCGAGTGGCGTAAACCTGGGAAAGCACCGTCTCTAAAGGCTAAGATCACTCAGTCAACCAAAAAGATCATGACCACAATCTTTTGGCACTGTGAAGGAATACTCTTCATTGACTTCAATTAGAGGAACACCACAGTCAATGGGGAGTGCTATGCTGGCCTACTGCACAGACTACGCGCTTCCATAAAAGAGAAAAGGCGAGGAAAACCGAGTGGTGGTGTGCGCGTTCACGACAATGCGCCTGTGCACATAGCTCTTGTTGCAGAGGAAATTCTGAAGAAATGGGCCTTCAAGAAGATCGACCTTCCACCCTACAGCCCAGATCTAGCTTCCAGTGACTATTTCCTCTTCTCAAAATACAAGAAGGACCATGGAGGAAGGAAATTTAAGTGTGACGAAGAAGTGGTGGATGCTGTTTATGCTCATTTTGCATACAAGACTTCTGACTATTTGGAAGGGGGGGGATTGAAATGTTAATTCAAAGATGTGAGAAGTGTATTGTAATAAAGGGTAACTGTATTGAAAAGGGAAAGGTAGCTTTTGCATTTATCGTATCTAAAAAATAGTTAGACCGGAAACTTATGGATCTATCGTCGTATTTTTCAAATCTCTGGATTAACATTATCATCTCCCTAATGCTGGAAAACAGCATCCTTGAGCGCGCAATCGTTTGTGAATCTCCACTTTCGAAGGTAAGGTTTTAGTTATGAAAATAGGTAACTGTCACTTGGTGCACAATTTGGGGTGTACAGTGGATGATTCAGCTCCTAGAAACCACTTGAATGCAGGCGAACTGTTGATTCCATACCTCAGTATTCTCAGTCACCTTTGTGCTCCTTTCTTTGAAGTCCGGCATCAGAATTCCTCTGCAGACCCTAAGAATTGTCACCACGATTTCTTCGTGGACTGTATGACCGTGACCTTTCTTCCGACATTTCATTCATTTTCTTTTTAAAAGACGGCCATAGCAAAGAACCATAGTTTCCTCACATGTGATAATGGATTCCATAACTGCCCTCTGTTACCACTCTTCAAAATCTTCTGACAACATTCCACGCACACTTGCATGTAAGCTGCTGAAAGAAAACGGGACATCTAATTTACTCTGAGTTTATGCATGTATAAATGTCGATAAAGAATGTGACTCACTGTTGTTTTTCTATAAAGAGCGTGTCTTGATTAGTATATCGAAAGGTATCGCAGTTGCAGTTGCAGAAAGACTTGTTGAATGATGTTTAACGCCCGTTTTTACTACTGACGAACCTCAGGTGGTGAACATTGATGATACATGAGATGAAATGATAATTTTTTTTTTTTTTTTTTGGGATATCTTCCGAGATTTGCTCTTAATGAGGGCTGAAAAAAATCTGGAAAAAACCTCAGTGGTTGTAAAAACAAAGTTTTAAAATCAATCTAGCGGCCACAATTTTACTTTTTTAAGGAAACTGGATATGTGTCGTTTAAATTAAATAGGAAAAATAGTTTCTGAAAATTAGTGAAATCAAATTATATACGGGATTTACCTGAAACCGAACATTTAAAAATTACTCTAGCAGCGCCGCAAATATTTTTTGTGCAACGAGATTCTGTATAAACCATTTAAATAAATTAAGAAAAATATTTTCTGAAAATCAGAGAAATCGTGTCACTACTTTAAGGGCATACTTGAAACCGAAATTTAAAATTCGCTCTACTGGCACCAGTATTTATTTTTTTTTCACAACAAAACTCTGTATTTAAATAAAATAAGAAAAACGTTTCTAAAAATTAGAAAAATCGGACCATAAGGAGTAGGGGTATATCTGAAAACCTAAAAGCTCTCAATTGTGTCAAAATAAAAGGATAAATTAACTCAGCTTATAAGTTGTATTTTTATAACAATGTATATGTTTTATATTTAACATAAGCATTGTCGTGAAGATAACAAATGTGAAATATTAATCTAGTATGTGTGTGAGAATTATGTGTAAGAGGGCTCTGTAACAACGTTTATTTTCTTAGTACGTTGTAATTATTTTTAAATAGTAACATGTTTTTGTTTTATTGAAACATATGAACATCATCTTCAATACACAATAATTCGAAACTTTCTGTTATTTCTCTCTGTTTTAGTGAATGTAAAGATGATATCAAGGGCTCATTTCATAAACATCGCTATATTTAAAAATGTTTAAAAATACCCACAGAGTATAGCTTTGTCTAACAGTGGTCATATATTTCATTTAATAAATAGTAATCTCAATAATAATAATAATAATAATAATAATAATAATATTAATAATAATAAAACGTTTTCTCTTTTGTAATACAGATTGCAAGAATTCTAATTTTGTTCCCCTAATACCACACAGTAATGCCATAACTATTTCATTTCATTAATTAATAAGGCCATAATTTGAATTTTATATTCTTTTTAAAGTTATTTTCGGGTTAAAGCCCATAACAATTTATTATAATAATACTTAATATGTCTTGAAAGCAGAATATAATATCTACATACTACCACTAGATATAGTTCAAGCTTAACGTGTTCATATAAATTCTTGTTTCCTTGTATCGTCTGCTTCACTAGGGTGCTGTTTATTATAAACTGCT
Organism: Metallyticus violacea; assembly: GCA_030762175.1. Taxonomy (NCBI): domain Eukaryota; kingdom Metazoa; phylum Arthropoda; class Insecta; order Mantodea; family Metallyticidae; genus Metallyticus; species Metallyticus violacea. The sequence continues at coordinate 13,853,979 of CM060833.1, read as the reverse complement.
ACTTATAGACCCCTGGGTATTTGGCAACGTGTGTCGCTATGTGGGCTAGATAACCTGTATTTACGCAGGTTCAACACAGCACACTTCTAAAAATGCAACGTAAGACTTTTAGAAGCTGCTAACAGCCTGCGGCTAATGCATATTTGTATTACAATCTCGTGTTAAAGGATTTTTCAGTTATTTTCTAAACCATCAAAGAGAAAATAGCTGCAGGAAATTGTGTAATTATTGAGTTTATTGATTCTTAAAATTGGGCATTGCTAATGTGTGACCCAAGATTTATAGCGGCTATATTAATTAGATTTAAAGACGAAAAATCAAATTTTCGCTGGTGGTTTTTGAGGCAAGCGTGCTTTTTTTTTAAACACTAAGGAATATTTAAATATAAACTCTTATACAATGAACGTCCCATATACAGGACTATTCAAAACGCAAGTGCATAATCAAGAATATACTTTTATAATACCGGAAACACCACTGAGACTAATGCAGATGGTATAAAGGCGGTTGTGAGGTCAACTGTGACCTATGCGGCTGAAATCTGTGGGTGGAAAAACATCGAGGAAGTGAACCAGGTACATAGGCAATTTCTAAAACGGCTGCTACAAGTAGGGAAGGGTACAATTGTGAGGTTCTTAAAGAGTTTGGTATCTTTAACGAAAGAAATAAGAACAATTATGTACTGGTTAAGAATAATACAAGGGGATCAAGCGCTTCGTCGAGCAAATAAGGGAATGCTTAGACAAAATTCGACTAGGGTACAATCGGTTAAGGGAGGGATCATTATGCGAAACAGTGGAAAATAGTTAACAAATGTTTGCAAATATAGATAGGCCAAATAATGAGACTCAATGCGCAGAACACGTACAGCTTAACCTGCAGGTTCAAATAGATCATATATGGGGGAGGGGATTATCTAGATGTCTGTGGGGGAGAAGAAAGTAGTAGTCTCGCATGGCTCAGCTTAGGAGCTTGTAAAGGAAATAAAACAGTTAATACTCTCGGGGAAAGAATAAGGTTACTGTGTGGAGAAAGCGATACCTGGAGGCATATTCCGGCAGAATGTAGAGAAACGGAGATTTTAAAAAATGAGCATTTACTAACACAATTTGTGAATTCCAACAGAAGTTTTGACATCTGCCAGGAAGTGTTGGTGCATAAGAGATACGCATATAAAGAAGGTTAATGGCTATAGAAAAGAGAGGGGAGTTGGGGAGGTGGGGTTAGTAAAGGGAAGGGGGCCTTAGGAGTAAGGGTTCTATTCATGTATATAAAAATTGCTCATAGAAAAGGTGTGATATATGTACGGTCTTAAGGCCCTTGTGACAGTTGTGCTTACTTGTGAATATTTTTAAACTGCTGCATTCGTTTCTTTTTTCCCTTTTAAATATTGAGATAGCTTAGCTATCTCCCATTACTTTGTAATTTTCTTAATTCTATAACACATGTTAAATAAATAGATCTAATAGTAATATCAATTCTTAATATAGTATTAATTCCACTGTCATTTTGTCTGTTCCTGTAGGTTTTTTTTTAGCATTTTTGCATTTGTTTTATTGTTATTAAATCTACTATTCTTTACGTATGTATTTTCAGTTTTATAAGTATTACAACTTTTCAAATATTTGTTGTGCGTAATGTATAGGCCGAGCTTTGTGAAAGGCCATACATATCTTCCACAATAACTATATTCTTTCTCTTTTATTTTTAGACTATGTATGTTCATAAACTGAGACAGAGTCAAATATCAAGATATAAGAGGCGTTTCTGCAATGTACACAAAATAGCTGCGTGGTATTTGTCTGCCGTTTACTTAACTGCTTAGAATTGCATGCACATCTGTTTGGGATCCCGGCCTCACAAAAGAAAGCGAAATGCGTCGTTACCCGGATTACTTCGCCGTTCTCCAACGCCTGAGAGTCAACTGTAGCAGGCTTTCAAATTAGATCGCCCTTTACATTTAAGGACGGCTAGGGGTGTATTATACCCTCAGCTTAATGACAACGCTTACGGTTCCCTTTGAGATGCTTTTTAAGTTGCTGTAAACTGCAAACATCTCTTCATCTGTTTAAAAATAAATTCCAAACGGATTTTTATTATAAATTTCCAGTCCATTACTTTCTTTCAGGATCAGCAACGGCGTTTTTAAGTTCAGATAGGCGAGCTATAAGGCTCATCGTTGATGTCTTTAGTTGTATGTGAAATCGATAACCATTTTCTTCTAAACCCAATTTAATAGAGTAGCTTAGGAGCATAGCCTGTCTTTAATATTAGTCAGTTTTCAAAACATAGTCTGTCCATTATAGTTTAATGTTTATCCATATGAAAACACTTGTTTTCAAAAAGGTTTTAGCGAATTCCGAGGAAATTGCGGTTGCATCCATGAAAAGATTTTTGAAAAATTTGTTCAAATCTCCATCGATCCAATTCACTAGGCACCAAAAATGGCAATAAAAGTATGTATGTATGTATGTATGTATGTATGTATGTATGTATGTATGTATGTATGTATGTATCTATGTATGTATGTATGTATGTATGTATATATGTATGTATGTATGTATGTTATGTATGTATGTGTGTATATATATATATATATATATATATATATATATATATATATATTGGCGTGTGTGAATGCTCTAGCGGTCACAATTGTTGTTTTTTCTCAACGAAACTCGGCATATAAATATCAATTAATAAACGATTCGTCTAGTTCATTAACCAGCAAAATTGTACCAGTAAGGCTGGAGGCTAACCTTAGCAAAAATTTAAATGAAACGTTTAAAATCGCTGTGATTGCCACAATTTTTGCTTTTTCTCAACGAAACTCAGTATATACCATCAAAATAAATTAATAAAATTAGTTTCTGAAAATCAGGAAAATCGGATCATTAGGAGTGGACTAAATATCTAATTTTAAAGGGTGGGGGTTAAAGCGAAATTTAAAAATCGCTCTATCTGGATTAATTTTATGTTTCTTTAAAGGAGACTCGGTATATGCAATAAAATAAATTAGTAAAAATATTTCCTGATAATCATTGAAATAAAATTATTAAGAGGGGGTGAGGTTTACCGGGAACCCAAAATTTAAAAATCGCTTTAGCGGTATATAATAATATACCATTTAAATAAAATAACAAATTTTCTGAAAATCGGGACATTACCAGAGACATTTACCTGGAACCCAACATTTAAAAATCACTCTATTGGCACCAATATTTGTTTCTTCATAACAAAACTCGACATATACATTTAAATAAATTAAGGAAAATAGTTTCTGAAAATTAGGTGAATCGGATCATTAGGATAGGAGTATACCTGAAAACCGAAATTTAAAACGAGCTCTCTATTGTTTCCAAATGCAAAATCAAATTAACTCAGCATATAAACTGTACTTATAACGATGCATATGTTTTATATTTAACAAAAGTATTGATATAAAGATAGCAAATATAAAATATTAATCTAATATGTGCTCGAGAATTATATTTGTAATAGTCTGTAATAGTCCTCAGAAAACATTTGCTACAATATAATTTAAATTAACTTTCAAATCCACTGAAAATCGATTAAACTTTCGATTGCTTATTATTGACTGTGTGTATTTGGTTAATACATTGTAATTAAATGCAAAACGTAACTCGAAACTTTCTGTTATTTTCTCTATTTAAGTGAATGTAAAGATGATATCAAGGGCTCAATTCATAAACATGGTTACATTTACAAATACTCACATCTTTGTCTATCAGTAGGTAGTCATATATTTCATTTAATTAATATTGTACTATTAATTTTGTAGTTTAATCTCAATAAAAATAATTCTAAAATGTAATTTCTCTTTTGTAATACTTATAGGTTATAAAAATTCTAATTTTGTTCCATTAATACCACACAGTAATGCATAACATACTTCATTTCATCAATTAATATGGTCTACTTTGGATTTTATATTAATTTTCAAAGTTATTCAACTTGGTGAGGAATTCGCTTAGTTTACGCAGTTCCCGACTTGATTGACCATTTTTCTTTAGTTGTGGATCTATAGTCAATAAAATAGCCAAAATTTACTGACATTCTATAGTAAACCCATAAATTCTTTCTAAAATATTGGAAACCGTTACTTTTCCGCTAACGTTGACGTGTAAAGTGATTATTTGAAGCAGAGCGGTGCCGCGTACTGGAAGAGAGCAGTCGTCAATGCATTTACAGGTAGCAGATTTGTCAGCAAGTAGCTGTGTGTTCATGCGTTTCATATAAATTGTTTGTTAATTGTTCTTCGTTTGTTAAGCCACCACATATAATAATGAAAAACGATTTTGATTGTTTTAATAGTGTTTAAAGCCCGTTTTTACTACTTTTTACTACCCACAGACGGTGGGCACTGACGATACATGTGATGAAATTATATTCTGTGAAAGTTTTTTTTTAAAAAGAAGGAAGCGTTGCAGGTCTAAGTTTAAGGTACCTCCGCGGTGTTTTCCATTTATGAGGCCTGAGGAAAACCTGGAATAAACCTTAGTTAGGAAAAACGGTACTTGTGGGAATCGAAATCTAGACCTCTCGCTCACAAAATCGCACCTTGACGATCTTTGTTACCTGTGACGATATTCATTAAGTCAGACCTCATTTCCAGTGCTGAAATATCCAGCAAATTTACAATGGTGGTTGCTGCAAAATTGCTTCTTGTGTGCACCAAGAGATATGCAGTAAGCCTAGGCTTCACTTGTAAGTAAATGTCCATGGGAGGTAAACCTAACCGAGTCTTCATTGCAGCGGTTGGAGTACTTCTGAAGGCCCTTGTAACACAAAGACATGCTAAGTTCAGTAGCTTAACAAACTTACCTGCTATAGTAGTTTTAAAAGTTGTCCGCCACCAAACAATATATATGACCATTGCAACTAAATCTATTAGTAATCGCTGGAAGCAGGGCCGGATGTCTTCCACAATAATGGAGGGACCATCTAGGTACCGGATCGTAGAAAGCGAAAACAATTTTATCTGACTTCCCCCTACCCCGTTTATTGGGATAATCAATTTTCCTCAACTTGTTGAACAAGAATGCACCATATTGGAGTATCGTACAGCAGATATAAGAGTTATCTGCGTATTGGACATACAATTCACTGCGCTCCATAAATTCCATTTGTTTTCTGCCATCCCATCCCCTCGTTCTAGAGCAAAAGGCTAACGTAGCACTTCTGAATTAACTTGAAGAGCTCTAGGGGTGATCGCAAGCAAATTGATTATTGGTCTGTATTTTAATTATTTCCAGCGCCGCTTAGATGCGGTACATACTTTTTTTTTTTATCTCCAGCATCACTTGAGGTTGAAAACATGTTTATATGCAAACCGCTTTCCCTAGGGCTGCTCTCAAAGTGCTCCACGTTTTCATCAGTAACTCTCTGGCTTTTTAACTATTTGCTCTCTTGTTCATTTATTGTTTAGTGTGTTCTATACCATTGGATGTACATGAGAGTAAAAAGAATCAAGTTAGTAGAAGCCAAAGTTAATGGCACATGAAGGACAGCCAATCACTCCCTACACATAGCGTCGCTCCTGGTGATCTATTGTAGCCATACTTGCCTCATAGCCCCAATGTTGTGGATTGAACCCCGACCAGGATCGATGAATATTTTCGGACGTAAAAATTCTAAGTACGGCTTCTTTCGAAAGAGAAGTAAAGCCATGGGCCCCGTGTAATAGATTTAAGGCACGTAAACTAACCTCAAGCCTGCAAGAATAGGCCTAAGAGAAAAATTTATCGGCTATTTCACGCTCTGATTTGATGGGACTCTGTTGACCCGATATGTTAAAACAGTGTCCATAAATAAATCAAATCAACAACAGCAATTGCACCTAGCTGAGTTTACAAACTAAGAGTGTGTTTACTACAGTAACACAAACATATAACCTCTTTAACAGGTGTACGAATCCAACTGCTTTTATAACACACTAGGCCTTTTGGTTTAATACAAAATATTAGATTAGATAGTTCACAATAAGTTATAAATCATATATTAAACAATAAAATAACATTAAGATAAATAAAAGTAGAATAAAATGAGTTAAAAAACTTATAAAAGTATTAAAACATCTAAATATATTTTAAAATCCCATTATTAATGACATATAGCTTAATTCAATCAATTTGTAACCTCAGTTATAGCCTTTTCAGAACGGAACTGTCTCACTTTCATCAAAAATTTGCCCAATCTCTTCTCACCTTCCTTGCCTGCCAGCAGAGTCCAGCTTTATCACCTCCCTCTATTCTTTTCCCTCCTTTCTCCCCTACCTTAACATTCAGCCAGAATGTGTCCATGGTCCCCCTTCCTCACAAATGGGACAATTTTCCGTTCATATTTGTCGGATTCTTTCCCAATTTATCATTTCGTCTCATGTATCATTGTCCCCCGCCTGTGATGCCTCGGTAGTTAAAATGCGCGTTAAACACTTTAAAAATATTCGTCGGTGATCTTAATCATCCGCTATGCTCCTAGTCTGAACCACGCGAGCTCCTGTCTAGTCTCCTTGGTCCCTATTTTAATGTACTGCTCCATTCCTATTCATATTTTAAAGTCGATTGTACTTTCAGCAAAATCATTCATCTACATCGCGCAAATGTCTGCTGCCTATCCATATCCCTCAAGCGATACCTAACCCTCCTCGATGCGCTCTTTCTATTCCCCTTACCCCGCCAACCAAATGGAGCCCAGTCGCATCATCCTCAGCCCCTTTCTTAACTTTGGTGCCCATGCTAAGACCCCCCCCCCCCCATACCTAGCTTCTGGCCTAATCAACGTTTGGCTCACATGAATAATTCTGAGCTAGTACTTCACTACTATGGTTTTCTATGGTCTCACTGTAGACCCGTCGGTCCTGGTGGTGTAGTGGTAACCATACTTGCCTTCTAAACCCAAGGTCGCGGGTTCGAACCCGGCCAGGATCGATGGATGCTTTCGGGCGTAAAAATCGTAAGTATGGCTTCCTTCGGAAGGGAAGTAAAGCCGTGGGTCCCTTGTCGTACATTTACGGCACGAAAAAGAACATCAAGCCTGAAAGAAGAGGCTTCTGATGACCTAAGATGTTAAAGAGCGTCCGTAAATAACTCAAATCACTCATTAGTTGTACCACTTTAAATGTAAGTAACTGTATGTCGCTCTTATACGCCCCTTAGTGCCAAGCATTTTACCCCGGGAATAGATTTAGCCCCAGCACCTCTCCCAAGAGAATTACTTGCTTGCCATGTAGAAGAACCTGGATCGATCCTGTTTGAGTCAAGCTGTATGGCGAGGAAATCTTTTTCAACGTCCCCTAAACCTTTGGGAAGATGAATGAAATGACGGAGTGTGGGAGACCGGAAACGTGGGGGGCATTCACTTTTTTCAGAATGACGAAAGTCTTCCAGCTCGTTGCTAGGGAGCCATTAGTACCGGCAACACATCGTTATTCTTTGAACCGTTCCCCTGGATTTCGAAAACTTGCCTGCATCATCGTTAATTCATTTATTATCAAGGGATGTTGATGTTACCTGCATAGTAAAAGTTGCTAACGTAATACATTTGCATGTTTAGAAATTTAGCCTTAATTTGAAGAAATGTGTGCGTCACTAGGTAAGATTTGCAATGCAAAAATATAAACAAATACTGCATTTAAGCGAATCTAATGCGCTATAGAATTTAATGCGCGCCCCAAATTCGAAACTTAAAATCGTAATAAAAAAAAAGTTTGGCAAATTGTTGTACGGCGTATTAGAAATAATCCCTTCCGTTTTATAAAAAGATCGAGATATAAGTTACATCTTGGAGCACGTAGGACAAAAATCCATCACTCGTGCTGTTGCCAGGACAGTTGACGTAGGTCAAATAAGAAAAAGTTATTTCTTATGTGTCACTAGTTGTAGGTTGCCGGCTCTTCCACCGTTAATGTACGAATTCCTAATGTCAGGATGTCTTCCTTTGCGAGAACCCATTGAATTTCTTCCTACTGGCTTTAGTTACAAATAATGTCACTTTCTGTTGCCGCCACAAGCGAACGTTTCTCTCAGTTACATTGAACTCTCTTCCTGACTTTCTGTTAACATTTTTTTCAGTATAAAGAATTACTTTACCCTTGAAAGTAGCGTCATAAAATGTTCTCCATTGTTTGCCCTCCATTTCGTAACTACCTACTGTTCAAACGCTCTATGCAACAATAGATCAACAATAAATGTAAAGAAATCGAGAACTTCAACAATGCATTATGACGTAATAAGCGATACATTTGAATGAAGTTATTAGCGAACTATGGACGGATTTGCACTCTATTCTAATACGCTGCATAATTTTGAATGCTTAGACAAAAAGTTGAGCATTAGATTCACGTAAATATTGCTACGCCTATTATGGCGGTCTAACAATGTCTGGGCCTAACAGTAGCGGAATAAGATTTGAACTTTAATATTTTTATTTTTTGACATAATCTCCATTAAGACCAATATAATTATTCAATGACGCTCCAATCTCGTATTTGAAGGGGTTTTCCGTAAAATAAGTCAAGTTAGAAAATTAAGGACTAGATTTGAAAAATTCGCTTTGGGCAAGATTTGAACCTTCAGCCTTCCGAAAGGACACTCTAACCAACTGAGCTATTGTTTCCTACTCCAAGCACGGAACCAGAACCTCTCTCATCTGGTGCTATATGCCCCGGTGACATCTAAGGTTTCTCTACTATGAGAGATTTATTCCTTTAGAACGGGCGTATAATGATCAACGAGTATTTATACCTTTGGCTTCAAGTTTAACCATCAACTTTTAGGGGTTAATAATGTGATTCTTTATTTCAAACACACGGATAGTGTGGAAGAAGATAGTATAAGCCTGAAGAAGATAAAGAGACAACCCCCTGGTATTATGACAGTATAAATAGAAATAGTGGGATATTCAAAAAGTGTTGCAACCTGTCTATTCATTGTTGGACAATAATGTCTACAAAAATGTAACTAACGCAGCTGCAACAATGGACATTAAGTTATCAAATGTGCGTAAGTGCTAATTTAACCTTGCATAATCCTGTCGTACAGTTTGTTCAGTCCTGCTTCAATAACTGGTGAAAAATTATGAAAAAGAATTATAAAATCCAGAAGGACTTGGTGGTGATCAAGTGTGTTTATCTGATATCAAGGCAAGATGGATTAGATCATTAGAAGAAGGACGACATACTTTGAAAGACAACCCTCGCTTTGCCCGGGATCAGGAAGCTGGAAGCTGTGAACAAGAGAACAATACAAAGAGTGAATAACTTGATGGAGAAAAAATTGAACGTTTAAATCTATGAAAAATTATGAATGTCTGAAAAGGCTGATAATGGGGGGGGGGGTGTTAGAGAAACAAATTGATTGCAGCTATGTATGTGCCCCACCATTGGCCAAGGTCATTAATGCACGGATTCGTGATCGAGAAGTCTGGGATTCGATTACCGCCCAGATCGTTCTCTCTCTGAGTCTTTTTTTTTTCCGAATGTTTCTGAGTTCTCATAAATGACAAATATTAAGCTTGGAATGTTTCCCTCCTTAATAAAAAAGTTTATCTTAATTTATCTTCTTATCTCACCATCATATGTTATCAGTGTCCACCGCCGTGATGCCTCAATAGTGAAAACTGCCTTTAACGCTTTAAAAAAAAAAAAAAGGCGTCACACCGGAGCGGCGTAAACTTAGCGAGTTAGTCAGCAAGTCGAATTTGTTATTTCAGAGCGCCAGAACAAAGAAATTGGTGTTCGATTTTCAGATAAACTCCCACTCATAATGTCCCGATTTCTCTGATTTTCAAATACTATTTTTTTGTTTATTTAAATGACATACCGAGTTTCGTCGCAAAAAAAAAAAAAAAACGAATATTGGTGTTTATTTGGCGAATTTTAAGTTTTGGATTTCAGGTAAATCTCTACTCCTAATATATAGTCGGATTTTACTGATTTTCAGAATCTATTTTCACGGCATATGCCGAATTTGTTGAGAAAAAAATTAAAATTGCGGCCTCTAGAGCGATTTAAAATTTTTGTTAATTTACATCAACCTCCACTCTTGAGTTCAGATTAAACATATACTCCCACTGTTAGTTGTCCGATTTCTCTGATTTTTAGAAATAATTTTTCTTGTTTTATTTAAATGTATATGCCAGGTTTCGTTGCGAAAAAAAATATATTGGTGTCGTTAGAGCGATTTTTAAATTTTGAGTTTCAGGTAAACTCCCAATTCTAATAATCGGATTTCGCTGATTTTCAGTAATATTTTTAATTTTATTTCACTGGTCCATACCGAGTTTCGTTGAGAAAAAACTAAAATTACGGCTACTAGAACGATTTTCCGATTTTGCTCTAGGTTAACAACACTCAATAGTCAATTTTGCTGGGTTTTTTTTTAACGTGATGAGTTGTTTGAAAATAAATCGATATATGTCGAGTTTTGTTAAGAAAATAAAAAATATCGGCCGCTAGAGCATTAAAACACACCTACACACACTTTTATTGTCATTTATGATGCCTGGTAAGTAGGTTCGATGGAGATTTGAAGCAATGTTTTCATACTTCTTTTCATGGGCACAACCGCAATACCCACATTCCTTCAGAATTCCATAAAAAAACTGCGTTTGTGTAATTTCATAATGATTATGTTCTATATTATATAATAAATTTCTTTTGTTTCCTTTAAATATTCTATTTTTATTGTAAACTTCCAATTTAAAGTTTTGCATTAAAACAAACAGATCTACTGTATAATAAAAGCACATGGGTTCAGTTGGACCTGTGCGCATGTTGAAGTGGTGACACTGAAATAAATACACTCCCGTTATTACTATTCAGTTATTGATCGCATGTTACATTTTTATAAATCAGTCGAATAAGGTCACTGATTTAAAAAGAAAATATCTCCATTCTCTCGTACCGACAATATTTGCAGTTATCGCTGTATTTCAGGAAAGGAAATCCTGAACTGTAGCGATGAAATATGACACGCTCTCAGCACATCGGGGTCAGCGAACGGTTTCGCCGTATGTGTGGATTTGGTTAGACGGGTGGCGCTAGGCGGTTTCATTTCATGGTCGACAGGTTTTTCCGCTAATAACAAATGTTCATCTAATTTATCCGTATTAACAACCACGTACTCCAAGTGCAGCTGTGAGCAGATCAACAAGTTCATCATCACTGCAAAATGTTCGTCTGGAGCGAAGTGTGGCAACGCACGATGTTGTTAGTATTGGAGGAAAGGGGACATGTTTCCATTACCATGGTTAGTTTCAATACTCTACTCTGCACAGACAATTGTTTCTCCAGTATTTCACATACACAATTCCAAAAGAATTTCCTTAGACGTTTTGCTTTCCAGTTTTAAAACACCGCCAATTCGCTAAGGCACATACCTTACCAACACGTGGCATGCTATTATTATAATGCAACACCAGTTATAACAAAGTTTTTCACCACTAGAGTTCTTTCTCTAAATTTTGCAAATCTCACCTTAAAGTCCCAGATAAGGACTGAATTCGAAAACTTATCTTCATAAGCCTTCAAAGTACTCTCCATCTCTCACCTCACACAGTTGTAGACAGTGCAACCGCTTGTCAAAAGCACTACGGAACTCGGACTGAGATATTGTCAACAGAGTTGAATTTATAGCTTGAGCAAGGTCCTGCACTCGTTTAAAAGATTTTCCAGCAATGCAAGAGTTCACTTGAGAAGAGAAACAGAAGTTGCATGGTGCAAGGTTCAGCGCTTCAGAGTGGATTGCCAAGCAACTGGACTTTGGCGACTTCCAGTTTCCTCAGCTGTTCTGTGAGGAAACGCATTGTCGTAGAAAAGCAACAGTCTTGAATTTATTGTTTTGGGACCTCAGCTCTTCAATAAAGGATCCAAAATATAAGTATCATAGTACTACTCGTTCACTGTCATTCTTTTGGCATACAGTCAACCACTATTGGTCTTTCACATTGAAGAAAACAGTGAATATTCGCTTCCGAGAACGAAAATCTTGTCGAAGTACAACCGGTCTTGGGTCATTCTCATTTACCCACATGGAGTTCTGAGCTTTATTTGGGGAATTATAGTAATAAAACCAACTTCCATCACCAGTGCATATATCTGTCAAACGTGTAGGACATGTACCGCAGTTTCCTTGCACATTACCCATGCTGCTTCGTAGACCGAAGATCGCGGGTTCAATCCCGGCCAGAGTCGATGGATTTTTTTCAAGCTTAAAAATCCCAAGTATGGCTTCCTTTGGAAGGGAAGTAAAGCCGTGGGTCCCTAGTCGTAGAAGTCTGAAGGAAGAAGCCTCTGAGCAAATGTTATCGGCCGTTGCACGCCGTGAATTGAATGGGACGCTGATGACCTGAGATGTTAAAGAGCGTCCGTAAATAAACCAGATCAACAACTTTCTCCTCTCCTTCTCTTCATTGGTTAGGGAATGTGGAACGCATTTTGCACAGAATTTTTGCAGCTTTAAATGTTCATGGAGGTTACTGTTAATGCTGTCGACACTGATACTCCCTTCCATACCTGGCATTTCAACAGTGATATGTTGATTTTCTCCACCAAATTCCTCACTCGTTGAATTGTTCTCTCGTTCACAACTTCCCCAGGCAGGCCAGAGTGAGAGTTGTCTTTCAAAATGTGTAAATCTTTACAAATGATCGGTTTCATGTTGCAATGGTATCAAGTGAAGGTACTGATCACCATGAACAGCTACAAAGTCCTCGTGGATATTTTTTTGCTCTTTCATCTGGCCTATAGCTCGTGAAAATGTAGAATATAAAGGTTTCAGTAGAAATTTTTATGACTTTTACCAGCAACGGCACAGAACTGAACTCAACAGGCTATAACAGTGACTATAATACCATTGTCCAACAATGGATAGGTTGGTTGCGAAACTTCCTGAATACCTTTCATATTAGGCTAAGGTTTCATTTAATTTCTTGACTGCCCTTTGCAGTTGGTCTTCCCCAAACAATAACAGAACGTTTCTAAATTAAACAATAATTAAAATATCCTTGTTTAACTCCTTGTCTTTTCCATTCTTTTATTTCTATCTAGTGTTTCTCCTTTGTCAATGGTAATTTTATTCCTAAAATCTTTTGTCAAACGACCTTACAATGCCGAATGGCATCATCAATTGACCTAAAATAGAGGCCTTTGAAAGCTCGTATCAAATGTTTAAGAGTGTCTCTTTTTTCATTTTCCACAGTTTACTCATTTTTGAAGTCAATAAATGAAACGCATGCAGGTAGATTATATTTCACTCTCCCGTTTCATGGAAGTACCAGGGTGAGGTTTAGTGGCGGCTTGAACTTTGAAAAAGTTTCTGTCCCGACGTCGGATATGGAAACGAACTCCTTGTGGCAGATGTCATGGAAACAATGTTATGGATCTTGCGCCGTCTCCCACACCCTTAAAGCGGGGGAAGGAAGGGTTTCGACCCTCTGGTGCCATCTCTGCGGAACCTGACCACCCTGATACTTCTGGGGTTACAAGAAGTAACCGGATGGTTATGTAGTCCCGCAACTCACAGGGAAATTGAGTACCTGCGGCAGCAGTGTGTCACAAAGCAGTGCAGCCGGCGTGTACCTTGCTCACCTGTTAATATGAGTAGCGCTACACTAGACGGCCCGCTTATTATTTTGAGCACCGGAAGGGCTTCCAGCCTTAACGCAGGGTCTTTTTAGGGAATAAGGTACTGGAACTGGGGAGGGATCCCCGATGTGTATGTCTCCAGTATCTCATCCCTTCCTCCCGGAGATGTCTGCATTAAAGAACGTACAATCCAATTATTCCCAGCGTTAATGTTTAATTCATCAGTTTTAGAAGATATTTTAAACATGTTAACTATTTTTCTTGCTCTTATCCTATTTTTATTGTAATATATTTTTGCTAGCACATCTTATAATGTCTCAATAGCTCTGATTTTATTATTTATCTAATTAGTAATCTTTTAATGTAGATTTTTGCCATTTTTATTTCTTATTAAATATTTCATAATAATGTTTATAATAATTTAAGATTTATATTATTAATGCCCTCAACTTTGTTGCATATTTTTTATTTTTGTATGCATACATAACTTTTCTTTGTTCCTTTGGTAATAAATGTCTGTGTTAAAAATAACAGTAGGATTTTACCTATCTCCTGTCATATCCAAAATGTATCAAGTTGCTTTACCCCCATTTGACAGCGTTCAGGCCAACATGTTTGTCAGTTTGATTAATTCATTCAATTTCATATCGAACCCTGCTAGTGACGGGCTATTACTAGGAAGGTGCCCTTCATCAGTGAAATAAATGAATGCCGAAAATTGTTCTTGTCAATCACGTACTGTGTACTCTTTCAAGTTTAGATATTTAAAAAGTTACCCTGGTTTCTTAAAACTCGTATAAAATTAAGAAACACTTTGTCAGATCTGAGAGCATGCCATAAGTAGTTTTTAAGTCAGGTTAGAATCGTTCTAAGATGAAGGTAGATGCAGTTAACTTCTATAGCTTTTACAGATTTTGTGTTAAAAATCGATTTTGGCTTTATGCATTATGTAAAATTGCATAGTTTGCATATTATGCCCCTATATAGTTGTTTTTTTCAGCATTTAAGTGGATTTAAATGACATTTATTTATGACGGCCTAGCTACCACAGTCTCTTTTCCACTGCTTTCGGATTTTGTATAAAAAATTAATTTTGGTTTTATACATAATATGAAAAAACATAGTTGACAAATTACATCAATATATAGTGTTCGTTTGTTTGAAGAATTTAAATTGACGACCATGCTGTTACACAACAAACATCTGTCATTTATCGCAACTTGCATAATTTTTAACCTTAGGTGCACTTTTCTTAAGAACTATGTAGGATAGAGCACGATTTCCTTTATGCATGTGCCAACCATTGCTCTAAGCAACAGCTGGTGAAAGCTTTTCAACTTGTGCATGCATGAGAGTTCTGCAAAAAATATATGATTTTAAAGGTGTATAAAATAATAACACTATTTGTAAATGTTATACTTTTGCTTTACATTAGATGTTATTTCAGCAGTAAGTTACGTAACTTGTTTTCAAACTGATTTTAAAATCTGAGAATGGTGACAATAATACTTTATGGGAAAGGTGCAACAAAAGAAGCAAAAATGTTAAAAAGTAATACTTTTATGGTTAATTAAAGTAATTATAAAATAATAAAAAGTAAGGTTAACCAAACACTTAACAGCTTGTAATACAGAAATAATAGCTTAATAATAAAAGTTTTATTTGGATAAACAGTATAATTTTTCAGAAAATTCGACGTGTATTCTGTTCAGGTTCAGCGCGAAATTGCATATATATATACTAAATATCCTTAAATGGTTTTAAACCTACACCATTAATATAATATACAGAGGGTGCCAAAAACGTATACACATTTCAAACAAAGAAAAAACTGTGTTAACATTAAAAAACTGAATTCACACCAACAGAAAATGATGAGCACTAATCATTTTAGACTTTTACAGTTACAACAGTCGCTAAAAATACCCACCATCGGCGTCGATACACTTCTGAGTACGTTGAACTACTGACTGAGCAACGTTTGCGAAAGTGTCCTCAGCGTTTGCAGCACATGCCATTTAAATTTCTTCCCGAAGTGCTGCCAGTGTAGCTGGTTTTCTACGGTATACAACATCCTTAAGAGTTCCCCATAGGTAGAAGTTCAACGGCGGTTCTGTTTTGTACACACGTCTCCATTGCCTTTGAACTTCAACATCATTCTCGGTTTTCCAATACCACTTCAAAATTGCTTTCCGCTGTTCAAACGATAATCTTGGCTCCATTTTGTTGTTGCAACGTTAGCATAACGTTATGTGAGTCACATCTGTTTACAGAACATCATACGACAATCTTGGCTTCATTTGTTCATTGTTGATTTATGATAATCTTGGCTTCATTAGTTCACTGTTGATTTACCTGTCACGTAGCAACGCTATAATGTATGTGAGTCACATCTGTTTACAGAACATCATACTACACATTACTGTTGTTTTTCCGTTCAACTTTGAAATATATTAAATAGATATCTACTGTGAAAGTGTGTATTTTGGCACTCTCGGTATAATTATTAAATTTGTATCATTATAAAAAGAACATAAGTCAAAACAGAAAATTTAAATTAATGTACAAACACCTCTCATATTTATACATTTATAAAATGTTTTAAACAAATTGAAAATACAAGTCATGAAAAATATTACTCTGTAGAGGATATATAATGACTTTTCATACAGAATCAGTTATTTCATGCTCGATATAAAGCCTATAATCGCTTATGGTACTAACAGGCAGTGATGAACTAACTGGTTTTGCATGCAAAGTACTACCGGCAAGGAAAATGCGAAGAAAATCTAAAAAAAAAAAAATAATAATAATAATCTCATTCTTGGATTGTCTAGGCGGGAATGGAACTCTTAGACTTCCAATAACCGATAAGATACTGAATACCATCTTACACATAAAATGCAATTAACCGATAAAAAATAAACAATAAAGTGTGATAAGCCATAAGCAAAGAATTAAAAATCCCTAAGGAAAATTAAATTCTTGTGCATTTTCTTAAAGTAATGGGCCAGTACAAAAATTCAGTAAATGTCTGAAAAGAAACACTCCTGCCTCAAAATATTGACATAAAAACTAACAATTTCACTGACGAACTTGTAGAAAAAGTGAAGTTTCTTTCCAGTGGAAAAAGCAAATAGGTGTAAAATATTTATAAAGCAAAAATAATAGAAATAAAAATAAAAGATAGGGAGATCACCACCACGCAGTGTACCCTGAGAATTATATCCTGTCAGCTAAGTGTTCACACTTGTCTTTACCTAGCTAGGTAATTGTGAGAAATCAGTTAGAACTCGGGTATGAACATCATACAAAAATTTTGAGATACATCTAATTGGGAATGGGTAAATTCACTCCAACTGTTGCATCTTGTCTACGCTTTCTCATTCTGAAAAACAACCCCAGCCACTCATATTCCTCAAGGGTGAAAAGTTCCTTTTCATATGCAACCACAGCCTCTTATGGGCTGGAAAATCGCCTTCCCCGCATGCCATTTTTACCACTGGGAAGAGAAAGTAATGGCGTGGAACCAGATCAGTTTCATCTGCAATCAAGGTCATGGTGTCAGTATTTTTGGGATACACGTGGGATAATTTTAATTGATTATCTTCAAAGAGGAAAATTAATCAACGCCGAGTATTTTGCGAACTTACTGCGAAAGAGAGTTTTGTTTCATCAAGACCATGCACCGGTTCACACATCCGTTATCGCGATGGCCAAAATCAAGGAGTTAAAATTCGAATGACTTCCTCGCGCACGCTATTTGCCAAAGTTAGCCCCCCCCCCCCCCCCCCCTCGGATTAATTTCTGTTTCCAAACTTGAAAAATTGGGAGAGTGGCAAAAGATTTGCCAACATTGAAGAGTCTGCGGTTGATGGCTCTTCTGAGGAACTCCACAAATCTCAATATAAACAGGGTATATCGAAGCTATTGAACATTGTTTGGAAATGTGTACCGAGATAAAAGAAGACTGTGTAGAGAAGTAAAGATTTTTTTCCCCAAGTTGTTTGTGTTTTCTTTGTTAGGTCGGATACTTCTGGGATTACTCTTTATGTACACGGTGTCTATAAATCTAACGCGGAAACACGTGGTTCAAGCCTTACTATTCATTTGTCTATTGTGTTTACTCTTAAATAATAAGTCGGTCCTGGTGGTGTAGTGGTTACCATACTTGCCTCCTACACCCAAGAACGCGGGTTCGAACCCGGCCAAGACCGATGGCTTTTTTCGGGCGTAAAAATCCTAAGTATGGCTTCCTTCGGAAGGGAAGTAAAGCCATGGGTCCCGTGTCGTACATTTACGGCACGATAAAGAACCTCAAGCCTGAAAGAGAGGCCTCTGGGCAAAATTTGTCGGTCGTTTCAGGCCCTGAGTTGAAAGGGACGCTGATGACCTGAGATGTTAAAGAGCGTCTATAAATAAATCAATAAAAAAAATTTAAATAATAAAGACTATTTAACTGTTTATTAGAAAATATTACCTGATTCACTAAATACCTCTTCCGAAGAATAGCATCTATTATAAATTAAAATTAACCAACTATTCAGATTAAGTACAACCACTTTTCCTATTTGACCAATCTACTGTGGTCATGTGCCTTTAATATCCATTATGAAAAGACATCTCTACGCTCAAAATTTAACTTAACTCTTTGCTAGCTCCATATGCATCAATTTTGCATCCTGTATAGTAAATTAATTCATCTAATCTAAGTAATTTATTTTATCTCTTTAACCTGTTATTAAAGCGATGTAATCTGATGAAGGTATTCCATCTTCCTGTCTGCGAGCGAGAAGAGAGCCAGTGCTTGAAATCGATACTTAGAATCGAGTGTGCTGGATACGACTGTACCGCTGGTATAGTTCTGTCACGAGCGATTGGAACTGTGTTGATCTTATGGGCCAATAACATCGCGTAAAGCGCATGCGTGCCCCGGCGCGCTCAAGTTATTAGCTCGTAAACATCTGCAGGAAGAAAAACAACTTTTAATAACAAACTCTTGCTTTTTCTTCCTCTGCTTTTCTTTCTCTCCACAGCTGCCTTCTCCCTTGCCGTTTGTTGCACAAAAGCGGAGCTATTGAGCAAGGATAGCCCATATAATGTTAATGGGTTGCACGATCCAGCCCGTTTTATTGTGTCGTTTGCCAATCGTATTCATTCGTACGTGTTTTCATTCTTACTGGTGTAAAACAACACATTTTGTAACATCTCAGTATCTCAATGGAAAAGTTAATTACATTTTAATATGTTTTGCAAAAGTGTATTGTATGAATAAAAAAGGGCATAAAATCTGGAATTTTAGTATCGGCAGTAATTAAAAAGTTCGTTCCGCAGCTACGTTTTTACATTTAGCAGTAAAGAAAAACCTCAGGCCAATACTACGTGTGGCTACCTGGCATTTACAATGCATTTTTACTGCAAAATATCTGCGTTATATGTGGGGGGTCTTAATTATGAATTATTATTTTTGATTATCAAGGAAGGTACAGTTTACAAGGATAAATTTTATTAGATATTTAGTGTGAAGCATTTTGCTATTGACTGATATTTTTGCCAACTCCCTTTACAATATATTCCTCCTAAATTTCTGTGAATATTTATTCCGAAAATATTCTTATAAAACATCCTGTTGGAATGGAGGGTTCCAGCCTGAATATAATTTTATAAAAATCACCTAAACATATTTATTAATGTAGCTATCCCTAAAAAAATCTCCCTGACTGTTCGACCTGGTTTTCTAACTACCTAAAATTTCCTTTATTTATATATACACATACAGGGCTGTCATGTAAAAACTATACCGCTCGCGCAATGTTTTGATTCTCGGCTACTGGGCGTGTCGCAGCTTTTCTAAAATTGTGTATAAAATCTTACCTCATAGAAAATGCTGGAAATGTCGCCCCCCCCCCCTTCCGCTAAACACACGTTATATCGGGAAAACACATTCTGATTGACACGTTTAAGTTCGGCCATTGTAATGTTTCTGATTTCATTTGTTATATTTTCCTTTAGTTCATCCAATGTGTACGCGTTTGTTTTATAAACTCTGTCCTTCAGGCAATCCACAGGTAAAAATCATACTGTTAAATCTGGTGAGAAAGAGGGCCATAACACCAAAACTAATCACTTTGTCTTCAAACACTTCCTTAGTTTTATCCATGAACTCCGCTGCTGTATGGGCAGTTGCAGAGTTCTGTTGAAACTACCCATGCGGTTTCTCTTTTTCTGTAAGCTGCTGACAAAAATGGGTGTGATTTTCGATACACCGGTAGCGCATGTTTTAATTGTTCACATGGTCATTCAGGTGAAACCAGGCCTCGTCTGAAAAAAAAAGAAGCGTTGGGTCCATTAAACCTTCATTCACACATGAAAAAACCCACTCACAATAACGCACTCTCGCAATTGGGCGCCTTGTTTTAAACAATGGACACGTGTACACTTGCACGGTTGAGGTTTAATCATTTTATTGCTTAATAATGCAGGACCCACTGAAACCCCCACTTGTACTAATTTCGGGAATGATTCTGTTGGCGAACGTTCAAGGTTTGCACCAATTTCATTTAGATTATCCTCTGTTAAAACTGTACGTTTCTGCGTGTTTTTTTTTTTTTTTTTTTTTTTTTTTTTTTTTTTTGTAGTAGTAGAATCAAATTTATTCGTAATATCGTGAATTGCTTTTCTGCAAGGAGACAATTGAACAGGAAACTGTAAGCGAAATTCTGCACGAACACGACGAGCTGCCTCGTAATCATGGTAACATTGACAAATGAAAATACGCTGCTTTAGAGTCAACTGTCTCAACTACTGCACTGCTTTGAAGTGGGGTTAAAGGACAGGAGGAGTTACTTGTAGGGAGAGTGAGGAACACCGCTCACAGTCAACGAGATTCAAAACACCGCGCTTGCGGCATAGCTTTTGCGTGAAAGCTCAGTATATTATATTGGGCCAGTACATACATACATACTTTTAACCCACATTGTCATAATAAATAAAAAAATAATGATATTAAGGCATGTTAATGTTACTGTATTATATTGTAACGTCTGTGGTACCAAAGAGAGGGACAATTCGACAACCTATCGTTTTATGCCCGAACAAGATTTACAATGGTAATTTCTCACGTTATTTGTTATACAACATGATTCAATTCACACGAGTCTCCCAAAATGCTCCCCACAATGTTAATGGAGTATTTGCTCTTCCTAATGGATGCATTACGGCATCATGAAACAATTGTAAGGGAGCACAACTGACCGCCACAAGTAGCCGAGGTCGTTAAGGGGCCGGACTCGTGAGCGGGAGGTCTGGAGCACGATTCCCATCAGGACCGTTCTCCCTGACTGAGGTTTCTTTCAGGTTTTCCTCATTCCTCATAAATGGCAAATGCTGAGGAAGTATCCTAAATCTAGGCCTGGAAATTTTCCTTCCTTTAAAAATAAAATCCTTTCCCAATATATCATTTCATTTCATGAGTCACCGGTGTTCACAGCCTGTGGTACCTCAGTAGTAAAAACGGGCGTTAAACACCATTAGAATCATGGACAACTTCCATAAATTTCCTCGTTGTTGCCGAATTTTTTACCTAGCAGCGAATCCGTCATGTTGTAGAATAAGACGTGATCAGACGGAGTGAGATCCGGTGAATATGGTAGGTGCGGCATTGTTGTGTCGACCAGTTCCCCTTTCGCCGTTGCTAAATTCTGCGTCTAATGGTCTCACAGTACACCTCGCTGTTGACAGTCGTTCCTTGAGGAAGCCAGTTCATTAGCAGTAAGCCTGAAGTGTCCCATCATTTGCTTGCCCGTAGATGAAGCTGCACGAAATTTCTTGGGCTGGGGACTCCCTGGATGTTTCCATTGTGGACTTTCTTCTCTGGTGTGTGATAGTGACCCCATGACTCGTCACCGGTCACCACTTCTCCATAAAATCCGAATCTGCATTATATTTTTCAGTACTCGACGATAGACTTCAATCCTTTTGTTCTTCCGTGTCAATACATAGAATCCAATGTGCCCACACCTTTTTCATATTCAAATCGTCGTGAATAATAGTTTATAGGGTTTCGCGGCCGAGGCCTATCTGAAACTCCAGTTCATCAAAGGTTATGTGCCTGTCAACCACAATCAATTCAGGCATAACCGCAATGTTTGGAGACCGCGATGTTGACAAACGACCATTAGTCACGTTCTTGTGTGCGAATGGCTAACCCATTTACCCCAGTAGTAAACAGTCTGTGCAGGAGCTTCTTGACCACATTCCGCAGTTAAAAGTCCAAGAATTTCTGCAGTTTTGGCGCTTTCCCCAAAAACGATGCAGTCCATCGTTGTCCAAGATAACCCTCTTTCTTATTGTCCACGTCTCTACTTGACGACATACACATCATATGCAACACCTTTTTTTTTTTTTATCTTTTAGAAAAAAGTAACAGCTCAAATATTGCTCAGGATAAAGTCCTACCACTTCAAACTTCTCAACACAAATAAGGAAAGGGAAAGTGGCTAACAGACATTCATACTAATCTTTGTACAATATTTTTGTTTAAATTCTCTTTGATGAAAATATAGCGTTCTCCCATTTGTCGCTTTTCCTGGTTTTGTTAATTCAAAATATTTTACCATTAATAGTGCTTACATTATGAATATGTGAGTAAATAGTTAAATGGTGAAAATTTGTATTGATTTAGGCATTTTAAGCCGAATATTAGGTATTTATATTGTAATAATCGTTTAGGGCACTTTAGAACACTATTAAACTGTATGAATAGCTTTCAATTTTCAGATACATAAATGTTAATATATATATATATATGAATTCTTATTTCTCCTAAAGGAACAAAAGAGGCAGTTGCACTAAAATTCGGTGTCTAGTTTAAGAGACGTTAAAATGGTGCCCCTAAGCGGCAATACATTGCCGGCACCTGGGCAGGAAATCCTTATATTTCATCTAACTTTGCATTTGTAAAAACACGGCAATTCGTAACAGATTTCTTGATAGTGCGAGTTTCTGTTTTAATACGTTGTCGAAGTTTCTCTACCTGGAACACAATTGTCAGGATAGTTTCATGCGTATCGCTTTATCGCTTCTCCACAAGAATTCATTTGCATTTACATATCGTGTATAAAATTCGTTCAAGAATATTTTATGTTGTGATATAATTACCAAAAATACACACCGTTTTGAAAGCATCGAGTAACAAACCTTTCAGATTTTTTTGATTTATTTATGGACGCTCTTTAACATCGCAGGTCATCAGCGTAACAAATCTTTCAGATCTGGGTTCTTCGCCTGATCGCAGATGCACCTTGGTATATCCGCAATGAAACTTCTACGTAAGAATTTACGCATTCAAACAGGGGAACTTTATCCTTTACTTCTGCCTCAATCGATTTCACCGCACCTTTTCAAATCAACCAATTAACTTCTGAGCAACACTCCAACCCACCTACCACCACCGCAACAACTTCGAAGACTTAAACGAAAACGACATTCAGATTTATTGCAAGATGAACATTTAGTACATTGCAATGAAGATAGTCGTTGGGCTGAAACCTCAACTCATGTATCATGTATATATTTATACTATGTTGCATTATTTATGCAGAACTGCACTATATATTGTGTAATAAATTTTACAACTTATTTAAAAAATCTAGTAACATATGAACGCAAAATCACTCGCTGACAAAGCCTCCCTCAAGTAATAAGTTGCTATCCCCATATGCATAATATGGCCTTGACGATTAGATTTTCCCAATACGCAGTTTTGCTCTGCCGACCCGCAACACAAATAATCTCACTGGACTAACACAGAAAGTATGTCTTCACTGCTGCATAATACAAACAGTGAGCTCTGTGAGCCAATCTGCAGAGATAAACATCCCATGGCCGCAAGTGAATCTCACCCATAATTACTACACTGACACAAAAAGATCGCGTTATACTGCAGGAACGCTAAATGCAGCAGGTTTGAAATGTTCCGCAATGTTATCCAAAGTTTCACTTACTAAACGTGTGGTTCAGTTCCACAGGAAAGAGTGCATACTGTATGACGCACTCGTCCAACTCTTTCACCTAATGAATTCCGCGACTACTGGAATAACCCAAAGATGCTCAAGTAATTCAAAACACTTCTTGACTTCATCGAGGTCAGTCTGAATCCAATGTACTTGGCTTTATTTCTCATGAGTGATGTAAGATTTGAAGATGTTCCATTCAATTTTAATTCCAACATATTAGAAAGCAAAGTTACGATGCTTAAGATATATTTTTGCTTAAATGGACTAGCAGTTCCATCAGAAGACACTTTCACCTGTTCATTATTGAGTAGAATCTCCAATAGTGGGAAATCGCTGATGTATGATAAATACCAAACAAAATATTTTTCATATGCAATATAACCAGACACAGAACCTCTCCACCACGCTCTATTCCAAACCAAGCAACATCTTTAAACACAGAAATCTGCCTATTGAGCAGGCTGAAGATCACTTTGTTGCTTGCATGTAGAGTTTTCTAAGAAGTCTGTAATATTACCAAATCATTTTTCTCTAAACATAAACATGAATTAGAAAATTTGGCAACCCTGTTGCTCACTTCTTCTATGCAGTCAACAACAGACTCCCCTCTTGTACTTTAATTTGAACACTTAACATTTCACATTGACAGACGTCATGCATTGGCCTGAACTATTTTATTTACAACCTTACTGCGTTTATTTCTCTTCATTCTGGTCAGAGGACACCTGAGATATATAAATTCCAGATATTCATTGTTAATGCGTGCAATGCTGCATGACCAAATTTCACATTTTAAGTGCATATATTCTGTGCATATTGAAAATGTACTTGATCAGGGTAGTCTGTCTGGTGCTCATCTCTTGTACTTACAGCCTTGACTGATGCACCCGGATGAAGAGGCCGAAATTATCTCCTGCCGATTCACAATAATAATTATTTTACAATACGCCTTTACTGAGAACACCATGTTCACTCCATCAGTTCTCCATGGCAGCTAGATAACATTTACTTCGGAGTATTATGACAACGTTGTCTTGAACCAAACTATCAAAATCTCCCGACCCCACATGCCATCCTATTTAAAATCCAGAACAGTTCAATAAACCATTGTAATATTTTTTTATTTCATACCTTTGCTCATTCTCTTAATTTTGATTTCTCAAAGTGGCAATTGGATGCATTCACCTATCCCAACTTTTCTGCCAGTCAACAAAGACATGCCGGAAGCCATTTTTACAGGTCCTTCAGAATCGCCTCCGCAGTCTTCACTACTGCTTCAAATGCCTCCCTTGAAGGTGTTTCATCAATTTGGGAAAAAGGGGAAGATGTTACACAATTTTGATTGATGTGCGGCCGTGCATTGTCGTGGTGCAGCACTCGGCTTGTTGCACAGAAATGCAACTTTTTGCATGTGTGGCCTTTTAGGATGTTTAGGATATCTGTGCAATATTTCTCAGTTACAGCTGTGTGTCCATGTACGGCATTTTGATAAATCGTTCCTTAAATATCGAAAATGAGATGGCTATAATTTTCCCAGCAGAAGAAACCACAGGGTACCACAATGTAGTACCATTAATACAGAAGCATACTTCAACACATTAACCAAACTCAAGAAACTCTCACAGAGACTTCGGCGCCATAACAACCCAGTAGATGTTTTAATTCAACACGATAACATTTGGCCTCACACAGTTTGAGAACTTCTGAACACATCACGAAACAGGCTTCATTATTCACTTTACAGCCCTGATCTAGCTCCCTCGGAATTCCACTTGTTTGGGTCATTAAAGGATGGCATTTGAGGAAGAAATTTTGAGAACAAAACGAGGGGATGATTCGCGCAGTGAAGAAATGGCTTCGTGACCAGAGCAAGGATTGGTACCGACAGGGCATGCACGTCCTTGTGGTATCGCTGGAGGAGGGCCATAGAACTGGAAGGAGATTAGTGGAAAAATAGTACGTGTAGATAAAACATTCTTTCATGTGTGTTATTCTCATTGTGTAGAATAAATAATTATTGAAGAAAAAATATGGGGCAGTACTTTCTGGGCGACCCTCATACAATAGGAATTGCTCCAAGTTCCTTGCTTTCAAGCGAGCATTCACTATTGCTTCAGGGCTTGTGGAAGATGTTTTCAGTGCCTTGTGTTGTACATTCAACGCTTTTAGGTTTTTTTTCCATTACTTTTGAAACTTTAAATTATTCAATTGGTAATCAGTTATATTTTTAACATAATTCTTCTTAAAATGGCATATAAATTATAGCTTTAACAGTGAATAGGAGGACCAGTATTGCTTTATTGAAAGGAAAGAGAAATCTGTGGGTTTATTGTGTAATACTAGTGTCGCTGTTCCTAAAAGAGGTAACATAGAGCGACATTGTTGAGTTTTTTTTTTTTTTTTGATTGATTTATTTATGGACGCTCTTTAACATCTCAGGTCATTAGTGTCCCATTCAAGTCAGGGCGTGAAACGGCCGACAAATTTGGCTCAGAGGCCTCTCTTTCAGGCTTGAGGTTCTTTTTCGTGCCGTAAATGTACGACACGGGACCCACGGCTTTACTTCCCTTCCGAAGGAAGCCGTACTTAGGATTTTTACGCCCGAAAAAATCCAGCGGTCCTGGCCGGGTTCGAACACATTTTTGAGTGAATAAATATAATTTCATCTGTTTTTAATCATATATTTATTATTATTATTATTATTATTATTATTATTAGTCGAAGTAGTGGAATCGCAACCTGGAGCCTGCGTACCCCTAGTTGTCATGCAAATGTGCCCGAACGTTGGATAGCTCTGACGTAGGCTAACGAGGTTTAGCTAGCTGAAAGAGCTAAGGTTATTATCACACCCGCTTGAATAGGAAGATGAGAGGAAATGTGTTAAATTAGACACTTGTAAATTTCCAAATAGCATTATAAACATGTTAACCCTTTCACGGGTTAACAAATTGAGTTACAATTACTGCACACCTGATGTAAACACCTTTCACATGTTGTAAACTAGTTCTTCCGAGAAGACAGGTTCGATCATCTGCTTGAGAGTCTCTCTCGAACTACCCTGACCTTATGTACTACGCACATTATGCTTATATAGATAGGGAACTCCTAACCATAATTTAGGTTTAGATGTAAAACTGTTTTTTCCGGAAATTTCTATGCCACACTGGCAACGGACTTTTTCACTTAACAGACGATTGCCCTCAATGACGACAAACGTACACTATAATGACTCAAACAATATATAAGTCACAATATTGCTTTAAAAATAGAATTACAATGTTCTAGGGATAAGTAATAAGAAATGGCAACTATATATATTCTCTCTCTCACGAACGAGGTACAACACGCAAAATCTAAGATGCACGATTGAAAGTGTATGAAATGTTTCAAATGAATCCATCAGATGTTGTATAGCAGAACTGCATGTCCCAGCACACCCCGTTGGTGAGCGTCAGCAGTCAGGAACGGAAATCACGAAGAGGGCGTGCTTATGTGAAAATAGCATTTCTCCGCGGCAGGAATACACTGCCACACAGAGCTAGGAGAACAGTGGAGAAGTGGATCTCTTCCTGAAATCTCGCCAGATTCATGCGACATGTTTCTTAGCTAGTCCGCTTTGGTACCTCGCTTAATTGATATTCCCCCACTTTGCACACATTTTCCGTATGTTGTGGTCCTCGTAAAATGCGATGCAGATTTTTTTTTTTTTTTTTTTTTTTGGAATTCCTGTTTACTCTTCTGATAAGATCACCTGCATCCTTGTCCGCGGATACAGGATGCCCACTGCGTTGCAAATCGGCAGTCTACATTCTTCCCCATTTGTACATCGCCACTGTTCTGTTATACGGCAGGGCACACTCACCCAGTGCTTTCTGTAGCTCTGTGAGGCATTTTCCTGTATTCATGCTACTTTCACATACGCACATTGTTTACTCATCGTGACCTCCATTCCTCACCACTGTCACTTACCAATTGAACTTCGGGGCGTGCTGAGGCACACAGCTCTGCTCACATACACCATCTGGTGGCTTCATGCCAAAGTACATTCCATATACTTTCAATCGTACATTTTAGATGTTTCGTGTTGCCCCTTATTCGCGATAAAAAAGCATAGTTGCCATAATTTATGACTTATCCCTGATATAAAATTAAATACGTAGCCCGTTTTTATTTCCATGTTGATAAAAGAAAACAAATTATTCATTCAAAATGTCAGAAACGTTGAAATTTTTGTTCCAAAGTACTTTTTCCACATTATACAGTTAAAAACGAATTAAATATAAGCTATCAATAATATTCCGGCTAAGAAAGAGAAAGAATTTACTTTTAACATTTATCACAATACTTGCTAAATGCATTTTCTTACTCAGTGGGGAATTCTAAAAATAAGTCAACCAGACACCGAGAACTTGAGAAGATTTCTTGCTTGATCTCGTATACTGACCTACAAAATCCGACTTAACATGAGTAAAGCCACTGGAATCAGCTGACACGCCTAATAGCCTCCACAAGATGACAGCTGACATCTTCAGAGCGCTGTGACGGTTTCCTTGCCGAAGAGCCTCACGCTTGGAACTCAACTTCATTAGCGTTCAGTTGTGCACATTGGAGCGTTGCTTGACAGCCTAGGTTCGATCCCTCTCTACTGAAATGGAACAGCTTCTAAACGTGTGCCAATAGTTAAACAATAACTAGTGTATCTATATTTATTTTGAACGATAGAATTATGGAGTATGGAAGCAAATTTAGATATCTGGGCTGTCATACATAATTCTTAGAAGTTGTTCATATAAGTAATTATATGTAGAATTCCATTTTCATGTGTAGCACTATTAAAAACTCAAAGAATAAGACAAGACACTAAAATGAAATTCTACTAGGCACGGAGGTGACAAGCTCTGTAAGAGTCAAACATCAAAGAGCCTTACAAAGTGATACTGCCTGGAAAAAAGTATTAAGAAATATTTAATTATTATATGAAGTTCGTTATACGTTATATCTATTAGTGTCTATATATTTATTGTATTATTTATTAAAATCAATATTTTCCAGAACAGAAACCGAATAGTCTAAGGCTAGACGCTTCAAAAATATTGGCATTGTACTTGATTAAGCCAAACAATTTAACACAAACCGTCAACAGAGATTAATTCATATTTAGCTGGCATCCCCACGAAAACAGTAACAACAAAAGGATTGACTGATTGCTCATTATCTCTCTCTTTCTCTGCCAAAAATGCGTCAGTATCTTTTAGTGTTTGGTCAAGAAAAACTCACATAAAGTATTTTGTTTGATTATATTTGGAGCCCACCGGTCCAACACAACCGAACGTGAGGTCCACTTTTCTACTTTGCCTCGAGAGTGATAAGCAAAGCCCGGAACTCTAGGCATTTATGTTGATTAAAATAGGCAGGCAAAAAGACACTTAAAATTCTGAAAATATGTGTAATGTAATTAAAATAGACATTTATTAATAGTGAAACAGAGCAGTGTCTCTCATTATTAATGAAAATAGATATCTAAGATGTTTAATAATGTCTTTATCTCACAATTAAAGCAATTAAGCTCACTTTTCTTGGTCACAAGTAACAACATGATGTTTTTTCAAGGTATCAGAGATGCGCAGTTGTTTCCTGTTTATGCGTTTATAGGGGAATCAGGTTAGTATCTCTCTTACTTCCGTACTGAGCACATTGTAGGGACGGTTTATTGTACAGTTACACCGCTCTCATTTTTCTCGCTTGCAATTGTTTATTACATTTATGCATCCGAGAACTTACCCCAACCGCAAATTTCGTAGAATTGTCTCGTGAAGATCGATACAAGGTCATTCGCCAGGACTATTCAAAACTACTCCTCTCTAGTTCCTGGTATCCGTATAACCGAGTTAACTGTGCGTCCCTAATGAAGGTTCTGCTATTTAAAGAGCTTAAGTCAATGGGTTGACGAGAAAGTTTTTGACTACTTGAAAAGAAATAAATGTATAAGATTCTTAATAAATATTTTTGTGAGGTGAACATGCCATTTATTTAACTTTTATATCTTTTTGTACTTCTTTGTAATTGATATTCTTTGTGCTTTTTAAAATGCGTAAATAATCGCATAAAATTCATAACCATCAAAACAGGCTAAAAAGAGTTTAAAACCTTAAAATAGGCAACAGAAGTCAAGAAGTCAAAATAGGGGGGGGAAAGGCAAAATAAAAATTGGTCTTACCGACCCAAAATATACGGAAATATGTTCACTTCTATCTGACTCTTAAATATATCCATCCAGATAGAAATGTTACACCCTTCGGCAATTTCTCAAATAGTGAACCGTGGAATATTTATGATCTCATTAATTCTGAACGTCAGATGACGTCGATGAGCTTCCTGGAGGCGGGTCATCAACTACGAATTTTCGATTACTTTTAAACCGCATATACCATTCACAGCAGTGAGTAGGGCTTAACAATAATTATCTGTGTACCCGTGTGTATGTCTGTTAACGCTCTATCGGTCGCAATTTTTGTTTTTTCTCAACGAAACTCGGCATATGAATATCAATTAACAAACGATTTGTCGAGTTAGTTAACCAGTAATATTGGACCATTGGGGGTGAGGGTAACGTAAAGCAAAAAGTTTTTGAAAAATTAAATGATCGCTCAGTGGCCGTAATTTTCATTTACTCTCAACGAAACTCCGTAAATTTCTTTAAAAAGTAATTGATAAAAGGGGATTGGGAGTTGAAACAAAGTTTAAAATCGCTCTGGCGGCTGCAATTTTAAATGTTTTTAAAAGAAACTCGGTATATAAATAAAATAAGGCAAATAATTTCCAAAAAATCAGTGAAATCGTACTATTAAGAGGAGGTGTTTCATAAAACACAAAATTTAAAAATAGTTCTAACAGCATTAATATTTGTTTTTGCTACGATACACCGTATGCACCATTTAAATAAAATAAAAATATAGTTGCTGAAAATCGAAGAAATCGGGTCAATAGGCGTGGGGCATTTACCTCAAATTCCAAATTTAAAACTCGTTCTTTGCTTTTGCTTTTCCCCCAAAAATTCGGCGTATGTTATTTAAACTAAATAATAAAAATAGTTTCTGAAAATAAGTGAAATAAGACTATTAGGAATGGAGGTTTACCTGAAAAACGAGTGGGGGTTAATGTAAAATTTAAAAATCGCTCTATTTTTTTAAAATAAGTAAAAAATCGTTTCTGAAAATCAGTGAAATCGGATAATTACGATATGATAGGAGGTATTATCGAAAGCCAAAAATTAAACATCGCTCTAGTATTAATATTTGTTTTTTCTCAACGACATTTCTATGTAGCATTTAAATAAAATAATGAAAATACTTTCTGAAAATCAGGGAAAAGAGGCCATTGGGAGTGGGGTTACCCAAAATTAAAAATCGCGATATGTGCCTATTTCACAGCAAAATTTGCAAATACAATTTTAAAACGTTTCTGAAAATTAATAAATAGATTATTTGGAGTGTATTCTGAAATAAAACTTTAAAATTTACTCTAGTGACACAATTGGTTTTTTCTGCAACCAAACTCCGCATATAGTATGTAAATAGAACAGGAAAAATAGTTCCCGAAAATCAGGGAAATTCGGTCAATAGGAGTGGGGGTATACCTGAAACCCAAATTTTAAAAATCGCTTTACATGGTATATATTCGATATATACCATTTAAATAAATAAGAAAAAATAGTTTCTGAAAATTCGGAAAATTGGACCAATAGCAGTAGGGGTATACTTGAAAACCGAAAGTTAAAAAGCGCTCTTCCGTTTAGTTTTTCTCTATATTGTTTTAAAATAGAATAAGAAATAAATTCAGCATATAAACCGTATTAATAACGATGTATATGTTTTATATTTAACAAAAATGTCGTCGCGAAGATGACAAATGTGAAAATTAATCTAATACGTGTGTGAGCATTATATTTACATGTAAGAGCGCCTGTAATAACCTCCAGAAAACGTTTTCGTTTCATATTTTTACTACAATAACATGTAAATTAATTTCAAAGCCAATGAAAATCAATGCAACTTTCCATTGGGAATTATTGATTGAGAATATTTTCTTAGAACATTGCAATTGTTTTTAAATAGTAACATGTTTTTTTTAATGTAACTCGAAACTTTCCGTTATTTCTCTCTATTTTAGTGAATGTAAAGATGACATCAAGGGCTCAGTTTATAAACATGGTTACAGTTAAAAATGTTTAAAAATACCCACACAGCATCTATAGTCTTGTCTATCAGTGGTCGTGTATTTCATTTAATTAATAGTATCATTAAATGTGTGTTTTATTTTCAATTATTATTATTATTATTATTATTATTATTATTATTTTAAAAACATTAATTAATGACTAACTTGTATTTTATGTTCATTTTATTAAAATTTATTCAACTCGGTGAAGAATTCGCTTATTTACGCAACTTCTGATTGATGCACTTTTTTCATCATCTCACGTGTGTTGGTAAAGAATTTACGAATTTTCACCAAATTTTAATGTTAATGCATTGTCAATGATAGCCCGACATCTCGACAATCGCAATACATACACAACACTGTTGCAAAGACAATAATGTGGAACTCGACTGAAATAAGATAACATAGCGTAGAAAATGGGAGGCGTCATGATAGTCGGAGCTAATTGGTGCTTTCAACTGTTTATTGCTACCGTACTTGCTTGGTGAGGAATATTGAAACTTTACATATTTTAATGGACCTATATTTGCAGTCTCCACAACCTTATACCTCGAGTATCGCAATGTCGTCTTAAGTGCGTAACAGAGAGACACTCCGTATAACCTCTGTAGTGTTTAGCAGCATAGTTTATGTTTGTTTCTATCACACTCGATACAGAAAAAGAAATTGACTACCTACAGGAAAGAAATGGGCAATAGAATGATAAAGTAGAAAATAATTCAATATGACATTTCAGTTATTTGTTCAATTTTCAGTTGTGCTATTCATCGAGGAATTTTTACTACCGAAAAAAGTAATACATCTTGTGTTTTTGTACATCATGTTGATCATGTGTTTTAGATTACTTTGGGTCTGAACTAGGCATAGAAAATATTTGGTTTAAAAATCAACACCAGATTTACAGCAATACAAAGTAAGACAGATACGGCAAGAAGATAAAAAGAGAACACATAAGAGCGGAAAGTTGACCTGAAACATCAGCTAAAATATAGAAGAAGAAAGCAGGGCTAAAAACTGAAGGAAAAAAGGAGAAATAAGAGGTAAAAGACTAGAATAAAGAAGGTATCAAAATCAGGTAAAATGTGAGAAGTAATGCTTTGAAAGAGAAGGTCCGATTAAATTTCGCTAATAGATTTATTACCACAGTTTTTCTTCCGACAAAGAGGTTTATGTCACCCAGAGGTCTACGCACAGGTTCCTTATGCCCGAATTTGACCTTCTGGTGTAAAGATAGCGATAAATTTTCGTTTCCAAAATGGAGCACCGCTATACTGGTATTAGCGCAACCCAAACTTCGTCTCCTCCGGAAGATGGAGGTTTTGGGAATCTAGGACCGACTTGTATAAGCCTACTTTAAGCAGTATCTATAACCATGTAGTAAGTGGTCTTTCACTAGCATTATCATAATGGAATTGCGAATATCGAGCTCGTTATACAGAGTGAACCATATAAAATTCTACCATTTCATTCATTTATATATCGCCACGGGTGGCTCAGGTCGTTAAGGCGGGAACTTGTGAGGGGGAGATTCCCACCAGGACCATATTCCCTGACTGAAGTTTTTTTCCAGTGTTCTTCAGTCCTCATAAATGGCAAATGCCGGGGAGATGTCCTAAACTTAGGCCTGGAACGCTTCCTTCTTTGAAAAACAAAATTCTTTTCCAGTTTATCATTTCGTCTCATGTATAATCAGTGTCCGCCACCTGTGGCGCCTCAGTAATTAAAACGAGCTTTAAACATTGTTCAAAACAAAAATTAATCGATATCTTCTGAACATAACACCAAAATTGTACAATTGCCGAAGAGCCTATATCTCTGGGAGATTACACTAGTCTGGGTTCTTAGGCGCTGAGGAGGATATTTTTGCATTTAAGCCTTGCCGTCCCCCACAATGGGCGAAGCAATTCTGGAAGGATGGGACGAGATGAGGCAGAAATCAGGCGGCCAGCATCTCTGACTGTGAGGTACAGACATAGATGGGGTCCATAAAATGTTTCCAGATAGAAGCTTCGACCCACAAAACTGCCGTTTTTATACCAGCTGGCAGAGCAGAAAGTTTTCCTAGCGCGAACCACCAAAACGCCGCACCAGCCCACCTCGTCCTGGCATTTTCGAGCCTGTAGCACAACCAACGGAATGAAAATTCGTGGAAAGGAAAGATCATCCCAGTCGTGGTGCAGCGCGACTTTTATAGGGAATGATGAGACAAGGAAAGTCTGAATTAACGGAAAGCCTACTTTATGATGCATATAGCATGAAAACGGTGCTATAATGTTATAATAAAAATGTTTCATGTCAATATGAGTAATAATGTACGTAATAACAGAGGCGTCGAGATTCTCTCTCGGGGATACTCCTAAAAACCAAATTATTAGGACATACTGTACTTAAATTTTGTATTTGTTTCACTGGTGGTTATTAAAGATATTTATCATCACTAAATGTTGTATTTTTCTTCTTTAATTTAATATACCATGGATGCCAAAAATATTTACACGCTTTCACGGTAGATATCTATTTAATACATTTCAAAGTTGTACCGGAAAACAACAGTAATGTGTAGTATGATGTTCTGTAAACAGATGTGACTTACATACATTTTGATAGCGTTGCTACGTGATAGGTAAATCAACAATGCACAAATGAAGCCAAGAGTATCGTATTGTAGTTCTGTAATCAGATGTGACTCACATTACGTTGTGTTAGCGTTGCTACAACAAAATGGAGCCAAGATTATCATTTGAACAGCGGAAAGCAATTTTGAAGTGGTATTGGAAAACCGGGAATGTTGTTGAAATTCAAAGGCAATGGAGACGTGTGTACAGAATAGAACCGCCAACGCGAGTAACAATTGCACGTATTCGAGACAAATTTAAGACTCATGGCACCGTATGCAACAGGATGGGGCACCATCACATTACCACTAAGATGTACATGCGTACCTTGTTGGCAGTCTTTCAAGGCACTGGATAGGACAAAGAGGTCCGATTTAGTTTCCACCGCGTTCTCCGGATCTAACTCCGTTGGACTTCTACCTATGCGGAACTCTTAAGGATGCTGTATACCGTAGAAAACCAGCTACACATGCAGCACTTGGGGAAGAAATTGAAACGGCATGTGCTGCAATCGCTGAGGACACTTTCGCAAACGTTGCTCAATCAGTAGTTCAACGTACTCAGAAGTGTATCGATCGATGCAAATGTTGTAATTGTAAAAGTCTAACATGATTAGTGCTCATCATTTTCTGTTTGTGTGAATTGAGCTTTGTTATGTTAACACAGTTTTTGTTTGTTCGAAGTGTGTGTACAATTTTTGTCACCCTCTGTATTTGCATATCCGCATCTGTAGGTGATTGTTTATGTGCCTGCAGTCACAAGCATAAAGAATGGCTAATGATATTATTGTCACACATTGTCGACAGCATACTCAACCTTCTGCAACTTGTATAAGGATCAGTATATAAATTTTGAGACAACAAATAATGAGCACTCGAAGTTTTGTTTATCCCAGTTTCTCAACGTATTCCCCCTGGCACCATTTCTGTCGGTCCTGGCGGTCTAGTGGTAACCATACTTGCCTCGTAAACCCATGTTCACGGGTTCAATCCCGGTCAGGATCTATGTACTTTTTAGGGCGTAAAAATCCTAAGTATGGCTCCCCTCGGAGGAGAAGTAAAGCTGTGGGTCCCGTGTCGTAGATTTACGGCATGTAAAAGAATCTCAAGCCTAAAATTTTTTGGTCATTTCACGCCCTGAAACGAATGGGGACGCTGACTTGAGATGTTGAAGAGTGTCCGTAAATGAACCAAAAAATAAATGAAACAAAAGAATAACTCCTGGAAGCATCCACGCCACTCAGTATCTGGCACTGTAGATATGCGGGGCTAGAAAATCGATGACCTTGAAGTCTGTTCTTCATTGTAGGGATTAAGAAGAAATTGGATGGTACCAGGTCCGGACTGTAGAATGAATGAGTCATTAGCTTTGCCTCAGTTCCTTGCAGAAACTCCATTGTTACATTAGCGGTGTGAGCTGATACATTGTCATGGTGCAACAAAATGTCCCTTAGTCCTGTCTTTGAACGTCGTTCTTGGATTTTATGAAACACTTTCGGAAGACAAACTTCTGTGTACCAGTTCTCTGACTTTCGAGCACAATGGTCAGAATGGCTGGCTCGAAGGGATTTGAACCCGGAGCCTCCTGAATGCCTATGCCATACCGCTCGATGATTTACCAAATACCCAGAATGCTATGAGCACTTTTGTAGGATTGTTAGTGATTTGGGGTAATCACAGCTGCCATAATCTGTGATTTAACTAGCGAAGGTAAATTTTTTCTCAACTTTAATAAATGATATTCAAATGTTTCCAATGTTTGTTTTAATGATTCAGAGGTACGTTTCAGAAATTCCAACGCAAATACAATTACACATACTTTGGTTCCATGCGTGACATTTAAAAACTTAAAGCAAAGATCTTGTGTCTCCGAAACTCATCAGCAGGTCGAAACTAAGGCCTGTTGCTCCTTGCAGCTGAGTGCTAAATTGTAACTGAAAGCACTTATACCATTTTGGTTTTCACAATTGACTTTGGAATAGTTATTGAAGAATGTAATATAAAACCTTAACAGAAACTTAAAGATGTAAATAATAATTAAAATAAGTAATATACTTGTAAAAAAATAATTAATATATACTGCCGGACAATAAATGCTCGAGGAAATTTTTGTTGCAGTTGAAACGTTTGTCGCGTCATTTAAGTTCATTGCTAGAACTTGTATTCCTGTGCAAACAAAATTATGAAAACATTTGTCCCTTAAAAGAAATGCTCTAATGCATTTTGAAGGTCCTTGCCTGATTTGCAACATTGTTGCGGTACTTCTGTTAAGCTTTACAAACCCGCGTTTTTTTCCGACATTGTTGCGATCCTACAACACTGAACATTACCTCGATTCAAACATATCATTGCATTTATCTACATAGTGAATGTTCATAATATGTCGAGAGTGTTGATTGCGCAAAAGCTGTTGTGATAGTTGATGACGGGCGCAGCTAACGCTATGTAACGACAGTTTTAGCAACAACTCTCACAAGTATTCTGCGAGCTGTAAGACGATTTCGGGAACACAACACTTGCGACAGACTTCCTGGGTCAGGTCATCCGAGATGTACATTGTAAACAAATGGCCTTTTTTAACTTTTGAGAGATTTTAAGAGATCGTCTAAAATGGTTCGAAATGTTAACATTGGAACCAACGTGCAGAAGAAGACTCAAAGAAGCAAATCTGAGCTCAAGGAAACGCGTCATAGGACTACTATTAACTCCTCAGCACTGAATAGACCGTCTTCGCTTTGGGGCAAATGTATGTGGACTGACAATTGAGTTATGTAACCAAGTTCTCTATACAGACGAGTCCAAATTCATTCTTAGGCCTCCAGATGGAAGAGAGAGGGTATGGAGAAAACTGTGCTGTTTGTACGTTTTCCCAATGGTGCCTTATGAAGGTGACTCAGTTATAGTATGGAGGGTGAAAGCACACGCAGTACTGAGCTCGTTTCATTGGCATTTGACATTTAATAGCACACTATATTGGGGAGATGCTATTTTCACGTGTTATAATTCTCTATGCTCCAAGCATTGGCGAGAGTTTCTTTCTAATTCACGATAATGGTTGATCCCATAGTGCTCAGTGTATGTTTCACAGTTACTTTACAGTGGCCTGCTCAAAATCCTGGCCTCAATCCCTTCGAGCGTATGTGGGATATGCTCCTACGCCGTATTTGTCGACAAGTTTTCCACACTTTGAACGATCTTCGGGTAGATGTTCAGGAATGGGATGCAGCTCAGTCAAATGACATTTATATAAACATTTTAAGCTTTCCCGCCAGGATGCCAGCTGTTATTCAAGCCCTTACTTAGCATGTACGTATATACTGTTGTTCTAATTAAAGTTTATTCCACTTGAAGAGCAAAACAAAAAAACAAAAAAGCCAAAAAACTTGAAGACGGAAAAAAGGACACGTTTGAATATTAAAATGTATTCTAAATGTAAATAAAAATAATGTTAATACTGCTTTAAAATAGCAAGCATTTTATATGCATGTTGTTTATTTTCTCTAATAAACGTTAACGTTAACAAAAAATATTTATCAATTTATCTGGAAAGCTCAGCCCCTCAAGTGATATTTATTAGGAATATTTTATGAATAAAATAAGAATTTAAGTATAATGACCCTAAATTTGGCTTACAAAATTGTAATCATTGTATATTTGTACTTAACAGTTTCAAGCAATCTTGCAACAGAAGAATGCCGATTAGCAGTAATACCAATAGAGAAGGCGAATCGGGTTTAGGACTATTTCAGATAGAATAAGAATAAAAGCGATATATTTAAAATTCGCGCACAGAATATTAACATTTGTATAAATTGTTATACTTAAGAATATTTATTCTGTTCAGAAACATTTTTTTTTTTTGAGTAGTGTTTAACGCCCGTTTTCACTACTGAGGCACCACAGGCGGTGGACACTGATGATACATGAGATGAAATGATAAATTGGGAAAGGATATTCTTTTTTAAGGAAGGAAGCGTTCCAGGCCTAAGTTTAGGTACCTCCCCGGCATTTGCCAGTTATGAAGACTGAGGAAAACCTGGAAAAAACCCCAGTCAGGGAGGACGGTCCTGGCGGGATTCGAACCGCGGACCTCCCGCTCACGAGTCCGTACCTTAACGACCTCGGCCACCCGTGGCGGTTCAGAAACAGTGAGATTATAATGGACAAATGCAGACCTTTACAACCATTACCGTTCGATTTACTAATACCAACTGAGAAAAAATAAATAACATACAGTGACTATTTTTCTTTGTATTTTGTGATTTGGAATGTCTAATTATAAATAAATTTGCATAACGCATTACCAAAATCTTTTAACCACCCTCCATTTTGCGTTATAATTGTCAATTGTTCATGCTTATGTTGCTATCAATAGCTCACCGCCGCCTCTAGCAAAAATGGCCTAATGCATGTTCAGGAATTATATAGTGGAGGTATGGAGTTGGCTACACTAACAAGTCAAATTCACGTCGTGTGTTGAATGGATTTGACACTTTTTTCGATAATTTCACTCCGTAATCCGGCTGTGATTGGTCAAAATTCAAAAATGTGTATTTTTCATTGGTCGGTTTTAAGATGACGTCACATGATTGAAATAGTCAAATAAATTCTAGAGATATTTTCAATGAAATTCTAAGTGTTACGCTTTTTTGCTGGGCAGTGTACCACTGTCATTAGTAGTCTGAAATATGATGAACTTTCATATTTTTTTCGTTCTTTAATAATAACTCAAAATGCAGTCTCCATTAAAATTTGAATAAGGAAATGCTTTAAAAATCAGTTTTGGGATTAGTGGGAAAGCATTTATATTTATTAATATCGCCCATTTACATTTTATACGTCATGCAAAACCCACCCCCTTGCAGTACACGTCATGTGTTCAGTAAGTGACTTCTACCCAGTCATTTCCATGTAAAATGTGCACGCTTGATCGATAGAAGATTTTGACTTGCAGGTACGATTGTGATCTTACATCTTCTCACTGAGAGCTCTTGTGTTTTATAGCCTCCGACAATCTTTCGTCGACGATAAAATTCTTTCTACTGGATCTAATGCGCCGTTTCCGGTGCTTTCCTGAAACAAATGGAAGCCACGCCACCTTCCCTTCACTCTTTTTCAGCCTGATGGTAATATAATTCATCGCAAAGTCGTTAGATGGCCCTGCTTGTCTCCTCTGACAACCCCATCACTAGACTTCAGTGCTATTAGCTGCAGCTCTTGGAATGTTGTACATAGGGACATAGAAAAATTTGAGAACATCGAAAGAACGCCCATTTTAGGGACGTTACATTACAGAGATGATGGAAAAAGAAGAAGAAGTGAAAAAGATATTTACTTTCCGCTTGAAACTATTCCAAATATGCTACTTTAGGGAAAAGCGTAACTTTAAAAAAATCTACTTGCCGCCATGTTAAGGGGTGTTCTAAAAGTTCTCGGCCTGATTCAGACTGAAGATGGCCAAATGACTATGATAGTTGTTAATATCATCCTTTATAAGGCATTCTATAAAGTTTCAGACGCGTAAGTGTAGTCATTTATTTGTGACGATCGTGTAAACAAATTAATGTTAACACTTTCTACAAAACTGATAAAACCGAAATACGAGCTGTAATAAAAGTACATTTTCAAATGGTTTAAACCCAGCAGAAACACAAAAGGAATTATATTCCACATTAAAGGAGTTTTTTCCCTTCGTTTTCGACTTCTAAAAAGTCAGCAGCTGAATTTAAGCGTGGTCCACATCTAACGGTAAATCAACAACTACGCCATAGCCCTTGTT
This sequence comes from Metallyticus violacea, assembly GCA_030762175.1. Lineage (NCBI taxonomy): Eukaryota > Metazoa > Arthropoda > Insecta > Mantodea > Metallyticidae > Metallyticus > Metallyticus violacea. The sequence continues at coordinate 13,813,744 of CM060833.1, read as the reverse complement.
ACGAATGCACACTTGGAGAGATACTCTTTCTATTTCATTTCCACTACATCTGCCATGATTTCTGTTCTATCGAAACCAGAGAAGCACTTTAGATTCACCCTGTATTCGTTTTCCATAAGTTTAGGGTAGTAGCTTTTAGATGTTAGTGTACCAATCCATCTCTCGCTGGGAAAACGGATTTAGAGTGAACGATACCTTCAGGTGTCGCTGTGACCTACATTTCGCCGCGGAAGGTTAACCGCGGTGTGTGTTGCGGGCTTGCAAGTTCCCGTCTGTGTTCGGAATTGTGGAATAGCTTCCCCGTTGTATATTTAGCAAGAATCTCACGGTTAGCAAATATAAATAGGGAAAAGTATTTTGTTTCATAATTTATTCTTATGTTTTTAACTACAGAGTGATTTGTTTGGGAGACTAGAGCTGCCAATTGTTCCGAATTGTCCATCAATTATGTGGATCCCCTCATTTTTAGTCAAAGGAAATATTCCCTTCAGAAATGCAAATTATCACCACAAAAAGAATTATTACGATAAGGAGAAAAAGGAGGGAAATTGTCAATACTGCTGGCTTCATGCTTACAAATGCACGCCTATGGGGGATTAAATCACTACTTTGGTGGTCTCCTGTAATGTGCTATTGGATCCATCTTGGGCCTAAAACTATACATCGGCTAATATGTTGCAATGAGCAGATGTCATATATCTTACAGTGTCATTGTCTGGTGGAGAAAAACATTAAAAAATACTCACGCTACAGAGCTTAACAAGTCTTATGTGTCACAGGGGCCTTCAGATATTTATTTACAATCGGAGGCTATGTTTGCTGCTTGGTGCATACAGAGAACCGGAGAAGCAGTTTCCTAGAAACTGCACATACCTCCATTTTAAGTTTCCTGGATATTGCAGTACTAATAATGAGAATTGACCTAATGAACACGAAATACTGTTCTTTCCCGACATAGAAGACTGGATGGAAGAAGCCATGCATACAAGAGAAGGTGCTGACATATATGGTCTATGTTCAAGTACAAATATCAGTACAAGCCTTAGGAAGCACTGCACAGTTTTTCAGGCAGAAGTATTTGCTATCTCCGTGCTTTTAGAGAACTTGAGAAGAGTTACCATGGTAAACGAATTCTCATCCTCTCAAATAGTCAAAGTGCCTTAAAATCACTTTTCTTCGATCAGGTAAAATCTAAATTGATATGGGAATGTTTCCATGTCCTGTCTGGCTTGGCAAAAAGAGTGCTGATAGCCCTTTTTGGACCCTGAACCCGCGGTTGGAAGTAATATACATTCTGTTAAGACCGAGGTAAACACCTGAACTGGGGAAAAACTAAGGTGACAAATATATCTCAGACAAAGGGTGCCAGGAAATTGCTCCTATGTTCTAGTAACACTCTTTATTCATCTCTCCTTAAATTGGAACAGAAGAGGTGTACGAAAAGTGGTTGCGCTAATTACTGAACGTGGTCACTTCAGGAAACATCTACGAAAAGTGGGACTCTGTAAAGATGAACATTGTAGAATGTGTAAACAGATCTTCCTCACACATTCTGTTTGAGTGCCCATTCCTGGTAAGAAAGAAACTTCTCTTAAACAGAGAAGACTGATATTGAAATCAAAATACTGCAACTTGTTCAAGGAACAGATTTTGAGAAACAATGAAGGCTCTCATCCAATGAGGTAGCACATAAGCCTTTAGGCTGACGTGCCTAAGGTCGTTTAAATTCCATTAATCCCCCGTTATCTATCGATTTAGCTACTACAGTTGCTTGTTTAATAAATAATCTTGTGCTGATGTTACGCTTGGGAGCATTAGTGTTCCATTTGGCTTGCTTTTATACTGTTTTTTGTCTGTAATGTTTCTTAGTTACTTTAATTTAGAGTATTTTAATTGCAATTAAATGATTCTTCTAAAATGAGTTTCAATTTTAAGATCGCATCCAACACAGCCTCTAAAGAAACACAAGAGCACTTGAACCTCCAGGTTTTACTAAATTATGTTCATCATTGTGACAGGTCTTCACAGAGCGTGTGCCTGAGAGTGAATGTATGTAATTTAATGGTAATAATTATTAAATATTTTATATAGCCTGTAGTGAGTAAGGAAATTTCATGTTTCAGGAAAATGTATTTAGGCTATCAAGTCATGTACCTTTCAGGCCCCGAGCGAAAGGCTGCCAATTGTAACAAGGCTAAGTGTATGCACATGTGCGGCATGAGTCGAGATAATGTGTATTCCCACTTTCTGAAAATACTCGGAAGTTCATTAAAAATACCACAGTAGCAGATGTTGGCGAAAACGGTCTCCGTTCGCTCTGACATCGGCTGACCACGAACTCTTCAATCAAATACCATATAGTTGAAAAGTTTAAAATGAGAGAGTGAGAGCTCACCAATAATAGTCCAATATTTTGAAGGCTCAGCGAGCTGTGATCCCCTTTCTGTGGACCACGTGAGGACTAGGACCACGTGGAAACTCTTCAGAATTGGTATATAAGGGGAAACATCTTTGCTAAGTCACACATTTCTAGATTTCAAGTCAGGCAGTGTACACAGTTATTAGACGAAGAGATAACCCGTGACGAAGTGTACACTTTTAAGGTTTTCAAGTCAGAGGTGTAGACATGTTGAGTGCAAGAGGAGAGACACAATTTCATGTATTGTAGTTCAATTGTGTTAGTTCGCACAGCTAGATGCAGTTTCGACTTCAGTTTAGGCAGCGTCGCGGTTATGCGAGGTTTAGTTCAGTTCAGTGAAACCCGCTAATCTCGTCGTCAAAGAGGTAACGAACCAGGGGGTCGTCAACAAAATATCTTTGAATAAACACTTATAGATGTTGAACGAGGCTCTGTCGTGTGATTTAAACCCTTTACCCATTTACGAGGTACTATGTGGGACCCTCAGGTAGATGCTCTACCTGTCATAATCGAGGTGGTGGTGGCCGGCATTAACTTCGAACCTCCACCCCCGCGAGTCGCCTACATCAACATCGATGACAAACCCGCTATTTGGAGCCCAACGTGGGGCCTCATCGACGACATCCAACCACAAGGGACGAATCTTCTTAAGGCTGTAAGATTGAGTTTACCCAAAATTAGCGTACTGGTTGCGTATATTAATTTTTATTGACGAAACGAAATGCTTCCTTATTTTAACAAGTGTGCCCTCAGTGAATTAGAGGATTACGAATAATAATAATAATAATAATAATAATAATAATACAATCAAAGACATAGCCTGTTTTGTGCCAGAATGTTAATGATTTTTTTTTCTAATCACAGAGTGGAAATATGGCGGTGACTCACATTTCTATGAGAAGAACAGATCTCTACATAAAAAATATATAGCGCGTACGCACGTCCTGGTACAGGACACCAGCAAAAACGGGTTCTTGCCAGTCGGCTGCGTAAAATAAAGTCGCCTTGTAAAGACCAGTACACTGCTGTAAAAATTTGCTTCCATCTGCAGAAATTGTTATGAAATCAAAAGGGATGTTAGGGCAAGCATATGGCAATGATGTCTTGCCACAATCAACCGTATTTTGGTGGTTCAAAGAGTTTAAGGAGCACCGTGTTTCAACAACAAAACATGTGGTCCAGGCGCTGTAACCACTGCAGTGAACGTGATCATGATTAACACAGTAGTTGTTCGGGAAGATCAACGAATAACAATTGATAAACTGGCAGACATGTTACAGAGGGTCTTGGCCGAAAATGCCCCTAGCTGCATCCGTCTAGTTGGTGCCTTCACCATGACACTGTACGCCCTCATGTTTGCTCATGTTGCTCAAAATCATCGAATGACATTCTATACAGCCCTAATCTAACTCCATGTGAATTTTTTGTGCCCCTTGTCTAAAAACTGGGATGTGGGGCCCGAAGGCGGAGGCGGTTCTGAAGACGATGTCAAAGAAAGGTTTCCAGCACATCTTCCATAAACTGGCAGACATGCTGGACCACTCATATGGAAACTACTTCGAAAAATAACATACCAACTTTGACGTTGCCTAATGTACTTCGTAAGTAAAAAAATAGTTATCAGTCTGTATTGACTAGCGCTCTATGTCACTGCCAGGGAGGGGTGAGGAATGGAGTTACCGTTTCCGTTGTAGGCTAACCTTGGTCGCAACCCACGTCTGCCCTCTTATGAGATTTTGTAGAAGCTGAAACCCTAAGGAAGGACCAAAATACAACTTTATCAATTTAAATTAAAGTATTTCGCTAATTTATGGTAATATGGAATAGTGTAATTATTTTATCTTAAAATTAAATATGATTTACTATGAATACTTATTTTAAAACGCATTCTTTAACTCCCTTATGATAGGAATGAAACAGATGATTCAAATATTGTGCTTGAGCAAGTTGAGGAAGGAAGGGACTCGAATAGTCCAACGCTGCGTTCTTCTAGTAACGTTAGAGGTACCATAGGGTCCGCAGAACCCGCATTTGGAGCATTTCAAGAGCAAAGGGTGGAAAAGTCTTACATATCTTTTTATTTAGCCAGTATATGTGTCTGTGATTTCCCTTCATCACGGATGGGACCGCCACGGGTGGCCGAGGTCGTTAAGGCACGGACTCGTGAGCGGGAGGTCTGCGGTTCGAATCCCGCCAGGACCGTCCTCCCTGACTGGGGTTTTTTCCAGGTTTTCCTCAGTCTTCATAACTGGCAAATGCCGGGGAGGTACCTAAACTTAGGCCTGGAACGCTTCCTTCCTTAAAAAAAAAATATCCTTTCCCAATGTATCATTTCATTTCATGTATCATCAGTGTCCACCACCTGTGGTGCCTCAGTAGTAAAAACGGGCGTTTAACACTACTCAAAAAAAAAAAATCACGGATGGGGCAACTTCTCCTCTAATCATCCATCCCTCTAATTAGTTTAGTCTCTGTTCCGACCTACTGCTCTATCATCTATTCAGATTTTAAACCCGGTTATACTTTCAGAGAAATCCTCTCCCTGCATTGCGCAATTGACTGCTGTCTATCCATATCCCTCAAGCGGTTCTTAACTTTTCTCCATGCGCTCTTTCTATTTCCCTGACCCACCATCCAAATAGAGGCTAATCCTAATGTTTCCAGTTTTTGTTTATTTGAATGTATATGTCATGTACCTTCCCTGTCCCATTACTTGCTGTTCATGCCCTCCCGAAATGGAGTTGTCCGGATTGGGTTTGACTCGGCGTGGCAGTGGAACCGGAACTCACGGGCAATGAGTACCCACGATGGCGGCGTGTCCCAGGGGAGTGCCTATGGCATATATCCTGGGGGCCGGTGCGCCGGAATCGCTGTTGTTTGTGGGGAGGGTGGTGGCTACCATAATGCTGGGGTAACTCACCTCTTAAATTGAGGAGAGGTCTAAGCTAGTATGACCTATCCACCAGTGAAAATCTGGGAGTTCAGGGAACTTAGCGTCGGTGTAGACTCTAGGTGCCGTCCTAATGCAAAAGACCACTGGGTAGCATAGACCTCTGTGTTTTGACCCCTGGACCCAGGGCTTGGTAAATCCGCTATAAACTGTACCTTCCCTGTCCCATTCCTTGCTGTTCATGATAGTACAATGTCTCATTTAAACTTTCCTTCCCAAGAACAGCAACACCCTATGGTTTCCCTGTAGGCCCAGAATTCCGTCTTATTTATATGCAATTCGCTGTGCCGCTACCCAACTTCTAAATTCTTTTCAGAAAATCCGTTCTTACTGCATCTATGTCCGCAGTTTATTCCCCATGTGTCTTTGTAGATCTTACTAGTGCCCCATAGGCGGTTTCCAGTACCCTACATGTCTGGGATTGTGCTAAGTAAAGGAAGAATTTCTACTGCTTTTACTTCTGCTTTATACTTTATCAAGTCAATGTGCTGTTCACCTTTCGTTAATCGCAAAAGTAATGCCCAAGTATACGAACATCTTCACGTTGTCTAGAGTTTAGTGTTCTCAGTAGACCGTTAATTGTCGAACATATTACCATATCATCCGCGTACTTAAGCACTGGCATCTGCAACCTATTAGTACTCTACCTCCATATCCATGGCCACCAGTAACATGATGTACGTAAATAATAGTTAAATTCCAAACAATTACCACTTGCCGCTGTTTTAGGGTGCTGTCATTATTCAAAAAATATATAAATTTCTAAGGCAATAATTTCATTGCGGGCCAGTGTAATATCACTATTCTAATTCACCATATTTTATGGTTTAATATAAAATGAAAAATGTTGTATTTATTAAGTTTTGTTAAATGTT